>CM061236.1:98152997-98777997 GCA_030848705.1 Heracleum sosnowskyi
GCATCTTTATAAACCAATCTAAGTATGTCAAGGATCTTTTAAAGAAATATGGTTTAGAAGAGTCATCCCCAGCTAAAACTCTTATGTCTACTGCAATCAAGCTGGATGAAGACAAGAAAGGCAAGAGAGTTGATATCAAGGTCTATAGAGGAATGGTTGGATCCTTACTCTATCTCACAGCTAGCAGGCCAGACATCATGTTTGCCACATGCCTTTGTGCAAGGTTCCAGTCTGATCCCAAGGAATCTCACATGATGGCTATCAAAAGAATCTTCAAGTATCTGAAGGGGACTCCTAATCTTGGGCTATGGTATCCAAAGGGCACTGGGTTCAACCTGGTTGGTTACACAGATTCTGATTATGCTGGATGCAGAATTGACAGGAAGAGTACCTCTGGAAGCTGTCAATTCCTAGGTCAAAGGTTAGTGTCCTGGTTTAGTAAGAAACAACAGTCCACAGCAACATCCACAGCTGAGGCTGAATACATTGCTGCTGGAAGTTGCTGTGCTCAATTGCTTTGGATTAGAAATCAACTCATGGATTATGGGCTAGTGTTAGAACACATTCCTCTAATGTGTGATAATACTAGTGCAATATCCATAGTTGCCAATCCTGTTAATCATTCTACTACAAAGCACATTGAGATCAGGTACCATTTCATTAGGGAACATGCTGCAAATGGTACCATAGAAGTCTCTTATGTTCCAACTGAGAAACAATTAGCTGACATATTTACTAAACCTCTGAATGAAGCAGTCTTCAACAGACTTGTGAGTGAAATTGGAATGCTCAATCCTTCATTTAGTTGCTCTAAGTAAGTATGCCAGTAAATTGTTGCAGCAGTAAATTTTCACTGTATTTAAATGCTCTATTTGTTTGGAGTGAAAATTAGCTGAGATATGATTTATAAATATTTCAGTATTTTACTGCAAATTTTTCAAAATCATTTGTTAAGTAAAGTTGTGAGCTTTTGAGACATCTCGATATAGATGATTTTCAGAGTTCACGACACAGTTCAAATAAAACAGACTTATATCGCAAACTGTTGAGATTGTGAGACTTCGCGGCATAGTTCATTTCATGAGTTTGCGACATAGTTCATTTTATGACTTCGCGACTTAGAATAACTATATCGACAAGTCTCCACATTTGACAGAATTTTGATTTAAATTAATTTTATTTCAAAATATGATAAAAGTCTGACAATTTGCTTGATATTCCTAAAAGAGAGCTTTAGACAGGGTATTTCTACTATATCGCAAAGTCTCCCCGATCCTTTCATCTTGAGGACTTTGCGACATAGTTCATTTCTGAGACTATGCGATATACTGTGCAAGACTTTGCGGTACAGGCCATTTTTGACTTCGCGACATACAAATAGACTGTACAAATTCATAACTCCATATCGCAATGTCTCTATCATATAAATACCCTTTTCTAACTGTTCATAACTTTTCATCTTGTCTATTGCTCTCAAACTCTCCAACCTAAGCACAAATTCTCTACTCTCTCCTTCACTCTCTCTCTCGAAATGGCACCCAAATCTCAAACAGTATCATCTTCTATCCCTTTAACCATTCCCAAAGAAACCAATCTTCTCACCATTCCCTCTGAGGCTGAGGCTAACCCAAGGTACAAGTGTTTTGTCCGGTTCTTGAACACTTCCTACCTACGCCAAGCCCTAACCCTGAACCCTACCTTGTATGTCGATGTGTTGGAAGGATTCTGGAGAACGGCGTTGGTATCAACAATGGCTAGGGAAGATGGAACCTCATTCCAGGAGGTTAGTTGTTCAATTGGAGGCAAACAATTTCAGTTTGGTGAAAGGGAAATCAATGAAGCTTTGGGGTTCAAGGTTGAGGGTCATGACCAAGAAGCTACAGATGCTCAAATCGTAGATTTCATGACCTTCATTCGGTATGCTGAAGAGATAGATACTGGAAAGCTAAATAAGAAGTTTGTGAGAAGGGAGTGGTCATTTCTGTTTGACGCACTCCAGAAGGTGTTTCTCTGCAGGAAGACAGGATGGGACCATATCAGTCACATTGCTGTGAAGCTAGCCTACTCCTTGGCCAACAACCAGGAGATCAATGTGGGAGCCATAATTCTCAAAGAATTGGCTTAGAGGCTAGGCAGGACTGTTCGTGGTAGAGGTAATGACATCTTTTACCCTCGTTTCCTTCAAGTAATTTTAAATTTTCTTGATGCAAATGTCCATGAATTAGAGGGTATAGATAAAACTAAAATGGCTTATTCCAAGTCCATGTCCAAAGTTCTATTTGGCTCATTGGACACAAGGAATCAAGTGGATGTGATTCTAAGTGTGACCAAGCATATGCAGGACACATTTGAGTCTTATCCACTTGATAAGCCAATATACCATGCACTTTCCTGGACAGGGGAGGCTGAGACTGAAGGAGCTACACAGTCTAACCCCAGCCTTCCCATCCCATCCAGCAACCCCACTGCAAACAGTACCATAGAAGTTAGGCAGCCAAGTGCATCAATCTCTCAAAAGATTGGTGTTACTAAAAAGAAGTCAAAGAAGAGAGCCCTAGCAGTGATAAATGAATCTGTAGAGACAGCTAGTGAGAATCCTGAGTCACCTCTCACCAGACAAAGTAAGAAATCCAAATCCAAACCTACCACTGGATCCTCCCAACAGGATTCAGATGTGGAAAAAAGGGTACACCTGTTACTGTCCATGGCCTCTCAACAGGTCATTGGCATTGAAAAGAGCAGTCTCCCCACTGCACCCTGTACAGAGTCTGCACAGGGTCAAGAACTCACTCTTGACCCTAGGAGTGATAAGGCTGATCATACACAGAGTGGAGAGCACATCACTGTTGAAACTCCTCCTATTTCTCAGGGGGAGTTGCCACAATCTAATCTAAACCCCACTTCTCTCTCAGATTCTTCCATAAAAATTTCTTCTGAACAAGAGAGTCATTCCAATGACAATCTTGCCTTTGATCAATCACAATTCTCTCCTGTGATTGAGCCAATTTCAAGTGACATGGTGCATGACACTATGCTCACCACCCAGGACCCACATCTAGTTGGTCAGGGAATGCATGCTGGGGCATATCCTAATGACACCAACAAAAACATGGAGGATTCACCAGTTTTCACTGGAGACTCTATGCCAAATTCTCCCATCCTTAGGGATGTGGAACTGTCTTCACAGACAAATAGGGCTGATGTTGTAACACATCCCATTTCAATGGAGACAACATCAGACCCTACAGCCATTCCAAGGCTGGAGGAGACTCAAAATCCTACATCTCATGAAGTGCCTAGCACTAGCTCTCACTTGGCTCAGGCCACTATGTCAGAATGGCTGAAGCCTGTGCACCATGACAGGCCTTCAGGATCATCATCTATGCCTTCCAAAATGACAGAAGAAGCCATACAAGATCTCCATGTGGCACAGATTGATGAGTTCTCAAAGATAGCTCAACATCTCCTCACCTCAAATCTCCCAAATGCTGATTATGAAGCCATTTTACTCTGCCACAAGGAGGATGTTGAAGCTCAGCAGGAGAAGATAGTGGATGCAGCTGAACCAGAGGGAAATGTGGATGCCTGGTTGGATGCTAAGAGGACTCTCAAGCTCAAGGATGCCCTAGCTTTTCTAAGAGAAGAATACCTAACTTCTCTGGGCTCCAATGCAAAGGATCTCTCTCCTGCTGCCATCTATGATGTTGTTAATGATGTCTACAGGAATCAATTAAAGGCTCTGCACTATCTTGGGAAAGGGCTTCAATCAGAGATTTCTTCTATCCAGGAGGCGACAGACAGATCCCTCACTCAGCTCAGAAATTCATATCTCTCTGATTTTCCCAAGGTGGAAGGCATCCTTAAAGAAATCCAGAAGACAAACTCTACTGTAAGCATGATGGACCTCTCTCTGGCCATGGTCACAGACAACATCAGGAAGCTGGCTACAACCCTGGAAAATCAAGTCAAGGCCAATATCAACTCAAATGCCATGCTGAATGTAATTTGGAAGAATCAGTATGGTGACAAATTGGTGGATGAGGTCCCTCTGTCAAACATCTCCAAATTTGATTTTGTCAAGCTCAAGGAGCAATCTCTCAATTCTTTCAAGTCTCAACAGCTATTCTCAAAGGTGGATGGTCTTGAAAGAGAAGTGGCCTCTCTGAAAGATGAAAACAAGGAGCTTGCTAACTCTCTAAAACAGCTCAATGACAAACTGGATGACCAAGGCAACAACACCTCCAATATCCTGCTGGTGCAACAACAGATGCTGACTTCCATGATGAAACAAATGAACCTGCCTATCCCTGGGGAAGCTCAAGTCATCTTGTCTGATCCCAAGCCTAAGGGGGAAAAACAAAAGGAGGTCATTCTGAAACAAAGAGGGGGAGTACCTGCCAAGCAGTCAAAGCATAAGGGCAAGGGCATACTAATTGAAGAAACCATAAAGCCAATCATTCTTCCCCCTGTAGAGGTCATAAGTGCAGAAGGTCAGAAGAGCACAATCTCAACCACCTACTATCCATCAACAATGCCTAAAGATATCTCAAATCCTCAACCTACTCAACCTACTCCCAATGCTAAACCTCTCAAAGCTGCAATTATCACAGAGGCCAAGCTACAGGAAGTTGCCAATTTAAACATCTATCATGATGAGGCCTTCCTGGAGTTTCTGAAAGCCATCTACAGTAGTGCTCAAGGAGATGCAAGGATGTACAGACAGAAGATCAAGGAAAGCATCAAGTATTTCACAGTGGCAGTAAGGAAAATCAAGGATGTCCATCTAAGAGAGATAATCATGGTGTGCAAGGACAACTGCTTGTGGCACCTAGCTTTTCAAACTCTAGAGAAACTGAGATTTACTGAGCTGTCAATCATTCTGGAGTTGATTGAAAAGCATGGGATGAACAATGAAAGTCTTTATAATGACTTGAAGATGGACCAGAATAAAAGATTGCCTGAGGTTATATCCAAGCCAAGGACAATAATTTACCAAAGCCTATCTCAAGACAGTAGTATTGACCAACTAGTAATTCCCTCAGACCTTTTAATGAAGAACAATGCAAAGATCAACCAGGTGCTGCAAATGCTGAGAGCTAAGAGAGGAGCTAGGACAGCTGAGGAACTAGAGATGATTCGAACTCTACAATCTTTTCTGATTCATGGAGTCATTCCTGAATCTGTCAAAGAAAAGAGCAAAAAGAAGGATGGGGAGGATGATGATGAGGAGAAAACCTATGAAAGGAGATCTCAGACAAGGAGAAATAAGGATGGATCTAGTGAGAGCAGCAGGAGCAAATATCAAAAGAAATCAAAAGATGCTGGTGATGACAAGAGGGACTCAAAAGGAACAAAGGAAACAACCAGGAAAACAAGAAGTGGAATTCAGCAAGTCAAGGACATTGCCAGCAGTACTTTAACCACAACACAAGACTCTAAGTCTAGGGTGGGTACTGTTAGCAATGATCCTCCAAAATCATTATCCATGACTTCTGAACCTGAATTGCCACAGAAGAAAGATGAAGCCACTAAAGTAATTTCAAGAAAACACTTCCACAAAGTTACAGCTAGTGGAGTGTTACAGTGGATGAAGGGGAAAGGAATGAAGCTACTTCCAAGTGATGTGGCACTGAAGACTAATTCTCCTTGTTCCAGAAAGGTATCTCTTGTGAAGCATTTGAAGATCAAGAGTGTACCCAAAAGGATAAGGATAACAAAGAAGACTGGAAAACTCACAAATGTTATTGGCATCAATGTGCTTCCACTAGATGAGGACTATGATGAAGACGCCCTAGCATTTTTTAGGGCTCAAAGGATCTTTGAAGTCAAAGTGAAGTTGGATCATCTAGAGATCAAGTACACTGATGGAAGAGAAAGGATAATGAAGCAAGGAAGCTGGCAATATTTCTATAAGTATGAGCTTGAAAGGATAAATGCCTTACTGAATTTTGAAGAAAAAGAAGAAAGAACATGGAAGATAGATATTGCCAGGTACTTAAAGATGCATGCTGATTATGAAGAAAACATGAGGAAAGAGAATGAAGAGAAAAACATACAGAGAGAGAAAGAAATGGCTGAGATGGAGAAGAGGGCTAAGGAGCTAAGGCAGAAAGGGATGTGCAGGGTCAAGCAAAATCCTTACATTGTGGAGTACAAAAACTCACATGGAGGTCAAAGAAAAATAAGGATGGAGTTTCTTGATTCCTATGTAGAGAGTGCACTCAAGGCTGCAATTGATGACTTGAAAGGCTCACCTCTCATTGAAGAACTGATTGCAAGAGAAGAACTTCAAGAAGCCATCATAGACATGAAGAGAAAAGAAGAGATAAGGAAAAAGAAGATATATGATGATTTGCTAGAGAAGCAATTGGAAGCTGAAGCTGCTGAGCAACAAAAGTAATCTGTAAGCTTTCAATTTTTCTATGAAATCAAATTTCTGATCTCAATGTTCATGAATTGTTCTCTCTGTTACTAAATTTCCTTTTATGTAAGTTAGGCTTGTTATCAGACATGAAATTGTGCCTAAGGATCTTACTCACAATTTGGGGGAGATTGTTAGGCTCAAGACATGTCTGAATACCACTATTAACAAGCCTACACTATGTGACTATGTCACATTACATGACCTAGTGAGTTCTATCACTGGGATATAGTATAGGTCTCTAAATGTACTTGTCTTGTTCTCATGAACATTAGCTTGATCATGTATGCTCAAAGTTATAATGAGCTTAGTAAAGTTTCTTGCATCTAGATTGTATATAGGCCATTGAATAATTGTCCTGGTAGAAGTTCAGAAGTGTTCATGCAGCAGGATAGAGATAAATAAGGCTATGAAGAAATAAGTTGCAGAAATTTGTCTAAGGCATTATATAGCAAAGTCAGAAGAAAGCTATGTCGTGAAGTCACCAATATCCATGTCGTGAAGTACTATATCGCATAGTCCATTTTGTACTATGTCGAGAAGTCCTCAAGACACATGTCGTGAAGTGTTGAAGTCAGCAAAGTCAAAGAAGCCTAGATCGTGAAGTCCTCAGAAGCCCTATGTCGCATAGTCTTCAAATGACCTATGTCGCATAGTCTTCAAATGACCTATGTCGCATAGTCTTCAAATGACCTATGTCGCAAAGTCTTCAAAGGCTATATCGCGAAGTCCTCACAAGTGAGATCGCGAAGTCAGGAATGAAGTGGAGTTCACGATATCAACACTTAGCCGTTTACAACAAGACAAATCAAGGTACAGAATCAAGAATCAAAAGAGACAAATACTGAAGCATTTGTTCTGGCAAGGTGGTCCAAAGAACAGATGGCAAATCTACAGCTAAACTTGGAGAGAAAGATAAGAGACAAGCAGCTACAGAAACGGGAAAGACTCTGAAAAGCAGGTGGTCCTTCCTGACACAGTTAACATCTTATGGCAGGACAAGTTGGACTTTCAGCAAGGGGTAACTGTGTAAAAATAGGAGTGTGCACTAGGTTGTAAAGGGCTTATATATATCATACACATCCTATTGTAAGCTGCAGAAGAGAGATACACATAGTTATTTGCTAAGCTCTTTTCTCTATAAGCAAGCAAGTTCAAACTGTTCTTGTTTACAAGCCAGAAATTCTATTGTGGATTTCTTGGAAAGCTGTAGTATTTAATTTGCTTATACAAAGTAGATTAAAGTGATTGTGTGTGTTATTTACTTTCTGCATATTACATATCATAATCATATACAGTCTGTTACTTAGTTTTCAAGAATCGAAAAATATATCAAACTATCCATTCACCCCCCCTCTGTCTAGTTTCTAGTAGTATTCATTTCTAACAAGACTTTTTCTAATCTTTGATATTATTAATTCAAAATTTTGAGAAAATTAGAAAAATAAATCGAATCGATTTGAGAGATGACACATCGTCATCCTCATCTTTGAGAAAATTAGCTGTCTTCTCCCTTACATAAGTAGATTTATAACTTTTAGAATACTTGTCTTTATAAGTACTTTTCCTCCGTCAATAAAGATTTTAAAGTCAAGAATATTAAAATTGTATATTTACTTTCTTCAATTAGTAAAACATTTAAAGGCAAATTGTATATTTAGTTTCCTCTGTTAGTATAGATTTAAACGGCAATTGAGACTTTTTCTAATATTTGGTATTATTAATTCAAAATTTTGAGAAAATTAGAAAAATAAATCGAAGTGATTTGAAAGATAACACATCACCTCCCTCGTCTTCTCCTTTATATAACTAGTTTACTAAGTCGCGCTTCGCAACGGCCTTATAATTTCACTAATTTTTTTAAAAAACATTCTACGAAATATGTTTTTAAATGAAATAAATAATAATTTTCCAACATAAGTTTTTTTTTTCAAGTCATCTTGATCATTCACGAAAATTCTGAATAGATATAAAAAATGCAATTGTTTAATATTTTTATTATTTTAATATTATATCGAATATTATTATATTGATTATCTTTTATATTTTTTTCAAAATTTTTATCCCAGCATAAATTTTAAATACATAATATGACATCAAAATTTTATTCTAGCTTATAATACGATGCTCTTAATGAACCGCCCTCCCTTTAAAACTGTTTTCTCCAATGAGTCGCTCTCTCGTTAAAAAATTTAACAAATAACACATTAAAATTACTCTACTGAATAAATTACAAGATTTTCAAATTTGTTTTGTATTCTTGAGATATAATACAATAGTTACAAAAACTTACCTTTATTGTCTTGAAGATAAATATTTTAAATTCTTTTGAGGAATTTTGGACCAGAAACTATATTCAATAACGATAAGATGTACTACAATGAAGAATCAGAGAAATTCCGGAAAAAAACATACAAAGAGAATAAATACCAAAAAATTTATCAAAATAATATAGAAACTAAATTAGATGGCATGAAATCTCCACCTTATATGTCTGAGTAGATTTGTGTGAATTAGAATTAATATGTGCAAAATGTCATACTACATGCATCCACTTTCTTTCTTTGATAATACAACTAATGTCATCAAATTCCTATTCTTTGTAGTATAATCATCAAATTCTTATTCTTTGTAGTAAAAGAGAACTTTGACCTCGATTTTTGTATCTTTATAAAAACAAAAATAATCAAAACCAAGAGTAGGTGAGGAAAAGTTCGAATATGAGAATATAAATATTCTAAAAGTAAACACAAATATGAGCTCGATGAAATAGAGAGCAAAAACTTTGGACTGTATAAAATTGTTTATATAATCGTCTAAATTAGTAAAAAAAAGTTGACCATCTTATTGATTCTTATAATTTATTTATATAGAATTTAATAAAGTTTATAATCATAGGATTATAGGTATAGTCAATTACCTGTATAATTTGATTAGATTTATAATTTTTGAAGAACTTATCTTGTATAAGTTTCTTTTTTATGAATTATGAGTTAAAAAAGAAAATTTTAATTTTTATTATATCAATTTTTTATGAATTATGAGTTAAAAAAGAAATTTTAAATTTTTATTATTTCAAATAGAGGTGCTCTAGAAAAATAGATAAATAAATAAAGATGATTTGAGAGTGCCGGGAGATTTATCTTTATATAAAGATAAAAGTTAAAAATAATAAAATAATAATAAATATAATGATATTGATTAGCAAGTATATTAACAAATAAAAAATTTAGGAAAATAATAAAAGTATATATGTAATTCTCTTCATTACTAAAGATTTAAAGACAATAATATTCAAATTGTATATTTAGTGTCCTGCATTAGGAAAGATTTTAAAGGCAAGAATATTCAAATTGTATATTTAGTTTTCTGCATTAGAAAAGATTTAAATGACAATTTAGATATTTTCTAATAAAAAATTTAGTAGAATATTTAAATTTTATATATACTTTCCTCTATTTGTAAATATTTTAAAGACAATAATATTAAAACTGTGTATTTAGTTTCCTCCATTAGTATAGCTTTAAAAGACAAATGAGACTTTTTCTACTCTTTGATATAATTAATTCAAAATTTTGAGAAAATAAGAAAAATAGATCGAAACGATGTGAGAGCCGCCACCTCACAACCCCGTCTTCCCCTTTATATAAGTCAAATAAAAAATATAGGAAAATATTAAAAGTATATATTTAGTTTTCTCCATTACTAAATATTTAAAAACAAGAATATTCAAATTGTATATTTAGTTTCATGGATTATGAAAGATTTAAAAGGCAAGAATATTCAAATTGTATATTTAGTTTCCTGCATTAGGAAATAATTAAAAGGCAATTAAGATATTTTATAATAAAAAATTTAGTAGAATATTTAAATTGTATATTTACTTTCCTCTATTCGAAAATAGTTTAAAGATAAATTGTATATTTACTTTCCTCCATTTGTAAGTCTTTGAAAGACAATAATATTAAAAATATATATTTAGTTTCCTCCATTAGTATAGTTTTAAAAGGCAAATGATACTTTTTTTACTCTTTGATATAACTAATTAAAAATTTTGAGAAAATTAGAAAAATAGATCGAAGCGATATAAGAGCTGTCACCTCACAACCACGACTTCTCCTTTATATATAAGTACTAGTCGAGTAAGTCGTGCTTCGCAAGGACCCTCTAATAACTTTTGCAAAATTTTAAATATTAACTATTTAAGAAAAAAATCGAGAAAAAAATATAAAAAATATAATATAAATAGTGAACATAATATTTTACAAAGTAAAATACATAAACAATAAAAAAAACCTATTTACATATTTTTTTTATGTCAATTTTATGTTATATTTTCTTGAGCCGACACACGTTACACTATATACATATAAATACAAAATATTAAAAATATGCAATTATATAAATTTAAGTATTAACCACCGCATTTAAAATTCAACCACTCGTATTATCACAAAAATTATAAATTTATTAAATATCCTTAGACATTATATGTCGATCAATAGTGAACACAAATATTTTACAAAGTAAAATACATAAAAAATAAAAAAAATCTATTTACATATTTTTTAATGTCAATTTTGTGTTATATTTTCTTGAGGCGGCACCTGTTACACTATATACATATAAATAAAAATACTAAAAATATGCAATAATATAAATTTAAGTATTAACCACCGCATTTAAACTTCAATCACTCGTATTATCACAAAAATTACAAATTTCTTAAATATCCCTAGACTTTTTATGCCGATTATGTTTCATGTTTTCTTGAGTCGACGCTCGTTGCAGTAAGTACATATAATATAACTAAAAAATACTAAAAAATATGCAATAATAAAATTTAAGTATTAACCACTGCTCCAATCTTTTTCTATTCCAGTTTTATCTTGAAGTAGATGTCAAAAGAGTTATGGAAGGTTCTCCATGGTCGTTTTAATATAAGAGAGTTGGTGATGTCTCATTTGAAAGAAGGCGAAAATCCACGATGTATAGAGCTGAATACTATGGATTTATGGGTTCAAGTTTATGATCTCAAGGTGGGATTCATGACAGAAAGAATAATCAAAGAGGTTGGTAATTATATTGGTAAATTCGTGCCTTCTGGTCCTAGTAATTTTACGGGAGTTTGGAGAGATTACTTTCGTGTGTGTGTCACTATTGATGTCACAAAACCTCTCAAACGAAGAATGAAAATCAGGAAGACAGGAGATGAGTGGTTTTGGATATCGTTCAAGTATGAGAACGTTCCAACGTTTTGTTCTATATGTGGGATATTAGGTCACTCTGAGAAGTTTTGTAGTCGTTTGTTCGTAACACCAGAAAAGGATATTGTCAAACCATATGGAGATTTCATGCGAGCACCATTTCAGGTGAGTACCAATCCCAGTACATAGGAGGTGTTAGTAATCAGGATCCACAATTTACTCCATCAAATCAGGGGTAGTTCACAATGGAGGGAATATCGGAGGAAATGAATTTCAAAATGTTCAAACAAGCGGGATATCGGAGATAAGGAATCCACAAGATGTTAGCCCAATAATTACGCCAACTAATGTAAGGAAATAAGTTACTATCATAGAAACTAAGAAGCGTAAAACAGGTGAAGTCTCAGGCTTAGATGATCCAATGGGCCTCAATACTGATTACTAAGGTAATGATGGACTCAGACGAGGAAACTCTAGAACATGTAGGCCGAGGAAATAATACAATCTCAAAAAACGGGGAAGAGGCGAGTACTCATGGGAGTGTTCGCCTAGGATTATGAGTACTATCAGCTGGAATTGCCATGGACTTGGGACCCCATGGGCTTTACAATTCCTTAAGGAGATTGTTCTCCAGAATAAACCCGATTACATTTTCTTATGTGAAATTATGTGCAAAAATAAAACAGTTGAGAAGGTGAGGAATCTGTTAGGCTTTGAAGGAATGATAGTGGTTGAGTCGCAAGGTCATGGTGGGGGGTGGCACTTCTATGGAGGAATAAAGATGAGGTTTCGCTAAGTTCTTTTAACAAAAATCATATAGATGTGAATGTCTCAACAAAAGAAGGTCATAGATACAGATTAACTGGAATCGATGGAGAACCATATAGATCAAAGTGAAAGGAAACCTGGGATTTGATAATAACATTGGCAAGTAATAATTCTCTCCCGTGGTGTTTAATAGGTGATATGAACAACGTTTTATCACAAAGTGACAAAAAAGGTGGAAGACCTTATCCTCAGCGATTATTGCAAGGTGTTCAAGAAGTGTTAAATGACTGCGAGCTGATCGATATGAGTTTATGTGGGTATCAGTACACCTGGGAACGTGGTTTTAGTGTACAACAAAACATATCGAAGTGCGTCTTGATAGAGCACTTGTGTCCCAAAATTTTCTTAACTTGTTTAAGGACGCTAAACTCAAAAATATAGAGGTTTCAACCTCTGATCATTGTCCGATTTGGCTGGAGCCTCAGATAACTAGTAAGGTTATGTGCACAAAAAAATTTCGTTTTGAAAACGCTTGGTTACGAGAGCCAATGTGCTATCAACTGGTAGAAGATGTGTGGAATAGTAACTCTAGTAGTTCTTTCTATGACAAAATCTCACAATGTTCTGAAATACTGTGGTTACGGGAGTTTGGAGAGATTACTTTCGTGTGCGTGTCACTATTGATGTCACAAAACCTCTCAAACGAAGAATGAAAATCAAGAATGAAAATCAGGAAGACAGGAGATGCGTGGTTTTGGATATCGTTCAAGTATGAGAACGTTCCAACGTTTTGTTCTATATGTGGGATATTAGGTCACTCTGAGAAGTTTTGTAGTCGTTTGTTCGTAACACCAGAAAAGGATATTGCCAAACCATATGGAGATTTCATGCGAGCACCATTTCAGGTGAGTACCAATCCCAGTACAGAGGAGGTGGTAGTAATCAGGATCCACAATTTACTCCATCAAATCAGGGGGCAGTTCACAATGGAGGAAATATCGGAGGAAATGAATTTCAAAATGTTCAAACAAGTGGGATATCGAAGATAAGGAATCCATAAGATGTTAGCCCAATAATTCCGCCAACTAATGTAAGGAAAGAAGTTACTATCATAGAAACTAAGAAGCGTAAAACATGTGAAGTCTCGGGCTTAGATGATCCAATGAGCCCAATACTGAGGTAATGATGGACTCAGAAGAGGAAACTTTAGAACATGCAGGCCCAGGAAATAACACAATCTCAAAAAATGGGGAAGAGGCGAGTACTCATGGGAGTGCTCGCCTAGGATTATGAGTATTATCAGCCGGAATTGCCATGGGCTTGGGACCCCATGGGCTTTATAATTTCTTAAGGAGATTGTTCTCCAGAAGAAACTCGGTTACATTTTCTTATGTGAAATTCTGTGCAAAAATAAAATAGTTTAGAAGGTGAGGAATCTGTTAGGCTTTGAAAGAATGATAGTGGTTGAGTCGCAAGGTCATAGTGGGGGGGGGTGGCACTTCTATGGACTGACTTCTTTTAACAAAAATCATATAGATGTGAATGTCTCAACAAAAGAAGGTCATAGATACAAATTAACTGGAATCTATGGAGAACCAGATAGATCAAAGTGAAAGGAAACCTGAGATTTGATAACAACCTTGGCAAGTAATAATTGTCTCACGTGGTATTTAATAGGTGATATGAACAGTGTTTTATCACAAAGTGACAAAAAAGGTGGAAGACCTTATCCTCAACGATTATTGCAAGGTTTTCAAGAAGTGTTAAATGACTGCGAGCTGATCAATATGAGTTTATGTGGGTATGAGTACACTTGGGAACGTGGTTTTGGTACAACAAAACATATCGAAGTGTGTCTTGATAGAGCACTTGTGTCCCAGGATTTTCTTAACTTGTTTAAGGACGCTAAACTCATAAATATAGAGGTTTCAACTTCTGATCATTGTCCGATTTGGCTGGAGCCTCAGATAGCTAGTAAGGTTATGTGCACAAAAAAATTTCGTTTTGAAAACGCCTGGTTACGAGGGCCAATGTGCTATCAACTGGTAGAAGATGTGTGGAACAGTAACTCTAGTAGTTCTTTCTATGACAAAATCTCACAATTTCTGAAATACTGTCAGCTTGGGGGGAAGAAATCACAGGTAGCTTCAAAAGACGAATAAGTCAAAGCAAGAAAATTCTGAAGGCCCTTAAAGGAAGAAGGGATGCGGAGTCGATTAAGGCAGTGCAAGAGGAGAAAAAGAATCTGACAGAAACTTATGCCCAACAAGAAGTGTTTTGGAGGCAAAGGTCTAAACAATGGTGGTTACGTGAAGGAGATCAAAACAGCAAATATTTCCATGCAGCAACTAAAAATCGAAGAAAGGTAAATCAAATCAATTAGCTGCAAGATAACAATGGTTTCAAAGTAGAGTGGGGCTCAGGTTTAGAAGAAACCATGACAGGTTATTTTACTCGGTTGTTCACAACAACTGATATAGAATGGGAGAGTGTTACTAATTGTTTATCAAGCAGGGTGACAACGGAGCAAAACGTAACGCTGTTAGCAGAGGTTGAAGAGAAGGAGGTTAAAACAGCTCTGTTTCATATGCATCCAGACAAATCTCCGGGCCCAGATGGTATGAGCCCAGGATTCTACCAAAAGTGTTGGAATATTGTTAAATCAGATATAGTTCGCATTGTTCGGCAGTTTTTTGCAACTGGTGAGATTGATGTTCAATTAAGAAGTACTAATATTGCTCTTATTCCTAAAAAAACAAAATCTCGTGTTCATGACCGACCTTCGTCCGATTTCTCTCTACAATGTAGTGTACAAGATAATATCTAAAGTTCTTGCTAACAGATTAAAGCAAGTCATCGATTTAATTATATCTGACACGCAGAGTGCATTCATCCTTGGACGCTTGATAACAGATAACACAATGGTGGCTTTTGAGGTCATGCATTACATGAAAAGAAAGACCAAAGGAAAGGACAGTTGGATGGCTTTAAAATTAGATATGTCAAAATCATACGATCGTGTAGAATGGAAGTTTTTGGAGGTTGTATTATCGAAGCTGGGATTTGAACACAGTGTAATCAATTTATTCATGAGTTGCATTTCATCTGTGCAATACCAGATATCTCGTGCAGGAAGACATTTTGGGTCTATCGTGCCAGAAAGGGGTCTCAGACAGGGAGACCCCCTATCTTCTTATTTGTTCCTTATATGCATTGAGGGTCTCACAGCTTTACTCCATGATTATGAAAGAAGAAAGTTGATCAAAGATAGAAAAGTGGATCGTTCTGCTCCATCCATATCCCACATGTTCTTCGCAGACGATTCTTATATTTTTTGCAAGGCAAGTATGAAGAGTGCAGATCATGTGCTGTAGATTTTAAGAATGTTTGAGAAAGCTTCAGGACAACAAATCAATGTGGACAAGTCTTCGGTGTTCTTCAGTAGAAACACAACAAATTCTTTGAAATATGAGTTGTGTCAAAGGTAGAAATTCCAGGAAGCAAATGATCACAGTCTGTATTTAGGTCTACCTAATATAATTGGTAGAAACAAATCATCGATTTTTGGCTTCCTAAAGGAGAAGATGCATGACCGTATTCAGGGGTGGGACAAAAAACGTTATCTAAAGGTGGTAAGGAGGTATTGCTGAAAACAGTGGCTCTGACGTTGCCAAATTACGCAATGAGCGTGTTCTCGTTACCGTTAGATTTGTGCCAAGACCTTGAGAAAATGATGTGTAAATTCTGGTAGTGAACAAGTTTGAAGAAAGACAGAGGTATTCACTGGTTGAGTTGGAGTAATATGAGCAAAAAGAAATCGTCTGGTGGTATGGGTTTTAGAAGTGTTCGTGATTTTAATGTTGTTTTACTAGGTAAGCAATGGTGGAGATTGCTGAAATATCCAATTAGATTGGTAAGCAAAGTGTACAAAGCTCGATATTATCCTCAGGGGTCCTTCTTCAACGCTAAAATTGGTAGTAATCCTAGCTACATTTGGCGTAACATTCTTGAATCTCAATCAGTGTTGCAGCAAGAATAGGTTACAGGGTTGGTAATGGGTCATCCATTAACATTTTGGAAGATCCTTGGCTCCCTTTAGATCAAGATGCTTATATCCACACCAGTAGTCCAACTCTGCAGGGCCAAATGGTATCATCATTATTGGATAACGATTGTAACTGGGATATTGACTTAATTCTAGATGTGTTTGAAAGCAGGGATGCCAATATAATATTAACTATTCCTTTAAATAGTGATGTAGATGATTCTTGGTATTGGAGACGTGAGAAGCTGGGTAGTTATTCTGTGAAGAGTGCTTATTTGCTTTTGCAATAGCTCAAAAATGATCAAAGTACGGAGGCAAATTCAGGGTTTTGGAGAAAGCTATGGAATCTAAAAATCCCACCTAAAGTCAAGAACTTTCTATGGCGGGCTTCTACCAACTGTTTACCAACCAAGGATTTGCTTCGAATGAAAAGAGTCCAGGTCAGTGAGCTTTGTCCTATGTGTAATGATTCATCTGACACAATATTACATTCTTTGGTATCATGCTCTTACACTGTCTCTTGTTGGACACGACTAAATATCCAACCCGTGAGTGGAGATTTTAGTTCTTTCTCTGAGTGGCTTCAGTTAGTATTTCAACAGCAACAAAATGAGGAAATTCACCTTAGTGTTATGGTCTGTTGGATGATATGGAAGAATCGAAATAAACTTGTATGGAATCAACGTAGTTTGGAGATTGCAGAGGTGGTGGAATCAGCATATTCTATTCTTAACCAGTGGAAGAGTGTTCAAGACAAAACTTTTGATCGTTTTATGGGTTACATGACTCATGAAGACGGTGATGAACACCGACATACACCTATGTAATCAGAGTTAAGATTAATTATGATGCAACCATTTTTGAAGAAACAGACTATTATAGCCATGCATTTGTCGTTCGAGATCATGAAGGAAAGTTAGTTGAAGCAAGATCGAAGTGTATGAGAGGGCAGCCTAATCAAGATTTAGCTGAAACAATTGGTATAAGGGAGGCTCTCAGTTGGGTAAAGGAGAAAGAGTGTAGTAACATGGTTCTTGAGACTGATTGTTTGCAGGCGGTACAGGCTATTCGCAGCTCATTCTCTTGTCTTTCGTACTTGGGAAGGGTGATTGAGGAATGTCGAGACATGCTTGCAAGCTTAAGTAACAAAAACATAACGTTTAGGTTTGTCAAACGGTCCGCAAATAGAGTAGCTCACTATTTAACGAGGTACGGTTGTTTAGTTGCTGATCGTGTTTGGAGAGTGGGAGATGTCCACTCCGAATTTCATCATGTATTGTTGAATGACTTCAGTTTTTAATGAAATTCGATCATTTTGTGGCAAAAAAAATAAAATAACAAGAGATTATGGATTATAGATTACATGAATCTAACACCAGAAGAGGACGGAAAAGATATGTACACATGAGTCTATACAATAAAAATGATCCAAGTAGGGCTGTGAATGAGCTGATACCGCTCGCTAACGGCTCGGTGTTCGGTTCAAGAAAAGCTCGATTCGAGTTCAGTTCGATTCACAAACGAGTTGATCTCGAACATGATTTTAAAGATAGATTTATAACTTGATCAAGATACAACAGAAGCCAGCACGGACTGAATCTTAAAGACAATACTAGTAGATATTAACAACAATCATGCAATTTCTTTTTATAATTGTAGTGCACCTTTTCCTTTCTACATACATCAAGATTGTCCGAGATCGAGTTTTCAGCATTAACTGTTCCTCGATGCTCTCAATTCCCCAAAATACAGCCATATATTAAGATGAACTAAGATTCATTGAATCTTGATGCATGCTTCTTGTAGCATGATTTGCAATAACTAGGGGAGAGCATGAGCCGGTTCGGCTCGGTTTTTGGATAAAACCGGAACCGCAACCCTATACTTTCGGTTTCTAAAATCGAAAACCGCAACCGCGATCAACGATTCGATTTCGGTTCTAAAATCCCGGTTCGGTTGCAATCGGTTCGGTTCGGTTTCGGTTTCAAAATCGATAAACATACATTACATTTTATCTTGAACAATATCTTCCTATTACAGAATGTTGTCCTCAAATATACAGTATTTTGCAGGATACTTTAGGTACATTCGTTTTGTCTGTTTAAAACAAAATTATTAACTGTTTTAATTATTTCCTGGAGCCTAACCATGATAAGCAGGGTGGCTAAGGACTCAAAGTTTAACCCAGCTGAGCACAGACCATCTGCATTTGATGCATTATTGAGTAGAGTACATCAGATGAACCTACTATGAATTATTTCATTAAAAAGAGGTTCTAAGCAAAGAAACAGTATGTGCAAGGAACTGCATATTATCTTAAGCCAGATACATGGACTATGTTGTAATAATGAAGCATGGACCATGTTATACCTGATCAATAATCACTATCTTACAAAAAGTCTTGTCAACTGAATGCCACAAAAAGTCGTGCTCAAATGGTTGTAATCCGAATGAGGGTAGACAAAAAGTCTTGTCAACTGCCATATAACAAAAAGTTGAACCAATTTTACATGCATTTCCATATGAAATACATAAGGAATTTTACCAAGTATATTAAGCTAACATCATTAAAGTCACAGTAATAACCTTTAACTAGAACTTCAGCGGATTTATAGTCTAACATGGGGTGCAAAAATGCATAGGATTTATACTAACATAATACATATGTTTGTACATGGCCACACGCTATAAATATAGACAAAGACTGAGAGGGAGCACCTTGTAGTAGTACTACCAGTACCACCAAGATATAACGTCTTAATATATTTAGTGTTACAAAGTAGCCTTTTTGCGACTTGTATTACCAGCCACATTTTCTCAAATTAACAAACAACACTACAACAGTACTATTGAAGCGGTTCTCAACAGAATTCCACACGACAATGCTTAAGCTTAAGCAAAGACCCAAACATTAACCACCACACAACCGCCTCAATAGTTTATATTTGCCTCGATAAGACTAAACAAAATTGTAAAAGTGAGAAAACCCTACTGACAGTATATAGTGGTAAGCCAAGCTGGACTGAACATGTTGGAGCTGATATGTGTTTGCAATCAGTCTCAGTTAATTGACAGCACTACGTTTAAGCAAGTAATTGTATTCCAAATATAGAACAGAATAGGCACAAAAATAAAGAGCCAAATGTGTAGACACTTCATTTGTGTAATTCATTTGACAAACTATGGCCTCCAAGCAAGAAAAGTATGGAATAAGCTCCATTACAATCATGAAGAGAATATTAACGCTTTCACTTTTGAAAAAAGACAGAAACCGTATTAGTTTGCCGATCAAGGTAGGAAACAACATTGTTTTGCTTAAATTTCAAAAAAAAAAAAAAAAACTCCTTGATCACATAAATATAGATTGGGATGAGTAAAACATGACAGACTAGTAAACAACAGTTACCCAAAACATGCCTTAGCTAAACAATATCACAACAACCTGGCTTTAGCCTATTGGTAAACATGAGATATAAAACTGAATAATGCATCATCTATTACAAGCACAAAGCTAAATAATGAACCAGTAACAATGTCATATAATACATGGCTCAACTTAGAGGAGTTGAGGGAAGAGAATTCAGGGGAACAAAAGGTAAGCGCATATATGAAGATAAATAACTATCAAATTATTCTTAGAAGTAAAATGTAGACTCCCTTACAAGACCCACAGTTAATTTGTTCTCGGGAGCTCTCAAAATCAAGTTCGATGCTTCACCCAACACTTTCTGTTCCTCTCCAAACTCACAGTTCAGCATATCATCATGCTTATGCTCTTCAGCAGAATTTCCCCCAATCTCACCAATGACAAGCAGGACCCCTTTCATTAGAAACCCTGACTTAGGGAGACGCAACTCTGGTACCTCGAACAACTTGATACTTGTTCGACCATTCTCATACCTATTATTCCAAACATCCGAAATATAGCAACATTTTGTAGCATCACGGAGCTCTGAATTTCCGAAACAAACCACCCCTTGTCTTTTTGAATCAGTAATTACAACACTTTCAACCCTCGGTCGCCAAACTGCTAGAACATTACGCCACATATTTGGGTACATGAGACGCCAGAAAATCGGCCCATGCATTGCAGCTTTTATTCTTTGCCTATCAGCAGCAGCAGCAGTAGCACTAACATTAGCACCAGCACTAGCACCAGCAGAAGAGAGTTTAGTAATAGAATCGAATACAAGACATGCACATGTACAAGTATTGGATCCAAACATGGCCTTCCACTGGAGATTAATTTCTCTGTATTCCTCTTCAATGAATTCAAGGTGGAGGAATCGAATACTCCGGAAACTTCTAAGGGCTTTGGAGGCGTAGATAACTTGAGCCCGGAAAATTTCAAAAGGGGACCTTTCTTCTGGTTTAGGGATAGAGAGAGTTACCGAGGATATAAGAGGAATTAATAAAGCAAAACGCTTTGAGACAAGCATGCAATTGCACAAGAATTTGAGGTCGCAATTGAGCATTGACAAAATTAAAATCAAGAGATCGTCAGTAAGTTGCGGAAACAAATCCTTGTTTGACATTCCTTCGGATTTCTTTCCTTGCTCATCCATGCCGACAAAAAGAAACAAATGTTGAACTGGTTTTGTTTACGCTGCGGTGCTGAGTAACTTAAAGATTTTATTTAGGGTAATTTTAGCCCTTGAATTTTACAATCAAGACCTTGAGTAGCATATAAAGTAGAGATGAACAAAAAGATCGAGCCTAAAAGGATATTCAAGACCGGCCCAGTAAAAAGCCCGCCTAGAAAAAACTTGGTCCTGTCTTGGCTTGGCCTACTAGTCCGGGCAAGTCCTTAGATTTCAATTGAAAATCTGTCATGGCATGGTCCGTCAAAAAACCTGGTCTTGAACTGGACCGGTCCAGATTAAAGCCTGATTCATAGCCTAGTTAAAATCCGGATATAAGCATTTTAGGCCTGATAATATGACTCTATATGTAGAATTAGTGTTCTCTTTTACTAGTATTATTGCAAAAAAATCATAAATATATAAGAATCATATTTGACTGGTCTGAACTCTTAACTTGTTTCACCCTGTAATATTGATTCAGAAAGCCAATTATTTCGGTGATTTTAAATTGATGAATTATAGTCGAAACAATTTCTTATCGTATAATCATACCATATTATTCTAGGATGCTAAATCCAACCAACTTACAGTTAAACCATCTCTAACAAAGGCCTAACTCCTATATTGGAAGTCGAAAATGGATCCTTTTTGGAAATTCAATATTAGAGCATGCATAAAAAGTTGTCCATTCCACTTGGCTGGATTAAGCCCACTTCTGCAAACTCTATCTTTATATCATATTTTATTATTTTCAAATGTTTTATTTAACTGAACCCAAAAAGAGAATTGTGATATAATATAATAATGTGGGCCATGATAATAGTTAAATGTGGATTCTTTATTTTGCAACTTGGCCAACTCCAGTTTTCGCTTACCTGGCTCACAAATGGGACCTAAAAAACAAGAAATGAACTCTCCCATTACTGATGGTCTTAGAGACTTTAGCACCATCTTGGCTCTCATCGCATACAATTTGAAGAAAGGAGTGGTCTAAGTCGGCTACGAGAGCCTTCATAGATTGATATATGCCACATTCATTGCGCTACCAGGTTTGGGATAAGGTGTTTGAGGTAACATGTGATGCTTAGTCATAGGCATAGTTATAGTGTTGAGTTAGGATGATTATCGTACTACTTTCTTTAGTGGAAAACATAATGAGGCCAAGAAGTATTCCATGTATGAAACTATATTGTAGTTCAGATACTTCGGTACTCGTGATATTATTTATTACCTAAAGAGCTTATTCAGTATTTTAATACTCAATGCTCATAATAAACTAAATCATCGACATTTCAAGTGGTTTGAGTTTATTCAAGCGTATACCTTTGTACAAAGGCATTGCAACGTTACAGAGAAAAATATTGTTGATGTACTTGGTAAGGTAGCCTTTATAACACTTTGAGTAAAGCGATAGTTAGATTTGCACATATAATTCATGATTACCCTTCATATCGAAATTTTATGCTAGCTTACACGATCCTGGCCCCATTCTTAAAAGATTATTGTAGGGATGACAATTTTCGGGTTGCGGTCCGGGTTCGAATGGGGTACTAAATCTCGGATCTTAAATTTAGTTCAACCCAAACCCAACCCAAATCAATAACAGGTCAAGACTTGCAATGGAAACCCAACCCGCTATATCATTTAGTTACCCAACATGAAATAGAAAGAAGAGATCAAAAAAATGATGAAAATAATCAATTATTATCGCATATATTAGCAGTTCAGTGCCCCGCCATATCGATCCACATATAGATGCATGTATAATGTATATATACATCAGTTTAGAGAGAGTAGTTCACAGCGAAATACAAATAGAATTTAAACATATGCATGTATCTAGGATTCTAGGTGAATCCCATTATCTACAAATTGAAACTGATTCAAATAATATCAAGAATCTAGAATAGGTATATAGAAATTGTATTATAGTAAAATATGCGCACTATGAATACTACAAATGAGGTGTTCATTTTAAAATGGGCTTAAATTACTTGTTAAAGTTTACAAATCATATTTCATATTCTAGGACCACTAAAAATTATGTAATGCAATTCTATTATATATACACTATTTATTTGGGTTGATTTCAGGCAACCGAAAAATAACCAATATTTTTAGGTGAGCCAAAATAAACTCAAACCTGAAAATTTCCAACCCTCATTCGTACTTCTCCGATCAATTTTGTGTCGGGTCATATTGGGTCTCACCACCCCAAGATTAATGTTATCATTGTGGATACTTATTTCGAGGGATCCACTTATTTGTCCTTATTGCATCTTTCAAGACTCATCTTGTGAGGGAATTACATGTGGGAGACCAGCTAATCACTTTCGTCTGACTAAGACCATTGCTATTGTTTGATGGACGTTGTTGTTGCAGAGTATCGTACATGTCACATGAACCAAGGGTTGAAAGCTAAATAAACGTGTATACACTCCACTTCCGATTCATCATGTTCCTTGGGAGGATCTTAGTATGTACTTCATGCTAATATTTTCTAAGACACGTATAGGTCATGACTCACGCTTTGTTGTAGTGGATCGTTTTAATAAAATGGTTTCTTCATTCCTTGCAACAAGACTGGTAAGCATGTTCATATTGCATCCATCTTCTTCAGTGAGAAAGTTAGAATACATGGTATCCCATTGAATATAATTTCTCAAAGAGATGTCAAATTTTTGAAATATATTTTGAGGACTCTGTAGAGTTACTTGGGACAAGTCTTTACTTCTTAATAACATATCATCCCAAGACCGACGGAACACGGATAGACCAGGGTCGTTATTAGGAGTCTAGATGATTTGATTAGGTATTTGATAGCTACATATGAAGCTTTCAAGGGACATGTCAGGGCCATGGTACTCCCAAAATTTTAACTACACCTGGGAGTATAATTTTATTAAAAAAGAATCATAAATATGTTTGGTATTTGGCCCCCTTGAAAAAAAACCACGGTTTAATATACAATTTAAATGACTTGTAGGGTTTTAGGTGTGTCTTGTTATGTTTTCACGGGTGTTTTATAAGAAATCTGTTAAACGCGACGAAGCTTTGGTATAAAATAATATACTATTACAAAAATTTTACTAGAATTAAGCAATTACTTTTACGATGTTATACTATTATAGTTTAAAATTAATATGTTTCTGGTAAAGTATATTTATTAATATATATCAATATATATATATATCACGTAAAAAATTAAACATTTTACTAACATGAAATTGTTTTATATGAAAAAGTTAATGATATAAGACAGGGGTTGGGTTAAAAGAGGAATAAATGCCTATCTCGGCTGAGAATTGGCAAGAAACACACAAAATCCGCAGATTTCAATTCATAACAATCAACTCTATTCATTCAATAGAGAATATTACAAATGTTTATATAAAAATACTAAAACTTGGTGAACAAGTAAGATACTAAATATAGCAAACAAATCCTAATTGATAGCTACTACCTAATAGTTCTTACCTGTTATATATAATATAATTATTAACCAAATATAATTAAATCTTTTCATAACTAATAATATAAAATAAATACAAACTAATATTTCAATTTTTCGTTCCGCATCATTTTCCTCGCCTTTAAAAAAAACTCATCCACGAGTTTTATAATACTTGAGCATCAACGAACAAAAAGATGATTTGCAGTAGCACTCAAAGACATCCAATTTCAACTCCATAAGGAAGATCTTCGGAAACAACACACTCTTCAATGTTCGATGTGCTGCCAATATCTCGTCAAAGCCTAGAAAAGCAATATGTTTCAATGTGACAACGTTTACAACTTCTTCACTTTTAATAGCCTGCTCTACCACTTCCTTTTCACAAATGAACTCATCATGCACTGGTGACTGTGTTCCAATATTAATTTGAGCACTCTTTTCTACTTCACAAACAAATTCAACATGCTCCTTTTGCGCCTCAGATGTTGAATAAGCTTTGAATTAAACTCCAAAGTTGTGTTTTTCCGTAATGACTTTGAAACAATCGAATCACAGGTTTGTTGCATATGCACTCATGTCCTTCGATAACTTCAATATCCGCTCTAGTAATTATGTTTCATGTTCATACTCGAGATGTGCAATCAAATCATCATAATAATGCAAATTTTCACATTATAGCCTATAATCGCAGCTAGATCGATGAAGCAATGAAAGTTTATTCAATATAGCTTGACGATGTATTTTCGCACAAGATATCTCCAAGTTAATTGATTCTAGTGTTTTTTGTGATGACATTGTTTTCCGCATTAAATTCAGGGAGTATGAGGCAGTTCTGAATTATAGGGTTTTAAAAGCCCTCAAACTATTCAGAACAGAAGCTACAATGGTGGAAGACTGCTCATGTCGGCTGCTGGCAGTGGTTGTTGTTGACTGTTGGGGCTGCTGGTGGCTGGATACAGCTGCTGGAGGCTGAATGCGGCTATTGGAGGATGCTGGTGGCGGCAAAATATGGCTAAAATACAGCTGGTGCCGGCTGGATATTAGCTGTTTGGGACTTTTTTTGTTGGATTGTTGGCAACGTGTTCCACAAAAGGTTTAATGGAGGAACAGTGGCTCTGATACCACTTGATGTAGGACAGGGGTTGGGGAAGGGATAAATACCTATTTTCGCAAAAAATCGGCAAGAAACACACAAAATCCGCATATTTCAATTCATACTAATAATTTCTATTTATTCAATAAAGAAGATTACACTTGTTTATATAAAAGAACTAAAACTTTGTGAACAAGTAAGATCCTAAAAATAGCAAACAAATCTCAATTGGTAGCTACTACCTAATAATTCTTACCTGCTATATATAATATAATTATTGACCAAATATAATAAATTATATTCCTAACTAATAATATAAAAGAAAATACAAATTAATATTTAATTTTTCGTTCCACATCAGTTATTGTTTTAGTTAATTTGATTTTTACTATTAAATTTATTAATATGTAGAAGATGTAAAATTTATTTAAAATTTTATTTGAAGGAACTTATTACATACAAATAATTTGTCAAAAATGATTTTAGTGAGTTTCTTTTACTTGAAATTAACAGGGTTATCAATATTTATATATGAATAACAAATACTAGATATTTATATTTTTATTTATTTTAAAATATAAATTATATATGGCCCCCTCATTATTTTGTTTGAAGCTCCGCAACTATTGATAGCTAAGTTTGCCTATAATAGTTATGGAGTCCTTTGAGACCTACATTGGTCGCAGAAAATTCATAAATTTGGTTCCCACCTCCATATAGATCTAGTGAGTGTGCAAAGTCTTTTGCACATCACATTCATGAATTGCATATGAAAAAGATAATTAATTTACACAAAGAATGTTATAAGTCTGTTGCAAATGTTCATCACGGATTCAGAAGTATAATGAGGGTGATCATGTAATATTGTGACACCGTCTTGAGAGGTAACATCCTGGTGCTTGGAATAAAGCGCATGCTAAGAGGATGGATCCATTTCGGATTCGAAAGAGGCTTGGCACTAATGCTTATGAGTTAAATCTTTCTAGTGATATGGACGCTGACCATGCGTTTAATGTGAAAGATCTTACTTCATTTCCTGATCCAACCGCTATTGTACCTACTTAATCTATAGTCACATTAAGCCTATGCATGCAGTACTTGCACCCCTTGCATCCCCCTTATGTTTCTTCACAGCACACAAACAGCAGTGTGTCTGTCTGTTGATATGTTGGATGAGAGGTTTGTGTTGACTCGGCGTGGCAGTTTTCTTCAATATCTGATTCGGTGGAGTGGCATTCAGCACCGCATACTTAGATCAGCACCGCATACCTGGAAGTTGGATCTAACTTTTTTCTAGCCTGGAAAAAACTGACAGGGATTATCCCTTTATTTACTTAATTAGCACTTATATTCCGCCTTGCTTTATTTTATCTTTTAGCCCATTTTTTTCGGGTCCTACTTCAACAGTGTTCATATTCCCTTAGATGTGGGATATTGTTTGAGTTAGATTATACTTTGGTATTATTGGATACATTCATATTATGTATTGATATTGAGCTCATTTCTTGGGATAGTGGTTGAATTGCAAATCAACCACCCAAGTTGTCGTTCTTCATTAGTTTATTCATTTTATTACATTTCATTATTGTTTGTTCTGTTTCATCACTTGTCCTTTTTAAAGCACCGCCACGAAGCCAAGGTAATAACTTATTTAAAAAATTTGAACTCAGGCTCGACTGAAGTCAAGTTCTACTGGAACTTGTATTTCTTTTTTTATGAATTTGTATAGCATCCTATGCCTATAGCCTATGCATATGGATAGACAATTCTAGGTCATTTTTGGATTGAGTACTTTTAGATAAGATAACAAGCAAGTCAAGAGTTGTTTTCGACATAAAGTTTGGGTACAAATACAAAGTGATTGAACTAATCTGCCCCATCTTGAGAACCAACTAGTGGGGCAAGCTGCACTTGGACACTTTTTTCAGGCTCTTTTATAATTTGGAGCTTGTTATCATAAACACAACTAGGCTAGGCTTGAATCACGCTCTTACCACTGCGATTGGTATGGGTCCAAGGCCTCTTTCAGTGTCAACCATATGCATACAACAACAGTCCAAAGCCCCCCTTCATGACTAGATGACTAGTTGGGCCAGGACTGAAAATCCCAGCTGAGGTCGGACCAGCACTGGACTGCAGGTTTGACCTTTGAAGATATTGATCTAAAGCTAGCGTATTGATGAAGATTAACTATTGTACATATACTCACATACAATACAAATTTGACAGCTCCGAACTTTGTCCAGAGAAAATAAACTTTCGGGTATTGTTTCCAATAAAAATTACTTAAGAGTCGCATTAACTTGTTAAAACTACCACAAATAACATTTAAAAAATCTATAGTCATGCGGCAAAATACAATTAGGTACACTAATAATATTGATCAAATTTGAAAAACTGAATGAATAAGGAAGCACTGATTAAATTCTGTGGACACTCATCTACTACAGGGAATGTTGAATGAGGTATTTTGCATCAGAAGATTACCGTAGTTTACGGGCTCAGATCAACAACTTGCTAGGCACAAATACAATAGCTTCCACAATGTCCTTCCAACTTATGTTATGGCTAGTGACCTAGTGTAGAATCGAGTAAAAATAAGCATTCGGTACCTACCATTTTCAGTTATCGTGAAGCAATTGTCGAAACTACTGAACTGTGAATGGTAAAAAATTCAACATGGGAGAAATATATATAATTATAATAATAAATACAGGTGCATCAGTTTAAGGATGTAAGAACACAGAGACACACCAATTAACAGAAATTACAAATGGAAACAAACCCAGCAAAATTAAAATGGTAAGTAAGGGGTTACCTAGAGAGAGAAAATGATGGACTGATTCAGAGGAGCGAGCGAGACCATAGAATGATTGCGAATAGCGGTGAAAATGATCTACTACAATTTTATTTGTTGTTGAGTATCAAAATTAACATAAGATTTTTATTTCTTGTTATTTTTTTAAATAACAAATATTCATCTTTTGATTATTATTTTTTTAAGTTCTATATATACTACTTTCTCTCATAAATGGAGGATAATAGCAAGTCCAATAATATCCCTAAATGATATCCTAATTTCAAATATAGGGAATATGACACAAAATGGAGTATGTTACTGATCCCCTAAACCACTAGCACAACCTCAAATTTACTAGCAATTCCCTATTTATAGGTATCCTCTAGTCATCCCCTATTTTATTTTTATAAATAAAATATTTATTTCCCCCCATTTTCCCCTCTTTGTTCCTCCCTTCCCTCCTTTTAGTTTTAGCGCTGAATTTTTTTCTTATTTTTCCTTATTTTTCCTCCCTTCCCTCTTGTTTTTACCACTGAAATACTAGAAATCCCCTACACTTTCTTGTCAAAATAACTATTCAAAATATAGTAAATCATATAGCATAAGAAAGATCTTGAAGTCTACTTTTTTAAGTAAAAAACGGTTCTTAAAAAGAAATTTTGTACAAAAAATTATAACAATTTTAGTGAAGGAGTGTATAGCTGATTATCATAGTTTGGTGACAATTTAATAATAATGAGAAAGGTAAATAAGGATTGTTGTTGGAGTAAATATTAAAAATGATATCCCTAAACTACTAGGATTCCTTATTTTATAGAAATTATATGGAATGCACTAGCATACGGTTGGACTTGCTCTAAGATTATCTTTTAGTTGCCAAGTAGTATCTTTTAATGAAATCTATTTATTTAATTTTAACACAAGGTGAAAATCAAAACTTGATTTTTTTTCAAATTATCTATTAAAGTAGTTAAAAATCGAACTTTTTTTATCTTCTCCCTTGATAACATATAAATAAACTTCTTTTCTTTGTAAAACGTAGAAATGAACCCATGATGAATTGTAGAATCATCCATTTTTTGACAAAATTATTACTGTAATGTTGGAACCATCTGTGTTGATTATTATTTCAAACAAAGCAAGAAGTTTGACATGATTACATCTGTGTACAACACACATACATTATATTTACCTTTCAGAACTACCACTTTGAAGAGAGTCTTGTTTCTTTGCAAATTGTTAGCAGAACCGCGGATGGAACTCAACAGGATGACAGAAGTAAAGCGCCAAGAGACCAGGGAGCACTGCGACAAGTACTCAAGGTCGAGAAGGAGCTTTGACAAGATGAATATCATATAGAAGCAAATCTTCAGCTTCGCTTCATCTCATACATGTCTGCTAACCCTTGCATTATCAATATATAATAATAAGACAACAAACTCGGGTCAAAACACAATTTAGTTTCAGTAGGTCAATTTGTATCCACTTCTGAACTTCACCCCCTCACCATTAGTTTCTCAATACATTCAGGATTACAGAATCCAAGGACAGTGATGGGAATTGACCAAATCACCTGGAAATTTCACCAATTTCTTTACTACAGTATAAGTTCGAATAAGCATATCAAAAATAATACAACTGCCAAGACCCATTTATCATCTTTCAGTTATCAATGACTGAAAACTTCATTATATAAAACAAAGACAAAATGATAAAGTTTACAGAAAATATTCGACAAACAGGAAATGCTCTGAAAAGGTTTTAAATGGCTACAAAAGGCTAGTGAGGTACAAGATTGAGCATACAACGCGTGGCCTTAACTAAACTAGCTCGATATAGGCCATTGGTGCATTGTCTCCTCGCCTGGGGAGAGTTCTGATTATTCTTGTATACCCTCCATTCCTCTCCCCATATCTCTCGGGAACCTCTGCAAATAATGCATGCACTATTTGTTTCTCATATATATATCCAAGTGCTTGTCTCCTTTTATGAAGAGATCCATCTTTGGCCATTGTGATCATCTTATCAACATACTTCCTCATGGCACTGGCCCTTGCTCTTGTAGTCTTTATGCGTCCATACTTTAGCAGCTGGGTTGTCAGGCCTCGCAAAAGAGCCTTGCGCTGATCCGGGGGCCTATTTAATTTAGGCACACGCCTCCCATGCCTCATCATGGAGATACGACCTCCATTGTCAATAATGGTGAAGCAATGGTCAACGTTGCTCTCTGAAAGAAAACATGTAAATTCCAAAATGTCAAGCAAGTTCCACAAGATGAAAAGATAACAGGCTAAGCAGACTAAAGATTACGATAATGTATATTAGCAATGAACTCACTATATAACAACAAATTACAGATTGCATGAGTCTAGCACCACAAATGCTAGAAAAGATATCTTAAACAAGAGTTTATACAATAAAAAATGAGCCAAGATACTACACAAGCCAGAATTGACTGATTCCTAAAGACAATATTTGTAGATGATGACAATAATCATGCAAATTCTTTTATGATCATAGTGCAGCTTTTCCTTTCTGCATAAATCAAGATTGTCCGAGATTAAGTTTTTCAGCAGAACTGTTCCTCAATACTCTCAACTCCACAAAATACATCCATTTATTAAGATGAATTAAGATTCATAGAATCTAGATGCACGCTAAATCTTTAAGCATGATTTGCAAAGAATAATCACTGAACCGGCCTTTTCTGTGTAAGGACTTAAATGCCACAAAAAGTCATGCCAACCGCCACTTAACAAATTGTAGAACCAATCATACATGCAATTACATTATAAATTGCACAGGGAAGTTTACCAAGTATGATAAGCTAACATTATCAAAGTCACAGTAATAACCTTTACCTAGAACTTCAGCAAATTTATAGTTTAATCTGGGCTGCAATCCATGGGCTCTATACTAACTTAAAACATGTTTGTACATGGCCACACACAGACAGACACGTGTATATATAGAGAGAGAGGGAGCATCTTGTACTAGTATTCTAATCTACTACCAAGACATAATGTCTTAATAAATTTGGTGTTACAAAGTAGCCTTTCTGCAACTAAAATTACCAGCCACATTTCTCTCAAACTCACAAAGAATAGTATCTTTGCAATTACCTTTTGCTTGCCAATATCATTTGTATAATCTCATTCGAAACACTGTTCTACTATTATAGTCGTTCTCAGCCTAACCAAAGACCCAGATAATAAACACCACACGGCTGGGTCTTTCTTTTTGGAGTTCAGAGAATCTGACACTCCGATTTGTGTCAGTGTCGGATCCTTCTAGAAGAGCCCGAGCACCATAGTATACGACTAAACAAAATTGTAAAACTGAGGGGAATCCTACTAACAGCATTTCGTGGTAAGCCAAGATGGACTAAACATGTCGGAGCTCGTTTGTGCTGGCAACCAGTCTCAGTTAATTTACAGCACTACATTAAAGCAAGTACTTGTATTCCAAATATAAAACAGAATAGGCAAATACACAGGCAGCCAAATGTGTAGACATTTTTTTTGTAATTATTTGATGAACTATGGCTTGCAAGCAAGAAAAGTATGGAATAAGCTCTCTTCCAGTCATGAAGAGAATATAAAACGGTTTTCATTTTGTAATAAAGACAGAAACAATACTAGTTTGCAGATCAAGGCCGGCAAAAAAATTGTTTGGCTTAAATCTTAAGAAAAATACTCCTTGACCACAAAAATATAGAACTACTTGATCACAGAAATATAGATTGGGATGAGCATAACATGACGGACTAGTACACAACAATTTTACAATATATGCCTTGGCTAAACAATTTTAAATATACTATATAATGTAATATATTAATAACTTATATTTTATATGCAAATGACAAATGCCACAGCCTGATTGCCATGTTGGCATACTGTTGTGATTTACTTCAAGCTTGGTAAGCAAGGTTGTTGACAGGAGACAAACAAAACTAGAGCCTATTACTCTAAAGTCTAAATACTATCAAATGGTCAGATTAAAACATATAGAGTTGTGTAAAAGAGATTTCGAAAAGTTTAAAACTTTTGAGACAGTGTCTACTTCTAGCACCAACACGAAGCTAAGGCACAATATGGATAAAAACAAACTCAACTAATCAAACATAAAACCAGGCTTAGGTCAAATTCTGCTGCAACGTGTACATTTGTTTTTATTAATTTTAGTACTTTTAGATTAACCAAGTCAAGAGTTCATTCTGATATAAATTCTGGAATCGAAGTGATTAAACCAATCTGGTAGATTATTTTTTATAAAGATTTTGGGTTCAAAGTAATTTAAACGATCCGTCTCAAATGGAGCTCGACTAATTAGTGGATAAAGCTGCACTTGGACACTGATTTCAACCTCTTTTATCATTTAGATTTTAAAGCTTGTTATCACAAATTGAACCAGGCTATACTCAAATCACACTCTTAATGCCGTGCTTAAGAATTTGGTGAACTTGGACTTGTGACTAATTCAAGGCCTCTTTAAGCATCTACTGTATTGATACAACAACAGTCCAAAGCTCCCATGTTGAGTAAATGATGACTAGTTAAGTCTGGACTAAAAATCCCAGTTGAGATCGAGCCAGCACTAGACTCCCTGCCCATATGACCTTTGAAGGCTTTGACTAGAGAAATCTAGCAGATTGACGAATTTTAAAAATTATATATGGACTTACATACAATCAAAATATAACTGTAGACTCCAGTCCGGATAAAATAAACTTGAGGTTATTGTTTCAAATAAAATTACTTGAGAGTTGCACTAAATTGTTATAATTTTCACAAATGCCATGATTAAAATCTATGTTCACACGACATATTTGATTTAACTGTGATCAATTCAGAAACACTTTCTTACTTTACAATTAGGTCCACCTATAAAGTCGATTAAATTCATTAATGAAATTTGAGAAATTTGATCAATAAGAGCCACTTATCCAATTCTTTGGACACTCAAAAACTATATGAAATGATAAATGAGGTAATTTGCATCAGAAGATTATGTTAGCTTTAGAGGGGCTCAGATACAACTAGTTAGGCACAAACACAACAGCTTCCATCGTATGCTTGCTACTTATCTTATGACTAGTGTAGAATCGAGTAAAACTTTAGCTTCCAAACCTACCATTTTCATTTATAAAGTTGTAGACCGATTGCAGATGCTAACAAACAATTACGAAATACTTTTATGATTACAGTGCAAGGGGTCAGTTCTGCATCCATCTCAACAAGCCCTAAAACTAAAAAAACAAATCATATTCACTCTATGTAACTTCCTAATAAACATCATATCCACTACTAGGAGTAAGGTCTGCAGAGCATCCCCACAGCCACCCTACTTACGAGTGGAACATAGGTATGTTTGGTTCATTTCCGTATTTGCACAAACACAAGGGAACCAAGGAAATTCAGAAAACATGTCAAATGCACATATTGACATATACAGGGGGGAGAGGGGGGGGGGGGGAGAGAGAGAGAGAGAGAGAGAGAGAGAGAGAGAGGGGGGGGGGTACCTAGAGAGAGAAGAGGATGGAGGGGAGCAAGACCATGAAAGGATCGGAGAGAAATTGGATTAGCTTTCAAGGAGATTTTAACACCAGAAACGCCACTTGGAGATGAGACAACAGGGAGGCGAACTGAAGTGGAGTAATTGTTGTAAATAGGTGGCAACGCTGCTTTCAGACAAGACATGTTCCATGTTGTTGTCGTTGTTGTAGCCAAGCTGCTCACACTCGCCATTGTTACCTCAAAATCTTATCACTTGTGTTCTGTGTTCTCTGGGGTTTTATCTTCAACACAACCCTTTTATGTTTCCCAATTTGTGGTCGGATAATTGCTTCCTTTTCCTTTTTATTTTCTTTTCTCTTTTAATTAATACCTTTCAATTTCATCTCCCTATTTTCCACATTTCTTGCCTTCCCCATTTTTCTGTTTTATTTATCGAAAAATAGACATTTGTGTATTTATAAATTTAGAAACTTGCAACAGAGTTTTGCCCGGGCTTAGCTTCTCTTTTTTAAAAACAAATCTAGTTTACCTTTCTAATCGAACGAAAAATAATGTTTAAAATTGATTTGTTAATAGATGAGTAGAATACAAACTTGCTTACGAACATCTCGAATTGAATCAAACTTAAACGAAACTCGAGTTGAGTTATTCGTTAATAGTTTATATTATATTATACTCAATCAGATCCATTTTTTTAATATAACTTACTCGATGTACTGTCTTACATCCAAAATCACGTCTTAAGATAAAAGTGCAAAATGCATATTGCCTTTTTCTTTTTCAGCTAACTTAAAAGATGTCAAATTTTCTCTTCATTTGGAAAGTGCCCAATTTTTTTTATATGAATTACTAAAATACAAAAGAAAACGTCAAAGAAATTGGACTGGAAATAAGGACTTCAATATTGTCACCAATCTTTGCAGCACTCCGGTATTTTCTTGGGATATATAGGTCTATTTTCTTTATTTTTTTAAAAAAAATGGAGTTAACTGGCACTTGTGTTGTACACAATTTCAACTTCTTTTTTTTTTTTGCAAAATTACACAACTTTAACTCCACATGTCATGAATGATGAATCAAATTGGCAGTAGGAATTGTTCTTCTCCACATGGTAAAAAGTCATTTTCACCATTTAAGGCTGAAACAGCAAAATCTCTCCAAGATGAGCAAACAAATTAGCCAGCATCAAGCAAACAAAACAAGAAATTAAGTAAGTCTTGACATTAACATATCTGATGAACAAAACCAGTATATAGCTGCAACTGCTAATTGTATTAGAAGTCGAGAAGAGGAATGATTCTTCCTCCCCCAAGACCAAAATTAGAGCTTAAACAGTAACTACCCCTGCCTTTAAAGAAAATAAGATGGGGGCTTGGTTGATAATTAGTAAATATGAGCTCCAAGACATATGTTAGTCCAAAAAGTGAGTTAATAGCAATGAAAAAGATCCTGTGTCTCCAATTCCACTAGCGATGAAAAAGATCCCGTGTCTCCAATTCCACCCCGCCTACTATCTTATGCTTTGCATTAAGAGGGGCATCTAGTGATGACTTGCATTGTTTCTGTAACTCCATAAACCTCGCAATGTCAAAACTATGCTTCTGAATCAGTTTCTTCTGCCTCCTCAGGAACAGCCTCTTCATTAGATCTTGGTACGTTGGGTCCCTCGAAGTGAACAAGAAGTAGGCATAACCTATAACTACGCCAGTTGTTGTAGTGAAAAATGCAATTGGTTCCATTACGTCCCATGAGAACTCCCAGAATGTGAGTCGGAAGAAGAGTCCAACCTGTAACAGGGAGAACCCCAGCCCACCCCAGAGGATGTTCCTGACCTGCTTATGAGCCATTACATCGAGCTCAGCTTTTCTCTCCTGCAGCTTCTTCAACTCATCCATCCTGGGGTCATCATCAGGTAACAGAGCAAGGGGCATTGCCTTTCTAACCAAATCCACAACCTGGACATACATAGTGTGTTGTTAGCCATTATAAATATAACAAAACACATACATTGATCAATATAAACATCATATACAGGATCAATATAACAAAAAATTGGATATCTTAAGAAACTACATGTCTCACACTCCTACTACCCTGCCAGTTTATATCTGGTCAGGCCAAGCCCGAAACAAGAAGTTGGCAAGATCTCAATATAAACATGATAATGATAAATACCAAATAATAATCAATAATGAGAAAGTCTCCAAGAGCAGCAGCAGAAACAAAAGCTTAAGCACAGTTAGCAAACTTATAATGGATAGATATAAGAATGACACATACATTCAATAAATCATGCAATAAATCAATGATAAAGGGAGGAAACAAGAAAGCAGCCTTTCTATTCCACATAATTTAAATCAGGACTGAGATCCCTTTCAACTTATACTAGCAAGAGTCTTCACAATAGAAAACAAGTGTCGACGATTCAATCAAAGATTACAAGCTAAGCAAACAGTTTTATGAGTTAAGAAACCATAGAACATGTTGTATCCGCTGTCCTTCACTTCAGATCATAGTTAACTTAATCAATTAAAGAACAGAGACATTAGTAAGTTTTTCCTAGAATACCTACATTATTCTCACCCATTACCGTCACAAAATAAAGCCAATATTTCCCTAAAAGGAGTGCAGCCTGCCTTCATCTCACCCTTCCACCACATACCATAATTCCAATTGAGACGCACCGGTAGACTTAAATTAGGTAAGCGTACAATTGATATTACTTGCTTGCTTCAATTAGGTTTTCATGTATATCGACAACACTAGACCACCATCACATTTTCATGTTCCACAAATAAATTTACATCCGACGCCAGAACAACATAATTAAGCTTTCGTATTTCTACAAACATATCAAACAACATAATCAGGCTTTCAAATTTCTACAAACATGTCACCATCAACATCAAAACACAAATTTAAGGCATCAAACTACACAAAACATAAACGCGCACCACAACAATTTATTCACATCAACATCAACACACAAAATTAACGCATCAAACTACACAAACAATAAACGCGCACCAAAACAATATAACCGCACAATCAAAAAAACACAAACTCCGTAAAATCCAAAATACCTTATCCGGATGCAAATAAACCTTATCTCTAAACAACAAAACCACACCAGCATCATCCAAAACCCTAGCAAACACAGCCGCCTCCTCATTCGACTTGGCAACACCATAACTCTGACAAGCCTCAATCAAACTCTTATACGAAATCACCTCTTTCCCTTCCGCCCCTAATTTCATCTTCAACGCCTCAACATCCACCAATCTCATCAGTTTCCTAGCTTCCGAAGCCGTTATCGTACAATCACCACTCTCATCACCATTCTCTTTCGCTTTTCGAGCTTCCGAAGCAATTACCGTGGAATTAACACTCTGATTAGCTTTCTCATTATTATTATCTTGTTTAGGTTTCGATATCGATTCAGCTAACGTGCAAAATGAGGGGAACAAATTAGTGTGATTAGGTCTGATAATCAAACAGTTAGAGTAGTTGTTTGGATTGTTGATTTTGATTAATCTAGTTTGCGATGATTTAACTTGTTTTAAGAGACGAAACGAAGATCTCAACATCTTTGAAATCGATATTTTAGTGTGTGTTTTGTGTGTGCGCGCGCGCATTTATATAATGTTATGGCATTGTTAAAAATTAAAATACGAATCGAGAGAGAGAGAGAGAGAGAGAGAGAGAGAGAGAGAGAGAGAGAGAGGAGGGAGGTAGAGAGAAATAACGATAAGTGCGAGAATAAAGAGGGGACTGTTATATTTGTTAATTGTATGTATAGGCGTGTGTATATGCGTGTTTGTTTATGTGTATTATTATGGTTATGTATGGATGTGGTAAGTGGAGGAATGGAACTGTGTCGTTTTGGTGTAAGACTCTCAGACCCGACGGAAACGTCTAGGCGTGTTTTTTTGACCCTTTGTGGAGTCAGTTATGGGGCAGTAACGTTATGTTTTGGATTGTATTTGTGTTCGTAAATTAATCAATTTTAAATTGGATCGAAAAAATTTCAATTTATAACCGTATTTAGGTTTCTGTTTTATATTGTCAGAATTTATTATTTGAGTTGAGTTTTGAATGATATTGGGACCCCTGGTTGAATTGGCAGTTGATCGTTTTTAAAAATATCTTTTTGGGCAGACCGACGTGCGATATTGCTTTCTCCAATAGTGGCAGAACACTTGCATCTTGTAAATAAAGTGGTGGAACAGAAACTACTATTTAAATCTACCGGCCTCCCTTGTGCGAATATTTTAAAGAGAAGATGACTAGATTAAATTTACTATACTCTAATTTCAACTTCAAAGATCCGGCTTTCCATGCTTTAAGAAATCGTCCATTTTAGAGGCAAAATTCAACTCCCCTGTGCGTCTATGATCCGATCCGATCCGATTCGGAGCGTATTCGTATTTTGTAATACAAATACTTTGAGTGCCATGATTTAAATTAACATTGTTATTGAAGGCTCCCGTAATCCTCCTTTTTTACGGTGATATAATTTCGTAAGAAAAGCACCTGACATTTGTTTGAAGGAAACTCTAGAAATACTCCCAAAATTCACTGATGATGAATACAAATTATAATTAAGATCCCTACAATCATCAGTTATATAATGTATTTCTGTAAAATAATGTTACATTAAATACGATGATTATTACAGAGGAAAGACCGAATGACAGGTCCATCTGAAACATTTCGGGGATGTTTTATTATTCAAAACATATATAAATATACATAAAATTGAAAATTTTGGAAAGTGTCTGTTAGGCCACTCTCATTTATACATTATAAGTTGATAAGAGCTTATTAAGGGTGTTTGTGTACTCAGCTTATTTGATAACTTATAACTTATAATTTGATAAGTTTAATGTTAGAAATCACCAACATTTTACTTAACTACTTATCAACTTATTCTTTGATTTCTTTATTTTTCTAATATTTTATATTTTTACATTTGTGTTTTTAAATATTTTTTAAATTTAAAATACAAGTGTTGAAATCATTGTATTTAAAAATTATTTTTTCAAATTTAATTTAGCAAATTCTTCACTAACTTATAAGTAAATTTATCCAAATACCCATATAATTTATAAGAATTCATCAACTTATCACTTATATGACATTTACTCATTTTAAGCTATAAATCAACTTTTTTGTGATATCTCAAACACATACTTAATCTCAAGGTCCTGTGATGTGCTAAGACTTATTGCACGATCTCCAAAACGCAATGTAAAAATAAGGTAAATCGTAGTTCAAAAAAAAAAAAAAAAAAAGGTAAATCGTGATTTGCAATAAAAATAAAACAAGTGAATTAATTTTTTTTCAGGAAACAAAAAAAAAGGTATTCAACTTTTGTGCTGAAAACTTAGAATAGCAAAAAAGAGGATCATATCAACAAACTTTTAAATTAGTTTGTCGTCGTCCACACACATATGATCCTTTCTCAACACCTTATTATCAACAGCATCAGAGAATAAGACTATTACAGTATATTAACCACTGTGTTTGCAATTTATCAGATGAAATCATATTTTAAACTAAAAGGAATACTCCTTGATTAAAATTCTATTACACAGCAAGATCGCTAACCATTATTGTTGTGTTTGATTGGGGTTGTTATGTTCAAAATGACAACCTCGCCTTACATAATGGCATTTCCTTATAATAGGGTTACAATGGAAACCTAGTCTATTGGGCTCAGTTCATAGATTACATAACCTCGCCCATATGTAAAGAAGGCCTCCATTGGGTTTAGCCCAATGACTATCACTCATTCTAACAATGCCAGTCCAGAGTGTTTTGGCAGTAACTTCGCCCATGGGTTTAGAAGTCAACCTCGCCCATGTGCTTAGTAGTGAACCTCGCCCATATGCTTAGTAGGCAACCTCGCCCAAAGGTGTGATAAGCAACCTCGCCCAAGAGGTTCGAAGATAACTTCGCCTAGAAGGTTAGAAGGTAACTTCGCCTGGAAGGTAACCTCGCCCAGAAGAAATGAACAATTAATATTTTATCAGATTAAACTTTATCCAGGTTGAGAAGCTTCGTCTTGCTGGAAGGATCGAGAAGCCTCGCCCTTCTGGAAGGATCGAGAAGCCTCGCCCTTTTGAGATTCATAAGAGCTTGTCTTTCCTTATTCTCCATGGATCAGGATAAGCTTTGACTCCGATAAATCTGGGTCAATAACTTATCCGATAAGTTCCGAGAAGATAGTAAGACCATGACAACTCATAATGACATATCAAAGGCGGTGACCCCGGTCTTTTCGCTTTTAAACAAGGAAACTCGGCCCATGGGTTACTTGCTCCCTAAGAACTACGTTTGGCTTGATCCCTATAAATAGGGTACGTAGGCACATTGTATGGCACGATGCAAACTGGCAAACAAGAGAGAATTCAATATTCAATCTTAATTGCGACATATTCTCACATACAATCTCAGTCATCCCCAAATCATAAACCCTAATCCCCACAACCTACATTACGTATCATCATCGGTTACTACCACAATTCCAGCAACCCTCCCCAAATTTGTTTTCACCAAATTCCTCCGTTAACAATTGGCGCTAGAATGAAGGGCCTTTTGACATCTCTGGAGGAAGGATGTCGCATCATACCAAAGAACCAGTTAATGTAGGCAACGATGCGAGGGAGGTTGAGATCCATACTACATATCTACCTCCTCCACCACAAAGGCAATCAGATCTGAGAGAGGCTACCACGCCAAATCAGACAAGCTCGACTCCTCGCCTTAGAGGGGATCCTCCTGTCTTAATGAGCAACACCGAACTTTTAAGTCAAATTGCTCACATGGGAAACATGGTGAATAGAATGGCGGAACGCATGCAGTCACTTGAGAGAGAGAGAGAGAGAGAGAAGGTTACCGGAACGTACCCGCCGTAGCCCAGATAGGCGACGTACCTCTACCAGGGACAGGCGTCCCCCACTTATCAATAACCCACGTCAATATGCAACTGAAAGACTCCACCGTCCCGGGAAAGAACCTGTCACAGGCCGTAGAAGGCATTCAATAAGGGATTCCCCCCTGAAAGAGAGATTCGTACGGTGGATGAGAACCGTCAGAATCGAAGATTCCAAGATGTAACCCCTAGGGTGCTAACCTATGGTGATAACGCCACCCCATATGTGGAGTTTCCCCCTGATCGTCCAGGTCGACCTTCAAGACCCCCTACCCCGAGAAACCAAGGCCCAAGCGATTTGAGAATCGAACCTTACAATCAGCATGAATGACACCCTAGACCTACATCACCTGAAGATCTGCATAGGAGGATGGAAATCTATCAAGGAACAGATCAATGGAGATCAAGAAGAGGGCCACGCTCTCCACCAAGGGCGAGGTATGGAAATCAGGTGGGTGACCGTCATAGAAATTCTCAATCAGATGACGACGTTGTGATAATAAACCCAGGAACTCAGGACTCTGGGAGACCTCGCCCTCAGGAAATACAAGCTTTGAATCAGCGAAGGGTAGATGAACACAGGGGCTCATATGAAAAAATAGAGGAAGATATTAACAGAGACCTAGTTTTGTTCCAAAACAGTCAAGGTGGGCACCACACTAATCAAAATAGTGAGCCATATCAGTTTATTCGCCAGAGGGAACCTACACCCCGAGAACCAACCTATCACCAGAGGGAACCTACACCCCGAAGACCTATTCATCTCCGAGAGGAGGCTATACAACGACAGACAGACCCTATGCCTCAGCAAGGATTTCCTTACCCTCAAAGGGCCCCTACACCTCAGCAAGGACACAACCCTTACTTATCAATGCATAATCTCCTTCAACAGGAACATGCACCTCGTGCGGAAATAGAAAGCGGAACTCAAACAATCCCAGGCTTGGAGGGTATCAATGTGAATGCATTATGAAGGCTTATTGCTCAGTCAGAAGGTCAGGGATGTGTTATCCCTGATGCAGCACCTTCTCCCTTTTCCGATGTTGTACGAGGAGCCCCTCTTCCACCAGCATTTAGGGGTACGGGGGATCTTCGCTTTAATGGAAGCACGGACCCTGCAGAATACATTGGTAGGTTTAATACAGAAATGGAACTTTACTAAGTGGAGGACTTAACGAAGTGTAGACTTCTTGCTTCAACGCTAAGGGGAAATGCTCATCAGTGGTTTCAAAAGCTAGGACATGCATCAATCACTTCTTGGGAACAAATGCGTAAGATGTTTTTAATTCAGTTTCAGTCTTCAATTCATTATGCTCCACCTGTTACAACTCTAGCTAACATCAAACAACGAGATGGAGAGACTCTCCAAGAATACTTCAAACGTTTCAATGCAGAAGTTCCTACTGTTCGTGGGGCGTCCGATGAAACCATTAAGAATTTCTTGATTGATGGGGTTCACGTGGGAACCGATTTCTGGAAAAATTTGCAAAGAGAGGAACCCTCAACGTTGGCAACCTTGTATCTACAGGCTGAGCCTTTCAAACGAGAGGAAGAGGCTTTGAAGAGAAGTGACTATGGAGATACACCTCGGCGGAGTAAACGGAAAGAAAGGTCTCCTAGCCCCAAAACAGAAAGAAAGAACGGTAGAGGAGATGTGAATCTAGTTGAGGTTAATGAGCCAGCCCATTCGAAATCCCTTAGTCCAAAGGGGAACAAAGGAAGGGATAGATTCATCAGATCTAGATCACCTAGCCCCCCAAGTTGTGCGCCTCCACCTCCGAATCGACGAGAGAATCAAACAGTACCCCGTAAGTATTACACTCCTCTCACAGCGTCCATTGATTATATCTATGAGATTACCAAGAGTCAAGGCCTATACAAGAAACCCGCACCATTGTCAAGATCCGCTACGAAAGATAAAGGAAGGTATTGCGCATATCATGAGTCTCATGGGCACCACACCTATTCTTGCAGACAGCTAAAAGAAGAAATTGAAAAGTTGATAAAGGAAGGAAAACTCACTGACTGGGTAGTCAAGGAAGTGAAGAAATATAAAGAAGAGGTTCCAGTCAAGATAACCGAGGTTATTGAAGGCTCCACGGAAGGAAAAGAACTTGAGAAACCTGTGTTCGTAAGAGAGGAAAGCATACATACGATCTTTGGAGGACCTCATATTGGGGGAAATGGGAGAAATGCAATGGAGAGATACGTTCGAGAAGCTCAACATCTTCCTCTGACCAACGTGAATCATCTATCAGAAAGACCTCCTAAGTTATTTAAGGGAGAGGACATACAGATAATTTTCTCTGAAGAAGATGCCAGATGGGTACACCATACTTACAGTGATGCTCTGGTAGTTAATGTCCGGATTGGATCTAGGAATGTCCATCGTGTGTTTGTTGATACAGGGAGTTCAGTGAATATTCTCTACTATAGGAAGTATAAGAAGATGAGGTTGCTAGATAAAGAGCTGACTCATGGAACAACTCATATTTATGGTTTTACAGGAGACTCCGTCCGAGTGAAAGGAACAATCAGGCTACCATTGACCCTAGGGGAAGGTTCTCTCTCTGCTACACAAGTTTTCGATTTTTTGGTCGTCGATCAACCAACGCACTACAATGCCTTATTAGGATGACCAGTTCTAAAGGAAATGCGGATTGTCACCTCAATTTATCATCTGTCCATGAAGTTTCCGACCCCAAATGGTGTAGGTTGCATTAAGGGATGTCAATACGACTCTCGTGACTGTTACAGCAAAATGATCAGGTCATCTCGCAAAGGAAGCAAAGGAGTAGGGGAGGATGCTGATATGCCTGACTTCGAGCAAGAAAATACGCAGGAAACTCAAACATCTTTCAGACCCCCCGTATGCTAGCACTAACATGGTTTACATAATCGAGTTTCCAGAGGAAGAAGGCTTCAGGAATATGAAGCTTTGGCAAGAGGTGGAATTCCGATTTTCTTTTTGGAAGCCCCGCCATCTATGGGTGGAACTGCTGACATAATAAAGGCAAAAGAGGTTTTTCATGAAGACAAGACTCCTTTGAACCAGAAGCATGGGGTGCTGATGATTGAAGCTCCCCCACCAAATCCTTTTTACGAAGGAATTGTGGAAGATGCTAGTGATGATGAAGCCGATCAGCGTAGTCTACGAGCAAAGAAAGGTAAAATGATCATGGAAGTAGAATTCCCTGCAGAGTTGTCGGAAGCATTATTGTAAGATCAGTGAACTTTATTAATAATATAAATTGTATTATATGTGTGGGATACTTATTATGAAGTATTTTGAGTTATAATGATAAGGATTGTTAAGTGTTTATGTGTTATGTGGTGAGTCGAAAGCCCCTTTCAAATATTTCGTCATTTGAAATCTTATTCAATTTTGAGCCCCGTTTTGAAAATTTAAGGGCCCCGTTGAAATTTTGTACATCATTATTATTCTTTCGTCATATGTGTTCGAATCATTATCGGAGGATTTCTTCATATTATTAAATCCCTTATTATCCGATATGATCACTAGTAATTGTTTTATTCAAAGGAAGAAAAATTATTCTAAACCCTAACCCTAATTTTTCTAGGGTAATTGATATATCGTCCGTATCAATAAACACATTTGTTATAGCCCCAGTATTCTTGAGCATTAGTTATATAATGATATGTATTGATTTGGATAATTATCAGTCTTTGTAGATGATTATCTTGTCGTAAAACGTGTTTTTTAACCTAATTAGGGTTTTTAAACGAACCAGTGGATCAATATATCGATCCAAAAATGTCATTTAGGGTATTATTTTTCACTAAGTATAAAAAGGAGAATCGTACATTATACCTCATATAATCCGTATTACAAATATATAAAAATATAAAATTCCCGAACCGTGTTCTTGGTGTTCTTGAAAATCAAAAATCAAATTCGAAAGTGTTATTGAAATCCAAATTCAAAGTTCAAGTACTCAAATCAAAGATCTTGAGCTCTAGTTTCAGAATCTTCCAACCTCATCATCATCTGGTAATTTTTCGATTTTATATGAATTTTTCAAATTTCGAATTTAAATTAGGGTTTATATTCGAATTGGGGATTTTCATTCTGTTCATTCTCCGTTCAATTGATTGCTTCCAACATGTTCCTAGGGTTCTAATTAGTAGGAATTCATGTTTTAATTTCATGTTTATGTTCGATTTTGAGAAATTCGATTTCTAGGGTTTTGCCTAATTTTTATTTTGATTCGTCCGTTCATATGAATGATCTGACATAACTTCTGATAGAGGGCTTTCATTGTATGTGTTCTTAGCTTCATTTTGATATAAAGAAAGTAGAGTTTCATGTACAAAATTTACAGATCGGAAAAATGGTTCGAGGTCGCCGAAAAATGATCGGGATTGAGATTCCGGCTTTGTTTTGGTATGTTTTTGGCCTGAATAGATTGCTGAGTTTATAAGGATTGTTTTGGTACCAAAACCCCCAATTTTTACAGTGTTTTTGAGTCGTCGATCGGATTCTGGGTTGGTCGCCGGAATTTGGAAAAATCCGGGTTGTTCTTCCCGACCCGACTGTGTTCTTTCTGACCCGTTAACCCGTTTTCTTGACCCGGTTTCAATCTTCGAAACCCTAAAATATTTTCAGAAAACTGTTTTTGAATTTTATTTTTAAAAATAATTCGAAAATAGTTTAAATTTTTTAAAATTTTATATTTTAATTTTAAAAATATATTTTTAATTTAGAAAAATTCTGGAAAATTATATTTATTATTTTAAATTTGAAAATTTATTAAACTTAATTATTTTAATTATTTTAATTAATAATTAATTTATTTAATTAATTGATTAATTCTTTTAATCAGTTAATTCTTAAAAATTAATTATTATTTAGATTTAATTAATTTAAAATTCAGTTTAATTATTTTCAAGCCTGATTTATTATTTAAAAATAGTTTGAGCATTTAAAGAGTGCCAATTAATTTTATATTAATTGATTTAATTACTTTTAAATGCTTATAATGGGATTAAAAATCCGATTTTTGATTTAAAAATTATTTGTGACTTATTTAAATTCGAATAAGCTTCGTGTGATGTTTTAAAAATGTTTATAAGTACTATATGGTTCATATGAGTTGTGTAATGTGTTTTATAATCCGTAAATGCCCGTACGAGGGCTAGTGTCTGAATGTTAAATACCGTAAATTAGACCGGACGTCCGATACGTAACCGGTTACTTGTTTAAATGCGATAATGATTATGATTGTGTGTTAAGGATAGAATGAGGATAGTTAGACTTACTGTTATAAGTTGTTTATTATAGAATCGAGTTCCCGGAGCAAGGGAAAGGGGAAAGTAGAGTGAACGAGATAGAAAACCGACAGCGACGTAGACCAGGCAAGTATCTGTGCCTTTATTTGTGATAAATTGATATTGTCTTCAATACTTACATGTTATTATCCCATAACAATTTAGATTATCAATCCTTACCCGTACTTGGGCAACTGATTCCATTTTCGTAAATTTTCTTAACTCTTTGATTTGATCCGCATCGGAAACCCTTATTTCCAAATTCATCTGATTTTGTCTACAACCATTGATTGTTGTTTATCATCATTTGATTATTGCCTACAACCATTGATTGTTTGATTCTATCATTGACTATTGATTACAGTCATTGATTATTGATTACAACTACTGATTATCTTCTTGAACGAGTACATCGTACCGTTGAAACCATTCTGAATCTATTTCTCGGACTTTCTTTGATAATGAATAGTTGACGCTCTTTTGCAACTATTACACCCCGTTATTGTGTACTTATCTTGTTATGCATATTATTGCTTATACCTTGTGATAGAATTGGCATGTTTTAAAAATGAGACCAGTAATGGTCGGGCCATATTTATGGTCGGAATAATTTAAGGCCCAGATTGGCCTAGGATCCAGTATAGGACTTTGCTATAAGCAAGTCCGGGGTTGTTGCGTGACTGATCAGCAGCACAACCTTTGTATTTGAAAAATGTAGTAGTCTAATTCTAATTCCTCTTTCTTCATTAAAGATTGTTAAAAGCATATGTTTGACTTGTGTACTGTTGATTTAGATAATTGAATTCTTTCCTTTCATTATAGAACTGTGATATATATATATATATATATATATATATATATATATATATATATATATATATATATATCATGCTTGCTGAGCACATGTGGCTCATACTTGTTTTGTTTCTAACCCTATTCCAGTGAAGCGAGAGAATGAGCAGACACAGCGCTAGTGACAGTTCTCTCGATGCTAGGAGACCACCCCGAGTGATTGTCATTGGACGGGTAGTTGTTTTATCTTGGAAGTTAGACTAGATGTCTAGCTTTGTATATTAAGTGTGTAATAACTCTGAAAACTGGTTCGTAATAATTATGACTTAGAAGCTTGTTTCATGCCATAATCTGGATGCGGTCTTGGATAAGGGGTATTTTATGTTATTATATATTATGCATGTGTTATATTCAGGTTTATATTGTGTACCGTTGGTCGGGTGACTCCCCAAATCTGTACCCCGAGTTTGGAGGGCGTCACAATTATCCTCCCAGTTACCTACGCAGGCCGAGGTAGTGTCTGTGCAAGAAATAAGAGAATCTAGTGGCATAACAGATGTCGAGGTTGATCTAGATCCGCGTCTACCTGAGAATGACAAAAAAATAGCACCATCAGAGGATACCCTCTCAATTTTAATGGAAGAAACAGACTCCCCCAAGGTACTTCAGATAGGGGCTAGGCTCGAGCCCGGCTTGAGGGCGAGGCTGATTGAATTTCTGAAGAAAAATTTGGATGTTTTCGCTTGGAGTCATGCTGACATGGTAGGAATCGATCCAGATGTTATGTGTCATCATCTCAACATTGACCCCCTATGGAAGAAAGGCTTTAGGCAAAAGAGGCATCCGATTAGTGGAGAGAGAGCAATAGCTTTGAAAGAAGAGGTTGATCGACTTATGCAAGTTGGCCTAGTTAAGGAGTCTTTCTATCCTAACTGGCTAGAAAACCCTGTTTTGGTAAAGAAGCCTAATGGAAAGTGGAGAGTTTGTATAGACTTCACAGATTTAAACAAAGCGTGCCCAAAGGATAGCTTCCCTCTGCCCAGAATAGATCAAATGGTAGATGCCACGGTTGGGCATGCTCTTCTCAGTTTTATGGATGCTTATTCGGGGTACAATCAGATTCCCATGTATGAACCAGATCAGGAGGACACCTCATCCATCACAGATAGGGGGTTGTACTGTTACATAGGAATTCCCTTCGGCTTGATTAACGCAGGAGATACGTACCAAAGGTTGGTCAACATGATGTTCAAAGAGCAGATTGGAAAGACAATGGAGGTTTATGTAGATGATATGCTTGTAAAATCTAAACGAGCAGAGGATCACATAGTTCACCTGGATGAGACGTTTCAGATATTAAGAAAGTACAGAATGAAGCTCAACCCTTAGAAATGTGTATTTGGGGTTGAATCTGGAAATTTTTTGGGATTTATGGTAAATTACCGAGGAATATAGGCAAATCCAGCAAAGATACAAGCTCTTCTTGACATGAAGTCACCCAGAACATTGAAGGAAGTTCAGAGTCTGACTGGTAGGCTGGCAGCTTTGAATCGTTTCGTATCCAAATCCTCTGATAAGTGCCGAGAATTCTTCAAAGTTATCAAGGGTGCAGGAAAGAGGTTCGAATGGACAGTTGAATGTGAGGAGGTTTTTCAACAGCTAAAAGACCACATGGGATCTCCTCCTCTCTTATCTAAACCTCTAGAAGGTGAGACCCTTATTTTGTATCTGGTTGTCTCGGAATATTCGGTAAGTGGAGTCCTGGTTAGAGAAGAAGGCGAGGTTCAGTTCCCGGTCTATTATGTGAGCAAAAGACTATTGGATGCAGAGACCAGATATAACAACATGGAGAAGCTTGTTTATGCTTTGATCTTGGCTTCCAGAAAGTTGAGGCCTTACTTCCAGGCACACAAGGTAGAGGTCCGAATAGCGTATCCTCTGAGGCAGGTATTGCATAAGCCGGAGACTTCTGGACGTATGCTTCGGTGGGCTATCGAGTTGGGGAAGTTCGATGTAGAATACAAACCTCGGAATTCTATCAAGGGGCAAGCTTTGGCCGATTTTATTCTGGAGTTCCCTCTTGAATGAGAAGGCGACAACCTTGTGATAGTCTCGATGCCTTTGCCTGAGGCTGAAATTGAGCAGGGTATCTCGTCCCCATGGTGGACTTTGTACGTTGACGGTGCTGTCAATAATGAAGGAGCTAGAGGAGGAATAGTCTTGGTTAGTCCTGAGGGGCATCATTTACAGAGTGCCATTCACTTCACCTTCTATGCTACAAACAATGACTCTGAGTATGAAGCTTTAATCTCCGGTTTGAAACTTGCCCTTGAGATGAAAGTAGAGAATATCAATATCTTGAGTGATTCTATGCTGGTTGTACACCAAGTCAACGGGGGGTTCCAGGCAAGAGGACCTCGTACGGAGTTATACATGAGATGCACTCCGCGGTTGTTGAACTTGTTTAAAGAGGCTAGGTTGGAACAACTTCCTAGAGATGCTAATGCGGAGGTGGACGCTTTGGCGAAGTTAGGATCTCAAAGGGGTGCTGCACTCTTGGGAGTCATTCCTTTGGAAATAAGAAGGCAACCTAGTGTGCCAGAAGTTGATTTGATGCAAGTGGAGGAACCTGTCCTCCTCACCTGGAAAACTCCGATTGGGGAATATCTGACGAAGGGAACTCTTCCTGAAGACAAGGGGGAGGCTCGAAGGTTACGTTACAAAGCAGCCCGGTATGTTAACTATGAAGGAATTCTTTACAGGCGAGGTTTCAATCAACCTCTTCTTCAGTGTCCGGATGGTGATGAATGTACCTACATTCTCCGTGAGGTTCATGGGGGTATTTGTGGCAATCACTCGGGGGGTGGATCTTTAGCCCAGAAGGTATTGTGGCAAGGGTACTTCTGGCCTACGTTAAAGGAGGATGCGTCTCAGTTTGTTCAGGCTTGTGACAAGTGCCAAAGGTATGCTAATTACATTCATAACCCTGCTGCTCCACTTACTTCTATCACTAGTCCTTGGCATTTCTCTATGTGGGGGATTGACTTGATTGGAGAGTTACCTAAAGGAAAGGGAGGTGTCAAGTATGTTGTGGTTGCCGTGGATTACTTTACCAAGTGGGCAGAGGCCGAACCTTTGGCTACAATTACTGCTAAGAAGTTAGTAGATTTTGTGTATCGTTCTATTGTTTGGCGGTTTAGAATTCCTTATAAGCTCATATCTGACAATGGAAAGCAGGTTGATAGTAAAGAAATGCGTGAGCTATGTGATAACCTTGGCATTGTGAAGAGTTTATCTGATGTTAGTCATCCTCAGACTAATGGCCAAACAGAAGCAGTTAATAAGATCATCAAGCATACTTTGAAGGCGAAGTTGGAAGATAGCAAGGGTAGCTGGCCTGAGGAATTGCCCAATTTACTTTGGAGTTATAATACCACTCCCAGAACCACAACAGGAGAAACTCCTTTCGTTTTGACTTATGGGTGCGAGGGTATGGTACCAGTCGAGCTTGGAGCAGGATCGTTCAGAAGGGATCATTTTCAGCCAGAAGTCAATGAGGTAAATCATCATCTCTATTTAGATATGGTGGAAGAACTCAGGACTACCTCTCAGACTAGGTTGGCAGCCTATCATCGAAGGGTGGCTAGACATTACAATACCAAAGTAAAGGCGAGGCCTCTTAAGATTGGTGATTATGTTCTGTGACGGGTTATGCCTAACACCAAAGTTCACAATCACGGAGTCTTTGGGGCACTGGGAGGGACCTTACCGAGTCCAAGCTGTGTTATGGAGTGGAACCTATTATCTTGCTGATATGAATGGAAAGGACATTCCTCGTGCCTGGAATATGGAGCATCTCAAGAAATATTATCAGTAGCGTACGCTATTCTAACTATATATGTAGACTTTATCTTAATTAATTGGCAATAAAGTCTAGGGGTAGTGCATGTACTTCTCCTTTGACAGAACTTATCTTATATTTATGAATAAAACATGCATTTTTCTCTCACAGAATTTTGTTTGTGTGGTTTGCAATTCTTAACGGAATCTACTTGATACGTTTTACAAAACCTTGATAAACCCGTACTTCCGGGGTGCTTATCCGTACTTCCGGAAAGCTCACCAAGGAGAGAGTCCTACCTCTTTCCCCCTAAAACTCTGCTTTTGCATAGAGTATATAGGTGGGCGCGGTTACCCTATCTCCCCCTAAAACTCTGCTTTTGCATAGAGTATATAGGTGGGCGAGGTTACCCTCCATTTTATTAAAACTCTGCTTTTATATAAATAGGCGAATTTATATTTCAAGTAAACGAAGCAATAGATAATTTAAATAAAATGTAATGTTACAAGTGCGACGCCATTAAAGGGAGGGCGCACATCTCCAATAAGTTGAGTAGAATAATGTTAAACATGGCGAGCTTACACTTCAAATTTTTTTGCAATTATTGAAAGTTCATATAGTCAGGTGACCGTGGTTTCGGAATGAGATACATTCTGGACGTTCTCATTAACCTGGTCAGCTTCAACCTCAGGGTCTTTCCTCGCCCCTTCAGTAGATTTGGCTTCAACTTCAGAGGCAATCTTTTGGCGAAGCTCTTCCTTTGCCTCCGCAATAGCTTGGGCGTTTTTAGCCTTGATAGTGATCATGTATTCTGAAGTTGAGGGGGCGAAGTTCTTCGACCAGCCGTAGTCAAGATCAGCTGCCAGAAAGTTTTGAAGATAGCCAAGGAAGCCGAGGCTATAAGCATCACTCAGCTGCTTTTCCATTCCTCCCTTAAGCTCGTCCAGTTCTTTCTGTAGCCTCTCATTGTTCATCGTCAAAGCCTCGCCCATGGCTTTAGAATCTGCAGTAATTTTATTAAGCTCGCTTTGAAGTTTTTCAAGCTCGCCTTGTTTTGCCTTAGATTCTTCATCAAGTTTCTTCTGGATGTCTGATAGCTGAGTTTTGAGTGAAGAAGCCTCGCCTTTCCATTTCTTCAAAGACTTATCCTGATCATGGATAATCTTGTTCTTTTCAGAAAAAACATTAAGGCCATGGTAGAAAGCCTCGCCCAGCCCCATCTTGAAAGAAAATTCGGCATCATTGTTATCTCTCTTCATGAAAAGTTTGGCATCATCATCAGAGAAGTGAGTTGCTGCCAATGAGCCAAAGGTGGCCGACACTAGTTGAAGAGGAGGCTCGCCATATGCTTCCACGACTTTCTTTTTCTTGCTGGGACCTCTGAGAGCCTCGTCTTTGTCTTTCCTTTTCTCTCCCTTGTCGTTCTTTTCTGTTCTTGGAGGAAGAGGAGCTGTTGAGCTGTTTGGAATAACTATGAGAGGGCGAGATGTTGTAGCTGCCGTGATTGAAGGATTAGAACCTCGCCTAGCGAATGGGTTCTTGCCAAATGAAAGTTGTGCCATTTTACCTGCGAAGTATATTAAAGTGTTAAACAGGATTATAAATATAAGGCGATGTAATGTTGAAAAAGAAATGACAGTGGTAGGAGGTACAAGGCGAATTTACCTTTTCCAGTTAGATTTTTTGTTAGTTTCCTTAGAATCTTCTTAGAAGAATTTCTAATAAATTTCACGGGGGAGATCTCCCCAAATCCATTGTTATAAAAACCATGCGCTTGCAAGGTTTCAAGAGTGACGAGCTTATCTAAGTCTTTGTCGTCTGAGGAAAGACTTAAGATTTCTTTAGCTCTCTCCAGAGCCTCGCCTTGCAATTCCGATTGTGTAGGTTGGTCTATATACAAAAAGATATGATAAACAAAATGATGAGATTGAAGTGAAGAATTATATAAGGGCGACGCTTTGGAAGTACTTACATGTTTTCAGGTTAAATTGGGTTTTGACACGAGGAACGTCGTACAAGTAAAAGTAATATTTCTTCCATATCTTCATGTTGCTTGGATTTCCGGAATAGAAGCCTTTCTTATTGTGACTCGCAAAGAAGGCGAGGTAGTAGAAGCCCAAGTCTTTTCCACTTTTCCTTAAAGAAAGAAAGTAGTTAATCTCCTTCCTCCATTGTGGGGGCTTCGTAACCTTTATTCCTGTACATCATGTACAAACCAATGGCGAACCTATAGTTGTTGGGCGACAACTGGATGGGGGCGATCTTATAGAAGTCAATGATGGAGTGGAGAAAGTTGTGCATAGGAAATCCAAACCCTAGCTCGGCTAGCTTGTTGGTTATCACCATCCTTGGAGTTGGGAGATCGTCAACATCGAACCAATGTATCCTCATAGACAGGCGAGGTCTTAACCATTTTCCTTTTAAATTATAATACTCCATTATGTACATAATTTCTTCATTACTAATTTCGGAGGCGAGACCAGCACATGAAACCACGCCTTCAGCCTTTCTATGGTTAGCTTTGTCATTTTCGGTAAAATCGTTTGGGAATTCGAAATCAACCTCGTAATCATAGACATTAGGGCTATATGGTTCATTTACAGGGGAAGGGAATTCAAGAGCATACCGAATAGGCGATATTGAAAGAACTTCATCCTCCTCTTCCTCGGAGGCGTAAGCGTCGCCTTCATGAACGTCCATCTCATCTTCTTTATTTTCTTCATCAGCCTCGCCCTCGCTTTCCTTATCGAATGGATTCAGGTCATCTTGGAATACTTTGGCACACTGAGCCAAATCCTTACCTCGCCCTCTACCTTGCCTAGAGGTGCCAGGATTTTCATCGTCTATAGAGGCAAAGAGTTCGTAAAGATCTCCTTCATCCTCGCATGTATTTCGGGCGTAGAAAGCACTGGTTTGATCGTCGATTCTGTTTGGATTCTGAGAAATATCTTTTTCAGAAAAAGAACTTTCTGATAGGGCAACAATAGCACTTGGGTTGGAGGAAATTTTTTGAGAATTTATATTTCTCTTGTGCGCCCGCAGCCATCCTGAACTCATTATTATGTCAAAATCACCTTCTACTTGAGTACGAGAAGGTGAAGGTTTAGATGAAAACGAAGCTTCGTCTTCGTTTGCTACAGAACTGTAAGACGTCTGAAAATGAGGGCGAGGATAGTGTTATTGTGTGGTTGAACATAACATAATAAAGGAATTGGGTTGATAAAAAAGGAGGATCCTCGCCCTTGAAAGAAGACGCGCCTAGTTCTAGATTAAAGGGAAGGAAGAAGGCGAGTTAATCTATTCCTAAACGCTACTTCAGTCCTAAGGCGAAATATGTAAAATAAATGCGATATTCACGAAAGAGAGGGATAAAGATGTACCTTTTGAATAAATTTCTGGAAGCGTCGTCTGAATAATGAGAAGCCTCGCCTCGGTATAAGATGACCTCGCCTTTCGAATTTATAGCCTCGCCTCTCTAGATTTGTAAACCTCGCCTGATGATTGAAGAGAAAAATGTGCAGCACTTTGAGAGATTTTGCAAAAAGTTGGTAAAATGAGGAAAAATCCGGGGGTTTTTATAGGCAACGTATAATTGCCACGTGGCAATTCGTGATTGGATTTTTATGAACAACAATCGAGGCATGACAGTTGGGACGGTCGCTTATAACCTTTTTGAAAAATATCATCCATGTCCAGAAGTACATCGCCTATGGTAAAAGATGGGTTAAGGCTCGTTGTAATTTCAAGAGTAGATCGCGAATGAATTTCTTTCACATATTTGTTTTAAGAAAATGGGGGGTAGTTGTTATGATCAAAATGACAACCTCACCTTACATAATGGCATTTCCTTATAATAGGGTTACAATGGAAACCTAGTCTATTGGGCTCAGCCCATAGATTACATAACCTCGCCCGTATGTAAGGAAGGCCTCCATTGGGTTTAGCCCAATGACTGTCACTCATTCTAACAATGCCAGTCCAGAGTTTTTTGGCAGTAACTTCGCCCGTGGGTTTAGAAGTCAACCTCGCCCATGTGCTTAGTAGTGAACCTTGCCCATGTGCTTAGAAGTGAACCTCGCCCATGTGCTTAGTAGTGAACCTCGCCCATATGCTTAGTAGGCAACCTCGCCCAAAGGTGTGATAGGCAACCTCGCCCAAGAGGTTCGAAGATAACTTCGCCTAGAAGGTTAGAAGGTAACTTCGCCTGGAAGGCTGGAAGGTAACCTCGCCCAGAAGAAATGAACAATTAATATTTTATCAGATTAAACTTTATCCAGGTTGAGAAGCTTCGTCTTGCTGGAAGGATCGAGAAGCCTCGCCCTTTTGAGATTCATAAGAGCCTGTCTTTCCTTATTCTTCATGGATCAGGATAAGCTTTGACTCTGATAAATCAGGGTCAATAACTTATCTGATAAGTTCCGAGAAGATAGTAAGACCATGACAGCTCATAATGATGTATCAAAGGCGGTGACCCCGGTCTTTTCGCTTTTAAACAAGGAAACTCGGCCCATGGGTTACTTGCTCTCCAAGAACTACGTTTGGCTTGATCCCTATAAATAGGGTACGTAGGCACATTGTATGGCACGATGCAAACTGACAAACAAGAAAGAATTCAATATTCAATCTTAATTGCGACCTATTCTCACATACAATCTCAGCCATCCCCAAATCATAAACCCTAATCCCCACAACCTACATTACGTATCATCATCGGTTACTATCACAATTCCAGCAACCCTCCCCGAATTTGTTTTCACCAAATTCCTCCGTTAATAGGGGTGAATGGAATGGAATGGAATGGATGAAATTAAAGGAAAATAATGGGAGTCGTAGGGAAGATTTGAAAAAAAATGAGAAACTGCAAAATTGTTATGATAGGATTTGTGAATAAAATGAATGAGTTAAGGAATGAAGCATTCCATCTCAAAGTGGGGTTTTTTATTTATAATGTAGATAATTAAGAATGGAATGAGCTAAAGAATGAAAGTTATGTGTATCTCACTATTTTATGCTAAAAATCTCATTCCATTCCATTCCATTCCAATCACCTCAACCAAACACAACATAAGTGTTTAGCCCAGTCTTTTGATAATATTGTATCTAGAAAGCCGATTACAGATCATATGTGCGAAATCTTTACGGAACAATTATCATCCATTTAAATAAATGCCCACGCACTGTGTTTTACCATGGTAAGAGTCTTCTTTATAATTTCTTGAGGTTCCTGAACTAAGTTTTCAAGTATTTTTGGTATTTTATGAGAATATAAGCTGAATTACACTATTGTAATGATAGAAATAGAGCAGTTTTAGCAGAAAAATAGAGTAAGAACAGAGATTAAGAGATAGAATCAGATCAGAAATGTAGATGATAGAGTCAGTTAGAAACTTATAGTGAAACATAGGTTTCTAGAGAGAAGGGAGAGAACACTTGCGGAACAATGTCCCTTTTCATATATTCATAATGCATAATCAGAACACAACACACTTACAATTATTTATAGGCACACACATATTGTAACTAACTGAAAAAAAGTAAATGACATCAGTACTCTTACTAACTAATACTACTACTAAGACATACTAGTATTGCTACCCACACTATTCCTGACAATCCTTCCCCATTAAAAATCACCATGTCCTCGTGGTGGATCTGGCACTTCTGCCCTTCCCTCCACCTCTTGGATAATGATTCAAATAATATGTCTTGCAACATGTGATAAACTTTTAAAATGCCAACAAAAATAAGTAGAACACCATGAAGACAAGTTGAATCTCCTCCTGGATCAAATATGTATGTGGCAACAGATTTCCTTGAGGCGTAATGGTATGCGGGTCCCATTGACTTGTATATCTCATGGTTGCCTTGTCCCAACACCATATATTGGTCCTTGTAGGATAATGCAATCATCCCAGTTCGCACATAATCAACAAATTGTTGATTAATCTCACCAACAATTTTATCAAACCCTGCACTCTCTTTTTGAATCTTCTTGCCTTGGCATTGCAATCTTGTTGAAATCTCAATCTCAATGATAAACACCTTCATGTGCAATTGAGAAGGTTCCTCCAATAACTGTTGCTCTATTGCAAGAAAATCAATGTCATGTCAGTGCCTAAATTTACTACCTACATAGTCTTTCATTACAGCTTCTCCTAGTGGCACCTCACTCCTGCTCATGTCTTTGGAGTTATGATTAACACCTTTTAACTGCTTATTTTGCACCTGACCACCAGGATCAAATATAAGCATATTATCCTTGCCAAAATTGCTAGATCTGATACCCAAATCATAAGAAATTTCAGCTGTTGGAAAATCTTTGACACTTCTTTTGCTATGAAAAACTCAACAATGTCTCTGCTGGTAGGAATCATTGAGGAAACTTCTTCTAACTTGATTGGTATCATCTCATTATTTAGATTGTTATTGCCACCCCCTTGTTGTAAGCTTTGTATGTTTGCAAATTCTGACAGCTCCTCTGATCTTTCGTTTCTGTAGATTTCAATTTGTAAAGGGGTTAGGTATATCTAAACTACCACCATTAAGTGTTGCTAAGATGAACTCTTGCTCTGGCCAACACTCTTGGCCTTTCCCTTCTCGTTCTTCATCATATATAGGATCCCCTGTATAAACTTCTCAAGCAGCATGTGCATATTCTTCCCCTTCGGGGTTTGGCCATTCTTGTATCTTATTTCCTATTCCAAAATCAGACTCAAAGTCTACTAATCCTTCTTCCAATTGTTGTGCCTTCGTCTTCATCATTTCCAGCATCAACTTCCTAGCTACCTCTATAGTAGCCTCTAACTTTTGTAATTTCTGACTAGTTCTTTCTTGATAATCTGATATCTGCTGTTGTACCAGTGAAACAGCCTCATCAAATGCTTTATCTCCTTCTATTGTCTTCATTTCTCTCACTTTTTATACACAGATCAATAGTACTAATTTTAACACAATAATTTCATCAAACACCTGGAATGCACAACTACTAATTCACAGTAATTCACCAATTCCTCACTTCTATCACACCACGGATCTTAATCCACAATGCCACAACACAAATACACAATACAATCACTTCTATACTTCCACAAAATATCACACAATGCAGTACAATCACAGATCAATACCAATTCACTGAGTCACGATGATTACAATCAACTCTAACTCACTGATTCAACCCGAAAACAACACTAATCCACTATTTTGTACTTTTCTTCAACAATAATATCTAGAATCAACTACTTAATTGAAAACGAGCTCAAACAACATCAACATCTTCAATTCTAGCTAATGACAACAGTAAATCAAGATCTAAGAGTAAAAGCTAAGAACATAACACCTGAACACTTTTGAAAAAAGTTCTGAACTTGTGATTGCGATTACTACACTTTCTAGCTCGATCTGCTCAGATTAAGTTGTTGAACACAGTAGAAGCGGTAGAAGATCAAATCTGAAGCTCTAATACCAATTTGTCAGGAACTAGAGGTTCCTGAACTGAGTTTTCAAGTATTTTTGGTATTTTACGAGAATATAAGATGAATTACACTATTGTAAGGATAGAAATGATAGAAATAGAGCAGTTTTAGCAGAGGAATAGAGTAAGAACAGAGATTTAGAGATAGAACAGATAGAATCAGATAGGAAATGTATAGGATAGAGAGAGAATTCAGTTAGAAATTTATAGAAAAAGATAGGTTTCTAGAGAGAGAAACCCTAGAGAGAAGGGAGAGACAGTTGTGGAACAATGTCCCTTTTCATATATTCATAATGCATAATCAGAACACAACACACTTACAACTATTTATAGGCACACAACACACATACTGTAACTAACTGAAAAAAGAGTAAATGACATCAGTACCCTTACTAACTAATACTACTACTAAGACATACTAGTATTGCTACCCACACTATTCCTGACATTTCTCTGATGATTTTCCGGAACCAAAACACATTGATCACTGTCAACACGGAAGGTATGGTAAGCATGTTGTAGAAGCACAAGGGATACAGTTTCTGAACCTGGAAATTTACAAACTGGTAAGAGTTTGGGTATTGCAACAAAAGAACAATTACAAATCCACAAGACAAGAAAGTGCATAGCAAATATGACACAATGTATACTTGCTTTGGTGAATGAAAACAGTATAATTAAGACTTACATTCCGAATAACTTCGTGGAGATGGTTATAGTATCCTTCTCTGCGTAAATTTTTTTACAACAAAAAACATAGAACAGACTCAAATATCTATGACATTAGATTGCCGAAGCATTAAAACAATTAAGAGATAAGAACATTTAGCATTACACAGTCAACATATGAAACTTGTTTACATGATAATAAAACAAACTCAAATTTCAATGGCATTAGATTGCGTTCAATCTTTAGCAATCACAACCATCTAGAAGATTCTGAAATCTTCCTCACACTTGTTATGTTCTATTTTTAAATACAAGTGGCTACCAGGATTTAAAAGGAATTCAAAGATGTTCTACTCCCCTCTTCCCAAAGGTGCAGTAGAAATAAATACCTAGCCCTTCCCGCTTATTAGTCCTTGATCGTTTTCTGAAAGTGGGTGGTTTTTTAAAAAGGAAAGCGCAAACTCAACGCTTAGCTAGACTTTGAGCTTAAGTGTCCATAGTTTTCACAACGATGATTGCATTGTCTTTGCAAGTCCATGAACCTGACACTGTCAAAAATATGTTTCTTGAATAGCTTCTTCTGCCTCCACAGGAACAGCCTCTTCATCAGATCTTGGTATGTTGGGGCTTTGGAAGTGAACAAGAAGTAGGCATAACCTACAACTACGACAGTTGCTGCTGTAAGATATTCAATTGGCTCCATAACATCTGGTGACAACTCCCAGAACTTGAGACGAAAGAAGAGGGAAGCATGAAACACAGTGAACCCATACCCACTCCAGAGGATGAGCCTGACCTGCTTATGAGCCATTATATCGAGCTCATCTTTTTTCTCCTGCAGCTTCCTAAGCTCATCAAGCCTGGGCTTATCATCAGGTAAAAGAGCAAGGGGTATTGCCATTTTAACCAAATCCGTAACCCGGACAAACAGAATATGATTTTAACTTCATTAAATATATATAAAAATAAACAGAATAAGAAACTTTATACAACCACCACCGTATTAGATATCATGACAAACTTTACATGTCTGATGTCTGGCACTCCAGTTCCCCTGCCAGGTTATATCTGGTCAAGCCGGGCCAAATAAGGGAGTGGCAAGATCTCAAAATAAACAAGATTAATATATCTGAAGATCAATATCCTCTTAAAAGCAGCAGAAACCAATACCTCACCTCAGCACAGAATTAACTAACATAGAGATGCAATATATCAATGAAGAGGGGAGCTGGAGAGGACACATGAAAGCTGACTTTCCGTTCACATTATGAAAATCGTGATTGAGAACTGTTTTCACTGATATAAGTGGTTAACCAAATATATACATATACTATAGTTAACATTAAGCACGAGTCTTCACACCAGAAACTAATCCTCAGCACTTCAAACAATGATTTCAGGCTAATTGGCAAGTAAAGTGTTAAAAGAGTATCAGGTCCTGATAAATCTTTTTCTTGTTATTCATTACATTTTTTGTTAAATACTTGTTATATTTTATCACTAATTACCTTTAACAAATTAAAATTTTATCCCTTTCATGTTTTTTTTATCTTTCTTCTCTGTGCACTTCTAAAATGCCAATTTCTACTCGTTCTGCTGTTCTCTTGCATTATTATCCACATGTTCTAACTTTTGATGCAATAAAATCTCCGAATAAGATGTATATATAAGCCATATAAGCATAGCGACTCTTAAACATCAAACAAATCTGTATTCACATTGCAAGAAACCACAAACTATCAACACATAGTATGAAAAACAAAGAAAGTGGGCACAAAAATACTACCTTGTGAGGATGAAGATAAACCTTATCTCTGAAGAGAAGAACAACGCCAGCCTCATCAAGAACACGAGCAAACGCAGCAGCCTCATCAGGAGATTTCGCAAACCCAAAACCCTGACAAGCCTCCACCATATCCTTGTAAGGAATCACATCTTTGCCCTCAATACTCAACAACTTCAACTTCAAAGCCTCAACATCCACCAATCTCAACAGCTTTCGAGCTTCAGAACACGATATACTCGTATTGCTACTATCATTATTACCATTCATCTTAAACTCATTCCAAGAAGCAGCGGAAAATGATGAAAGCAAACTAGCAGTAGTAAGTCTTGTTACTAAACAACCACAACACTTCTTCGGATTATGAATATACAATGTAGCTGCTGGAGATGTCACACTCTGTCTCAACAAATTACACAAAGATCTCCACATCTTCATATGCAGTTATTATAGGCTTGTATAAGTAACTGTTGATACTCGACGGTTCTTCTTTTTTTGGAAAGAATAGTAACTGTTGAGAGCTATAACTTACAATACATCATGCATGTATCCTTAATTCTTAAAGGGGACTGTAGCAAGGAAACAACAAGACAGAAGGGGTCTGCTTAAGGTTGAATATGAGTACTAGGTTGAATGTTGAAGTGTCTATTCAAACCAGATCCAACTTTGGGAAGGACAAAAATATGGCTAATAGTGCAAAATGCAATGTTATAATGAGTACGGACAGTATCATATTTTCTTTCATTTGTATGTACACAAGTTTTTTGTATATTTAAATAATTACGATTCTAAATATTAAAAGAATTTAACAATATCACTGGTTAACATCAGCCATCAAAGTAGATTTTATAACTCACCATAATCTCCTTCTGAAACAATAGGTGATTGTAAAATAATTTACAGTCCTTGACAAGGAGACCAAACGGAGAAAGTAAAAGTTGTATATTCGATAATTAACAAGTTCACATTTGAATAGATTCAATGAGTAGTTCATGGATTTATTCAAATTGGTATCAATATCAGCTTCCTGAGTCAAATGAGTAGTTCGTGATTTGTTCACATAGATACCCATACTTAAGTTCGAACCGAATTTGGTGAGGTTTAAACATGCGATTTTGTATACGTTTACATGCTTATTTCGCTTTACCCTTGTTGACAACTCATCAAAAGTCAGGGAATAAATGTTATATCTAGAATAGCCGGTGGCAGTATTTACAAATCATATGTGCGAAATCAGAGGGAGACGGAGATTGCTAAATTAAATGTTATATCTAGAATAGCCGGTGGAAGTATTTACAGATCATATGTGCGAAATGTACAGTGCTAACCAAAACTACAATGAACAATCATCATTCATAGAAAAAATTAAATGACTACGCACTGTGTTTTGCCTTGGTAAGAGTCTTTATTATTCCTCGGGTGATTTTCCAGAACCAATATGCATTCATCACTGTCAACACGGGAGGTATGAAAAGTATGCTATTGAAGCACACTGGATGCATTTTTTGAACCTGGAAATTTGCACAAAATAATAACATTATGCTACCTTAAATGCAAATACTCTGTAATTTTAGCATAAGCTGTGCTTTTAAAGCATGCAACATATTTGCTAACTTGCTTACCTGATCAAAATGGCTGTTCATGTGGTAGAAAAAGAAGACAAACCAAAGAATCCTTGCAACCTGAAGACATCAGATGGGTTATCACAAAATCATTATATATTTTGCTGAAGCATTCACTTCTAAGGGATTTAGCAGAAGCACTAATGAGTTCCATGTAACATCACTCATGATCGAAAAATTTATAATTATGAGGAAATAAAGATTGCCACTCTAATTGGTAAGAATTCAAATGTCACAACTAAAGAAATACTACAAACTCACAATAATGTATGAATCATATACGAGTGCATGAGACAATACACTTGAGTTGGTAAATAATAACTGGATGAGATTCGCTTAAATTAACCTCGAGTAGTGCAGAATATTTACAGTTTTTTGTCAAGAAGAAATACACATTTTAGCTTAACTATTGTACGAGAAACAGCGGACAATATCGAAATATTTTCTTCCTTATAGGCAGACACGGTATTGTAAGATTAATTTTTATAGATACCACCATCCACTGATATTACACACTTGCATTACTATATTACAGAACAAAGATGAAAACATGCAGGGCTGTATATTATACTCGCAGACAGTTCCTTAGCAATCTAAAATTTGTTCAGTAGCATCACTGAGTGTTGGATTGATGATTTATATCTTACTTTAGAACATTTATGACTATAGCATTCAACTTAACCTCTACCCCAAGAAGCTATCAACAATTTGTAGACCAAAATGTAATATAACATGGCAGGAGGAGAGCCAAATGGAATTTCAATTTCTCTATGCATTTTCATCATATTGCAGCAGGACCCAGTGTTGTATGCAACTCAAAGTATACACTTCGCAGTCATTGACCAAGTCAGCAGCGGGGCCATCACAAATTTAGATTTACAAAATTTGGTAAAATTACATATTCACCCTGCCCACTATTTCATATTTTATGACATATATTTGGTTAATAACTTTGGATTAGTGTCACTTTATAGTAATCAAAATTTTAGATTAAGAAGCTCAAATGTCTTATAAGCTTTTAGGGATTTATGGTGGTTCTGAAAGGATTCAAATTTTCTCTAAATGTAGGTACATGTTCACATGATTAAATTTCATTTTATTTTTTATTATCTACGGTGTCTCAAATCCACCCCCAAACTACATTTTCCGGCTCCACCCCAGTATCGCACCCTACCGGAATCCTGACAGAAAAAAATAGGAAAGAGGAGAAAGACTGAAGGACGTAGACTGTACCAACCACCCCAAGAACAATGCAATACCATTGCAAGTATATAGTTTGGATGACTTCTGACCAGCAGTATCCAGATACCTGCACACAAATAAATAGAAATCAAACAGAGTTTAACCACTAATATTAAATTATGGCTTTTGAAATGTTGTCTTTACCATCTCAAGTTCACGAACGGAGTTGTGGTCTCAGTAAAGAGAACCATTAGTACATAAAATTGTGCTTGACCAATTACAAGGGACTGAATGATCGAAAACATGGAGAGCCCATGATGCAAAACCTATATTCAATTAAAATAAAGAAAATGCAGATTATTCACTAGACATCCATACTGCATAGTTTTGGACAATGAATCCTTAAAAAGGAGAAGTTATACAAATAGTTCATGATCACTTTATCCGGTACGTGTAAATATACTTACATACTCCATACCACCTAAAGCTGGATAATTCCAAAGAATCATTGCCAAGTCTGACACAAAATAACCAAGTGATATCTGTATCAGAGAAATGAGACATGAAAACTTTGAGAACAAAGTGGCATGGTTAAAGGATCAATAAACAATAAGAATACTCAGTAATCCAACCTAACTTCTAACTAGAGCCATAAAAAACGTAAGAACGTTATAGATGCCATCTATTAGATCTTATTCGTCACAACAAATCAAACAGTTTTAGAAAAAAAATATATATGTTTTGTAAATTGGGATTGTAATTTCCAAAAATAAAATTTTATAGAGTTTTCACTCTTTTTTGTTCAAAACTTTAAAAAGAGAAAGGGGGATGATGCCAATAACAGTAACATAAATTTCAGAATTAAGGAAAGCCTAAGCAAGTATATCTTATTCCCAGACCACAAGAAAGTTCTCTACTTACGAGTTACGGCCATAAAAGAAACTACGGTTTCGTACAGAGTACAGACTCATTTCATGTTGTCTCATCAAAGACTCATCAATCATGAACTTAACTAAACTATAAACCTGGGTGTTAGCTAAGATTGTAGGACGACTTTAAGATATTGTTCTATCAGAATAAATTAGTAGTCAATGTAATCAAGTGCTAGCCTAGCAGGAATAGAAAGTCATTCTAAGGGTGGACCCTCAACAAATTCTGGCCAAAAGTTAATTCTCTAATTAGAAGCTATCCGTGAATTTGGCTTCTTAATTTATTTAATCGTATATTCAAAAGTAGCTAAATTGCCAAGAAAAATAATTATCAAAAGAATGGTTTTGACAAAGTGAGATTAAACCGCAACACTGAAAAATAAATGTCATTCTATTATTTCTAAATTTTCTCTTTATTCTGTATGCATAGAATCGTTTGCCAATGTAACGTTTGTAAAGCACAAGTTTTCAATGTTACTTACAATTTATTCATCGAAAAAAGACATTGTTCACTTAGCTGAATAAGCACAAGCCAGATCCAGTCATCGAACAACCATAAATTAACATATAGTAATAACCTAATTGTATTTCAGTGACGTACCCCTAGTGCTGAATCAGACATAATAGATGTCCTATGTGTGATCAACTCATTGTCTGGACCTTCTTTAAAAAGATCTGATATAATCAAGATATAAACGGAAGCAACTGCCACAAATAACGCATGGAAAGTAGAGATACCCCTGGAGAGCAAAGCTGCCATATAAGGTTGTGCAACATATTAATCAAATGTGAAAAAGCTATAACATAAAGGAAGTAACAATGACCTGTTGTTCCATTCAAGTTTCTGTGCTTCGTTGAGTTTCATATATCCCTTGAACAGCGAAACACTAATCACTCTTGTTACTTCATAAATCTTCAAAAACAAAATAGACATTCTTTTGCTTATTAAAATTATTGAATGGCTACTCTGAATTGCATTTGAACTGCAAGATATAAAGAAACAAGACAACCCTACAATAAAATAAGGTTCCTTAGTCCTAACAATTTTATTTTATTTGGCTAAGTTAGTCCTGACAGTTTTGCATTCGATTTCTCGGGCATACAATGGTTCTTACTTCATAAAATATATCTATCTGATAACTTTAACAACCTTTTCTTGTTTTGCATTCCCCATTTCATAAGTGAAATCGATAAATATAACTTATCACAAAACTTAAGACTTTACAATGTTGTGATCATTTACATAAACAACGCACCATAAAGAGATGCATGAATGCACAAAGGGTATCTACATAATAAAAAGGTACAAATAAAATGAGACTTACAATTTTGCACATAACAATGCTAGCAAGAATCGAAAAGAGCCAACCAAACTCATTGGTTCTAATAAACCCAACTTTGAAATTCATGTCCACCAGAAATCTCTGTTCTGAAACCCAAACTGCAGCAATCAAACACCAAGAAAAATCTGAAAATCAAAAACCCATGTGTCAAACACAATTTATATCACATATATGTGATCATAAAAACACATATTATGCAAATTAAAAGCCCAACTCATAAAAAACAAAGCAGGGGTAATAATAAAGAAATGTAAAGGAGAAAACAATTACGTGAAGTTTGTTAAAAGAATGAGAAAATGACAAAACAAGAAAGAAGAAAGATTTGTTAGCACCCCATTGTTTTTTTGTTTTTTTCCTTTAAAAAGAGTGAAAGATTGGTTTTTAATATAAGAACAAAGGGGCAGCTTTTAATTTAGAATGGTCGGGAAGGTTGTAAAATGGAACGAGAAAAGAAAAGGGGTCTTTGAAGTAAATTAAATACGTATATATATATATATATATATATAGAGAGAGAGAGAGAGAGAGAGAGAGAGAGAGAGAGAGAGAGAGAGAGAGAGAGAGAGAGAGAGAGGAATATGGATTGGACGGGTCATTTGTACGGAGTGGAAGAGACAACTTTGGTAGGGAGGAGAATTCATCCATTCTCGTTTATTTTTATTCATAATTGCTAAACACGGTCAATTTTTATTTAACACAATAATTAGCAATTATAAGAATATTCCTAAGTTATTTTCCGGCAAGATTGTGTAAAATTTGTTGTGATATACATGCATTTAATATGTAAGTATCAGACATGTGGATGACATGCGGTATTGGTCCCGGGAGAGAAGTGGTAGGTTCACGGTGAAAAGTGCGTATAATCTTCTCCAAGAGTTGAAAGGGGATTGGGCTCCTAATGCTAATTCTGGTTTTTGGAGACGTCTTTGGAATTTGAAAATACCCCCTAAGGTGAAGAATTTTTTGTGGCGAGCCTCTAATGGGTACTTGCCAACGAAAACTGCTCTTTGTATGAAGCATGTGCCAATCTCTCCGTTGTGTCCGACGTGTATTGCTTCTGAGGAATCTACACTGCATTGTTTGGTGAAATGCGGGTTTGCAGAGGCATGTAGAAGAGGAGCGGGTTTTGGTAGCTTTACAGATGATAGTGATAGCTTTGCTGGCTAGTTGGGTGCAGCAATGTCCCAGTTTAATATTACAATGGTATCTAGATTAGTAATGCTGGTATGGTCGGTTTGGAAGGCACGCAACTCGGTTGTTTGGAACAATACTTATCTCCACGTTGATGAGGTAGTACGTACTGCTCAGTTTACTCTTGATCAGTGGATTGAAGCTCAGGCTAGGAATTTTACTCTGTCTATTGCTATGATATACGCGATGGATGGCAAAGAGCTTTGGACGACACCGGAACGGAATATAATCAAGATAAATGTAGATGCAGCCCTTTTTAATGATGAGAATAGTTATGGTCATGGGTGTGTTGCTCGGGATTATCTAGGCAGGATGATGGGAGCCAGGGCGGCTAGTCATCCAGGGATTGTTTCAGCAGAATTGGCAGAAGCTTTAGCGTTCAAAGAGGCGCTAAGCTGGACGAAAGCGAAGGGCTGGGATATGGTTCTGGTGGAGACTGATTGTGTTGCTGTGGTGCAGGCTCTGCGTAGCTCAGTCATCTTAACGTCTCCTTTTGGTTTAGTTATTTCAGATTGTAAACAGATTATGCAAGAAATTGCAAATGCTGATTTTTGTTTTATTAAACGGTCAGCAAATAGGGTTGCCCATTATTTAGCAAGGCAATCTTATGCTCTATCTGATCGTAATTTTACAGAGGTTGATGCCCCTTCAGAGGTATTATCCTTATGTATGAGTGATATTCTAAGGGAATGAAAGTGTTCTTCTTTTGTCAAAAAAAAAAAATATGAGATTCATTTAAGATACATCTTTCTAAATGCATCTAACAAAAAATATGTTATATTTTATTTATTAGTTTAGACTAGCCTATAATCCGTGCAAGGCACGGGACTTAAAAAATACTAAACTAAAAAATTTAATGTGAACGGAAAATATTAAAATAAAAATAAAAATAAATATGATAAATTATAAAATGAGAAACTTAAATATTAATTGAAACATAAAAAAAATACATATGAGACTGAGAAAGATAAATGAGGTATTATTAATATTATTTTATAATAAAATAATCTATCTATCTATACTATCTATACTATATTATTAAAGACGAAACATTGAAAGTTTTGTAGTCTGGTCATGAAAGTTTTTGTAGTCTGGTCACTCAATTCATAGCCGTTAGATATTTTTGATCAAATCGATGAGAGCCGTTAGATAAAATATTAAAATTATTATATAGAATATCTTTTCTATTTTTCCTAACTAAAACCTCTCATTTTCCAAAAATATTGCAAACAATTTCATTTACTAAAATAACATAATAAAGTTACAATTGCTAATAACTAACTCATTACCTTTTTTAGCCAAATTGTATATTCTTTTTTATATTTTCTAACTAAAATTTCTACTTTTCTATTTTTCCTAACTAAAACCTCTCCTTTTCCAAAAATATAACGAACAGATCTATTTAATAAAATAAAATAATAATATTATAATTATTAATGACTAACTGATTAGCTTTTTTTCCCAAAACGTATATTCATTTTTATATTTCATAAATAATATTTTTCTTAACTAAAACCTCAAAAATATCACGGACTATTCCATTTATTAGCATAAAATACTAATATTATAAATATTATAATACTTATATAATAATTATATAAATTATAATTATTATAATTATTATAATAATTTATTTTTATAGAAACATTGAAAGTTTTGGTACCTGTTTTTTTGGTACGGTACTTGCCTTATTTAATTGTTTATTTAATTATTATAAAAATTATTATAATCAGTTACCCTTTCAGTTAAAATGCATTACCATTTTTTTCTAAAAAAATCACGACCAATTTCCTTATATCACGAGCAAACCATTACTTACTTATTTATTTTAAAACATATTTTAATACTTTTAATTGGTAATTATATTTCCCCTATTTTTCTAGAAAAATCACGGGCAATTACCTTTTTCAGCTAAAACATGTTATATTTTCTATTTTCCTTACTAAAATCTCTACTTTTCCAATTATATCACGGGCAAACCCTTGCTTATTTACTTTAAAATCTATTTTAATAATTTTATTTGACAATTATCTTTTTCAACTAAAACATGTCACCTTTTGTATTTTTCTTACTAAAATCCCTCTTTTTTTCAAAAATATCACGGGCAAATCGTTACTTTTATATTTTAAAATTCAACGAAAACATGTTACTTTGTATTTTTCTTACTAAAACCCATCTTTTTCCAAAATATCACGGGCAAACCGTTACAATTAATAAAATATAAATAATAAAATTAACAATTATTAAAAACAATTCGTGCATCGCACGGGTTTTAAGCTATATTATTAAAAACGAAACATTAAAAGTTTGGTAGTCGGATGGACGGACGGTCGGTACTTAGTGATTTTATTTAATTGCCTTTACTTATTTTTAAAAAAACTATCACTAAATAATAACATTATTTATAACCAATTACCTTTTCAGCTAAAATACATTACCTTTTTTTATTTTTATTTTAACAAAATCTTCTCTTTTTCTAAAAAAAACACGGGCGGTTATCTTTTTTAACAAAAACATGTTACTCTTTCTATTTTTTCTTACTAAAACCCCTCATTTTCCAAAAATATCATGGGCAAACCCTTACTTATTTATTTTAAAAATCTATTTTTTTATTTTAATAATTAAAAGTATTAAAATCTATTTTAATACTTTTAATTATGAGCACTTTTTCAGCTGAAACATGTTACTTTTTCAATTTTTTTCATTTTCTAAATAAATTATTATTAAATAATAACATTTTTATAACCAACTACCTTTTCAGTTAAAATACATTACTTTTTCTCTTTTTTTTCTAACAAAATCCTCTATTTTTCTAAAAACAATCACCGGCAATTATCATTTTCAACTAAAACATGTTACTCTTTCTATTTTTCCTTACTAAAAACCCTCATTTTCCAAAAATATCACGGGCAAATCCTACTTACTTATTTTGAAACCTATTTAAATAATTTTAATTACGGGCACTTACCTTTTCAGATAAAACATGTTACTTTTTCTATTTTTCCTTACTAAGACCCCTACTTTTCCAAAAATATCACGGATAAACAGTTATTAATTTATTTTAAAATTTATTTTAATACTTTTAATTATTTAAAAAAGTTTAACACACCTACTTATTTTTTTAGCAAATGCAAATTAATAAAATATTAAAACATAAATAATAAAAAATAATAATTATTAATAACAATCCGTGCATCGCACGGGTTTTAAGCTAGTACTATTATATTAAAGACGAAACATTGAAAGTTTTGTAGTCTGGTTCTGAAAGTTTTTGTAGTCTGGTGATATGGACAGGAAAATAATTATAGAAATATAATTGACGGTCCAATGAAAAGGCTCGATATTTAATGCCCAAATCCCTGATTATTTATTAATTTCGTAATTAATAAATAGGGAAATTATACAGCTCATGAAAAGAGCCCAAGTTATGGAAAATTGGTCAAAGAAGGATCTAGAATCCCAATTAAAGGCAATTAATGAGTCACAGCCTTTATCAACGAGGAAAAGACTTGCCCGCCAAGCAATACAATGCTTATCCAATATCAAAAAGGAGACTTATTCGCTAAGACTCCTAAAACATACCATAAATACTAGGCTCCAGACGCCTATATAAGGTCCCTGATCCTACAATCAGAACTACGTCTTTGGCTTGATTCTCAACATTAATTGAGATACGTAGGCATCTTGTGAGGACCAATTTAGTCCGGATACACGAGTGCAGCCATTAAAGCTCGAAGCTCATTAAACCTAGCATTAAATTCACAAAGCACGTTTTTTAATCCATAACATTTGGCGCCGTCTGTGGGAAGACAACATCAACCATGGCAAACACACGAAGAACAGCTCGGGATACTCAAACTCCCGATGATCGCCCTATCACTTCTGAGGCTGATCAGCCACCACCGACTACTGGCACACAAGGGGCGAATATCCCCACCAACACTCAAGGACCGGAAATCCCGATTTCGGTTGAAGGGACGAATCCCCTGCAGATGGTCATTCATGGATCTAATCCACAAGAGACCGTTCACCAGCAACCAATCACGACCTCCCCGCTGCTCATGAGTGCACCAAGGAGCCTTCAACTCCATACTACTGATCTCCCTCAATACGCGAATCAGACTTTGGGGATGCCAAGCTATGGCATGCCCCCTCGACCCATGGCGGGTGGAAGTGGAACTAATCCAATCTACCATGAGGCATATGTGCCCCCTTATATTCAAGGTCTGGGACCCCAAAATCAACAAACTCGTCAGACCCCTCTCATTCAAGATTACTCTGGCCCATACACCGAGGATGAAGGTTATACAACTGGGGAGGATGTCGCCCCAAGAAGGAGACGTTCATCCCAGACAAATCGGGAGCCACCCCAAACTACTAGGGAGAAACTTGCAGCCCATGAGGCAGAGACTGCAAGGCTCAAAAAACTCCTTGCTGAAGAAGAGGCCGCTCAATCTCGGGGCCGAACGACTGAAGGAATCCCGATAATCAACTTGGATCCACCAAGAAGGACCAAGAGGGCTGAAGCCCCAAGGGGTGATCCTAGTATTTTGTTGCCCCTAGGAGATCCTGATGATCCTACACCACCGTTTACTCAAGACATCATGAAAGCGGCTATATCCAGAAAGTTTAAGATGCCTTCGATCAAAGCCTATGATGGAACGGGAGATCCCGCAAATCATGTAAGGACCTTCTCAAATGCACTGCTGTTGCAGCCTGCCAATGACGCTGTAAAGTGTAGGGCGTTTCCACAAACCCTAGCGGGCATGGCTCAACGTTGGTATAGTCGCCTTCCGCCCAATTCTATTGGATCCTTCAAAGAGCTGAGTAAGGCATTCATCAATCAATTTGTTAGTGGGAAGATACATGAGAAAAGTTCCGCCTCTCTTATGGAGATTCGACAAGGCAAGAATGAAACGTTGAGAGAATACTTGAGTAGATTCACTAAGGAGGCTATAAAAGTCCCAGATTTGGAAGATAAAGTGGCTATGATAGCCCTACAGCAAGGAACTACCGATGACCACTTCAGGAGGTATTTGGCTAAACATCCCCCCGAAAACATGTTGTTACTACAAGATAGAGCCGGAAAGTATATCAAGGCTGAAGAAAGCATGAGAAAGTATGAACCCACTGTTGAGGGAAGTGAAAACGGAAAAAAGAGAAAGGAGACTCAAGAGTATGACGCTAGGGACAAATATCCCAGGACATCGAAAGATTCTGACTCTCCACCTAAAAGGAACAACTTCGGACCCAGGTTCGATGAATATGCAAGGTTGAATACCTCAAGAAGTCAAATTCTGATGGAAATTGAGAGGGAAGAAGATCTTCGATGGCCAAAGCCGCTAAGATCCGACTTGGAGAAACGGAACAAGAATCAATTCTGCCATTTCCATAAAGATGTTGGTCATGATACCGACGATTGTAGACAACTGAAAGATGAGATCGAGTTCTTAATCCGAAGAGGAAAACTCGATAAGTTCACTAAGGATGGGAATCGAGGAAATCAACAAGGAAACTATGAAAGGAAAGACTATGATGGGAGGGACAATGACCAAGATCGTACTCCTAAGCCCCGAGGGCCTGTCATCAACATGATATTTGGAGGACCGACTGCTGCTGGGTCCTCCCGAAACTCAAGGAAAGCTTATGCCCGAGAGGTAATGATTGTTGTAGGAGAAGCACCGAAACGTGCCAAGACAGAAGTGGATATTACCTTTGACGATTCTGATCTTGAAGGGGTGAAGTTCCCCCATGACGACCCATTGGTCATTATACCTGTAATAGGAAACTCTAAAACCAAGAGGGTTCTGGTTGATAACGGAGCTTCCGTGGACATCTTGTTCCATGATGCCTTCATCAAGATGGGATATACCGATTCGCAACTAACTCCTTCAAACATGCCCATATACGGGTTCAATGGGGTTGAATCTAAAGTAGAGGGAACTATTCAGCTCCCTATGACAATAGGGCAAGGTTCACAAACAACAACTCAAATGCTGAACTTCGTGGTGATAAAGGCAACCTCGACTTATAATGCAATCCTTGGGAGGACAGGCCTTCATGCATTCAAGGTTGTTGCCTCAACTTACCATTTGAAAATCAAGTTCCCAACAAGGAACGAGGTTGGTGAAGAACAAGGAGATCAAAAGATGGCTAGGAGTTGCTATGTAGCCGCGTTAAGGCCTGATGGAGTCGGGGGGCAGGTTCTCCCAATCAAGGTTATGGATTCGAGAAACGATGGAGAACCAGACAAAGTCACTCACATTGGAGCATTGTTGCCTGAACCCTTGAAGGGACTGAGGTGCCAAAAACTTGGCATGCCTCAAATTTAAAAAGTTTATTATGTTTAAGTGTTTCCTTAAGGGATCCACTAATAGTACAAGTGGCAATAAGGTCGACGAAACCATTATGAGCTCTTAAGCTCTTAGTAGGAAGTAAAGCACTATGTAAGGGTCGAACCCTCTTTTTATAAGGAAATATTTCAAGTTCTCATTCACTATTTTATTACTTATCTTTGTTTGAGTATTTCCTTATTGTTCTACTAAAGAACAAGTTGTACCAATAACACTTGATCAAAGTGCCAGCCCATTCATGAGGCCAAGTACTAGGAATTGCCTTACAAAAGAAAAGCTAAATAAATATAAGTGAATGCAAGAACGAAGAAACATAATATGCATAAATAACATGCATGGATAGAAGATCCCGAAGGATCAAAGAGTTATGTTACAAGCTCAACTAAAAGCCTAAAGAGGCCTGTTGGAAGAAGGTTAATATAAGGGTTGAAACCCCCGAAAATTCGAGGAAGTAGAGCTCAGAACGAGCTTCGATTCGATATACTGGAAGCTCAAATTAAAGAAACAAATGAAGAAGGCTTGAGGCTAGCCTTAGATCTAATTGACAAAGTTAGAGATGAAGCAAACGCTAAGATAGTTGAGCATCAAAAGAAGGCATCTTTCTACTACAACCTAAGGGTTAAAGAAAGGTTCTTTCGACAAGGAGACTTGGTTCTTCGAAAGATTGAGGCATCCAGAATTGGACAAAAAGGCAAGTTAGCCTCAAATTGGGGAGGACCATATCGCGTTAAGAACGTATTTGGTCGAGGCTCATACAAGCTAGAAACCCTCGAAGGACATGAGGTGCCAAGAACTTGGCATGCTGCAAACTTGAAAGTTTATTATGTTTAAAATGTTTCCTGAATGGACTTACTACTAGAAATAAGGTTTAATAAAACCAAATCCAAGTTTTTAAAACTTGAGTATTATGTGAGGGTTGAAACCCCATAAACCTAGAACGTCTCCTAGGCGGGGGTACCCACGCCCAGAAGCTCCTTGAGCCAACTTTGAAAGACCCACGCCCAGGAGACATAGTTCCTAGGCGTGGCAACCTAGAACGTCTCCTAGACGGGGGTACCCACGCCCAGAAGCTCCTTGAGCCAACTTTGAAAGACCCACGCCCAGGAGACATAGTTCCTAGGCGTGGCAACCTAGAACGTCTCCTAGGCGGGGGTACCCACGCCCAGAAGCTCCTTGAGCCAACTTTGAAAGACCCACGCCCAGGAGACATAGTTCCTAGGCGTGACAACCTAGAACGTCTCCTAGGCGGGGGTACCCACGCCCAGAAGCTCCTCGAGCGAACTTTGAAAGACCCACGCCCAGGAGACATAGTTCCTAGGCGTGACAACCTAGAACGTCTCCTAGGTGGGGGTACCCACGCCCAGAAGACAACAGCAGCTGGCTACGATTTAAAAAAAAAAAAAAAAAATCGCGAACCACGCCCAGGAAGCAGCCTGGGGCGCGTGCTTTATTTGGCTGCACTGTACGCGGGGATACCCCCGCCTCCCGCACATTTCACCAACAGCACAAAATCTGTTCACAATTACTGAGGCTCCCCCACAGGAAACAGGAGTGTCTCCCCACAGGGGACAAACACATGCACTGCCTTACAAGAAAAGAGACAAGAATTAAAGAAAAGCAAATTAAATTCTTAAAATTGCTGATAAATAGCCAAAAGCTATTTAAATTTTTTAGAAAAAATACCTGAAAAAATAGAAAATAATTTTCAAAATTATTTTCTTAATTTTGGGAAAATATTTTATACACTTTTGAAATATTTCAAAAAATATTTCAGAAAATACCTGTGGGTACATGAAAATTCCTAAAATATTAGGAATAATTATTAAAAATACCTGTGGGTACATGAAAATTCCTAAAATATTAGGAATAATTATTAAAAATACCTGAGGGTACATAAAAATTCCTAAAATATTAGGAATAATTATTAAAAATACCCGTGGGTACATGAAAATTCCTAAAATATTAGGAATATTTCATATAAATGTCAAATTAGCCTCGAATAAGGCAGCAATCGTCGTAAATGTGTAGGTCACTCCACACTTTGCAATAAGGCGATAATTGTGAAACACTAGTGTAAATAAAGTCCTAGGTAAAGGATAAAAAGACCCCGAATTTCGAAAAAGGTCAATATAATTTCTACGAAAGCTTAAAAAGTTTTCCTAGAAATTGGGGGGGCAAATGATATGGACAGGAAAATAATTATAGAAATATAATTGACGGTCCAATGAAAAGGCTCGATATTTAATGCCCAAATCCCTGATTATTTATTAATTTCGTAATTAATAAATAGGGAAATTATACAGCTCATGAAAAGAGCCCAAGTTATGGAAAATTGGTCAAAGAAGGATCTAGAATCCCAATTAAAGGCAATTAATGAGTCACAGCCTTTATCAACGAGGAAAAGACTTGCCCGCCAAGCAATACAATGCTTATCCAATATCAAAAAGGAGACTTATTCGCTAAGACTCCTAAAACATACCATAAATACTAGGCTCCAGACGCCTATATAAGGTCCCTGATCCTACAATCAGAACTACGTCTTTGGCTTGATTCTCAATATTAATTGAGATACGTAGGCATCTTGTGAGGACCAATTTAGTCCGGATACACGAGTGCATCCATTAAAGCTCGAAGCTCATTAAACCTAGCATTAAATTCACAAAGCACGTTTTTTAATCCATAACATCTGGTCACTCCATTCATGGCCGTTAGATATTTTTGATCAAATCGATTAGATAAAGACGAAACATTGAAAGTTTTGTAGTCTGGTTCCGAAATTTTTTGTAGTCTGGTCACTCCATTCATGGCCGTTAGATATTTTTGATCAAATCGATTAGAGCCGTTAGATAAAATATTAAAATTATTATATAGAATATCTTTTCTATTTTTCCTAACTAAAACATCTCATTTTCCAAAAATATCGGAGACAATTTCATTTAATAAAATAACATATTAAGATTGTAATTGCTAATAACTAACTCATTACCATTTTTAACCAAAATGTGTATATATATTTTTTTATATTTTCTAACTAAAATTTCTATTTTTTTATTTTACTAAATAAAACCTCTCATTTTCCAAAAATATCATGAATAGTTCTATTTAATAAAATAAAATAATATTATTAAAATTTATTAATGACTAACCGATTAGCTTTTTTTTCCAAAACGTATATTCTTTTTTAGATAAAATATTAAAATTATTATATAGAATATCTTTTCTATTTTTCCTAACTAAAACATCTCATTTTCCAAAAATATCGGAGACAATTTCATTTAATAAAATAACATATTAAGATTGTAATTGCTAATAACTAACCCATTACCATTTTTAACCAAAATGTGTATATATATTTTTTTATATTTTCTAACTAAAATTTCTATTTTTTTATTTTTACTAAATAAAACCTCTCATTTTCCAAAAATATCATGAATAGTTCTATTTAATAAAATAAAATAATATTATTAAAATTTATTAATGACTAACCGATTAGCTTTTTTTTCCAAAACATATATTCTTTTTTATATTTTCTAACTAATATTTCTTCTAACTAGAACCTCAAAAATATCACGGTCTATTTCATTTACTATCATAAAATACTAATATTATAAATCTACCTATCTATCTATACTATATTATTAAATACGAAACATTTAAAGTTTTGGTACCTGTTTTTTGATACGGTACTTGCCTTATTTAATTATTTATTTAATTATTATAAAAAATATTATAATAAGTTACCCTTTCAGTTAAAATACATTACCATTTTTTTCTAAAAAAATCACGGGCAATTTTTTTTCCAGCTAAAACATGTTATTTTTTGTATTTCCTTTATTAAAATCCCTCATTTTCGAAATATATCACGAGCAACCCCTTACTTATTTATTTTAAAACCTATTTTAATACTTTTAATTGGCAATTACCTTTCCCCTCTTTTTCTATAAAAATCACGGGCAATTACCTTTTTCAGCTAAAACATGTTATATTTTCTATTTTCCTAAGTAAAATCCTTCCTTTTCCAAATATATCACGGACAAACCTTTACTTATTTACTTTAAAATCTATTTTAATACTTTTAATTGACAATTAAAATATATATAAAAGGAGAATCGTTGGATGTAATGTTAAAAAAATATTTATTTCTTGATATTCAAAATGCTCTCACGGGTTCAAGGTTCGAATCCCGTCAACAACATATTATTATTAAATATTTATATTACCTATTTTTCTAAGTCACATTCAGAAGTTCAAGATATTATTTCTGTTGACAATATATTAAAAACATTTATCATCAAAATACAAACAAATGCTTACAATAACATCATACATACTTTATTAATTTTTGAAAATTTATTTTCTTCTGATTAAATCATATAATCAAAATACAGACAGTAAGATAAAAAAATTTAAAATTCATTCGTGCATCGCACGGTTATAGACTAGTCTATACTATTATATTAAAGACGAAACATTGAAAGTTTTGTAGTCTGGTCATGAAAGTTTTTTAGTCCGGTCATGAAAGTTTTTGTAGTCTGGTCACTACATTCATAGCCGTTAGATATTTTTGATCAAATCATTGAGAACCGTTATATAAAATATTAAAATTTGTATATAGAATATCTTTTCTATTTTTCCTAACTAAAACATCTCATTTTCCAAAAATATCACAGACAGTTTCATTTAATAAAAAAACATAATAAGGTTATAATTGCTAATAAATAACTCATTACCATTTTTAGCCAAAGTGTATATTCTTTTTTATATTTTCTAACTAAAATTTCTACTTTTCTATTTTCCCTAAATAAAACCTCTAATTTTCCAAAAATATCACGAATAGTTCTATTTAATAAAATAAAATAATAATATTATAATTATTAATGACTAACCGATTAGTTTTTTTTCCCAAAAACGTATATTTTTTTATATTTTCTAACTAATATTTCTCTTAACGAAAACCTCAAAAATATCACGGGCTATTCCATTTAGTAGCATAAAATACTAATATTATGAATATATCTCTCTATCTATACTATATTATCAAAGATGAAACATTGAAAGTTTTGGTACCTATTTTTTGATACGATATTTGCCTTATTTAATTGTCTATTTAATTATTATAATCAGTTACTCTTTCAATTAAATTATATTACCACTTTTTTCTTAAAAAATCAGGGGCAATTTCCTTTTCAGCTAAAACATGTTACTTTTTCTATTTCCTTTGCTAAAATCCTTCATTTTTCAAATATATCACGAGAAAACGCTTACATATTTACTTTAAAATCTATTTTAATACTTTTATTTGACAATTACATTTTTCAACTGAAACATGTCACATTTTCTATTTTTCTTACTAAACCCCCTCTTTTTTCAAAAATATCATGGGTAAATCGTTACTTTTATATTTTAAAATTCAACGAAAACACGTTACTTTCTATTTTTTATTACTAAAACCCCTCTTTTTCCAAAATATCACGTACAAACCGTTACATATTTATTTTAAAATTCATTTTAATACTTTTAATTATTTTAAAATGTTTAACACGCCTACTTATTTTTTTTTAATAAATGCAATTAATAAAATATAAAATATAAATAATAAAATTAACAATTATTAAAAACAGTCCGTGCATCGTACGGGTTTTAAGCTATATTATAAAGACGAAACATTAAAAGTTTGGTAGTCGGATAGACGGACGGTCGGTACTTAGTGATTTTACTTAATTACCCTTACTTATTTTTTTTTAAAAAACTATCACTAAATAATAACATTATTTATAACCAATTACCTTTTCAGCTAAAATACATTACCTTTTTTTATTTATTTTTCTTACAAAATTCTCTCTTTTTCTAAAAAAAACACGGACGATTATCTTTTTTAACAAAAACATGCTACTCTTTCTATTTTTTTTTACTAAAATCCCTCATTTTCCAAAAATATCACGGGCAAATCATTACTTATTTATTTTAAAATCTATTTTAATACTTTTAATTATGTTATTTTTTCTATTTTTTCATTTTCTAAAAAAATTATTATTAAATAATAACATTTTTATAATCAACTACCTTTTTAGCTAAAATACATTATCTTTTCTAACAAAACCTTCTCTTTTTATAAAAAAATCATGGACAATTACCTTTTTCAACTAAAACATGTTATTCTTTCTGAGTTTTCTTTACTAAACCCCTCATTTTCCAAAAATATTCCGGACAAATCCTTACTTATTTATTGTTAAGCCTATTTAAATACTTTTAATTACGGACCCTTACCTTTTCAGCTAAAACATGTTACTTTTTTTATTTTTCTTTACTAAGACCCCCTTTTCCAAAAATATCACGGGCAAACAGTTATTAATTTATTTTAAAATCCATTTTAATACTTTTAATTATTTAAAAAAGTTTAACCCGCCTACTTATTTTTTTAGCAAATGCATATTAATAGAATATTAAAACATAAATAATAATAATAATAATAATAATAATAATTAATAATAATCCGTGCATCGCACGGGTTTTAAGCTAGTACTATTATATTAAAAACGAAACATTGAAAGTTTTGTAGTCTGGTCATGAAAGTTTTTGTAGTCTGATCACTCCATTCATAGCTGTTAGATATCTGATCAAATCAATGAGAACCGTTAAATAAAATATTAAAATTATTATATAGAATATCTTTTCTATTTTTTCTAACTACAACATCTCATTTTCCAAAAATATCGCAGACAGTTTCATTTAATAAAATAACATAATAAGGTTATAATTGCTAATAACTAACTCATTACCACTTTTAGCCAAATTGTATATTCTTTTTTATATTTTCTAACTAAAATTTCTACTTTTCTATTTTTCCTAAATAAAACCTCTCATTTTCCAAAAATATCACGAATAGTTTTATTTAATAAAATAAAATAATAATATTATAATTATTAATCACAGGAAAATCATTACTTTTATATTTTAAAATTTAAAAATATCAAGAAAAAACCCTTACTTATTTAATTTAAAACCTATTTTAATATTTCTAATTATTAAAAATAAATTACCTATTTTAACATGCCTACTTAATATTTTTAACAAATGTAATTAATAGAATATTAATATATAAATAACGAAATAACGACTATTAAATACAATTCGTGCATCGCACGGGTTTTAAGCTAGTATTAATAATAAGGACATATAGAATATCTAACATGTTTTAATTAAAAAAATAATTGTCCGTGATATTTTTAGAAGTGTTTCAATTATATTAATTGTATTTATTAAAAAAAATACGTTGACATGTTAAAATAAGTAAGTTTTTTTAATAAGGACAAATAGAAAAACTAATATGTTTTAATTAAAAAAAAATTAGCTGCCCGTATATATTTTTAGATGTGTTTTAATTATATTAATTGTATTTGTTAAAAAAATACGTTGACTTGTTAAAATAGGTAAGTTTTTTTAAATAATTAAAAGTATTAAAAACGGTTTTAAAATATATAAGTAAGGGTTGCACTTGATATTTTTGGGAATTTTTTTTTTTAATGATAACAAATAAAATATTTAATATATTTTAATTTAAAGGTAATTTCCCATGATATTTTAAGAAAAGAAGTAGATTTTTTAGAAAAAAATGTTCTAACTATAAAAAACAATCAGCTAGTTACTATTTCATATTATTTTATTATTTATTAAATAGAATAGTAAAATATGTTTTAAAATAAATAAGTAAGGATTGCAACTCATATTTTTAGAAAATAAAGATTTTAGTGATAACAAATATAAAAGATAATATGTTTTAATTTAAAGGTAATTGACGTGATATTTTTTAAAAAGGAGTACATTTTGTTAGATTTTTTTTAAATTATAAAAGGAAATCGTCTAGTTACTATTTTTATATTATTTTATTATTTATTAAATAGAGTATTAAAATAGGTTTTAAAATAAATAAATAAGGATTGCACCTCATATTTTTGGAAAATGAAGATTTTAGTGATAACAAATATAAAATATAATATGTTTTAATTTAAAGATATTTGTCGTGATATTTTTGAAAAAAGAGTAGATTTTGTTAGAAAAATATATCAATATACTTATATAAAGGAGAAGACGGGGGCGGTGAGGTGGCGCTCTAGAATCGCTCCGTTCTATTTTTCTAATTTTCTCAAATTTTCACAATTTTTAATTTTAATAATTACAACTTCCTTTATTATTTTCGATTTTGTTGGAAGGAAATTGAAAATTACACTTTATTATTTTCAAACTTGATAGAACTTTTTTTTATTATTTTCAAAGTTGATAGAACTTTCTTTGATTTAGAAAATTACAACTTCCTTATTATTTTCGAATTTGTAGGACTTGATAGAACTTTCTTTGATTTAAAAAATTATAACTTCCTTATTATTTTCGAATTTGTAGGCTTGATAGAACTTTCTTTTATTATTTTCAAAGTTGATAGAACTTTCTTTGATTTAGAAAATTACAACTTCCTTATTATTTTCGAATTTGTAGGACTTGATAAAACTTTCTTTGATTTAGAAAATTACAACTTCCTTACTATTTTCGAATTTGTAGGACTTGATAGAACTTTTTTTGATTTAAATATCTTTTATCTTTTATTATATATATAAAGGAAAACCCCAGGAGCTCTAGAATCGCTCGATTCATATTTATCTAATTTTCTAGAGCTCCTTAATTTTAAATACTTAAAATTAAACTTCCTTCTTTAAGTCCTATTTTTTAGAAAAGAAAGTCAAAACTTTTTTTAAGTTGTATAAAAGAAAGTATTGTATGAAAGGTAAGTACAACCTTTAATTTATATTCGATCATATTTTACAACATGTAGAAATTTAAATGTCCTTTTATTACTCCTAATATTAAAAAAAAGCAATGCTTATAATTAAGTCGTTTGAGAAATTATCCTATAAATTTCAATTTCCTTTTATAACTCCAAATATATAGAAAAAATAATACTTATAAAAGATAAGTCATCGAAAAATTATATATCTAATCAAATTTTATAAAAGTAAAATTAGAAACCTTCTTCTGTCTTTTATTTATATATTCCAAATTTTATTATAGATATAATCAGATTTTAAAAAGTTTGAATAATCTTCAATACAAGCCAATTACCCTAGTATAAATAATTCAACATAAGCGAATGGGAGAGCCAACCTGATCTTCTTCTTTTTTTTGCTGTGTCTTCGCACGGCTCTTTTCAGGTAATCTTCATGTCGTGGTGGATATTTTTAATTTTTACCAAAATCTTTTTTACAGGTTTTATCATATCGTTACATTATGTTTTCTATGCTCTGATTTTGTGCTTTGGTGATTTTATGATCTTTTTAGGTTTAATAGATTTTTATCTTAATGTTTAACAACATATTTAGTGCTAACGATAATGTAAAAGTTCATGAGGATCCTATTTATGTCCCTGACTTTGTTGTACTTTTTGTATATAGGAAAAACTCAGGAATCATGGCTAATCAATATTATTATCTTCATTAATATCTTTATTATTTTTATTTTATTATTTTATCTTTTTTATCTTTATATATAAAGGAAAAACTCAGGAACTCTAGAATTGCACGATTCATATTTTTCTAATTTTCTAGAGCTTCTCAATTAGATACTCAAAATTAAATTTCCTTCTTTAAGTCCTATTTTTTTCAAAGAAAGTCAAAACTTTTTTAAGTTGTGTAAAAAAAAGTATTGTATAAAATTAAGTATGACCTCTAATTTATATTGAATTACATTTTTCTATTTATCTAGAAATGCTCTATTTTTAATCTGAATTTTAAAGTACATTTCTTTGATTTAGAAAATTACAACTTCCTTATTATTTTCGAATTGGTAGGACTTGATAGAACTTTCTTTGATTTAGAAAATTACAACTTCCTTATTATTTTCGAATTTGTAGGCTTGATAGAACTTTCTTTTATTATTTTCAAACTTGATAGAACTTTCTTTGATTTAGAAAATTACAACTTCCTTATTATTTTCGAATTTGTAGGCTTGATAGAACTTTCTTTTATTATTTTCAAACTTAATAGAACTTTCTTTGATTTAGAAAATTACAACTTCCTTATTATTTTCGAATTTGTAGGACTTGATAGAACTTTCTTTGATTTAGAAAATTACAACTTCCTTATTATTTTTGAATTTGTAGGCTCTTATGTTAATAATTGCAATTTTCTCTTTTATTATTTTCAATCTTGATAGAACTTTCTTTTATTATTTTCAAACTTGATAAAACTTTCTTTTATTATTTTCAAACTTGATATAACTTTCTTTTATTATTTTCAAACTTTATAGAACTTTTCTTTTATAATACTTCTTGACTTTTAAACATAATGGATTTTCATGTTATTCACCTTACAAACACCTATAAATTAAAGGTCATTCATAATAAATAATCTACACCGAAACTTTTTTACATAGGTTCAAATTTTTACAACCATATTTACAATCAATACAACTATGGCCTACACCATGTTGGATGTTTTGAACGACATTAGATATACCTGGATGATAAGAGCACGAGTGGGTAAAATGTGGGAATCTGTCAATCAAAATACCGAAGAACTGATCAGTCTTGACATGATTTTGATCGATGAAAAGGTTAATAAATCAATATATTTATAACTTATTAGTTTGTCAAATTGTATGATGTTATTAACTTTTCTAAGATATGTTGTATGACAGGAAAATTTGATCCATGCTACGATCCCGAAGATTCTGGTCTCTCGGTTCAAAAATCTTTTAGAGGAAGGTTCTGTGTACAGCATCAAAAATCTGAAAGTTTTTTCAAGTACAGGGAAATATATATCACTATCACATGGGTCTAAATTATAATTAATTTATTTAATTATACTGGTGATGTGTTTGTGCATGGCAATGGAGCTGGTGATGCAGGCAATGGAGCTAAAGAAAATTCGAAACAAGAGTATAAGTTGAAGAAATCAGTTAAGACATATTCTAATTTATTACTATAATTTATGTATAGTCAACTTCATTAGTTTAAAACTCTAATATCATGCACTATTATTATCTATATAAAAATATTGTACATGAATATTTTTCTAAGCACTCATTGTATTGCAGGATTCTAAAAGTTCTCCTACGCCCGAGATTGTGCATGACAAAAAGAAAAGGAAAGTATTAATTGAGGACAATGAAAAGGACAACGGAGTTGGTGATGGATACAGTGGAGCTGGTGACGGAGGCAATGGAACATGTATTTAGCATTATGCTACCGCCTAATTACACATGTGTTTCCGATCTTACTTTTTAGTATTAAATAATATGTACTAATGATTTCGCATTATACTTTTAAACTACATTGATAACTTGTCCGATTTTAATATATTTTGAATATGCACTAAAGGTCTATTGAGATTGATAATTACTGTCATTTTCTTACCAATTTTTAATTATTATGTTTGTTTCAATAAGGATGAAATTTTGCTAAGATTTGAAATATTACAAACTATAATATATTCCTGCAATTGATGCTCAACTTACATCTACCAAAAATTATAGTCTACAATATAATTGACACATAATCTGATCATGACAAGGCTGTTACTTGCTTTGCTTTTACTACTTTCAATGAAATCAAAATTTTTCCAAAAATATCACGGGATGCTTTAATTTAAACGTAATTGCCCGTGATATTTGTTGAAGAGGAGTATAATTTGTTAGAAAAAAATGTTTTAATTATAGAATATATTTTATTTGATAATTTAAATAATTTTATAGATATTAATTTCACAATTTTTATTCTAATATTCTTTTTCTTAACAAATATATTATAATGCCGCTGCAAAGCGCGGCTTAGTAACCTAGTTTTAATTATAAAAGGCAATCATCTAATTACTATTTTATATTTTTATATTATTTATTAAATATCAAAAAATACCAAAAACCGACCGAAAACCGAAAACCAAAACTTTCAATGTTTCAGCTTTAATAATACTAGCCTATAACCCGTGCAAGGCACAGACCTTAAAAATAATAAACTAAAAAATTTAATATGAACGGAAAATATTAAAATAAAAGTAAAAATTAATATGATAAATTATAAAATGAGAAACTTAAATATTCATTGGAACATAAAAAAATATAAAAAAAATACAAATGAGGCCGATGAAGATAAATGAGGTATTATTAATATTATTTTATAATAAAATAATATTAATAATAAGGACAGATAGGAAATCTAACATATTTTAATTAAAAAAAGTAATTGACCGTGATATTTTTAGAAGTGTTTTAATTATATTAATTGTATTTATTAAAAAAATAAGTTGACATGTTAAAATAAGTAAGTTTTTTTAATAAGGACAAATAGAAAAGTTAACATGTTTTAATTAAAAAAAAGTAACTGCACGTAATATTTTTAGATGTGTTTTAATTATATTAATTTTATGTGTTAAAAAAATACGTTCACTTGTTAAAATAGGTAAGTTTTTTTAAATAATTAAAAGTATTAAAATAGGTTTTAAAATATATAAGTTGCACTTGATATTTTTGGAAAAGAGAGATTTTAATGATAACAAATATAAAAGGTAATATATTTTAATTTAAAGGTAATTGCCCGTGATATTTTTGGAAAAGAAGTAGATTTTGTTAGAAAAAAATGTTTTAACTATAAAAGGCAATCAGCTAGTTACTATTTTTATATTATTTTATTATTTATTAAATAGAGTATTAAAATAGGTTTTAAAATAAATAAGTAAGGATTGCACCTCATATTTTTGGAAAATAGGGATTTTAGTGATGATGTGTTTTAATTATATTAATTTTATTTGTTAAAAAAATACGTTCACTTGTTAAAATAGGTAAGTTTGTTTTAAATAATTAAAAGTATTAAAATAAGTTTTAAAATATATAAGTAACAGTTGTAATTGATATTTTTGGAAAATAGAGATTTTAGTGATAAGTGATAACAAATATAAAAGGTAATATATTTTAATTTAAAGGTAATTGCCCGTGATATTTTTGGAAAAGAAGTAGATTTTGTTAGAAAAAAAATATTTTAATTATAAAAGGCAATCAGCTAGTTAATATTTTTAAAATATTTTATTATTTATTAAATAGAGTATTAAAATAGATTTTAAAATAAATAAGTAAGGATTGCACCTCATATTTTTGGAAAATAGAGATTTTAGTGATAACAAATATAAAAGATATTATGTTTTAATTTAAAGGTAATTGTCGTGATATTTTTGAAAAGGAGTAGATTTTGTTAGATTTTTTTTAATTATAAAAGGAAATCAGTTAGTTACTATTTTTATATTATTTTATTATATATTAAATAGAGTATTATAATAGGTTTTAAAATAAATAAGTAAGTATTGCACCTCATATTTTTGGAAAACATAGATTTTAGTAATAACAAATATAAAAGGTAATATGTTTTAATTTAAAGATAATTGTAATGATATTTTTGGAAAAGGAGTAGATTTTGTTATTAAAGGTAATTGCCCGTGATATTTTTGGAAAAGAAGTTGATTTTGTTAGAAAAAAAAATGTTTTAATTATAAAAGGCAATCAGCTAGTTAATATTTTATATTATTTTATTATTTATTAAATAGAGTATTAAAATAGATTTTAAAATAAATAAGTAAGGATTGCACCTCATATTTTTGGAAAATAGAGATTTTAGTGATAACAAATATAAAAGATATTATGTTTTAATTTAAAGGTAATTGTCGTGATATTTTTGGAAAAAGAGTAGATTTTGTTAGATTTTTTTTTAATTATAAAAGGCAATCAGTTAGTTACTATTTTTATATTATTTTATTATATATTAAATAGAGTATTAAAATAAATAAGTAAGGATTGCACCTCATATTTTTGGAAAATATAGATTTTAGTAATAACAAATATAAAAGGTAATATGTTTTAATTTAAAGATAATTGTAATGATATTTTTGGAAAAGTAGTAGATTTTGTTAGAAAAAAAATATTTTAATTATAAAAGCCAATTATCTAGTTACTATTTTGATAACTTGACAATAATACAATTACATTAAAGGTTTGAGTTGTAGTAGCTTTCGTTATCCTAAAACTAAAGAAGTATATTTGTAGCAGTGTATCCTAAATTTAAACAAATTAGATCCCCATTTCCATTTTTTTTTATTAGATTTCAATATTATTTGATTTTTATGTAGTAAAATATAGTGAAATATTAATGTAGAATAAAATTTTCCCGAATTTTGATTATAATATTAATTTATTAATTAAAAAAAGTACCGAAAACCAAAAACCGACCGTTAACCGAAAACCAAAACTTTCAATGTTTCGGCTTTAATAATATAGTATGGATAGTATGGATTTGTTATTAATGTAAAAATATTAAAGAAAAACGATTTTTAATTTAAAAATATAATTAAAAATTATACTTTCAACAAAAATATAATTAAAAAATTATATTTTATTAAAAAATTATACTTTCAACAATATAATAAAAAAAAATATACTTTCAACAAAAATATAACTAAAAAAATTATATAATAAACTTGATATGCACAGAAAAGTAATTATAGAAATATAATTGACAAGTCAATGGAAAGGCCGATATTTAAGGCCCGACACCCTAATTATTCATTAATTTCGTAATTAATGAATAGGGAAAATATACAGCTCATAAAAAGAGTCCAAAATATGGTAAATTCATCAAAGAAGGATCTGGAATCCCAATTAAAGGCAATTAATGAGTCATAGTCTTTATCAACAAGGAAACGAATTCTCCAGCAAGAAATACAATGTTTATCCAATATCAAAAAGGAGACTTATTCGCTAAGACTCCTAAACATACCATAAATACTAGGCTCTAGACGCCTATATAAGGACCATGATCCTACAATCAGAACTACGTTTTGGACACAGCTCCATACGTCATCTACTACGTTTTGGACACAGCTCCATACGTCATATACTACGTTTTGGACACAGCTCCGTACGTCATCTACTACGTTTTGGACACAACTCCATACGTCATCTACTACGTTTTGGGCACAGCTCCATAAGTCACAACGCCTCGAAGGCGCAACAAGCCACAAAGGCACCCCTAGAACTACGTTTTAGACTTCATCCACGAATAAGGACATACAAGTCATCTGCAACGTTTTAGACTTCATCCTCGAATAAGGACATACAAGTCACTACGTCCTTGGTGTGCCCCTGCCGCCATAGCCCCGAGGGCAACACCAAGAACTACGTCTTTGGCTTGATTCTCAATAACGATTTGAGATACGTAGGTATCTTGTGAGGACCGATTTAGTCTCGAAACACAAGCGCAGCCATTAAAGCTCGAAAGCTCATTAATCCTAGCAATTAATATAAAAGTACATTTTTTAATCCATAACATTTGGCGCCGTCTGTGGGAAGACAACATCAACCATGGCAAACACACGAAGAACAACTCGGGATACTCAAACTCCTGAGGATCGCTCTATCACCTCTGAGGCTTATACTCACGGAAATCACCCACCGCCGACTAGTGGCACTCAAGGGGCGAATATCCCAACCAACACTCAAGGACCGGAAGTCCCAATTTCGGTTGAAGGGACGAATCCCCTGCAGATGGTCATTCATGGATCTAATCCACAAGAGACCGTTCACCAGCAACCTATCTCGACTTCTCCACTCATCATGAATGCACCGAGAAGCCTTCAACTTCATACCACTGATCTCCCTCGACCCATGGCGGGCGGTAGTGAAACTAATCCAATCTACCATGAGGCATATGTGCCCCCTTATATTCAAGGTCTGGGACCCCAAAATCAACAAACTCGCCAGACCCCTTTCGTTCAAGATTACTCGGGCCCATACACCAAGGATGAGGGTTATACAACTAGGGAGGATGTCGCCCCAAGAAGGAGACGTTCTTCCCATACAAATCGGGATCAACCCCAAACTACTAAGGAGAAAATTGCAGCCCATGAGGCAGAGACTGCAAGACTCAAGAAACTCCTTGCTGAGGAGGAGGCCGCTCAATCTCAAGGCCGAACGACTGAAGGGATCCCGATAATCAACTTGGATCCACCGGCAAGAAGAACCAAGAGGGCCGAAGCCCCAAGGGGTGATCCTAGTATTTTGTTGCCCCTAGGAGATCCTGATGATCCTACACCACCGTTTACTCAAGACATCATGAAAACGACTATATCCAGAAAATTCAAGATGCCTTCGATCAAAGCCTATGATGGAACGGGAGATCCCGCAAATCATGTAAGGACCTTCTCCAATGCACTGATGTTGCAGCCAACCAATGATGCGGTCAAGTGTAGGGCATTTCCACAAACCTTGGCAGGCATGGCCCAACGCTGGTATAGCCGTCTTCCTCCCAACTCAAATGGGTCTTTCAAGGAACTAAGCAAAGATTTTATCAATCAGTTCATTAGTGGAAGGGTGCATGAGAAAAGCTCTGCATCACTCATGACAATCCAGCAAGGAAAGAATGAAGCCCTAAGGGACTACATCAATCGATTCACTCGGGAGGCTTTGAAAGTCCCGGACTTGGAGGACAGAGTGGCTATGATAGCCCTGCAACAAGGAACTATTGATGACCACTTCAAAAGGTCGTTAGCTAAACATCCACCCGAGAGCATGCTGGAGCTCCAAGATAGAGCCGGAAAGTATATTAAGGCTGAAGAAAGCATGAGAAAGTATGAACCCACTGCTAGCGGTAGTGGAAACTCAAAGAAAAGAAAGGATGTTCAGGAGTACGACGTCAATGAAAAGTTTCCCAGAACGTCAAAGAACTCTGATTCTCCACCCAAGAGAAACAATTTTGGGCCAAAGTTTACGGAGTATGCAAGATTGAACACTCCCAGGAGTCAAATTCTGATGGAGATAGCTAAGGAAGGAGATCTCAAATGGGCGAAGCCAATGAGGGCTGACATGTCCAAACGGAACAAAAATCAGTTCTGTCGGTTCCACAAAGAAGTCGGTCACGACACCAACGATTGTAGGCAATTGAAAGATGAGATCGAATTTCTGATACGAAGAGGAAAACTGTAATATCCGTGAATTTTATTATTTGATTAAATGATATATTTAATCTAAAATATTTATTTTGGAATATTGGAATATTATTATATGATATTTAGTGTGTGATTATGTGCTAAATGGTGAGTCAGAAGCCCCTTTCAAAAATTTCGTCATTTGGAATTTTCTTCAAATTTGAGCCGTTTTGATAATTCAAGGCCCCGTTGAAATTTCGTACATTCATTTTTAATTCTTCGTCTTTCGTATTCGAATCGTTATCGAAAGGGTTATGGGATTCTATTTAACCCTACCTATTTGATTCTGCAAATCAATTTCAATTTTTGATCCGAAAAAGGAAAAATCGTTCCGAACCCTAATTGCTTAAGGGGACGGATTTATCGTTCTATATCAATATTGAAGTTGTTATAGCCCTAGCATTCTTGAGCATTAGTTATATAATGATATATATCAATTTGGATAATCATCAACCTTTTTAACCCCTTATTTTTCGTAAAACGTGTTTTTGACCTAATTAGGGTTTTTAAACGATCTAACGAATCAATATCGATCCAAAAATGTTATTTGGGGTATTATTTTTCCAGAAATATAAAAAGACAAATCAGACTTCATAACTCATAGCAAATCTTCAGCAATTACTCAAAAAATCCGAAATTCCCAAAAATTATTTTTGTGTTCTTGATCTTCAATCAATTCGTTCTAAGTGTTATTGAAGTCCAAATTTGAAGTTCTTATACTCAAATCAAAGCTCCAAAAATCTAGTTTCAGAATCTTCCAACCTCATCATCATCTGGTAAGTATTCGATTTTATATTGATTTTAGAAGTTTCGAATTATAACTAGGGTTCTTGATTCGATTTGGGGATTTTCATTCTGTTGATTCTCCGTTCAATTGGTTGCTTCTAACATGTTCCTAGGGTTCTAATTAGCAAGAATCCATGCTTTAATTTCATGTTTATGTTCAATTTAGTCGGGTTTTGATTTCGGGTTTTGACCCGATTTCTTCTTTCGATTCGTACGTTCTTGATATTGATCTGACATTGTTTTTGATAAAGGGCTTTTATTGTATGAGTTATAAGCTTCATTTTGGTATATTAATCTTTGAGTTTCATGTACGGAATAGGTAGATCGGGTTTCCGGCCGAGGTCGTTGCCGGAGAATTCTTTGAACGGATTCTGGGCACGATTCCGGCTAGGGACAGATGTTTTGATGTGTGGGTTTTGTTTGGCTTGAAAAGGCGAACAAAAGCCCTCTGGTTTGATTTGTGTTTGGACGGAATCGAAGAATTCCGGCAGCCGGAGACCGGCCGGATTCTGGAAAACCCAGAATCCGGTGGGTTGTTCTTGGCGACCCGGAATTGTTCTTCCCGACCCGTTTACCCGATTTTTCGACCCGGTTTCAATCTTCAAAACCCTAATTCATTTTCAGAAAACTGTTTTTGAATTTTATTTTTAAATTTAATTCGAAAATAGTTTAAAAACTTTAAAAATTCATATTTTTATTTTAAAAATATATTTTAATATCAGAAAAATTCTGATAAATTATATTTATTATTTTAAATCCGAAAATTGATTAAACTTAATTATTTTAATTATTTTTAATTAATAATTAATTTATTAATTAATTGGTTAATTCTTTTAATCAATTAATTCTTAAAAATTAATTATTAATTAGATTTAATTAATTAAAAATTCAGTTTAATTATTTTCAAGCCTATTTAATTATTTAAAAATAGCTTGAGTATTTAAAGAGTGTCAATTAATTTTATTAATTGATTTATTTTCATTTAAATGTTTATATTGGATTTAAAAATCCGATTTTTGATTTAAAAATTAGTAATGACTTATTAAAATTCGAATAAGTTCCGTATGATGTTTTAAAAATGTTTATAAGTGCTATATGGTTCATATTAATTGTGTGTTGTGTTTTATAGTCTGTATATGCCCGTACTAGGGCAAATATCTGAGTTTTAAATATCGTAAACTATACCGGACGTCCGATACGTAACCGGTTACTTGTTTAAATGTGATTATTGGTTGAATAAGTGTCGAGAGTAGAACGAGAATAGTTAGACTTATTGTGATGAGTTGTTTAATTATAGAATCGAGTTCCCGGAGCAAGGGAAAGGGGAAAGTAGAGTGAGCAGAGTCGATCCGACAGCAGCTTAGACCAGGCAAGTATCTGTGCCCTTACTTGTGATAAAATTTATTATTGTCTTGATTACTTGAATACCGTTATCCCCAGAACAATTCAAATTATCAATCTTTTAACCGCATTTGGACAACTGATTCCATTTCCTTAGAGATTCTTGATTCTTTGATTTGATCTGCATCGGAAACCCTTATTTCCAATTCACTTGATTATTGTTTACCACCTATTGTTGTTATTTATCATCCTTTGATTATCATTGACAACCATTGATTATTTGACTTCCATCTTGACTACCGATTACGGTCATTGATTAACGATTACCAATATTGATTTCCTTATTGAATGAGTACACTGTACCATTGAAATTACTCCATGATTCTTTCTCGATCTTCGTTGATACTGAACAGTTGAAGCTCTTTTGCAATTACTATACATTCAGTTTATCTTATTGAGCATGTTATTGTTTATACCCTATTATAGATTTGGCATGTGTTTTTAAAAATGGACCAGTAATTGGTCGGGCCATATTTATGGTCGGAATAACTTAAGGCCCAGATTGGCCTGGGATCCAGTAGAGGACTATGACATGAGCTAGTCCGGGGTTGATGCGTGGCTGGCCAGCAGCACAACCTTTGATTTGAATAAAATGTATAAGCCAAATTCTAATTCTTTACTTCAATCATTATTGATACAAAGCATGTGTTAGCTAAATATTGTTGATTCTGATATCATAAATTCATATCCTTACAACTGTGATAGAAATGATTCGTTGATGTTTGCTGAGCAATTTTGGCTCACTCTTGCTTGTTGTTTTCTAACCCTATTCCAGTGAAGCGGGAGTATGAGTTGGCATAGCGTGACCGATAGTTCACCAGCAGCCAGGAGAGCCCCTCGAGTCATTGTTATTGGCAGGGTAGTTGTTGTTTTGCTTTTCTAGATTAATGTCTAGATTTGAACTTTAGTTGTGATGTAATAACTCTGATAAAACTGGTATTGTAATAATTAAAGATTGTAGTAGCTTGTGTTCATTGCCATAATCTGGATGCGGTCTTGGTCAAGGGGTAATTGTGTCTTTATATATATTATGCATGTGTTAAATAGTGTTCCGTTGGTCGGATGACTCCTCAAATCTGTACCCCGGGTTTGGAGGGCGTCACAAAAACTCAGCAAATTCACCAAGGATGGAAATCAAGGGAGTCAAAGAGGAAACTATGAAAGGAAAGATTACGACAGAAGGGACAACGACCAAGATCGTAACCCTAAGCCCCGAGGGCCGGTCATCAACATGATATTCGGAGGGTCAACTGCTGCTGGGTCCTCCCGAAACTCAAGAAAGGCTTATGCTCAAGAAGTAATGACCGTGGTTGGAGAAGCACCGAAGCGTGCCCAAACCGAAGTATCAATAGGTTTTGATGATTCAGACCTAGAGGGAGTGAAGTTTCCCCACGATGACCCTCTAGTCATCATACCTGTGATTGGCAATTCCGAAACAAAGAGAGTCCTAATCGACAATGGAGCTTCAGTGGATATCTTGTTCCACGATGCTTTTATTAAGATGGGTTACACTGATTCTCAGTTAACACCCTCAAATATGCCCATATACGGATTCAATGGGGTGGAATCAAAAGTGGAAGGCACTATCCAACTCCCAATGACCATGGTGCAAGGGATGAATATGTCTACTCAAATGCTGAACTTCATAGTTATAAAGGCAACTTCAACCTACAATGCAATCCTGGGAAGGACTAGTCTTCATGCGTTCAAGGCCGTTGCCTCATCTTATCATCTGAAAATCAAGTTCCCAACGAGGAATGGGATTGGTGAAGAACGAGGAGACCAAAAGATGGCTAGAAGTTGTTATGTAGCCGTGTTAAGGCCTGATGGAATCGGGGGGCAAGTTCTCCCAATTGAAGACATGGATACTGACGACAATGAGGACCGAAGAGGGAAACCAGCTGAGGATTTAATCCCAATTCCCTTAGTCCCCGGTGAACCGGAGAAGGTGACTTATGTTGGGGCACTACTACCTGAGCCATCAAAAAGCAAGCTCATATCTTTTCTTCAAGAGAACAATGACGTTTTTTCTTGGACAACGGCTGACATACCAGGGATTGATCCCCAATTGATAACTCACAAGTTGAATGTGGATCCTGAAAGAAAGACGGCGAAACAAAAGAAGAGAAATTTTGCTCCAGAAAGGCAAGAGGCCATTAAACAAGAAGTTGAAAAACTTCTAGAGGCCGGATTCATTGAATAGATACAATTCCCGGAATGGTTGGCTAACCCCGTAATGGTCAAAAAGGCCAATGGAAAATGGAGGATGTGTGTAGACTTCACTGACTTGAATGATGCATGTCCTAAGGATTGTTTTCCCTTACCAAGGATTGATGCATTAATAGATGCTACAGTTGGACACGAGATGCTCAGCTTCATGGATGGCTTCAGTGGATACAACCAAATTAAAATGCACGAGGATGACATCTCTAAGGTATCATTCATCACTGACTTTAGTGTTTTCTGTTACTTAGTTATGGCATTTGGACTTAAGAATGCAGGGGCAACCTACCAAAGAATGGTGAACAAAATTTTTGAACACCTAATTGGAAAAACCATGGAGGTCTACATAGATGACATGCTAGTCAAGAGCCTCGATAAGGCTGATCACATTGAGCACCTCCGAGAGGCATTTGAAGTGGTAAGGCACCATAAGATGATGTTAAATCCAGCTAAATGTGCCTTTGGTGTAGGCTCGGGAAAGTTTTTAGGCCTGATGGTTTCCAAGAGAGGAATCGAGGCTAATCCCGACAAAATCAAAGCAATTCTAGACATGGAACCACCACGGACTATTAAGGAAGTCCAGAAACTAACTGGAAGAGTGGCAACATTGGGAAGATTCATCTCCAAGTCAGGAGAGAAGTGCTTACCTTTCTTCAAAGCACTTAAGAATGTGAAATTTTTTGAACGGACAGCTGAAAGCCAAGAGGCCTTTGAGGCCTTGAAGAAATACACGGCTGAGCCACCACTATTGGCCAAACCAGGAGAGGTTCTTTATCTATACTTGGCAGTATCCAACACTGCCCTTGGAGCTGTTTTGGTAAAAGAAGAGTTAAAGGTTCAGAAACCCATCTACTACGTGAGCAAGATCCTACATGGGGCAGAAATAAACTACTCAACGATTGAGAAGTTTGCCTTAGCCTTGATTATGGCCTCAAGAAAACTACGTCCATACTTCCAGCCACACAAGATAGAGGTCTTGACTAATCAGCCTCTAAGAAACATCTTGTACAACCCTCAAGTAAGTGGAAGATTGATTAAATGGGTCATTGAACTAGGGGAATTTGACATCAAATACAAGCCTCGAACGGCCATAAAAGCACAAGCACTTGCTGACTTCATGGTTGAATGCACCATTGACAACCAAGAAGTCGGGGGGGGGGGGGGCAGGAAGTGACAGTGGAAGACAAGGAATTTGAAGAAATAGTCTCCAAAGAATGTTGGGTGCTCTATTTTGATGGAGCATCAAAAACAAAATCAAGTGGAGCCGGTTTAGTGCTACAAAGTCCTGATGGATTCCTCATAGAGTACGCACTAAAACTGGACTTCCCAACGACAAACAACGAAGCTGAATATGAAGCTCTGATAGCTGGCTTAGGGCTGGCTGGAGCCTTGAGAGTCAAAACTCTGAAAGTATGTGGAGACTCAAGGCTAGTGGTTTCCCAAGTAAATGGGGAGTTTGAAGCCAGAGAGGAAATCATGGCCAAGTACTTAAAGCTCGTCAAAGCAATCATGACTCAATTTGACGAATGCTATGTAGAGCACATTCCAAGGGAAGAAAAAATGAAGGCTGATGCCTTTTCTAAGTTTGCTTCTTCAGAAATTGAAAACTATGCAGGAGTGTATACTTCCAAGTCTTGAAGACCCCAAGCATCAACGGAAAGTTGGTAGCACCCATTGATGTTGCTAGTTGTTGAATGGATCCCATCAAGGCCCATCTGGAAACTGGGTGGCTACCCAATGACACTTCAGAAGCAAGAAAGCTATATGTGAGAGCACTAAGGTATGCCTTGATTGAGGGAATTCTATACAAGAAGTCTTTCATCATTCCTTATCTGAAATGCTTGAGACCTCAAGAGGCAGAATTGACCCTAAAGGAAGTACATGAAGGAATTTGTGGGCAGCACTTGGGGGGTAGAGCCCTTGCCCATAAGATCACTCGTCTAGGTTTCTACTGGCCAAGCATGCTAGCAGATGCTAAAAGCTACGTGAAGAAATGTGAAAGGTGCCAGAAGCATGCACCAGTGGTTAGGCAACCACCAGAGATGTTGACATCCATAAACTCACCAATTCCATTTGCCATGTGGGGAATGGAAATACTTGGACCTTTCCCAATGGAAAGTGCACAACGAAAGTTCTTGATAGTAGCAATTGACTACTTCACCAAGTGGATTGAGGCTAAGCCATTAGCCAAGATAACCACCAAGAAAGTGATGCATTTCTTCTGGGAAAATGTGATATGCAGATACCGGATTCCACGTATCTTGGTCACAGACAATGGAACTCAGTTTAACAACGATGAGTTTATGAAATATTGTGATGAGAACGATATCAAGTTGCGCTTCACTTCTGTCGCCCATCCTCAAGCAAATGGGCAAGCTGAGGTTGCAAATCGAATTATCCTAGATGGACTGAAGAAAAGAGTTGAACGCTTCAGAAACACTTGGGTGGACGAATTGCTCCCCATACTATGGGCATATCATACTACCTGCAAAGTCACCACTGGAGCTACCCCCTTTCTGTTGGCATATGGGGCAGAGGCAGTTGTTCCAGTGGAGATTACTCACACGTCTCCAAGAATTGAGGCTTATGAGCCAGAAACAAATGAGGAAGGCTTGAGGCTGGCCTTAGATTTGATTGATGAAGTTAGAGATTAGGCAAATGCCAAGATAGTTCAGCATCAGAAACGAGCAACTTTCTATTACAACCTAAGGGTTAAAGAGAGATTCTTTCGACAAGGAGATTTAGTCCTCCGAAAGATTGAGGCATCCGGAGTTGGACAAAAAGGCAAGTTGGCCCCAAATTGGGAAGGACCATATCGCGTCAAGAACGTATTTGGTCGAGGCTCGTACAAGCTAGAAACCCTCGAAGGGCATGAGGTGCCAAGGACTTGGCATGCCTCAAATTTGAAAGTCTATTATGTTTAAAGTGTGTCCAGATTGGACTCACTACTAGGACAAATAGAAATAAGGTTCGATGAAATCATGAGCTTCCTAGAAAGCAAATGAAGGGTTGAAACCCCAAAAACCTAAGACATTCAGTCCAAACCCCATCATTCGATATGCTCAATGAAAGGCTTGAAGCCAAAACAAGACGGTATAAGACATAAAAGGCTTATGCAAATGTCAAGTTAGCCTCGAATAAGGCAAAATCATCGTAAATGTGTAGGTCGCTCCACACTTTACACCAAGACGATACTCGTGAAACACTAGTGTATATTAAAATCCCCAAAAAAGGGTAGTAAGTCCCAGGTAAGGGATAAAAAGACCCCAAGTCTCGAAAAAGACCGTTATAACTTCTATGAAATCCTAGTGCATTATCATAGACGTTGGGAAGCGCGATCAGCCATTTTAAACCCAGAATCTTCAAAGAATTCTTCAAAACTTCAAGTAAGAAACCCAGAAAACGATGAGATTCAACAGAAAATCTCGCCAGGAATCGCCTAGTGACTGGAAACCCAACCGGTTAAGGAAGGGCAACCGTCTATAGCCAGTTAAGGCCCACAAATCCATTTATGGATTATAGAGATTAAAACCCAAATAATTTGGGTCTCAGGCAAATTCGAAGCCCAAACAATAAAGGCCCAATAAGGCCCAAGGCTGGAATAATTTAAGTCCAATTAAAAATTGGGCTAGTTAAGGCCCGAGAAAAGAATGAAATTTGAAATATAGCCAACGCAAAATCAAAGATTTAAGGTCGAAAAGACATTAAATCGAAATCGTACGACCCATGTCAAAAATGACCTGCAAAATGAGGTCGAAAACATATGGGAAAATGAGGTCGTATTCATCGACCTCGCTCCCAAATTTGAAGGTTTGAGGTCGAAAAAACCTTAATTGAGGCCGTACGACCGAAGTCGAAAATACACGAGAAATCGAGGTCGTATCCCTCGATCTCGTACCAAAATAAGGCACAAAAAATTAAAAATCCTAGTCGAAAAAGACTCTGGATCGAGCTCGAAGGGTTGAGGTCGAAAATGGCCCAGAGAATGAGCTCGTAGCATTCGATCTCGCACCAAAATGAGGTCGAAAAGTGTAGGGAATCGAGGTCGAACGACCAAGGTAGAAATTCCTAGTCGAAAAAGGCCAGAACGAGGTCGAATGATCGAGATCAAAAATGGCCTGAAAATCGAGGTCGAAAGCCTCGACCTCGCAACAGATTGAGGTCGAAAAAGCACGACTTCGAGGTCGAAGCCACGAGGTCGAAAATAACCTGTGAATCCTGGTCGAAAGCTTCGACCTCACAACAGATCCTGGTCGAAAAAGGCTGGATTGAGGTCGATCGACCGAGGTCGAAAATGACCGAGAATTCCTGGTCGAACCCATCAATCTGGGAACAATCGAGGTCAAATTCCTGTTTGAATATGACCTAATTCCTAGTCGAATTCCTGGTCGAAAATGACCTAATTCCTGGTCGAATTCCTGGTCGAAAATGACCTAATTTGAGGTCGAAAATGCCCTTAAAAGTGGAAACTTTTGGAGAAAAACACGTTGAAACTTCTACGAAAACCCCAAGGAGATTTTCCCAGAAGTTGGGGGGCAAATGATATGCACAGAAAAGTAATTATAGAAATATAATTGACAAGTCAATGGAAAGGCCGATATTTAAGGCCCGACACCCTAAATATTCATTAATTTCGTAATTAATGAATAGGGAAAATATACAGCTCATAAAAAGAGTCCAAAATATGGTAAATTCATCAAAGAAGGATCTGGAATCCCAATTAAAGGCAATTAATGAGTCATAGCCTTTATCAACAAGGAAACGAATTCTCCAGCAAGAAATACAATGTTTATCCAATATCAAAAAGGAGACTTATTCGCTAAGACTCCTAAACATACCATAAATACTAGGCTCTAGACGCCTATATAAGGACCATGATCCTACAATCAGAACTACGTTTTGGACACAGCTCCATACGTCATCTACTACGTTTTGGACACAGCTCCATACGTCATCTACTACGTTTTGGACACAGCTCCGTACGTCATCTACTACGTTTTGGACACAACTCCATACGTCATCTACTACGTTTTGGGCACAGCTCCATAAGTCACAACGCCTCGAAGGCGCAACAAGCCACAAAGGCACCCCTAGAACTACGTTTTAGACTTCATCCACGAATAAGGACATACAAGTCATCTGCAACGTTTTAGACTTCATCCTCGAATAAGGACATACAAGTCACTACGTCCTTGGTGTGCCCCTGCCGCCATAGCCCCGAGGGCAACACCAAGAACTACGTCTTTGGCTTGATTCTCAATAACGATTTGAGATACGTAGGCATCTTGTGAGGACCGATTTAGTCTCGAAACACAAGTGCAGCCATTAAAGCTCGAAAGCTCATTAATCCTATCAATTAATATAAAAGTACATTTTTTAATCAATAACAAAACTATAATAAAATATATACAACAAAAATATAATAAAACAATTATGGTCAATTTTTAAAATTATAGTTATACTATCTACAAAAATATAACATCAATATACTTATATAAAGGAGAAGACGGAGGCGGTGAGGTGGCGCCTCTAGAATCGCTCCGTTCTATTTTTCTAATTTTCTCAATTTTTCACAATTTTTAATTTTAATAATTACAACTTCCTTTATTATTTTCGATTTTGTAGGAAGGAAATTGAAAATTACACTTTTATTATTTTCAAACTTGATAGAACTTTCTTTTATTATTTTCAAACTTGATAGAACTTTCTTTGATTTAGAAAATTACAACTTCCTTATTATTTTCGAATTTGTAGGACTTGACATAACTTTCTTTGATTTAGAAAATTATAACTTCCTTATTATTTTCTCTTTTATTATTTTCAATCTTGATAGAACTTTCTTTTATTATTTTCAAACTTGATAAAACTTTCTTTTATTATTTTCAAACTTGATAGAACTTTCTTTTATTATTTTCAAACTTTATAGAACTTTTCTTTTATAATACTTCTTGACTTTTAAACATAATGGATTTCCATGTTATTCACCTTACAAACACCTATAAATTAAAGGTCATTCATAACAAAAAATCTACACCGAAACTTTTTTACAACCATATTTACAATCAATACAACTATGGCCTACACCATGTTGGATGCTTTGAACGACAACAACTATACCTGGATGATAAGAGTACGAGTGTGTAGAATGTGGGAATATGTCAATCCAAATACTGAAGAACTGATCAGTCTTGACATGATTTTGATCGATGAAGACCACTATCACATGGGTCTAAATTGCTCTTCATACGCATAACGTTTCCTAATAGATTGGAAGAAGGCATCGTCAACATATCACTGCATGGATTTCAGTTCATATGTCCTGATATGATTGATGCACGTATTAATGACACCAACATACTCTCAGGTTTTTTTTGATGCAGTAATATATTAGAGTAATATATAAGTAATACTATTATATAAGTTATAATTCAAACTATCATGTTCTAATATTATTTTTTCTATGTTGATTTAGATGTTGTGGGCTGCTTGACCTACTTGGGTGACATTGAAGTTGTCAAAGGCGGTTGGAAAAAAAGAGATCTCAAAATTGTCACAAATTAGTAAGTTATGCATTATATTAATTTTAATATAATTGTTAATTGTTCTTGTAATTTTATATTACTTCTTTGGTTACCCCAATTTATTTGTTTTACTTATTTAATTTGTTCTAATTTTTTTCTTAAACAACTCCATCACCAGTACCATAACTTTGTGCCTGAGAGAGAGAGAGAGATTTTCTCACCTCTCTACTAAATTGCAAATCAGTGGAGACTCTCTCCCCATAATGTCGCCTGAGCAAAAAATGTTTATTAATAGGATGAACATCGAGGAATTGCTGGAAGCAGAGTGGAGTGAAGACCTAAAGGTTAATTTTGCACATTTTTTGTTTAGCTAATTTAGTTTGCACTTGACCTCAATTATTATCAATGTTATTTTTGTTATCATATTTATACTCTAATCATATTACTGTAGGAATAAATTGTTACGGTAAGAGCTGAGATTTTTGGGATTGATAATACCCATAACTGGTACTACACTGGCTGTGAAACATGCTCCACAAAGTTGGACTTTTGTGAGGGACATTATAGATGCAAGCCTTGCAACGAAATTATTGACCATCCTCTTATCATGTAAGAAAATTAATTTAATAACTTTATTTTATATTTTGTTTATACATATATTAATCTTACTATGATTTGTGTGTTTATACATGTTTAGAATACAAATAAAAGTTAAGGATAAGACGGGAGATACAACTTTTGTACTATTCAACAATATAGCAGAACTTATTGCTAGACACATCAACAAATAAGATAGTGAATAAATTATCTTTCGACAACAATGATGTTCCAAAAGAGCTTGAAGGATTATTTGAAAAAGATATAGTGTTTAAGTTACGATTGAATTATTATAATCTCAAAGAAGGATTACACAGTTTTACTGTTGCTGTTGCTGAAATATTTGAGCCAAAAGAAATTTTGGAACAAGAGTACAAATTGAAAAAAATCAGTCAAGGTACATTCTAATTTATTATAGCTTATGTGTAATTAATTAATTAGTTTAAAAGTCTAATATCATATGCACTATATAATGTAACAAATAAGTTGTACATGATTTTTCTTATTCATGCAACTATTTTTAAACACTCATTATATTGTAGGATTCTAAAGATTCTGCTACATCCGAGACTGATGATGTGTTTGTGCATGGCAATGGAGCTGGTGATGCGGACAATGGAGCTAAAGAAAATTCGAAACGAGAGTACAAGTTGAAGAAATCAGTTAATACATATTCTAATTTATTACTATAATTTATGTATAGTCAACTTCATTAGTTTAAAATTCTAATATCATGCACTATTATCTATATAAAAATATTGTACATGAATATTTTTCTAAGCACTCACAAAATAAAAAATATAATATTATAATATTTTATAATAGATAATTTATATATTATCTATTATATATATATATATATGACAATGGTATCAGTCCAACAAAATAAAAAATCAAACTATATAAACAAACAAAATATATAAATATTTTATTATAGTACCTACCCAAATACAAATTTTATAGAATGTATTTTATTTGATAATTTAAATAATTTTGTAGATATTAATTTCACAATTTTTATTCTAATATTATTTTTAACAAATATATTCTAATGCCGCTGTGAAGCGCGGCTTAATAACCTCGTTTTTAATAAAGAAGGCATAATCGTTATAAATTCCAAAGAAGGCATCATTAGCCCGACTAAACTCATTGACGGTTTTCCAAAGAAATTGTAGCCACTTTGTTTCGGTATGTATATATTACTATCAAGTATTTTTATTTTTAAATTATTATTTCGTACTAGCTTAAAACACGTGCGATGCACGAATTGTTTTTAATAATTGTTATTTTATTATTTACGTTTTAGTATTTTATTAATTGCATTTGTTAAAAAAATAAGTGAACATGTTAGTATTTGATAATTTTGAAAAATGAGGAGTTGTAGTAACGAAGAATAGAAAATGTAACATATTTTAGTTGAAAAGGTGATTGTCCGTGATATTTTTAGAAAATGATGGGATTTTGTTAGGAAAAATAGAAAAGTAATGCGTTTTAGATGAAAAAGGTAATTAATATTTCATTTAATTATTATTTTAAATAATTAAAAGCATTAAAAGATATTTTAAAATAAATAAGTAAGGTTTGCCCCTGATATTTTTGAAAAAGGTGATGTTTTAGTAAGAAAAAATAGAAAAAGTTAACATTTCTAAGTTGAAAAAGGTAATTACATATTTTGGAAAAGAATGGGATTTTGTTTTATTAAAAATATATAAGTAAAATTAAGGGTAATTAGGTAAAATCATGAAGTAAAAAAAAACAGGTACTGTACCGACCAAACTTTTAATGTTTCGTCTTTAATAATATAGTATAGATTGTACTCTATTAACACTATTTATTGTTACAAGTCACTATGGTGGATAATTGCCGTGGTCCAGATATTAAAGATTTTGGTACAAATTTCGTGAAATTTCTGTACAGGGATGGGATGCTCCTCTAAAAGATAAAATTGAAAATTGTTACGTGGTGAAATGATAATGTGTAATTTAGAGCATATTTACGTGTTAAATTTCTTGTAAATAATTTGAATATGATTATTTAAAAATTTATTATATTAGCAAAATCATTTGTTATTGCCCAATTAAGATAGTATGTATTTAATTTTCAAAATTTAAGATTAAACAATTAAAAATTGTAACTACTATTGATAAGTAGATAGAAGGTAAAGCAAAACTCATCAGAAATTGAATGTTGTGAGAGTGTAATGAATGTTGTGAACTCTCTGCATTGAAGTGAATAGGGGGTATATATGGGCTCATGTCATGTGCAATGCACATGGCTGAGTGTCCACGTGGGGGACAAGGGCTACAAACTAGGATCTTGGTCGAGGGTCAATGTTCACCTTGTGTCAGTTGCATTTTGTCCTGACGTTTGGACCAGCTTTGTTGCACGTGTCATTACCTTGTCCTTGGTAGCTTTGTCTTGTGTGCACTTTTTTGTTGTGCTACGTGTCATGTCCAATCCTTGTGGGCTTGGTGGACCTTGCAGGTATTGTGGACCTTACAGGCCTTGTTCTAGACTTGTGCTTGATTTTAATTTGTGAATTGGCCTTTTACAAATCATGTACTGTCAACTATTATTTAAAAAAAATAGCACAGAGAATATAATTAAGTGAAGTTGATTATTTACTCTTAAAATATTAATATCATTATTAAAATATAATATAAATGTTAAATAATATATTTGGATATTTAAATAAGATAGATATTCTATTAAATAAGATAGAGATATGAGATAATATATTATAGTAGATATCCTATTAAATAAGATAGAAATATTAAATATATTTTAAGTAGATATGATATTAAATATGATAGATATGTTTGTCATTAATTAGTCAAATTACACATAATAGAATATATGAGCATTTAATGCAGACGGGGACATTAGAGTAATTATTGAATACTGTGTTAAGTAAAAATTTACTGCGTTTACCGTTTAGTAACACCCTTTTTATTTTCCTGCTCAATTTAATTTTAAACATTTATATAAAATCGAGAAAATTATCGGAATTGTGGCTAAATTAAATTCCTTTTACCAAAATCTCAAAATTACAGGATGGTGACTAGATATTGTTTTTTAAAAAACAAATTAAACTAAAAAGATATTTTTTTTTTGACAATTTTGCATTCCAAAACTTTACCTCAATCTCAATTATAATTCAAAAACTTTTATATGAAACAGTATGCATCTCAAAAATTTAGAAAATATTGTTGTTAGTTATGGAGTCATTTCTGTAATCATCTAATAACAAACTTATAATATTGATGCAAAGCTCCTGGACTAACCTCACGTCAAACCAGTAGCATGTTGTTACAGAATCTTTATGCTATTTGGACTCACTCCAAAGAATATATAATATTGTTTAACCAAAAAATAACATCGTTCCTCTTCTCTTATTCATCCCCTCTTATATAATATTAACCTAACAAATTTTAATCTTAACAAGGAAAGAAACACTCTAACAAACATGATTGCGCTAACAAAGCAAACCACAATATCTTCCCATATTAGCTCCAATAATTAAGGAGTTACTAGGACTTTCCTTTTCCAACTGCATCAAGTATGGTAATCTTGTGTATTACTTACTTGTCCTTTTAACTAGGGGATCCCTTTTATTTCCAAATGTTCTAAAAGTGTACTTAACTAAATATAATTTGAATTTATTAAGTCATGATTAGAGAAGTGCATAATGAACTGATTAGAGAAGTCACCAATTCGAGAAGTGCTACATTGAAAATTCGAGAAGTGAAATGTACTGATTCGAGATGTATCAATTAGTGAAGTCAAAATACACTAATTCGATATGTCTGGAATTAGAGAACTACATTATACTGATTCAAAATGTCAAGGATTAGAGAAGTCATTACACTAATTCGAGATGTCAAAGATTAGAGAAGTCAATACACTAATTCGAGAAGTAATAAGGAAGCTGTTTTGTTAGGAATTATGTTGTTTCTTGATGATAACCAAATCTAACTTAGTGAAATTTGTATAAGTAAAGATGTAGCCTTCAACGGATAAGATGTGTATACAGTATCCGTTGAAGGGTAGCTCATCTACGGATAAGACTTAATGTAACATGCTTTTGTAATTCTTAAATAGCAATTGAAGTATTAGTTCTAGGCTGAATAAGTCTTGTTGACTATCAATAGATATGTAGAATAGGGAGGCTAATTGTAAATAGTCAATGCCTTGTAATTTTGTATAAGTGAAATTGAGTTTCAACGGATAGTCATTCAGCTTTCAACGGATGAGTCCACAATACTTTCAACGGATGCTACTCAAACAACCTCAATGGATGCAATATGTATTATTTGCACCTGACAATGTGAAAATGACAGTTCTGACTAGGGCTGAGCAAAAAAACCGAATAAATCCGAAACCGAACCTGTTAAAAATCGCTAAAACCCGATCCGCATAAAACCGATCCGAAACTGAAACCGAAAAATTAAAAACCGAAACCAATTATTCGGTTGCGGTTATTACCTAAAACCGAACCAAAATAAACCGATCTGAACCAAATATTTAAAATAAATAAATAAATAATATATTATGTATAATATATAAATTTTTTAAATTAATAATTACATATGTTTTTTAAATATCAGTAGTAAAAAACTAAAAATTAGGAATTTGGGCTTGAGGCTATTGGGTACTTGGAGTCTTGGACAGTTGGGCTTGGGTCAGGCTCTAAGTCTCAATAGATAAGGTTTCACGACCTAATAGTTAATGCCTAATGTCATTACTCATTACATTACAATCGATTTGTAAGTATACGCAACTGCTGCAGCCATCAATTCTACAACGGCCGACAAGTGCTTGTTAGTTGTTTTACAAATTACAAATCGAGAAACGAAGCGATTATAGAGAACTTTTGTATCCACTAAGTGACTAATTATTGCCAGGCGTCAGAAATCATGGATGGGCCATCTGAAGATCAAACTCCTCTGCAAGAAGCAGCTCAAACAAATGAAAAGGTATGTTAATTTCTAGTTTACAATATGTTATCTACTTTGTTCACTGTTCTTTGCTTTTTCTTTCTGATGTTTTTATATATTCTTTAAATTTTATATATATTTTCTTTATTTGTAGATACATGTAAACTTAGAAGATGAAGGAGTAAAATGTGATGATAAGGGTAAAAAGAGTTCAGTAGTATGGGATTATTTTAACAGAATAACAGGATGTCCTGTTGGTAAAGAGAAAGCTAAGTATAGCTTTTGTAATGTAATTATCGGATGTTATTCATGAAATGGTACATATGCAATGATGAATCATTTGAAAACTGTGTGTCCTAAATCACCACTTTGTAACAATCTTAATAAATTGCAAAAGACATTACAATTTGAAAAAATATCAAAGGAGGATAAACTCTGCACCGTTAAAGCTCATATCTTTAATCAAGAGAGGTTAAGAAAAAAAAGTTGCCCTAATGTGTATTAAAGACAATCAACCCTTTAGGATTGTAGAACACGAAGGAGTTAGAGAGTTATTGAATGAAGCGGAACCAAGATTTAAGATGCCAAGTAGATGGACCGTTGCAAGGGATTGTCTCAAAATATACGGAGAAGAGTTAGTAAAATTGAAAAAGAGTTTGGCTTTTCAAAGAGTTTCATTCACAGCGGATACTTGGACATCTGTACAAAACATTAATTATATGTGTCTTACGGCTCATTGGATTAATGATGATTGGAAGATGTGCAAAAAGATTCTAAATTTTTCTCAAATTGGAAGCCATAAAGGGGTTGCAATCGGAAAGATGCTACTTAATTTATTTGCACAATGGGGGATAGATCATATATTTACTATCACATTAGATAATGCATCTTCTAACGATAAAGCAATCTCACATTTAAAGAAATTTCTTAAAGGACCGGAGGCTATATTGGAAAATAAATTTCTACATATGCGTTGTTGTGCTCAAATTTTGAATTTAGTGGTGAATGATGGTTTGAAAGAACAACATGATTCAATTGTTAGAATTCGAAATGCAACTAGATATGTTAGGTCTTCACCGGCAAGACTTGACAAATTTAGAAAATGTGTAGAAAGAGAAAAGATAAAATGTGACAAGATGGTGTGCCTTGATGTTGATACTAGATGGAATTCAACTTACACCATGTTGGAGGTTGCGGTCAAATATGAGGGGGCTTTCATAAGAATGGTTATTGAAGATAACGACTATGAAGCATTCTTTAAGGTGCATGAACTTGAGGTTGTGGGAGAAAATTCAAAGAAAAAGAAGAAGAAAGTTGTAGAAGGTCCTCCACTTTATGATGATTTTTGTAATGTCAATCGTTTCATTAAGTTTTTGGAAATCTTCTTTGATGTTACAATGAAATTATCAGGTTCCAAATATTGCACTTCCAATGTCTTTTTTGTTGAGCTTGTGAAGGTTCAAGAGGCCATTATGAGATTGTGTTCAAGCGAAGATATATTGATGAGAGATATGGCTAAAAGAATGAAGGATAGGTACAATAAATATTGGGATAATGAGGAGAATACTAATTTCTTGTTGTATGTAGTGGTTGTGTTAGATCCGAGGTATAAAATGAGTTACATAGCCTTCTTCTTTCGCTTCTTGAAAAACTGTAGCAGGAGTACTAATCATCTTTTTCCTTGTTATATATTATTTTTTGTGCCAGGTTGAGCAGTTTGGCTTCTGCGGATTCCGGAACTTCAACCTATTCAGTCATTGAGTGTTCATGTTTTGGGCCTTTGGCTATGCGTAGCTGCTCCTGCAAAATATTATCGAAAATCATGTTAAATTTTCTTTATTCTCGGATTACATTGGACTTTAGTAATTTATTATGAAAACTTTGTATGTTTATTTTGGACAAACAAATGATTTGTAACTTTGTATGCTTAAAAATTCGAAGTGATCATATTTATTTTGTTATATTTATTTGAGGCGGTTTTAAAATTAAAACTGAACCGGTTGTAACCGATCCGATCATTTTAAAACCGAAACCGAACCATCGGTTGCGGTTTCGGTTTTCGATTTTAAAAACCGAGGGTATGCGGTTTCGGTTTCGGTTTTATACTAAAAACCGAACCGATCCGACCCGCGCTCCCCCTAGTTCTGACGGAGTACATGGGTTAACAGAATACAAAGAGCATGGAAACTAGTATTTCTGTTAAACTCACAAGAAGAAGAAGCATTATGTTTTGTTTGGTCAAGTGTGGCAATACCATAAAAGACAACTAGCCAAAAGGGCAAGTCACCAACACTGGACCACTACTCAGAATGGAGAAGCAAGCATTTTGGACTCTACCAACTGTGTACTTTTAGTAGTTCAATTTGTTTTGTAAACTTGGATGATATATATAACCAAGTGTAGCACTGTTTTTAAAGCAAGAAATCAGTTAGGATTTTCTAGAGCAAAAGCAATTTTCTATGTAAATTGTTGGAGCTAAAATAGTGTATGCAGCTGTGTGTTTATCCATAAACATCATAGAGATTTCTTCAATAAAATCTCTTAGGTGGAACAATCAATCCACCTGAATTTTTAATTCTTGTGTTTTTATTTTAATTGCAATTATTTAGTTTTTGTTCTTGGTTCAATTTACTTGTCTTGTCTATTTGAAGAACTGAAAATTTAAAGATTGTATTCAACCCCTCCCCCTTCTATAATCTTGATTCACTATCTGGGAATAACAATTGGTATCATAGCAAGCTTCTAACAAACAAGAAGTTTAAAGATCAAAGACATTTAGAATCATGGGAAAGAAGGATAATGGAGTAAAGATGCCAGTTCTTGACAAAGACAAATACTTTCACTGGAAAGTAAAGATGCACCTACACCTTATGTCTACAGATGAAGGGTATGTGGATTGCATTGAGAAAGGTCCTCATATGCCTATGAAGCCAAACACTGCAATTGCTCTATAAGGAGAAGGAGCCCCTGACACAATTCTGAAATTGCCATCAGAATGGACACTGGAAGATATTTTGTTCAATGGTCTAGAAACTGATATGTTTGATAATGTTATCAACTACACAACAGCTAAGTAAGTCTGGGACAGAGTTCAAACTCTGTGTGAAGAAACTGAGCAAGTTAGAGAGAACAAGATGCAACTTCTCATACAATAGTATGAACACTTTCACTTTAAGAGTGGTGAGTCTCTGAATGATACTTTTAGTAGATTTCAGAAACTATTAAATGGATTGAAACTGTATGGAAGAGTGTATCAAACCAAGGATTCAAATCTCAAGTTTCTGAGAGCCTTGCCCAAGGATTGGAAGACTATGACAGTTTCCTTGAGAAACACTCAAGAGTACAAGGACTTTACTCTTGAAAGGCTTTATGGAACTTTAAAGACCTATGAGCTATAAATGGAGCAAGATGAAGAGATTGAGAAGGTCCAGAAAAAGGTGGTTCTGTAGCTCTAGTTGCTAGTGTGGATGGGGCCGAGGACATGAAGATGAAATGAACTGTTAAAGCTACACCAAGCCCAAGTGCTTGTGAAGGTAGAGCTGAATCAAGCAAAGACAATAGAAAGATGATTGAAGAAAGTGAGTCCTCAAACCAAGATGAAATGGATGAGCTAGATGAACATTTAGCTATTCTGTCAAGGAGGTTCTCTAAGCTAAAGTTCAAGAAAAATCCTGAGGTGACCAAACACTTCAAGAAAGACTTTCAACCAAACAAAAATTTTGTTAAAAGGTCTAAGTTCAAGTTCTTTAACTGTGGTATGGGAGGTCACTTTGCAAATGAATGTAGGAAGCCTAAAACTGAGAAGAAGGACAGGAAGTTTGAGCCTGTTGATAACAAAAAGAAATATTTTGAACTTCTCAAGAAGGAAAGGACATTCATAACTCAGGACAATGATTGGACTGCTGATTGGAATGACTCTGAAGAGGAAATTGAGTTTGTAAACCTTGCATTGATGGATGATTCAAATGAGTAGGAAGCAAGTTCATCAATCAATCAGGTAATAACCACCAATCTCACTGAGCTTTCTAAAGAAGAATGCAATAATACTATTAATGATATGTCTACTGAATTTTACCATTTGCGTGTAACTCTTAAATCACTTACAAAAGAAAACACTAGGATTAAATATGCTAATCTGTTTTTAATTGATAGAAATGTTGCCTTGGAAACTCAGTTTATTGAGTTTGAGAAAATGAGGTTGGAATTTCATATTGCTAAAGATGAATTGTTAGTTGTACTGAAAAGAGAAGAAATTCTCAAAGTGCAGTTAGCAAAAGAACAGGAAGTAATTGCTAGATGGAATGATTCCAGAAATGTTGCCACAAATATAATCGAAGTTCAAGGGGTGGATACATTTTACAAGGAATCAATGAAAAAGGACAAAGTGAAACTAGATACTACTGTTGAAAATCTAGAAGCTGATAATACTTCAACGGATAGTGACCATCCGTTGAAAGATAACTCTTCAACGAATGAGAGCCATCCATTGAAACATTCAGCTAGTGTGAGCAGAGAAAAATTGGAGAAACTGAACAAAAAGTATGGTTCAACCAACAAACACTTGTTCAGGAAGAAAGAAACAAAACTAAGAATGTTGAAAAGGTTAACATAGGCCACTTGTCCAACAAGCAATTGAAGGACAGGTTAGAAAACATGGAGATTAAGGCTGAGGTTAGAAGACATTGGTAAGGTAGGGATTAACAAGTATAACAATTACACACCTGATAAATATGCTCCTAGAAAGACTTGTGTTAATTGTGGTAGTGTTAATCACTTGTCTACCAACTGTAAAGTTGTTAAGAATGCAAATGTTCAAATGCCAATGCCTATACCCAATGTGCTTATGCATGTCATGCCTAATATGTTTGCACATAATAATCATGCATCTAATATGTATGCTAACATGACATTTGTTCTAAATTCTTATATGAATGCATTTAGTATGCCTCAAATGCCATGGAGCATGCCACACATGAGCACTATGTATGCACAACACTCACCAATGCCTACATCAAACATTTATGCATATGAACAATCTCAAAATGTTGTGCCTCAAAGTTCAATGCCAAGGGTCAAGGTTGATTTAACTCAACCTGTGGTAAAGGTGCAAAATGACAAGAGAAACAAAGTGAGGGCTAACAAGACATGACCCAAGGAAACTTGGGTACCAAAATCAACTTGATTTGGTTGTGATGTGTGCATGGAAAAAGAAGGAATCTATGGTACCTGGATAGTGGTTGTTCTAGGCACATGACTGGAGATTCTACCATGCTCACAGAGTTCAAGGAGAGAGTTGGCCCCAACATTACCTTTGGAGATGACAACAAAGGTTATACAAAGGGATATGGCTTGATTGTAAAAGAAAATGTCATCGTTGATGAAGTAGCACTAGTTGATGGACTCAAGCATAATTTGCTAAGTATCAGTCAACTGTGTGACGGAGGTTTTTCAATTTCATTTTTACAAGAAGCATGTGTTGTCTCAAGCAAAAAGGACAACAATGTGGTGTTAACAAGCTACGGAAAGGGAAATGTGTACATTGCTGACTTCAATTCCACAAATGAAGATGCAGTCACTTGTCTTTTTAGCAAGGCAAATAAGGATGAAAGTTGGTTGTGGCACAAGAAGCTGTCACTTTTGAATTTCAAGTCTATGAATGACTTAGTAAAGAAATATCTGGTAAGAGGAATTCCACAATTGGAGTTTTCCAAGGATGGATTGTGTGATGCATGCCAAAAAGGAAAACAAAAGAAGGCCTCTTTCAGAAGCAAGAATGAGTTATCAATTGATCAACCCCTACAGCTTTTGCACATGGATTTATTTGGACCAGTCAATGTGATGTCCATCTCAAAGAAGAAATACTGCCTTGTAATTGTGGATGATTTCTCTAAATTTACATGGACTTACTTTTTGCACTCCAAGGATGAGGCTAGTGAAATCATAATCAATCACATCAAGGTTGCTTCATCCTGAGTACAAGGTTAAAAGAATCAGGAGTGATAACGACACTGAGTTCAAGAATTCAAGCATGAAACTGTTTTGTGATGAAAATGGGATTGTTCATGAGTTCTCTGCAGCAAGGACACTACAACAGAATAGAGTGGTGGAAAGGAAAAACAGGACACTTATTGAAGCTGCAAGAACAATGCTAGATGAATCAAAGTTACCTACTTATTTTTGGGCTGAGGCAGTTGACACTACATGTTTCACTCAGAACATTTCTTTGATAAATCAAGCAAAAGGAATGACTCCATATCAATTATTGAGGAAAAGGAAACCAACATTGGATTTTCTACATGTCTTTAGATGCAAGTGTTTTGTACTGAGAAACCAAGGTGAAAATCTTGGAAAATTTAAAGTCAAGGTAGATGCAACCATTTTTGTTGGATATGCATCTAGAAAAGCCTACAGAGTCTACAATCATAGAATCAATATTGTTATGGAATCTTTACATGTTGTTTTTGATGATGCAAAGGTTCAAGGGCTTACAGATGAGGGTTTTCATGAAACTCTCAGGTTTGACAATGAGGTTGAAGGTCTGATGTACAATGGAGAAGATGATGAAGGCAATGATCAAGAAAGTGAAGAAGTTCCACCAAGAGTCAATGTTCCAACAGTGGTCAATTCAGAAAGTACAAGTGATTTGGAGCCATCTGTTGAAAGGATAAATGGAGCATCAGTTGAAAGACAAAATGCCATATCTGGTGAAAGTCAACCTGATGCATCAGTTGAAAGTCATTTTGAGGCATCCGTTGAAGGATCATAAAATAGAATGGCTAACACAACAAACTCAGGGACAGTTTCTCTAAGTCAAAACTCAACACCAAACTTTCATGATCGTATCCATGACAATGAAGCAACTTCTTCAAGACCTCCCTTGACACCTCAAAGAAAATGGACAAGAGATCATCCATTTGAATTGATAATTGGTGATGCATCTACAAATGTCCAAACTAGAAGAGCCACTCAAGATGAATGTTTATACAGTAGCTTTCTTTCACAAGATGAACCAAAGAAAGTGGAGGATGCTCTTCTAGATCCAGATTGGGTATTAGCTATGCAGGAAGAGCTAAACCAATTTGAAAGAAACAAAGTATAGAAGCTGGTGCCCAAACCTAAAAACAGGAGTGTTAGGTACAAAGTGGGTATTCAGAAACAAGATGGATGAAAATGGCATTGTCACAAGGAACAAAGCTAGATTGGTTGCTAAAGGCTACTCTCAAGAAGAGGGAATTGATTTTGATGAAACCTTTGCTCCAGTTGCAAGACTAGAAGCAATCAGAATCTTTTTGGCCTATGTAGCACATGCCAATTTCAAAGTCTATCAAATGGATGTGAAGAGTGCTTTTCTGAATGGGGAATTAGAAGAGGAAGTATATGTAAATCAACCTCCTGGCTTTGAATATCCAGATCTTCCAGAGTATGTCTATTTTCTATTAAATGCACTCTATGGTTTGAAACAAGCACCAAGAGCCTGGTATGACACTCTATCACAGTTCCTTCTTGAGAATCATTTCACTAGAGGTACTGTTGATAAAACTCTCTTTTATAGAAATGTTAATGGTTCTACTATTCTGGTTCAAATCTATGTGGATGACATAATTTTTGGGTCTACAGATGAGAAGCTTTGCAAAAGGTTTGCCAAACTTATGCAAAGTAAATATGAAATGAGCATGATGGGTGAACTTACCTATTTCCTTGGTTTACAAGTTAAACAAGTAAAAAAAGGAATTTTCATTAGTCAAACTAAATATATTTTTGATCTTTTAAAGAAGTTTGATCTAATGGATTGCTCACCAGCAAAAACACCCATGCCAACTGCCACTAAGCTTGAAATGAATACTAAGGAAAAATCCTGATGTTGTAATTCTAGAGAAATTATATGATGATGAGCCTTCTTTTCTCAAGGAGTTTGAACCTATTTTCAGTGGCAGTACTGGTTCTCCACCTAGACATCATGGCAAGAATAAGCTAGAAGTGGATTATCCCTTCCCCAAGCCAGATGATTCTAAGGTGTTGGCAAATCAAATCAAAGATCTCAAAGATTCTAAGGATATAATGCTCAAGGAGGGGATGGCTGTCATCTACAGGAATGGCAAAGCAATCTATATCACAAACAGTAATCTCAGGTTCAATGAAGGTAAAAGAGAAGAGATCTCTAGATTGAGGAGAGAAGTCAATCCACAGGGGTATGAGTCTACACCTGAAAAACAGGCTAGATTGGCAATAGAATTGATGAAAGAGATAAAGGAAGAAGGTAGTGAGGCTGTAGAAGAAGAGGCCCCTGCTACAAGGAAAGTAAAGAAAAGGAAGACAGTGCCAAAGGCCAATCCAATAAGCAGAAATCAAAGAGCAAACATGCATGTCTCTCCTGAGAAAGTGGAAGAGAAGAAGAAAGTTGGGAGGAGACTTACAATTGATGACTTCATTCCATCTTCAACTCAACCTGAAATCACTTTTCATGGAACTCCTGCAGAGCCTAAAGATGAGCCTATTGAGTTTGAAAATTTGGTATTCCCTAAGTTCACTTTTGAAGCTGAGAAGAAGAAGAAGCAGAAAAAGGAACCAAAGAAGAAAGCTCAACAAGGACCAATCAAACTGAATGTTGTACCTCCAGTTGCCAGACCAATTGAAGACAAGGCAGACTATGTATACATTGTAGATATACAGGAGTATTCAACCATGGATCTTTACCTAGATGAAGTTAGTGAAGTGAGAGGCACATATAAATACAGAAATCTGCCAGAAAGACTAACTTTTGTCTACAAATGAGGGAAAGTGAGATCATGGCCTTTGCAACAAGTGCTAAATGAAGGATATCCAACCTTGGTAAAAATATTCTCAAGCTTCAAGAATACAAGGGGATTCTCTGAGGTTGCAAGAGGCTTAATAATGAGGAAAATTGAAGAAATCAGAGATAATTGGAATCATCCTAACAGCTTGTCTAGGAAGATGAAGATCTTTTACAATGGACAAAGAATCCATCTTCAACCTTATTGGATGATGGAATTCAAAGATGATGAGGGTTGTATAAGATTCTTCATGATTGATGATCAATTGTCTAAGGCCAGCAGTAGGTATCTTAGATGGTTACAATCTAAATTAAATCCAAAAATTGTTGAAGAAGAAGCATTCTACAGAAAACTTCAAGAGCAAATTGAGGCCAACTATGCTAAGGAGGGAAGACAGAAGATCCAACCTCCCAGGGAAAAGAAAAAGGACTAAATATGCCCAGGCTAGAGGAACACCCTTGAAATTCCACTTAGTAACTTTCCTATCTCAACTTTATAATTTTTGCAGCTTAATACAGTTGTGTTTTTATTGCATTATTCTCAAAATGTGTTTTGTTATCATCAAGACCTTTAATTTATGACTGTAATTCTATCAGGCATAAATTGGGGGAGATTGTTAGGAAATATGTTGTTCTTGATGATAACTTAACACTTAACACATTTTCTGTACAAGTCATTTATGTAACTACCAACGGATGGCATACTTTGGTAGTATCTGTTGATAGGAAGCTCATCCAATGGATAAGTATTTTGTAGCATATTCAACTTTACTCTAGTTTAGAGATTGACAGTTTAAAGTGTTAAGTCATGTTGACTTTCAATGGATTAGCAGAATAAGATATCTAATTGTAAATAGGATGTGCTATGAAATTCTGGTTAAGTGAAAATGAATGACAATGGATGAAGCCTCAACACTGACAACGGATGGTCATCTCATTATCTACTAACGGATGGTCAAGAACACTACCAACGGATGAAGCTCAAAAGATTATAAGTTGATGGTGACTTGACACTGGTACAAAGCACATGGGTTGACATAGTAAACAAAAAGAATATGGAAGCCAAACATTGGTGAACCCTGAATGAGAAGAACCATTCCATTTCCATGCAAACAATGTAGATGTACAAACAAGCCAATTTGTCAAGAGTACACATCTCAGTCACATGCATTTGGAATGAAGAAGCAAGCATACTGGACCTAGAAAATAGAAATACTTTTTGTCTCTAGTATGACTTGTAAACTTGGACTGAATATAACCAAGTGTAGCAGTTCTTTGTAAATTAAGGGAAAAAGTTTACATTATCTTTGCTTAGGTTTTCTCTCTAGCATTTCTAGAAGCAAAGAACTACAAAAGCAGCTGTGTATTTGTTTACAAGTATCACAAAGTATTTCTTTAATATATATCTCAGGTGGAACACAAACAATCCACCTGAAATTTTTAAAGCCTTGTGTCTTTAAATTTATCTTGCGATTTAGATTATCGGTTCTTGATTTTTAAATTACTGATAAATTGTGAAAAATCAAGAATTGTATTCAACCCCCCCCCCCCCCCCCCTCTACAATTCTGCAAGTGTATAACTGGGAATAACAAAATTCAAGAGCACAACTGATGTAATGGTTAGAGAGGGAATGATTGTGATCTACAGAAATGGCAAAGCTATACACATCACAAACAGCCATCCCAGATTCAATGAAGCCAAGAAAGAAGAGGTCTCAAGACTAATGAGAGAAGCTAATCCTGAGGGATATGAGTCTACACCTGAAAAACAGGCTAGACTGGCAATGGAATTGATGAAAGAGATGGAGGAAGAAAGTGAGGTTGAAGAAGAAGTGGCCCCTCCTCTCAGAAAGAAGAAAAACAAAAGGAAGACAGTGCCAAAGAGAAATCCTGCAAGAAGAATAAAAATGCTTGCTAAAAGGCCTGTCTCACCTGAGAAAGAAAAGGAAGAAGTGAAGAAACTTGGAGGAAAATCACTCTTAATTGATGACATTCTTCAACCCTCAACCCAACATGGTGTAACATTTCATGGGACTCCTGTAGAGCTTAAAGATGAGCCTATTGAATTTGACACTTTGGAGTTCCCTAAGTTCATAATTGAAGTTGAAGAGAAGAGAAGAAAGAGGAAACCAAAGAAGAAAGTTCAAGAAGGACCAGTCAAACTGCAATCTGTACCTCTAGTTTCCAAACCAATTGAAGATAAGGCTGACTATGTATATATTGTAGATATACATGAGTACTCGACCATGGATCTCTTCTTAGATGAAATAAGTGAGGTCAAAGGCATTGATAGATACAAAAATCTGCCTGAAAGACTCATTTTTGTTTACAAATGAGGAAAAGAGAGATCATGGCCCCTGCAAAGAGTTTTAAATGAAGGATATCAAACCCTGGTGAATGTATTCTCAAGCTTCAAAAACACCAGAGGATTCTCTGAGATTGCAAGGGGCTTGGTTATGAGGAAAATTAAAGAAATCAGAAATAGTTGGAATTATCCCAGCAGTTTGCCCGGGAAAATGAAGCTCCCTTACAATGGCCAAAGAATTCATCTCCAACCCTACTGGATGCTGGAATTCACAGATGATGAGGGATGTAGAAGATTTTTCAGAATTGATGACCAACTGTCTAAGGCCAGTTCAAAGTACCTTGGATGGTTGCAGTCTAAACTGGATCCTAAAATTATTGAAGAAGACATCTTTTACAGAAAGCTTCAAGAGCAAATTGAGACCAACTATGCTAGAGAAGGAAGAAAGAAAATTCAACCTCCCAGAGAGAAGAAAAAGAATTGAATTTGCTCAGCCTAGAGGAGCACTCTCTTTGTAAAGTTTCTCTAATCTCAAACTTTTTAATTTTGTAGCTTAATACAATTTTTACTTTCAGTAGTCTATCTTTAAAGAAGGTTTTGTTATCATCAAGACCTTTAATTTATGTTTGATTCTCAACCAGACATAAATTGGGGGAGATTGTTAGGAATTATGTTGTTTCTTGATGATAACCAAATCTAACTTAGTGAAATTTGTATAAGTAAAGATGTAGCCTTCAACGGATAGGATGTGTATACGGTATCCGTTGAAGGGTAGCTCATCTACGGATAAGACTTAATGTAACATGCTTTTGTAATTCTGAAATAGCAGTTGAAGTATTAGTTCTAGACTGGATAAGTCTTGTTGACTATCAATAGATATGTAGAATATGGAGGCTAATTTTAAATAGTCAATGCCTTGTAATTTTGCATAAGTGAAATTGAGTTTCAACGGATAGTCATTCAGCTTTCAACGGATGACTCTACAATACTTTCAACGGATGCTACTCAAACAACCTCAACGGATGCCATATGTATTCTTTGCACCTGACACTGTGAAAAGGACTGTTCTGACAGAGCACCTGGGTTGACAAAATACATATATACTTTGGACCGCTACTACTCAGAATGGAGAAGCAAGCATTTTGGACTCTACCAACTATGTACTTTTAGTAGTTCAATTTGTCTTGTAAACTTGGATGATATATATAACCAAGTGTAGCACTGTTTGTAAAGCAAGAAATCAGTTAGGATTTTCTAGAGCAAAATCAATTTTCTTTGTAAATTGCTGGAGCTAAAATAGTGTATGCAGCTGTGTGTTTATTCATAAACATCAGAGATATTTCTTCAATAAAATCTCTTAGGTGAAACAATCAATCCACCTGGATTTTTATTTTTTGTGTTTTTAGTTTAATTGCAATTATTTAGTTTATGTTCTTAGTTCAATTTACTTGTCTTGTCTATTTGAAGAACTTGAAATTTAAAGATTGTATTCACCCCCCCTCTACAATCTTGATTCACTGTCTGGGAATAACATGATTCGAGAAGTAAAGATAGTTGTTTCGAGAAGTCAATTTATACTGATTCGAGAAGTCAAGATATCGAATCAATTATTTCAGAGATATCAAATATGGGACTTAACAATTTTTCAGAGTTACTACAGACAAACTTCTGCAAAGATTATGGAGACAAAGAATCAACATAAACCAAGACACCTGCAGTGGTCCAATCTTTGCAGTGTACACATGGAAAGCCTACAAGGAAGCTCAGAGATATTGTCGAAGATAAACATCTGAAAAAGTGGATATGGCAGTGTGCAAAACAAGAAGAATTCACATGATGCCAATATTCACCAAAATAGTATGAATAATGCTAGAGGTCCCAAAAGTTGTTCCAAAATTGTTCACAAATCCTTTTATAACTAGCTTTATAGCCCGTGCGAGGCACGAGCTTGCTCTAGATATGAACATGTTATTTATTTGTGGTAAGGTATTTAAGGTATATGTATTTGTTAAAGTGCGATGAATGAGTTAATGAAACAAAAAAAAGTGTGATCTACATAATAGTTATCAACCCTTGATGCCTCATAAAATTACATCATGATCGTGAAATCTCATTTGTATTGCTTGCATGAAGGATAAAGAAAAGTAAAATCATATCCCAATGTTGATTCCCGAAAAGGCTTTCAATCAGTTTTGTATGCTTCCTGATGTCCGGAGCTGTCACAACAAATTGTTCACCCCTCTTTAACACGAACATGCAAGTATGCATCAAGGTCTTTTTCAGGATCAAACTCATTTAATTCAACTCTTCTATAATCAAAATTTTGTATAGCCCCCTTTAAGTCTTCCGACTATTTAGCAACTTATCTAGTTTGAAAGAAAAAGCAGGTAGTATCTATGTCTTATAATTAACAAAATTTGACATGTCTATGCACTACAGTAAGTAAAAATAGTAAATAATGATAGAATACCTAATTGTTTGCCTCAGTTATATTCACTCTAAAGAAGACCAGTGTTACCTCCAGTGCGCTGATGCCGGTTCCAGCGCTGTTGAGATAACCTTCCGGCCTCAAACAACTCTTCTGTTACAGGAACCCTAGGCATCCCTCTCTTCCGCAAGGATTGCTCCATGGATGTAGGGACACCTGCGCTGCAATCTAAATATTTCAAGTGCAGAAAGAACATACCAGCAGCACAATACACCTCAACCTTTAGGTGGAACAGGTCTTTATACAGCAGGCTGAAAGGATGGGAAAGGGAGCTGTTCGTGCAGGGGCTTGGAAACAAATTAAACAATAAGCAGATGGCCATACATGAAGAGTCACCCTGGGGTACATCAATGTGAAGCCAATGCATCCTAGGTTACAAACTAATACCGAATGTACCAGCTGAGTTGGTATGGAAAATTCTTGGAGCCATGAAGCAGCTGTCTCATAGGAGTGGTGCAAAGCACACACCAAACCTGTAAACATCCCTGCAGTGAGCCTAAGCAACACGAAGCAATCTTCTATGAATAAACAACCAAGTGTAGTTAAAATTATAAAATTCCAACTGAAATGAACAATACTTTTATAAAAAAGAAATACATATGCGTGAAGGTATAAATAAAATTGAAGATCTATGTATTTAAAACGAAACGGCACATAAATTTTTGTCAACAGTATGGACCAAATGCTAACTACGTGCTGAGAATGTGATCAGCTTCCAGGTAAAAAACATAAAATAAAGAAAAAAATAGATGATGAATCACGCACAATTATCACAACACATATAGAAGTTGAATTCTTAAAATGCAACAGCTATGTAGATACATAAATGTATGTAAGAAATACAATATGTTTAAAAATGGCCCCAAACACAATAATCCTGAGCAGATGAACAGGTTATAGTTTGATATTGCACATAGTATTTAGATAGAGCTTCACAACAGCATCTAAAAAACACATCTAATTGTAATGTATAGTACTGATTCGTCGACGATTGTTATTTTCAAGTGATAAATTAAAATTGTAGGCCTAAACAAAAACCAAATAATCCTTAAATTGGCAAGTATCCCAAGATAAGACACATTGGCTATATTAATAAGTCACTGAACTGGTCCATTATTGCTCAAACTGCAAATTAGAACATGGACATATTCACACATATACACCAATTCAGCAAGGAATATAATTAAAAAGAGAACGCGGGAAAAAGGGCAAACAAACAAAAGACAATGCAATTTCTTAATTTAAACAACCTAGTACTACACTGGATATTAAATAGAATGCATACGAAATTACAACCTTTCAGTTTATTCAAGGCAAATGACATGAGCAACAGTTTTTGATGATACCCTTTGAGTATGATGGGAGCTCAAGGCTGGCTAGCCCATATTTCAGCATTCAACTACAGCATCTCCAAACCTCTTAGGAACCAGTAGGAATATTATCGAGATTTTTCTAACTTGGCAGCTTTATTATTCTGGGGCCCGGAGAAATCTGTTGCAATCAATAGAAGGCTGCTACACTCTGTTTGGGCTCTCATCCACCAAGGCTGCAAATCAGTTGTAACTCGTTATATAAAACACTCGCGCGCAGTTGAATACAGTACTTCCCAGTACATCATGACCAACTTCTAAAACAACCACAAGCTACATGAAGTAAGGATCCAGTGTTTTAAAAGGAATGTTATGATCATGTTCATAACTGTAAAACTAACAATGCAAGATCCCATGTAATATACCCATCTCCCCCTCTTAAACACACATGCATAGTTATTGCTTATGATATAACCCCATCAATCATCGCAAAAGTCTTATTTCTTTCTTCTGACTTGCTGACCAAGCGAGACTGAAGTCCCTCCCATCAGTGGCTAGAATAGCCTTTCTGTCATATGCCTCAAGCATTCCGCACTCAAATAGGATATGAGTGAAAGCTTTAAACCTAAATAAGCCAAAAGCAACCAAGCGTCTAATATTTCAGCCAAAAAAATTAAGTTTAAGGTACAGAACCATGACATTTGTTTCCTTTGCAAGTTAAAGCATATGTTTCGGTTATTTCACATTAGTAAGCATACTTTACTATCCCAACCCCCTCACAATCAGCTTCTTAATTACTTTGCTTGTTATACAGTGTTCTCTTTGAGTTCTACATCTTTCATCAAGCTCAAAACTGAATCCTTAGCTGAGTGCAAGGTTATCTGAGAACAACGATCAAGAAATAACATCAATACTATATATATACTTATAATAACTACATTGCATTTAATATATTGCATGTAAGTGCTTAGGCTGCCACGTAGTGAACACTTCGAAATGGGTGCTCTAAATTCAAAATTTTAATTGGTGTTGATATGTCAAGAGGTGTCTTTGGTTTATGCATTTGAACGTGCGATGGTGTTCGTGGCAGTGATTTTTTGTCGCCCGACTGGTTATCCCCAAGAGTGGTTGTCCTACCTAAACCTGCAATACTAGGACAAACTTTGATCTATGAATACGACATATAAATAGGGTTTGTTTAGTTAAATGTGTTTAAATAATACATTATCTTGCCGCTTGTTCCTTTTTAAAGCTATACGACTTGCAAGTATCATCCCTAAAATTCATAAATGATTCCGACATAAAATGGTTCTCTAATTCTGTTTCATTGTGCTCCTCTGGATGAATGTGTGTTGTCATGATTTGAAAGATTGTATTTTTTCATCCAAGGACGGAGCTAGGATTCATAGGTTGAGGGGGTAAAAATGTTTTACACCTTTTATAAACAAAAAAAACATAAAAACTATATATATTTATATTGATTACAAAAAATTTTATTCAAAAATATTCTTAGATTAATAGAACATAGAGACTCGAGCCACTATTAAATCCATGCACTTAATCCATATTCATCACCAGACCAGAGACAGATTAGTAAGCATTTAATAACATTGACATTAAATTGTCACACAAGTAGCACCATGAAAGTTAAGAAACGGTATCGAGAAACTTACATGAATTGATACAATGCCCAACTCTATATGCCACAATTAGCATATGTAAATATGCTGCTTGACCACAAAGATATTGGTTGCGAGCGATTGCACCTCTCTACATTGATGAGCCCCAGGTACTTAAGAAGCAGTCCACGATTATAGGGCACAACACGCCTGCAAACAGAATGCAAACTATAAAACAACAATCGCAGGGACAAGTTACAAGACAGGAAGCGGGTATCAAGGTGTAAAATATTATTTTTAAGTAAAAGATGGTGAGAAAATATTGATAGACAATATGATACCTATGTATTTTGTTGCGTTCCACTGTCATGCCTGTGTCCAGCAGAAGTGGCCCATAAAGTGATGCAAAGAAACAGTAAGCCAATTTTACAAAACCTAACATATCTGATTAACACAGTACACAAGAGCCTTTCCCTTCAAACTCCATCCTCAACCCCACCCCAGAGATATGCAACAATACGATAATAAGGTGCTTTACATGGCCGTTTGTTTGGTGACAGGTAAATTAAGAAACTTGTACCTGATTGTGAGTGCAGCGTGGCCCATAGCAATCTGCCACAACCACATGTAATTCACCAACGATTACCGCCTATTAGGCTTTAACAATGCTTAAATATATGCAGACATACAAACTTATCATTTTTTAATAAACAAATTTTCTCACACGCAGAGAACCGAAGATTCTATTAATTAGTTGTAAGAAGTTTGACATATAATGCAATCTGAAACCACACTAACACCAGAATTTATTCGATTCAAATTTGTTCATATTAGAGAAATTTAGGGAACCAACTACTAACTTAACAATAGTTAATATAGAGCAAGTTGTTGAGGGATCTAACAGTAATGGTGGTTAATATATATACCATAAAATTTTATTGCCTCTCTTTATTCCAAAAAAGTTCACTATGATCCTAACTTGTACCTGTTTTGGTTACAATTCATAGCGATCAACAAAAATTCCAATGAGAAATACCGTAAATAAGCAGAAGCTATCTTATTCCTGCTTCCCTAGTGCATATCTTATACTCTTTACCAATTGCTAGAAACACATTGCAAAGATATGACATCACTTCATCTCTAAATAGACCATGCTGGGAAAAATGAGAGTATACTAATATCCTTTAGGCTTATACGAGCTCATTCACGTGATGTCATGTCAATATAGACCAATCTAATGTTCAAAGTTGTTAATGTGCCAAGAAATGATGAAATTGCTTATTGAATTTCACCTTCTCACAAAAATAAGAACCTGATGTGCTATTAGATAATAATAATGGATAATAGATTTGTATATTATTAAGCAAGTGCAAATCATATCGATATAAATACATATAACATTTCCCATTCATAGTCCTAAGAATTCTTGATTCGGTTGATTAGTCCATGTTTAATACCTTCCAAGATAGATTCAAGTTTCTAAGCCCGAACGCTATGAATTATTCTTAATTATAATAAATTATTAGACATAAATCAATATTTTGATTAAAGATTGATAATTATATAATTTATGGTATGATGAAGATATAAACTTATAGAAAACCAAAAAAAAATAGATTAAATATTATTATTTATAATTAACATTCTAGTTGGACAAGCCTTCTACCAACCAATTATATAAGAAATTAACGTAAACATCATTTCCCATATTGCACGCTCTTCATCTAGTTTCTTAATTTCTTACGTAGTCTGTTAAAGGCAAAAAGTAAATGGCAAACGATTACACATAGAGTTTAATGAGATGCTTTATAAATATATGTTCTATACATAGCACTAAATTCTGAATAGGGCTTAATAGTTAACAGAATAAACATTAATTAATCTGAAGAAAATTGCAAGCCTGCAAAAAACTCAAATGTCCATACGACAATTTGATACATTGTATTATATAATGCATGTGAAACTTGACTTACCAAGGGCAAGTACTTCTAGTAGGCAGGATTATGAACGATATACTCCCAATAAAAAGAGCTTAAGAAAACTTTTAATCTTGTATTCCTGTTGGATAAAATTTTCAATATTAATCAAAATTCAAACAAGCATGTGTACTAAAGATAATTAGCATGTACAAGTTACGATCTAATGAAACAAAACAAAGGTCAAAATAAAAATTAAGGAAAATAGACAGCTCACATCCTTCTATTTGTAAAAACTTTAAATAGTTATTTGGTATCTATGGCAAAGAGCCTACAAACACTGGATGCATATGGAATGAGCCTTTGGTCTACACCATTACAGTATACAGAGAAAATTTTGAAAAACACTATTGCTTCATAAAACTCAGAATTCATGTGTATGACAAAAGTGATGAAAAGGTGTAGAAAGAACACGGACATCAATAGGTTATTAAGAGATGATACACAGTCTAGTGTCTACTGTGAGTTAAACAACACAAAGAGAGCAGTACATGTAAGATCATCCATGTTTGATGGCTTCATGTCAACAATGTTGAAAGTTGAAACAATGATTACTAACCTCAAGGTTCCGCAAATTTATTCTAAGATCATCCGCAGAAATAAATGCCTCGCCGTGACTACACAAAAAATACAAAATAATTTTTCTCAAGACTGTCCATTGACTTTTTCCATTTTTTTTTTTTTGCGATTGCAACTCATTTATTTTCACTGTTTAAACTGCTAAAACATAAAAGTGAACCACTCTAACTGTCATGATTTTCTAAAATTACTAAAATACACTAAGCTAAAGCGACAAGGTCACAAGGGTAGACACTAACCTGAATTGCCCAAGGTTCTGAAGATCAATTTCTTTGCACAAAACCTAATAAACATCCAAAAGATGCAAAACAAAAGCTGATTTGATATATGAAAGCAAAGATCATCTCTATTTTATAAGCAACAAAAAGACAAAGAACCACCAATTGAGACTATGTCGACGATTTTATCCGGGGTAATTTCATCTGGATATTTGCTCAAACATGCCATAGGTACACGCCTCAATAGTCTAGAGAACAAAGAAAAAGACGCCCATTCACCATTCATGTTTAACGCCTGGTAGGCTGCCTCAACAGTTTAGATGGGCGTAAAAGATCAGGAGGTGTAGAGGCGCTGTAATGAGAATATGGATATAGCGTATAAACACATGTTTAGTAGATAACGGGGGTTAACGGGGCTGAGGTCAAAGCTGCTGACGTGGAATAAAATGTTTCACAAAGGTGCATGTTGCAGTATTAGATATATAATAGATTGGTATCTTTCCTAATGATGATATGGGCCCCGTGTGCATACATATGCACCCTCAAATTAAAAATAGTCAATTGTCATGCCATGTCATTTGGAAAGAATCTTGGGTACATCTAGGCTCTAGCATTACTCAAATAGTATAGACAAATAGATTTTAGTTTCTAGTTTGTCTTTTACTACTTTTGTAAAAGTGAGTTGTGTACATGTTATAAGTAAACAGACTCACGGCTTTAGTTGTTAAGATTTCCATTGCAATTCAAGACAATCTCTCAGAGAAATCGAAGCTGAGAATACATCTTCGTATTCACAGTTTGTAGCATCTTTACATCGAATACAGCGTTATATTAAAGTGAGTTTTGTGTGTTCATTCTATTCCTCAAATATTTCATTTATATCATACAAACTCAAGCTACACAGTAAACAGATTCAAACGAAAAATGATCAAAGAAAAGAAGATAATATATTCACCCCCTTCTATATTATCCAAGGTATACAACTCATGCTCCATAATTGTCGTTTACCATCTTTTTGATGTTTTAAATATTAAATTAGACGTTAATGTTTTTTTTATCACAGAGGGATTGTTGGTATTACATTTTTCACGAGTAAATTGTAAATTATGTCTCAAACTATGTTTTATTTTCAGTTTGCCTCCGAATATTTGAAGTTCACCTGCCGAATCTTTACCTTATAAATAATTTTATAATCGCATTGTTCTGAGTATGAATGTAATATTTGTTCGTGGTTAACACTTTACATGTTAAAATTTTACACAAAAAATCTCTAAAAACTTTAAAGCATACAATATGTTACATCATTTTTGAAATAATAAGAATTACTACATCAATATCTTAATATTTATTAATTAATGAACTTGATAAAATAATATATTTTTTCTCCCGATACCAAGGTTATTAATTGAAAGAAGTTTAATTATACATTTATTTGTGATAGACGAAAAAGTATACTCTTTATGTTTTTTTTGTTGCATTATTTATGCATTTTTGTACATCGACAATAACATCTCATTGTAATTAGTAAAAAGATTTTGTATAAAGAAAAATATTTTATGATTTGTTACTACGAATGACCAAAATGAACAGTTAAATTTTAAATAATTTAGAAATTAATGTGAGAATGAATCTAATTTTTGGGATGCAATATGCAATTTACTCAATGTAAAAAGGATGTGGCAATTTTGTAAATTAATAGAACTTCCTGTAATTACAACAATACCCTCGTGCATTTACATGGGAAATCTACATTAAGGACGATCTTAGTAGCGTGAAACCCCATAATAAATATTAAAATATGTAATCATTCATCTACCCCTCTAACCTTAACATCAATATTTGATATCAACGTACCAATGATAAAGAATTGCAAATTGATGCGATTATGAAAATTTAGATATGAAATGTTACACTTAAAAATTTAGGAGACAAAGTGAAAATGAAACAAATTATTGGGATATAAAATGCAAATTAGTTTTACTTTTTCTCAAAAAATGATCCTTATTTATCTTTTCAAAAAGTAAAAATAATGACCATCATCTTATAATTTGAAAGTACGACCATTAAAATACTATAATAGATAAAATTTAATCAACACTTTGTAATTTACTCAAAACATTTTTAATAAGTTAAATACATAACTAAATACAAGTTCATTACGAAATTATGGTATAAATAGATTTTTGATACGTTTTAACTTAGGTTATAAATGACCACAAAATTTTGTAATATAAGTTAGTTATTACTTTAATGTTTAATAATGAATGACAATTTGTTCTTTGGAAAATTGTTGTTCGAATGAAGAGTCTTTTTTAAATTTAACCAAGCTTCTTGAACATTGATTTGAACTTTTTTCAAAATTTATGGCCTAAGGATATTTAATTTGTTAATCAATTTCATTAACATAAACATGTTACTTATGTGTTTGAAAAATAGATATAAAAAGTGTTGTTACTTTGTAAGAATGTTACTTTGTATTTGTATATAAATAGTGTTGTTGGAGTTGTCATACTTATCATGTCGTAAATCATTATAAGCTTAATTTTTTATAATATTAATTTGTTAATCAATTTCATTAACATAAACATGTTACTTATATGTTTACTTTGTAAGAATGTAAGAATGTTACTTTGTATTTGTATATAAAGAGTATTGTTGAAGTTGTCATACATTATCATGTCCTAAATCACTATAAGCTTAATTTTTTATAATATTAATTTGTTAATCAATTTCATTAACATAAACATGTAACTTACGTGTTTGCTTAATCATAATTGAATTTCGTACCAATTTTTGAGTTCTAGCTTACCCTGACTTCAAACAATACTCTTATTGTAATGACCAATAAAATGTTCATTTGAATACAAATTAACAATAATAACTTAAAACTTGTATTATGCATGAATTATTTTTAATATTTGTTATTTTATTATTTAAGTTTTAATATTTTATTAATTTTATTTCTTAAAAAAATAGGTAAACATGTTAAAATAGGTAAACATTTTTAAACAATTAAAAATATTAAAATAGGAAATTAATCGTGATATTTATGGAAAGGAAGGAAATTTGTTTAAAAAAATAGAAAGAGTAAAGTGTTTAGCTAAAAATGTAATTGATTACAAATAGATAATGTTATTATTTAATAATATTTTTTTAGTAGATAAGTAAGGATAATTAAGTAAAAATACTAAATACCAAAAACTATACCGACCAATCAAATTTTTAATGTTTGGAGAAGATGGTATAGTAGAGATAGATGTTAAGATTTGGTTTCTGAATTATTTAGTTCAAAATATGTTAATATCATCTCATAATTTTGGAAAATCTTTTGTATCACTTTACATATTTAGAGCAACTCCAAGACATTAGCTATTACATGTCTTAAGTTAAAATATAATGAATGAACAAAAAATTCTTGCTACTCTTACTTAAAAAATTAAAAGCTTCCATATCTTCCTTAGTTTTAAGGAACCTTGAATCATCCTTTATATCATTTTAATGAATAAAATATTCACTTCCCTTCATTTTTCATTTACTTTTAATGACATAAAAGTTGTTGGATTTTTTATTTAATATTATAATAATGATAAGGAGTTGTTGTATATAAAGAGTGTTGTTGAAGTTGTTGTACGGTTGTACCTTATCATGTCCTAAAATCACTATGAGCTTAATTATTTATAATATTTATAAGAAAGACACAAATTGCTCTTAGAAAACTAAATTAAAGTATCACAAACAAAAAACTTAATTGTATTATTTGAACAAGCATTAATTTATCTTATTACTAAAACTCCAATATATTAATTTTAAAATTTTAAGATAACTCTTTGATCGGAAGGACAATTTCACCCTTTATGTACCTGATATTACCAGAACAGAAGGGGGCAATTGAAAGTGTGTGTGTGAAGCTCAACCCTTTCTTTCCTCGCAAGCCCTAATTTTTGGTACTCTCTCTCCTCTCTCTACCAAATCAATTCATGTTTATGCTTTGTTTATATGTATAATTATATATAATCTATGTGTATATACTGGCTTATTAAATAATCCTGAAGCAATTAATCTATGTTTCAGTAATGAATATGTGTAAAGTTTTGATTTTTATTATCTTTAGCATAGATGTTCTTGATTTTATTAAATGGGTTGTGGGTTTTGAGTACTGGGATACTTAAATTTATTGGGATGTTGTGGGTTGTGTTTAATTAATTTATTTATATATATATATATATTTCTTGAAAAATTGTGTGAAGCAGCAGCTTAGGAGTATTTAAAAGATGATTAGTACCTGTCAAAAGAAAAAGATGATTAGCAGTGAGAGAATAGATGCGTAGTGATTTGTATGAATTGTTTGGAGACTTGGTATTCTGATTTTAAGTTTAACTACTGCTATTATTTTTTACCGAGTTTATGTAATGCTGAAAACAAGAAAATTATAGTTAGAATGAAGGTAGATCATAGATGCTTGCTTGTTCTTCCTCAAAAGTATTATCATCTAATTACAAATGCAGGTTGTGTAGACATTACTTGGACGGTAAAGAGTTCTGAGTTGCTATCTTCTGTGAGAATGATGAATATATTTGAAAGGGGTGTTGGCCCTCTATAGCACAAATTTAAAAAATAATTCCCCAAATAGCACAATATGTAATAGCACAGTAAAACGTTATATAGAGAGCGTTTTAGAAGAAACACAATGTCGTCTTTCGTTCTCCAGTCATGTGTCAATGTCAGGTGTTTATTATTAAAGAAAGAAGAGAAAACACACGTTAATGGGACTGAAAACGGAACACTATATTCCGTTTTCCAAGAAATGCAGTTGGATCTATCGTTTTCTGTAACTCATTATCAGACAACAAAGTAATAAGATGGACCCCACCTAAAGGAGTGTTGTTCCCGATACTCACCTCCCTTCTTGCTCACGTGATTGTTATTAGTGGTACAGTATTTTTATATTCTGATTACACATGTATACAAAGAAACAGAGAGATGCAACTTAAAGTATTGTTTTAAAGGGCCATTATTTTCAATTGTGTTGTTTGGGGCCATTTATCCTTATTTTGTGCTGTTTGGGGCCTTTTCTCATTTGAAAGCATGTGCTATCTATATGTTTAAGTGATTTCTGGAGGATAGTATTGATTTCGTGACAATTTTTTTTGTGACACTACCTTTTGGAGTTTCAGTCTATTGTGTCCTTTACTTGTTCTCAATTGTATCTTGTTTGGTCAGCTCAGATGTAGGCTAGGTTATTGTGTACATTAGTTTTGAGCACTTAAATTCCCTCTATTAACAATGATCTTGTTTTATAGTATTCTTTACTTTTTGACTTCTTACTACCAATATTTATGTACAAGTGTACATAAATCATTGCATGTACAGGGAATATTAGATCATCACACTATATACCTTAGATAATACAATCATTTTGTTGTTGAGTATATTTATGTTATTATTCTTTATATGACACAGTCAGTTTCTTTTGTATTAAACTTGATTGTTTGGCATATGTACTGATTATGAATTTATTTTTTGTTGCAGCAGTTAAATAATCATCATGTCTTGGTGCACTATTGAGTCTGATCCAGGTATGCTATTGTACATCCTATTAGATTGATGTTGTAATTCTTATGACATTTTGGATAGAGTTGGTTAACTTGATAGTTAATAGTATTCTTTTAAAGAAAATGCATCTCTTCTGCCACTAGATAATGTCACAATTAGCACTCAAATGACTCGTGCACAAGTTTTTTTGAACGCATATCATAATTCGTGGATTATGAGCATTGAAGGGAAGCGGAAATGGACATGTTGACACTTTAACTCATTGTATTATCTGTACTAGAATAGAACATTAATAAAATTAGGAATTTGATTTTCATGAAATTAAAGAAACCATTTCACTTGAAAAACGAAATCCTTTCGCACGCTTAATGAAACAAACTAATGTTTTTCATCCCCTTCCCTAAAATGAATGAGTGGATTGTTGATATTTACTTAGTTAAGCCATTGATAAATAAAATTAGGAATTTGATTATCATGAAATTAAAGAAACCATTTCACTTGAGAAACGAAATCCTTTCGCACGCTTAATGAAACAAGCTAATGTTTTTCATCCCCTTCCCTAAAATGAATGAGTGGATTGTTGATATTTACTTAGTTAAGCCATTGATAGGATATATTTTGGTATCACCCCTCTGCATTAGAGATCACTGATTTCATCCAGGCCCGGCTTTTAGCCGATGCAAACGGACCAAATGCACAGGGCCTCCTCTGTTGGAGGGCCCCCAAATCTGTGATGTGTTTATATAAGTTGATGTATTACCTCTGACTTTTCTTAAATTTCTGTGTGTCACTTATTAAGAAATCTTAGATACGGAGTACAATACTATTGCAGTTTCTTTTATTGTAAACTGTATTTTACAATAATTTTTATTTAACTTGAACATAATTAATTTAATTATATAGGTACGTATTGGTTTGGTTTGATACTTTTACATTACAATATCAATAAACATAAATATCAATGTAATCAAATAATAATAACATTAAATAAAATCTAACAAAAAAGTAGATTAAAAATGTTTCATAATGTATTCAGTTCTAAAATATTTTATTAGTGATATTTTAATAATGACTATTTTTTTCTGTTTTGAAATGAATTGAGATGATAAAATTGTTATCATGATTAATTATATTCTTATCATTTTTGTATAGTAAATCCTACGTATAGTATCAAAAACTTGCACCCAGAAAAATGAGTTACAAACAAGTAGTATAAAAAGTAATAATTTAGGGGCCTCATTTTAATATTTGAACAAGGCCCCTGTATAGTTTGAGCCGGGCCTGATTTCATCTATCTTGTGTTAGAGCTCTGTTGGGAATATTGAATGCTAAAACTGTCTGTTGCTTACTTTGTGAATGACACTTCTGTCTTGTTTGATTAATTTTTAAGTTTCAAAAACAATATTGCTTAAATATGATATTCCAGTTGACATCTCTGTATTTATGTTGTCATCGCATTGTTCAGCTTCTTCGTGTTTCAGAAAGTATATTATCATATTTTTGTTCAGATATATCCCACATAGTTTGCCTATCGGCTGTTATGTTACATTTGTCCTTTGTTTAGAGAATGTGTCTTTTAATTGAGATGGATGGTTTGTACTCCAGGTGTTTTTACCGAACTTATACAACAGATGCAAGTCAAAGGAGTGCAGGTATTGGTTAACGATTTGCTTATAAAGTGGTGTTGCATTTTCAATAAAAATAAGCGCACATGTTCTCTTTTGGTCAGATCAGAGGCATTGCCATAGTATGCCATGTGAAATTTTTATCTGTGCTGAGGTGAGACTGCTCTTGTCCAAACGCAGTCATGTTAATATCTCTGACAGGAACTGTTGGAACTAGTTTTAGACATTCTGAAACATACTTTCTGGTGTTTTAGTTAGACAGGTCAGTTGTGTGCTAAAACAGATAATTTATGAGTAAACTGAATAGTGAATATCTAGATTTGCATCCAAGTTCCGATAACAGGTGAGACCTTGTAAATTCTAGAAGAGAACATGTATTCATTTAATTTTATAATCATGGCCACGTAGTATGGTTTATTGCCTTAGTGAGGTCTGGTCCTAAAAATGTGTTAGCTCTCTCCTATATGTTAACGTTGTTGGAAAAAGCTACACAAAGTTTGTTCTCCATATACAAACTGCCTCCTCTTATAATGTAAAAGGGAAAAAAACAACTCAACTTATATGTTAGAAGGCATAGTAGTAGTTTGTGGCAATAAGCTAAAAAAACAAAAATTAAAAAAAAACAATGTTACACCTATTTTAAATTGCACTTTGAAAACCTTATCAAAGAGTTAAATCTGCTGGTTTTACTTGCTACATTTCCGAATGTGGCATTGTCAGTATGCTACACCTTATATTTTTTAACTTCACCTAAGAATCTGATGAATGGCTGACTAGCTAGTTTTGAGTCATTGGCCATTTATGAATCATGATGGAGCGGATTCACCTCCTGGGTCATATTGTATTTTGAGATTGTTATATGGATGGTTCTTTGTATCTTCTGTTACCACTAATGTACAAGAAGCACTTTCTTCTTCCTCCCAGTGTATAATGTTTAATGCTTCCTAAGAATCATGATTGAGTGGATTCACCTCCTGGGTCGTATTGTATTTTGAGATTGTTATATGGATGGTTCTTTGTATCTTCTGTTACCACTAATGTACACGAAGCACTTTCTTCTTCCTCCCAGTGTATAATGTTTAATGCTTGAGCAGGTTGAGGAATTGTATTCACTGGATATTGATTCTCTGAATTCTCTAAGGTAAACAGTGTTAACCTAAAATGTAGCTTGAGTTTAAGGTTTTTCCTTATAGAACATAAAATTTGTACACAATGTTACATATAGCACAGGGCACATCTGAAACTTGCGCTCACCTAACCATCACTATGCAGGCCAGTTTATGGGCTGATATTCCTTTTCAAGTGGCGTGCTGGTGAGAAGGATGATCGTCTTGTAATTAAGGATCCAAATCCTAACCTCTTTTTTGCTAGCCAGGTCAGTTTCATTTAAATAAATACCATTTGAGGACAACAACCTTACTAAGTGAGCTTGTCTAATTTTTATTTTTTTGGGAAACCCTGCAGGTTATCAATAATGCATGTGCAACCCAAGCTATACTTTCTATCCTAATGAACTGCCCAGATGTAGATATTGGCCCTGAATTGGCCAAATTAAAAGAATTTACTAAGAACTTTCCACCTGAGCTAAAAGGTTTGGCTATCAATAATAGTGAACCAATTCGTACAGCTCACAATAGTTTTGCAAGACCTGAGCCTTTTGTACCTGAGGAGCAGAAAGTTGCTGGCAAAGACGATGATGTGTATCATTTCATAAGCTATATTCCTGTAGATGGTGTGTTATACGAGCTTGATGGTTTGAAAGAGGGGCCTATAAGCCTTGGACAGTGCTCTGGCGGGCAAGGTAATATAGATTGGTTGAAGATGGTGCAGCCCATAATTCAGGAACGCATTGAGCGGTATTCCCAAAATGAGATCAGATTCAATCTTCTCGCTGTAATAAAGAACAGGAAAGAGATGTATACTGCTGAACTGAAAGAGCTTCAAAGGAAGAGGGAACGCCTTCTCCAGCAGTTGGCTACACTACAGTCGGAGAGACTGGTTGATAGCAGCAATGTTGAAGCACTAAACAAATCTCTTTCTGAAGTAAATAGTGGGATTGAGAATGCCACAGAGAAGATCTTGATAGAGGAGGAAAAATTCAACAAGTGGAGAACTGAAAACATTCGCCGGAAACACAACTACATTCCATTTTTGTTCAACTTCCTCAAGATTCTTGCTGAGAAGAAGCAACTGAGACCTCTTATTGAGAAAGCTAAACAGAAAGCAAGTGCTCCTAAATAAAGAGTGCTCCCTTCCCAGGTCAAAAGAGTTTCTGTCTTTTAGTTGCCAGTTAACTTCAGACTTCTGTACTAGATACATGCTTGCGTATTTGCTTTCTTTCATCTTAGGATTCTGGTATTTATGTCAGATTATCCCCTCAGGGATATTTTCTGGGAATGATGTAATGTGCTCACGACTTATCTTATGTTTTGCTTTTAATTAATGCTTCAAAACGAAAGAAAAACTGAAATCTCAGGGCCTCGGGGATGTTTTCTGGGAATGATGTAATGTGCTCACGATTTATCTTATGTTTTCCTTTTAATTAATGCTTCAAAATGAAAGAAAAACTGAAATGAGTCTCATAGCCATGGATAAAAGCTGAAATTTCTACCTTGTCATAGTTTAGAAGTGAGAGATATTGTATGTTTTATGTACCTTTACGGTGAAGTTGCAGCAGAAAAGAGGAGAGGATGCATTGTGTAAATAAAGACGGTCGAGCCACTGAAGTGGCGAATTTGAAGTTTGACACTAAATTCATATATTTTAATAATTGTTTTTATTGCGGTTTAATTTTAAAGAAGTCACTAGCTAGTAGCTACCAAGTCTCAAGGAAACAGAAATAGTATTTGTTCAGTAAAATTTTTGCACATAATATCACAAGAATAGACAAATTTGAATTGGATATACTTGACTAAATGCAGTTTCAGAGTACAATAATTTTTTAAATATTTTTTGTTGTCAGAAACTATTCTAAACGACGAATATGAACTAGTAATATAAAGAAAAACTCGATGTTTGAAAAATTAAATAAATTTCGGCCTTGCCCACTTTTTATATAAATGTTAACTACGACTATACAAGTTATAGTAATTCATTAGACTCGGAGTTGCTCGATTTTGGATTTTGGTTTCAGGCTTTCGGTTAGTTGTCTCGAAATGAAGTGTAATTCTGCAAGTGAAAGCTCATACTTCATATATAGCCAGCACTAATTTGTAATACATTTTGCAAGAAGAAACAAAGTTGCTAGAAATATGCAACAAACAGCAGTTCAAACAGCATCATAGTGCTCGTTATTAGCCATTCGGAGTCCAGGTTCTTGAACTGTGTCATAAAATGACATTCCAAAGTCAAAAGTGCAACATAACAAACAATATTTACAAAGATTACTGCTTCCCAAACAGCAAGTACTAATTAAGCAACTTGGTCAACATCATCGTTGTCGTCATCATCTAGTAACCTCCATGAATAAATGCGTTCAAGCGGTTGAGTTCATCTCGATGCTCACTCACCACAGCACGGACCACGTCTCCGATGGATACCATTCCTATCATTCCTTTGTCATCAACTACTGGGATGTGCCTGATGCGGTTATCTGCCAATGACAACAGTATCATAAGTATACCGACACCTTTTACTTGTCAAGGGAAAACGTTGCTAGACTAACAATTTTGGTAATGTCTACACACGAGTTGCTACTGTTTTTTTATTTAAAGTACAAAAATGTAGAAAGTTATACCTGTCATAAGTTGCATTGCCTTCAAAACTTTTGTGGAAGGTGTAACAGTGATAAGCTTGTTCTGCAATTACCGTGCAAGGCAGGTATGTAAATTACAGATTAGCAATTACCCAGGATGGCTACATGATAGAAAGTCATACTAAAATCTAAGAATTAATTTTTATGTTGTTATCTGCAATTAGGCACAACTAATACCTCTTCGGTCATAATATCCCCAACCTTGGTGGACTTGGATGATCGTCCTTGTACTATGATTTTCCTGAGATAATCTGGAATAATAACATTAAACCATGTCATTATAACCAGTAAACTGCAAATGACGAATTATATCTGAGGGGAGTCAGAATTGTAAGCAGCTGGATAATCTGTATAGTGTAAAATGGAGCAATAAAGTTCTTTTTTATGGCAGAGCAACATTATGATGTAAGAGTCCTGGGTGAATGATACAACAGTTACAACAGCTAGGGTGATATTCAGAAGGCCCAATATCATCCCAGGAAATACAAGTCGAATTATATATCAAATTTTGGGGTTTCCAGTAGAGAGTATTACTAATATAGAAAGATAAAAAATTAAAGCAACCTGACCTTTAAGCAATGTCTACATCATTCCTACAAATGCTTCTACTTTTGTGTTAAAGTTGGATGGAGAAGCAAACAGTTAGTCACATTTGGATCATGGGATTCCAACCCAGTTGACGGGAATGGGAATGAGATTTCAATACAAAAATGTAAGAGAACCTCATTCCCATTCCCATTAACCAGATTGTAATGCCATGATCCAAACGGCCCCCTATGTATATGATGATAGTAAACACAAGTTCTGCAGACTAAGGTGCACCCACAAATTACAGATACACCTTGTGCTGCCTTGGCATATATGCACATATCAATGACTAAACTAAAAAACAGTAGTATGTTCTCTGTATTCTTTTTTGCTAAAATACAGTAGTATGTTTTAGCTACAAAAGTTCACATTGATCTTAATAAGAGCTCCAGTCCATGATTTAATTGTACTAAATTCTTGAGTTAAAACTCTGTGATTTGGATATAGAAGGTTTGAGAAACATAAGTTTGCAACTTCTCATACCTCTTTCTGTGATGATTCCAGCAACTGCATTTTGCTCCCCAGGTTTTACCACTACCAAGGCTCCAACATTGTGCTGAGTCATCTGCAAAGGACATCATTCATTGGTAATTAATCACCATCAAATTATTGCCAGGTACGAAAGCTGTATAGAATTGACTGCATAGTTTATGCACAATCAACAGCAACAGAAAAAGTAAAGCACAAAGATACATACCGACTTGACAGCATCATACACAGAGTCATCAGTGGTGCACCAAAGCCAGGAGCCATCATTACTTTTCCCTTTGCCTTTCAAAATGTCCGAAATCGTGGTGCTCTCAAAACCATGCTCTTCTATGCGAGCAGATGAGACAGACTCATAACGCGAAAACATAAGAGGTCGCAGAACTGGATTCCCCAAACGGACACGTTCCAAAACCGCATTCTTGAGGATACTTCCATTTGATAAGATTGATCGAAATCCTCCTCGCATTGCAGCCATTCTGAAACAAGATCTAGTCAGGGTACAAAACACTAATTCATGTTTACTCCACCTAGCAGATATTGCTCAAGAAAAATTAAGCTACAAATCCTCAAAACACAAATATTCCGGTAATCAAAACATCACTGACAAGAAATGCAATTATTTCCTCTGAGATCCATGGTAGTCACAAAACTATCAACTTTAATCATAAAATGGGTAAATTTATCTACTAATTACAAGCACGAGACTACCAGATAACAGTAAAAACCATGGCAAACAAGGTGATGAAACTAACAATCTAAACCAAAAGATCTGTACTTGCTAAGTCATGAAAATCACTACTTGTGAAGTTTGTTACAAACTAATCTACCACCCAAAACTTCACTAGCATATATAAGTCTAATTACCCTTTTTATTCATTAATTGTTAACATATCAAGAAACTCTACAACAACATACTAATATGCTAGAGCAGCTCTAAATTCTCTAGCACATATTCACTGACATTTATACAACTTAAAATTGTCTCTCTTTCTTTGAGACTTCTCTAGTATGCTAAAAGCTATGAATAAATCCAGAAATCATTTATTTACCAAGATAGAATAAAATTTTAACATGTCAAATGGGTTCTGACCCACATCTCTCTCTCTCAGACACAAACATATGTAGAAACTTAAAGAGAGGAGAAGAGAAGAGGGGTGAAGCTGGAATACCTGAAGAGAGATCTGAGTGTCGCACACCACTTGTTGAAGAAAGAGCTTAAAAGAGAAACAAGGTGGCTAGTGGTGAGTTGAGTTTCCAAGTTCTATCATCCATATATATAAAAAGTGCACACTTTCTGTTGCAAATTACAATTACAAGTATATTAAAGATACTTATATTTTATTATTATCTATATTATATACAAAAACTTACTCTTTCTGTACTCTCCGGCACTATGGAAAAAAGGACGTGACTATGAGATATAAAATTTTATGTTTAAATTTTTATTAATAAAGAAAATTTTAAAAATAATTTATGAAATTATACTTTATTTATATCTTAAAATGCGTGTTTATTAGTGTAAATAAAATTGTAAAAAAATGAGAGGGACTGATGAAGTATATTTTATATATTTTTGGTTAAATTTAACGATTATTTATTTGTTTCTTGATTTTATTATGTTTAATTATATACTTTTTATTTATTAATGACAAATTTAAGCACATATATAGTATTTTAGGTTATGAACATGTAAACATGTTTAAACTATTTTTATTAAAAATAAGTATAAGTACATAATATATATATATTTATATGATAAAATAAATATATTATTCAAATTTAAATTAATTTATTCTAACCATATCAAGCCCTGAAATTTTCAAAAAATTGGGTCAAGCACAATTTTTTTTTTGTTAAGAGGGATTGAATACTCTAAAATCGTGCTTATATCCGAACTCGTCTTGAGTCAAATTTTGATCATCGAGGCAAACCCATCGCATTATATGTTTATTGAGCAGAACATCGAGAAGACGTAATATATTACGACACATTTACTGAAATGCATGTTATGTTTTGTTTATTTAGGTGCGTCATAATTATTTATACAAATGAATTCTTCGACTGTTTAGTTTGTGTTTATTTAGAGTGTGTATTATGTGTTTGATGGAATGCTTGAACCAAAATTATAGGCTTTGTGCATGTAAATGCATTTGGGGTTGGTCTGCTCATTAAAGTAAATATTTGTTATGGGTTGTTGTTTGAACTCGCAGTGACAAATTGTTCTTTATCGATATTGTCGAGTTTGTGCTTTTTTGGGGTTAATTTATATATGTTATTTGCCTCTCTCTCTCTTTCATGTCTCCTCCTACGGTGGTGGTTGCCTTTTATTTTCAGTGTCACTCTTTGGAGACCCTTCTGTTATCCCTCTTTTACTGTCTCTTTGGCTCTTCTTTCCTTTTTCCCCGTCTCCTCCGCTTTTTTTTCTCAACTTTTGTTTTGGATCTGTTTTTTGACCTCTCTCTCCCCCTTTCATGCCCCCTCCTACGATGGTTGCATTCTATTTTCGACGTCACTCTCTGAAGACCCCTCTCTTATCTTTCTTATCCCTCTTTTACTATCTCTTTGGTTGTACATTGAGCCAATTTGTTCACCGTTAAAAGACGATTATACCCTCAAAGTATAAAATGACTTTTCAACCCTTTACTCTATCTACTTCATATTAATATCTTCGTTATTAATACATATTAATGTCTCTAATCATTAATAACTAATTTTCATTAAAATACTAATTATTTTGTAATCAATACTTGCATGCATGATAATGAGTTAAATATAATTATAGATATTAATTATCTAATCATTTAAGTATTAGTAGATAGATAAATATAATTATAAATTATAATATTTAATAATGGTGGATTAATAAATATAGACGTGTTAATGATGATTAATGAATTACATGTAATTAATTCATGCATTCATTACAAAATTATTATTATATAATAAATAGGGATATTTTAGTAATTTCAGATTGAATAAACTGTCTCAAGCAACCCCTAATTGCTCTATTATATAATAGATAGATGTAGAAAAATATTTTGGCTATCTAACTTCTGAAGAGGTATTTAGAGCATTTTTCTTTATTTCCACAACTGTTTTATAGCAAGGTCATTTACATTTACATGTTTGTAACGTATTTATAATATAAAATAGTACAAATAATTTTATAAAAATGATTTTATAATTAAATTTATGTTGATAATAATGGCAAAAGAAATACACACAGATAAGGGTATAATAAGCCGAGCCGAACACTATGATGCTCGAGTTTGAGTTCGATTAAATAGTTTGGGCTGAAGTTCGAACTCAAACTCGACCGAAACATAAATTTCAAGCTCGAAACTCGGCTCAATCAAAATTCGATACGCCGAGCTCGACTCGAAAACTCGAATTGATTTTACTAAATATTGAGAAAAGCTCGAAAGCAATAAATCCGACTTGATTAAATATGCAATGCATCTATATATATATATATATATATATATATATATATATATATATATATATATATATTGAATATTTGTATAATAATCTATAAATAACATATAAATAATATATAAATATTAATATTAATATAAGTTTGATTAGGCTCATGAACCAAATAATTTGAAACTCGAGCTTGGCTCGGTAAATTATTCGAATAGCTCGAGCTCGAGCTCGACTCGATTATTATCAAACCAAATTTAAATATTTTACGAGTCGAGTTCGAGTAGCTCACGAACCGTTTGACTCATTTACACCCCTACATACTAGGGGTGTTCGCGGTGCGGACGGTGCGACTTTTCGCCTAAACCACGAACCAACCCGCATATGCGGTTTAGTCAATTTCTCAAATCGCGACCGCACCACAAAAAGTAAAAACCGCACAAACCACATCACGAAAAGACGGTGTGGTACGGTGTGATTTATGCAGTTTATACATTTTTAAATATTTATTTTAACATAATACTACAATGACATAATTTAAAGTTTTGACAAATAGTATATGAACAAATATTAAAATTTAGTAAAACTCTCATTATTGGACTAGAAAACAAGACATATTAATAATAATCTTTAGTGAAATTACAAATAACAAAAATACATCAATGGGAATAAAACATAACTATCCAAACAAAAATTCTTTCCAAGTCACCGTTTTGAGTTTGATAATGTGCACGATTTCATATTTGATATATGTCAATATATCTACATCCGAGACCCCAAGTGTTTATGTTTCTTTTAATATTCTACAACATACAACAAATATACATCAAATAAATGTATCAAAATATTAATCCACGAAATTGTATAATATATTATAAATATATAAATATAAATATGTAGAAATGTGGTGCGATACGGTTTAAATCGCATTATTTTTAACGTTAAACTGCATTGCATCTCCCGGTTTATAAAAAATTCAATACATAACCGCACTACAAAAATTAAAAATTATGTTTTATGATACGAATTAATGTTTTATGATACGAATTAATGCGGTGTGAGGATTAAGAACATCACTACTACTGCTCTACAGAGAGAGCATGAGCACGAGCACGGGGACAGGAAATGTGGATAAGGTAGATGGGTTGTAGGAAGTCGGTCAGGAATACCGTGAACTTTATTTTACAAAACCACTTCTCTATTTTCAGAATATTATTATTAAAAAAGGACAAGTTGTAGTTACCGATGATGACTCATCTTCCACTCCTGCTGATACCTATCCCCTTTATAAAAAAAGGGTCTCCTACCATTCACACATTATCCTCTGCATTTAATATTTATAATTCAGCAATTTAATATTAGTCATGACAAATCAGTGGGGGCCATTATATCATGTCACTATACATCTTTGATGTATCAGTCTTACCCAACTCTACCAGGAATCCATCATTTCTGATTTTATTTGCATTAGCTAAGCCAGATACACTTGATCCTCCCATTGATGTGATGCTCCCCAGCAGTTTCAATTGTCTAACTTATATGCAACAGACATGTAAATATAATTGAGGAGCCACCACACCACCCACCAGTCTCATACAGGTTTTGTCCAACTCATGTTGCTCAGTAATATAAATCCAGTTTTGCTTTGTGAATACCTACACTCATATTTCTCAATTGCAACATTTTTATCGCTACTAACAGATTCGGTGAACAGATGATACATTCTTCAGTGACACATCTAGACGACTAGCATACACTTGACACAAGAATATATCGCTAGGAAAAGTTCGGTGAAGAATGAAGTTTTCAATGACACGTATAGATGACTATACACTTGACACATAAATATATATGTTACGTATAGCATGTTATTTATTCTCTAAATTAAGAATATTCCATGACTGTCTCACCCTCAGTTAAGGAACATGTTGCTAATTTCACAGAATATAGAACAAAAAACCTGAACTAGTTGTCTTCATAAGATCAGGGCAAAATGAGAGAATCTTAACCTCTCCACCAAACAAAAGTTTGGCCTAACATACATGGTAACTTATTTGTAACAAATGTGGTGCCGCAGTAATTTTTTAAGTTTCCATTAAAAAATACTCTACAACTTTATATGGCAACTGAAGCTCCATACTGGAAAAGTAAAACCATGAAGGATGCGAAGACCACGGTCAGTAACTGAACTCACTCCACAAAATAATTGTCACGTAATGAGTACAAAAAACCCTTCGACCTTCCTCTAGTAGATAAAAATCATAAAAACAATCAACTCCGACACACGCTGAGCTGCTTGTAGCAACAAAGCTTGAAGCTGAACTAAAGAATATAACAGACCGTCGTCTATTCTCCTACTGTTAAACCAAAACCAAACTTGTAGTCTTTCTTCATGTGATCTAACTGCAATGCATACATTGAAAACTAGTTAAAATTAATATCCCAAATCACAAAATTATCAATAAATGAGATATAGTATGGAGCAGGAAACAACACAAGTTTATTCTATGTCATCCCTTAATTAACCAACTTCAAAAAGGTATTTTTCTACTTTCAGACATGAAGTTTAAATGCTAAATGAAGACAATCTTTACTTGGACACTATCATAATATAAAGTAAGTTGTGCATATATTCTCAGATTGTTCTTATAATATTTTCCTACGTCCTCACAAGTCCTGCATACATGCAGCTGTTCCAGGAATAGTTGTCAGTATTGAAGGAATTTTTTGATTTTCCCAAATTGCTAATACAACCTCTCATGCACACTGTTATGCTTAGTACGGCCTACTGAAAGTTTAAACACGCACTAGGAAAAATCACTATGACCTTTTCATTCCCTACATAGTTCGAATGATTTGTAACTGTTTCTTGGATTGCAATATGAAACCCGATATTTGATGTTAACTGTTGAGGATAACAATTATAGACGTCAACAAAAACAACGGGACTAACCTCTGCTGAAAGTATAAAATTAAGACCCATATTTAAACGTTCTTCCAGATAAGCAGATGTGCAACCATTGGAGTCAATTTTCCCTCTAAGACGACACTGTCATAAGACGAGAAACAAAGTCAAAATGATGTAGCTCAAAATAAAAAGATCATACCAAGAAAATGTGAGGAGTTAAAAAAATTCTTCTAAAATTGTTTAAACATTAAATTCATTAGATACTAATCAAACACGACAAAGTTACGGTGATGGGGCTAAAATAGGGTTTGATAGATGGTTTCTCTGATAATTCTCACGCAGAGAACAAATAACACAAAATTATTATCAAATATCAATCATAATAGTCTCCAATTACAAGAGGTAATCCCTATATATATAATAAAACTCAATCAATCTTTCCTAATCAATTTCAGATCCTAAAAGATAAACTTTCCTACTATGAGTCTAGAAGATAATTATTAACTCTAATAACTCTCTCTCTCTCTCTCTCTCTCTCTCTCTCTCTCTCTCTCTCTCTCTCTCTCTCTCTCTCTATATATATATATATATATATATATATATATATATATTCTAGAGTATTCTAAACATTGGGCTTCCAAGCCCTGGGTTGCTATGTATAAACAGCTGGAGTGATATTACTAGCTAAACTTGTATGAATGGTGCAAGTACCTTCTCTTCTGTATTTTTAGAATCAAGACACATGATCTGTTGATTCAGAGTAGAAAGTTTTTGGCAAGAGTTGACTCATTCACTACTAACAAATAATTTGTATGCAACCGAAAATAAAATATAAATGTATATTTACAAATAAGAGAATTGAAGCTCTATAAGTTTCTTACATGAGATTAGACCAAAAAACAGAAAATAAACACAAACACTCAACAACGGTCGACAATGGAAAAGCAAAATCAGGTTACAGCTAGACCACAAAAATATATCTGTACATATGTAGACATGGTAGATAATATAGTTTACAGATATAATTATAGGCATAAGGCGTCTGAGGAATATACATAACAAACAGACACACACACACACTACAATGTGACATGTACTGTGATGTCATATATTTTAAATGTCAACATATGTACAGATATAAACAATATAAATTAGTATGTTTCCACAGTAGAAATCACCTGACGGAGAATATAATCATAACCAAAACTTGCAGTGACATCTCTAGACATGTAGTTGTACATGAAGTCTGTTGCTAGAGAAACCTGCAAGGAAAAAAATAGATATAAACGGCGATACTGATTTCACAATTAAATTTATATAGGCTGACAACATACCTTTTCAGATAGTTTCTGAACATAGCTCAGAGCAACCATCCCAGTACTAGCAACTTGCGCAGTGGCAACCTGCACATAATACTCAGTGAATAAAAAATAATAATAAAATCTTTTCTTCACGATATATGACCGTCCATTTCAGGCCCAAAAAAATTATAAAAGTTCGTGTATCAACATTTAAGATTACACCAGTCATGTCAACATTCATCTAGAAACAACAGCTGGGCAAGTAAAACTAAGAAGGTGAGTGAAAGGCTTCCATAAACATGTAGCAGCATACAATTTTAAGTAGTTGAACCTCAACCAAAAGAAGTACCTTAGATCATATTACTACCTTAGATCAGACTCCAGCGGGTACTGTCTAAAACTGGTAGTTCTACATCTTTTGTTCTTTTAGTAAATTACAAATTAAATGGAATACAAAAATGTATAATAATGTTAAAACTTAAAACAGCATATACCATCTTATCGTTGTTGTATCTTGCAGCATAACCAAGCCCAGACTTGCGAGCCTGACCAGCCCAGAATACTTCACCACCCATTGACAGATGTGGAGTCAAGCTCTGCATGTAATACAAAGTCCCGGTGATAAGAATAGATAAGGAGGTTAATATGGTTAACTGAAAAGAAGATAAGAATGACGGAGAAGTGTGCAGAAGATACTCTGCTACTATTTTCACAAATGAAAATACGTCAAGAGCTAAGTGCAGCAAATCTTTTTTACAAAAGGTATGTAAATTCAAATTGATAGGAGTTATAGTACATAAATCCATATGTAGTAGTTTGAGGCACTGTCATATACCTGGATGTAACTGGCACCAAGCAAAGTACCATTACCAAGTTGAAACTGACTCCTAAAGTCACGACCCTGTGTATACAAGGAAAATTGAAAATAAAGGACTTGCATAAAGTTCAAACAATTAGAATTAGAGTGAACTATATAAACAAGTAAACTACTCCATGAGCAGTCATCAACGACAGGGCTAGTTAAAAAAACTTATATTTGAGATACTAATAAAACTGTGAAGATGTTAAAATGAAACAAATATGTACCTTGTAATCAAAAGTCGCCATGCCATGCGACATGTGCTGCTCGTTTGTAAGCTGGAAGGAAAGAAAGAAATTATTCAAATTTCACACAAATTGAAATCTGCGGCCAGCAAAAACACAACTTCAAAAACTAAAAGAAGCATGTTAGCATGTGTATACTTGAGCATTGCCCTTCAGCGTGAGATTCTCAGACAAATCACACTTCAATCTTGCATTGACTCTCCCGTCTGTCAACACCCTCCCAATAAGCATTAACTGTTACACAACCATGCATGCTGTATCAGTTAAGACTTAGTTTACAAGAAAAAGCTGATACACCAAAATCAGTAGAGAATACATACTTTTGGGTCTATAAAGTTGGCACCAAACTCGTAGTGAGAAGTAGGAACTTTAATTACTGTTTTGGGATCTTGAGAAGGGACTTCAGTAGGTCCCATGAACACACTAGCAAATACGATTAAGAAGGCTATTATTGACAAGACCAGAAAGAATCTAACAAGATCGGCAGGGTAATTTTGAACAAACATCAGAAGATAAATTAAGAGTTTAAGTACCTGTGACTGAGCGAGAAGTTTTGGTTCAGTCCTTTATTGAAATCAAAACGAAATCCCTCAAACACTTCTGGCTTTAAGGACACTGCAAACAAATAAAAAAAGAGAGAGATTAGCAAATGAAAGCCGGGATTCCTATGAACAAAATACACTAAAAATGCAACAGCAATGTCACTAGCCATATTCTTTACTAGCGTATAGCAGAAGTACTGTATCCATAGCATATGATGGTCACAGTTGGAGATGAAACAAGCGCTTTCAATATGAATTTAGCTTACCAATATATTTCGGAGCTGGATGAAATTGGCATATGAAAAAATTAAACATACCTAGCACGTTCTATTCAGATGTAGGGTTTGAGAAGGGTAAAAATCACTCCATTAAGGAGTTCTAATATGTGAAGAACTTTGGCTTGGAAAATGCCAAACCCAGCAATTATGAAAATCAAAAGTACAGTGACAACAAGGGTTGAAAAGTGAGTAGCATATTTTTGGGAAAAAACTGCGACTCTTTTGGAAAGTAAGATGAAAAAAGTATTGAGAACACTCAAAAACTCAGTATAACCATGATTACGCAATAATGCATTCAATAAACACATGACACTAAGTAAGCTGACAGGAACCCTACAAGTACATTTCGCAGTATTAACAAAAACCAAAAAAAAAATAAAAAAATCCCTAGCCTAAAACCTCTTCGTACAAAACAGAACCCTAGCCTTAACCTACTTAACACTTAAGTGCTAAACCCCAATTCACCCCACCAGCCTAAACGCAGTGGTTCTCAAATCACCCAATTTGCGGCCTCTAAAAACTCCATACCACAGTTCACAGCATCAGTTCAGTATAAGACAACCATGTCTAGGCCCACTTGTTAATGATAAGTAATTCACTTACACTTAACCTAAAGCAAGTACATAATAATCAGCCGCAGTATCATTCAAAAACTAATACTCCAAACATAATTACGCTCTCGAAACACTCACAGATCCACAAACCTAACCACCTCACCAAACCCTAAACACAAATCACAAATCAACTAAACAAATCTAAACAGCATTGAGTATATAAACACATAAATCATCAATTAACACTAAATCAAACATAAAAATCAACAATTAACATCGAATTAGAGAAACAAACTGAGAGCTTCGCGATGAATCTCTTCGTAAGGAATGGGACAAGGCAAATTCATGTAATCGACTTTCTCGGCGGGTTTAGGAGTGACCGGAGGAGGTACGAGAGATGCCATTGTGAAAATCGAGGTGTTTTCAACAGATTTCTCCGGTGCGGCGACGTGTATTCAGGGGGGGAGAGAGAGAGAGAGAGGGGGGTTTATATTAGAGGGGGAGAGTTGTGAATAAAGGGGGGAGTAAAATAAACGGAGGAGAGACGAAAACAAGGAAATGGCAAAACCCTTCCCCAAACCACGAAAAACCCCTAGCGCAAGTAGGGACCATCGGGTCGGGTTAGGATGAGATCCAAGTTCAACTAATTATTATCACTTCATTTTAAAAAAAAAAACAATTAATTAACTTTTGTCCAATTTTTAACAGGGATCCATATTCAGTTTGTTATTAAGATAACATACAATAAAATAATATATTTAAAGTGAGCACATATTTCATATGTAACAAAATAATTTTTAATATTAGCGTTTTACCCTGCTACGCACCGAAAACACGCTCTTAAAAATTTTAAAATAATTAAAAATATATTATATAATAGTATTCATATTAATTTTTTTCCACATACGTTTACTAAATATACACACGCATGTAAATCAATACTATCAATCAATACTTCCTATTATATAATAGACGAAACATTAAAAGTTTGGTTGGTCGGTATGGTACGTTGTGATTTTACTTAATTGACCTTAATTAATTGTACTTCGTGTTTTTACTTAATTAACCTTACTTATTTACAGAAATCTATACTATTATATTAAAGACTAAACATTGAAAGTTTTGTAGTATGGTCCCGAAAGTTTTTGTAGTCTGGTCATTCCATTCATAGCCGTTAGATATTTCTGATCAAATTGATGATAACCGTTAGATAAAATATTAAAATTATTATATAGAATATCTTTTCTATTTTTCCTAACTAAAATATCTCATTTTCCAAAAATATCGCAGGCAGTTTCATTTAATAAAACAACATACTAAGGTTATAATTGCTAATAACTAACACATTACAATTTTTAGTCAAAGTGTATATTTTTTAAATATTTTCTAACTAAAATTTCTACTTTTCTATTTTTTCTAAATAAAACCTCTCATTTTCAAAAAATATCACGAACAGTTCTATTTAATAAAATAAAATAATAATATTATAATTATTAATGACTAACCGGTTAGCTTTTTTTCCAAAACGTATATTCTTTTTTATATTTTCTAACTAATATTTCTCATAACTAAAACCTTAAAATATCACGGGCTATTCCATTTAGTAGCATAAAATACTAATATTATAAATCTATCTATCTATCTCTCTATCTATACTATATTATTAAAAACGAAACATTGAAAGTTTTGGTACCTGTTTTTTGATACTTGTTTTTTGATACGGCACTTTGCTTATTTAATTGTTTATTTAATTATTATAATCAGTCACCCTTTCAGTTAAAATACATTATCATTTTTTTAAAAAAAAATTCACGGGCAATTTCATTTTCAGCTAAAACATGTTACTTTTTCTATTTCCCTTGCTAAAATCCCTCATTTCCCAAATATATCACGAGCGAACCATTACTTATTTATTTTAAAACCTATTTTAATACTTTTAATTGACAATTATTTTTTCCCTCTCTTTCTAGAAAAATCATGGGCAATTTACCTTTTTGAGGTAAAACATGTTATATTTTCTATTTTACTTACTAAAATCATTCTTTCCCAAATATATCATATACAAACCCTTACTTATTTACTTTAAAATATATTTTAATACTTTTAATTGACAATTACCTTTTTCAACTAAAACATGTCACATTTTCTATTTTTCTTACTAAACCCCCTCTTTTTTCAAAAATATCACGGACAAATCGTTACTTTCATATTTTAAAATTCAACGAAAACATGTTCATTTCTATTGTTCTTACTAAAACCCCTTTTTTCCCAAAATATCACACGCAAACCGTTACAGTACTTATTTATTTTAAAATCCATTTTAATATTTTTAATTATTTTAAAAATGTTTAACACGTCCACTTGTTTTTTTTAATAAATGCAATTAATAAAATATAAAATATAAATAATAAAATTAACAATTATTAGAAACAATCTGTGCATCGCACGGGTTTTAAACTATCAATACTATTATATAATAGACGAAACATTAAAAGTTTGATTGGTCGGTATGGTACGTTGTGATTTTACTTAATTGTCCTTAACTATATTTCGTGTTTTTACTTAATTAACCTTACTTATTGTTGTGGAATGAAAAGTAGATTTAGATGTTGACGGCTGTATTCAATGAATGATGGTGGACAATCGTGTCTTTATGGCTGCTCTCGTGGTTCGTGACTAAACAGGTCCTCACAAGATGCCTACGTATCTCTGTTATGTAGAGAATCAAGCCAAAAAACGTAGTTCTAGAATGAAGGACGAGGGTCCTTATATAGGCGTCAGGAGCCTTGTATTTAGAGTAAGTGTAGGAGACTTAGCTGATAAGTCTCATTATTGATGACTGATAAGGAGTGTATTACTTGGTAGACAAGTTTTATCCTTATCTGATAAGTGTTGTGACTCATCATATTGTTTGATTGGGATTCTGGATCCTTTCATCAAGATATTTATCATATTTGGACTTATTTAATGAGCTGTACATTTTCCCTATTTATTAATTACGAAATTAATAAATAATTAGGGTTTCGGGCCTTTTATCGGGCCTAATTCTTGGACCGAACTAGGTCTAATTAATATATCATTAATTACATATCTAGGGTTATTTTTAGCCCATATCATTTGCCCCCCAATTTCTAGGAAAACTTTTCAAGTTTTCGTAGAAATTACATTGACCTTTTTCGAGATTCGGGGTCTTTTTATCCTTTACCTAGGACTTTATTTACACCAGTGTTTCACAAGTATCGCCTTATTGCAAAGTGTGGAGCGACCTACACATTTACGACGATTGTTGCCTTATTCGAGGCTAATTTGACATTTATGTGAAATATTCCTAATATTTAAGAAATTTCCATGTACCCACAGGTATTTTTAATAATTATTCCTAATATTTTAGGAATTTTCATGTACCCACAGGTATTTTTAACATTTATTCCTAAAACTCATTTTGAGGTCTTTTAGACCTCATTTTGAGGTTTTTTCGACCAGAATTCTAGGTCATTTTCGACCAGGATTCTAGGTCTTTTTCAACCAGGACTGGGGTGAGGTCGAATGGTTCGACCAGGAATTTTAGTATAAATTCGACCAGGAATTTTCGACCAGGAATCCAGGCTATTTCGACCTGGATTTTTGACCAGGAATCCTAGGTCATTTTCGACCAGGACTGGAATGAGGTCGATCAGTTCGACCAGAAAATTTAGGTCTTTTTCGACCTTAAATTTTCGACCTCATTTCTTTGCATTTTCGAGCAGGAATTTTCGACCTCGTTTCTTTGCATTTTCGAGCAGGAATTGTAGCTTAATTTCGATCAGAACAGTGTTGAGGTCGAACACTTCGACCAGAAAGTTTAGGCCTTTTTCGATCTCAAATTTTCGACCAGGAATTAGTATTATTTCGATCTCATTCCCAGTATTCATTTTCGACTAGGAAGTGGAGTGAGGTTGAACATGTCGACCTTGATTTTAAGTGTAAATTCGACCAGAAATCTTCGAGTTCAACTTGGGTCTTTTTCGACCTCACATTTTCGACCAGGAATTTGGGTCGTGTGTATACTGATACATGATTTTGCTAGTATTCTGATACATGATTTTGCAAAAAATTTCGCCATCGGGGGGTGCGCTGCCCCCCCGAACGCGGGTTAGGGCTTTGTTTTATTCATGATTGGATCTTGAAAAGTGATAAACACATTGAGGGGTCTTCCTGAACGAAGATAGACATAACATTACACTTGTTTCTTTAATTTTGAGCTTCCAGTATATCGAATCGAAGCTCGTTCTGAGCTCTACTTCCTCGAATTTTCAGGGGTTTCAACCCTTCACCCTTCGGGGTTCGTTGTATTCAACTCTATTTGTGTAGTTGACATGCATATTTTGTATGTTTTCCTTTGCAATAATTTGTAGTTTGTCTTGGCAAAGCTTTTGAGGATGTTTCTACCAATCAAAACGGGCTCAATCCTTCATCTGCTTTCTGGGAAGCTCATGATTTCATCGAATCTTATTTCTACTTGTCCTACTAGCGGATCCTTTTAGGATGCACTAAACGTAATTAACTTTCAAGTTTGAGGCATGCCAAGTTTTTGGCACCTCATGCCCTTCGAGGGTTTCTAGCTTTTACGAGCCTCGTCCAAACACGTTCTTAACGTGATATGGTCCTTCCCAATTTGGGGCCAACTTGCCTTTTTGTCCAACTCCGGATGCCTCAATCTTTCGGAGGACTAAGTCTCCTTGACGGAAGAATCTCTCTTTAACCCTTAGGTTGTAATAGAAAGATGCTCGTTTCTGATGCTGAACTATCTTGGCATTTGCCTCGTCTCTAACTTCATCAATTAGATCTAAAGCTAGCCTCAAGCCTTCTTCATTTGTCTCTGATTCGTAATCCTCAACTCTTGGAGACGTGTGGGTAATCTCTACTGGAACCATTGCTTCTGCCCTATATACCAGCAGAAATGAGGTTGCTCCAGTGGTGACTTTACAGGTAGTACGATATGCCCAAAGTATGGGGAGTAATTCGTCTACCCAAGTGTTTCTGGAGTGTTAAACTCTTTTCTTTAGTCCATCTAGGATAATTCGATTTGCAACCTCAGATTGCCCATTTGTTTGAGGATGAGCAACAGGAGTGAAGCGTAATTGGATATCATTCTCTTCACAATATTTCTTGAAGTCATCATTGTTGAATTGAGTTCCATTGTCCGTAACAAGGACTCGGGGAATTCCATACCTACATATCACATTTTCCCAGAAGAATTGCATCACTTGCTTGGTGGTTATCTTGGCTAATGGCTTAGCCTCAGTCCACTTGGTGAAGTAGTCAATTGCCACTATCAAGAACTTTCTTTAGGCACTCGCCATTGGAAATGGCCCAGGTATATCCATTCCCCACATAGCAAAAGGGATAGGAGAGTTAATGGATGTCACCATCTCAGGTGGTTGTCTAACCACTGGTGCATGTTTCTGGTACCGTTCACATTTTCTCTCATAGATTTTAGCATCAGCAAGTATGCTTGGCCAATAGAAACCTAGACGGGTAACTTTATGTGCAAGGGCTCTGCCCCCAAGTGTTGCCCACAGATTCCTTCATGTACTTCCTTTAGGGCCAATTCTGCCTCTTGGGGTCTCAAACACTTCAGATAGGGAATGATGAAAGACTTCTTTGTATAGGATTCCCTCTATTAGGGCATACCTTAGTGCTTTGACGTATAGCTTTCGTGCTTCTGAAGTGTCGTTGGGCAGCCACCCAGTTTCCAGATGAGCTTTGATGGGATCAATCCAACAACTGGAAATACCAATGGGTGCTACCAACTTTTCGTTGATGCTTGGGGTCTTCAAGACTTGGAAGTATACACTCCCTGCATAGTTTTCAATTTCAGAAGAGGCAAACTTAGACAAGGCATCAGCCTTCACGTTTTCCTCCCTCGGAACGTGCTCTTCATAGCATTCATCAAACTGAGTCATGATGGCCTTAACAAGTTTTAAATACTTGGCCATGACTTTATCTGTGGCCTCAAATTCCCCATTTACTTGGGAAACCACTAGCCTCGAGTCTCCACCTACTTTCAGGGTTTTAACTCTCAATGCTCCAGCCAGCCCTAAGCCAGCTATCAGGGCTTCGTACTCAGCCTCATTGTTTGTCGTTGGGAAGTCAAGTTTTAGTGTATACTCTATGAAAAATCCATCAGGACTTTGTAACACTAAACCTGCTCCGCTTGATTTTGTTTTTGATGGTCCATCAAAATAGAACACCCAACTTCGGGTATTCATGGGGTATTATCTCTTGCCCCCCGACTTCTTGGTTGTTAATGGTAAATTCAACCACGAAGTCAGCTAATGCCTGGGCTTTAATAGTCGTTCGAGGCTTGTATGAGTCCGAGACCACTGATGACTTCATAGAGGACTTAGATGCCCCTTGTGGGGATGCCCTTGTTTTTGACAAGGACCCGCTGATGACTTAGAGTAGATTTTATTGGCCCTGCGTGGCTCTCTATATCTTGTTTTTATTTAAGGTCCTTTTATGGACTTTGAGATTTTATTTGGCGTTTGTAACATAACTCTTTGATCTTTCGGGACCTTCCATCCATGCATGCTATTTATGTTATATCTGTTTTGTTTGCTCACTTATATTTATTTAACTTATCTTTTGTAAGGCAATTCCTAGTACTTGGCCTCTTGAATGGGCTGGCACTTTAATTAAATGCTATTGGTACAACTTGCTCTTTAACAAAACGATAAGGAAATGCTCAAACACAGATAAGTAATAAAATAGTGAAAAAGAACTTGAATATTTTCTTTAAATAAGAGGGTTCAACCCTTACATAGCTTTACTTCCTATTAAGAGCTGAAAAGCTCATAATGGTTTCGTCGACCTTATTGCTACTTGTACTATTAGGAAACAATTAAACATAATAAACTTTCAAATTTGGGGCATGCCATGTTCCTGGCATCTCAGTCCCTTATTTCTTCGTCATCTCTTGAATCCATAACCTCGATTGGGAGAACCTGCCCCCCGACTCCATTAGGCCTTAACGTAGCAGCTGGTCCTCCATATATCATATTGATAACAGGCCCTCGGGGCTTAGGATTATGATCTTGGTCGTCGTCCCTCGTATCATAAATTTTCCTTTCATAGTTTCCATGCTGATTTCCTCGATTCCCATCCTTAGTGAACTTATCGAGTTTTCCTTTTCGGATTAAGAACTCGATCTCATCCTTGAGTTGCCTACAATCATCAGTATCATGGCCCGAGTCTTTATGGTACCTACAGTACTTGTTCTTGTTTCGCTTCTCAGGATCTCCCCTTAGTGGCTTCGACCATCGAAAGTCCCTATCTTTCTCAATGTCAAAGAGGATTTGACTCCTTGGAGCATTCAACCTTGCATATTCGGTAAATTTCGTGTCTGAATCAGAGTCTCTAGTCGTACGAGGATATTTGTCCTTGACATCATACTCTTGCTCCGTCTTTCGCTTATTCGAGCCACCATTATTTCCACCACCTGTGTCAGTTTTCTTCATGCTTTCCTCAGCTTTGATGTACTTTCCAACCCTTTGTTGGAGCTCAGTCATGCTCTCAGGGGGGTGTTTAGCCAATGACATCTTGAAAAAGACATCTGTGGTTCCTTGTTGAAGGGCTATCATAGCTACCTTGTTATCTAGATCAGGTATGTTTAATGTCTCCTTGGTGAAACGTTTGAGATAATCTCTCAACGTCTCGTTCTTTCCTTGAGTTAAGTTCATGAGTGAAGCAGAGCTTTTTTCATGTACCCGTCCACTAATGAACTGACTGATGAAGGTCGTGCTCAAATCTCTGAAACAACTGATAGAGTTGGGCGGCAAGCGGCTATACCATCTTTGGGCCATGCCAGCCAGGGTTTGAGGAAACGCTCTACATTTAAGAGCATCAGTGACTGGTTGCAGCAACAGTGCATTCGAAAAAGTCCTCACATGGGTTGCGGGATCACCCGTTCCGTCATATGCCTTGATAGTAGGCATCTTAAATTTCCTTGATACATGAGCGTCCATTACCTCTTCAGTAAAAGGTGGAATAGGATCGTCTGGGTCACCCAGCTGTGTCAAAACACGGGGATCTGACTTAGGAATTTCCGTCCTCGGAGCCCTAGCTCCTTCTTGCCTCCTTGAAGGTGTTCCTAAATCAATTATGGGGACATCTCCTGCCCCTTGATTCGAAGGCTGAGTCTGCCTCCTTTGTTGCTCTATCTCTATGTTTTTCTTTAGTTTCTGGATCTCGGCCTCATGAGCCCTTATCCTTTCCATGGCAGTCATAGGTGCCCTTGTAGTTGCCCCCCGATTCCTTCTTCCAAGGGGCTCTTTGCTGGCTCTTCTTCTTCTGGGTGCTCGATCTCGTCCTTCATCAGACGAGTAGTCATCAGAGTAGGGCCCAGAATAATCCAAGTATCTTCCTTCAGGGACAGGTCCCAATCCTCGAATGTAGGGTGGTTCGTATGGTTCATGAATTATTGGGGCATGGCCACTCCCTCCGGCTTCAGGGGGATAGTTGGGCAGTCCGTATGCTGGATTGGTGCTTATAGGAAGCACGGTTGTGGAGATCTGTGCTCCATGGGGAAGGTTATGGTCGAGGGGCGAGACAACCATCTGAAGAGGGTTCGTCTCGTTCTGAGGCATGGAAGCTTGGGGATTCGTCCCTTGTGGTTGAGACACCACCTCTGTGGTGATGGGCAACGTCCCTAGTGGTTGAGAAACCACTGTCGTGAGGGGTAACGACCCTGATTCCGTGGTGGTTGGAACAGTGGTGGTGACAGTTGATTCAGTAGCGGTTGCTGTTCTTCGTGTTCTAGCCATGGTTGATGTCGTCTTCCCACAGACGGCGCCAAATGTTGTGGAATGAAAAGTAGATTTAGATGTTGACGGTTGTATTCAATGAATGATGGTGGACAATCGTGTCTTTATGGCTGCTCTCGTGGTTCGTGACTAAACAGGTCCTCACAAGATGCCTACGTATCTCTGTTATGTAGAGAATCAAGCCAAAAAACGTAGTTCTAGAATGAAGGACGAGGGTCCTTATATAGGCGTCAGGAGCCTTGTATTTAGAGTAAGTGTAGGAGACTTAGCTGATAAGTCTCATTATTGATGACTGATAAGGAGTGTATTACTTGGTAGACAAGTTTTATCCTTATCTGATAAGTGTTGTGACTCATCATATTGTTTGATTGGGATTCTGGATCCTTTCATCAAGATATTTATCATATTTGGACTTATTTAATGAGCTGTACATTTTCCCTATTTATTAATTACGAAATTAATAAATAATTAGGGTTTCGGGCCTTTTATCGGGCCTAATTCTTGGACCGAACTAGGTCTAATTAATATATCATTAATTACATATCTAGGGTTATTTTTAGCCCATATCACTTATTTATAGAAATATATTATTAAATAATAATATTACCTATTTATAACCAATTACCTTTTTCCCTAAAATACATTATTTTTTCTAACAAATCTCACTACCTTTTCAAGCATGGCAATTACCTTTTTTAACTAAAACATGTTAGTTTTTCTATTTTTCCTTACTAAAACCCCTCATTTTCCAAAAATATCATGGACAAACCTTTAGTTATTTATTTTTAAACCTATAATATTATAATTATTTTTTAAAAGTTTACCTATTTTAACATGTCTACTTATTTTTCTTAACAAATGCAATCACTAAAAATATTAAAATATAAATAATCAAATACGTATTTATAACCAATTACTCTAAAACACATTATAGATTTTTTCTAACAAAGTCTCTTCTTTTCTAAATATATCACGGGAAATTGTCTTTCTCAATTTACTTTTTCTATTTTTCTCACTAAAATTCATTTTTTTCCCAAAAATATCATAGGAAATCCTTTACTTATTTATTTTAAAACGAATTTAAATAATTTTAATTAGTAAATTTTAAAACCTCATTTTCCAAAAATATCACAGACATTTACCTTTTTAAACTAAATAAGTGTTACATTTTATTTTTTTTTACTAAAACCCCTCATTTTTCAAAAATATAACGGGCAAACCCTTACTTATTTATTTTAAAATATGTTATAATGTTTTTAATTAATTAAAAGTATTTAGCTATTTTAACATGACTACTTATTTTTTAACAAATAAAATTAATAAAATATTAAAAATATAATAATAAAATGATAAAATAATAAAATAACAATTAACAATCCGTGCATCGCACGGGTTTTAACCTAGTACTATTATATAATAGACGAAATATTAAAAGTTTGGTTGGTCAGTATGTTACGTTGTGATTTTAGTTAATTGCCCTTAACTATATTTCGTGTTTTTACTTAATTAACCTTACTTATTTATAGAAATATATTATTAAATAATAATATTACCTATTTATAACCAATTACCTTTTTTCCATAAAATACATTATTTTTTCTAACAAATTTCCCTACTTTTTCAAACATGACAATTACCTTTTTTAACTAAAACATGTTAGTTTTTCTATTTTTACTTACTAAAACCCCCCATTTTCCGAAAATATCACGGACAAACCTTTAGTTATTTATTTTTAAACCTATAATATTATAATTTTTTTTTAAAATTTTACCTATTTTAACATGTCTACTTATTTTTCTTAACAAATGCAATCACTAAGAATATTAAAATATAATTAATCAAATACCTATTTATAACCAATTACTCTAAAACACATTATAGATTTTTCTAACAAAGTCCCTTCTTTTCTAAATATATCACGGGAAATTGTCTTTTTCAATTTACTTTTTCTATTTTTCTCACTAAAATTCATTTTTTTCCAAAACTATCATAGGAAACCCTTTACTTATTTATTTTAAAACGAATTTAAATACTTTTAATTATTAAATTTTAAAACCTCATTTTCCAAAAATATCACGGACATTTACCTTTTTAAACTAAATATATGTTACATTTTTTTATTTTTTCTTACTAAAACCCCTCATTTTCCAAAAATATAACGGGCAAACCCTTACTTATTTATTTTAAAATCTATTTTAATGAATTAAAAGTATTTAACAATTTTAACATGCCTACTTATTTTTTAAACAAATACAATTAATAAAATATTAAAAATATAATAATAAAATAATAATTAACAATCTGTGCATCGCACGAGTTTTAAGCTAGTAAAAGTTATGTTTAGGGATGGGCTTTCTCGCCGTTGCGCCGACCCCGATCTGATGCCCGCCCCGTACGGGATCGGGACGAGTTCAGGGAATGATTTCGGGGTCGCGGCTCGGGTGCGGGGATAACACTCACCGACCCCGAAGTGATCCGACGTCAATCCCTAGTTATGTTATTGGTTGCTAAGAAAATAAATATTTATAATTAAAAATTAAATATTCAACGCATAAAATATTGATTAAACAAATATATAAAATGCTACCATCATAACAAAATAACATAAAATACGATATTAGAATTTGTTTAAAATGTACCGTCAGTTTTAAATTAATAAGAATGTTGAACGTCCTAACCCATTTTAGAATTATACTTCTTTTTAACTTCATCATCATTGATGTGGATATACGTTTATTTATTCCCGATTTTGACTTTGGGTTATCACGATATAATTTGTTAGGCTCAAGACATGTCTGAATACCACTATTAACAAGCCTACACTTTGTGACTATGTCACATTACATGACCTAGTGAGTTCTATCACTGGGATGTAGTATAAGTCTCTAAATGTACTTGTCTTGTTCTCATGAACATTAGCTTGACCATGTATGCTCAAAGTTATAATGAGCTTAGTAAAGTTTCTTGCATCTAGATTGTATATAGGCCATTGAATAATTGTCATGGTAGAAGTTCAGAAGTGTTCATGCAGCAGGATAAAGATAAATAAGGCTATGAAGAAATAAGTTGCAGAAATTTGTCTAAGGCATTATATAGCAAAGTCAGAAGAAAGCTATGTCGTGAAGTCACCAATATCCATGTCGTGAAGTACTATATCGCATAGTCCATTTTGTACTATGTCGAGAAGTCCTCAAGACACATGTCGTGAAGTGTTGAAGTCAGCAAAGTCAAAGAAGCCTAGATCGTGAAGTCCTCAGAAGCCCTATGTCGCATAGTCGTCAAATGACCTATGTCGCATAGTCGTCAAATGACCTATGTCGCATAGTCGTCAAATGACCTATGTCGCATAGTCGTCAAATGACCTATGTCGCATAGTCTTCAAATGACCTATGTCGCAAAGTCTTCAAAGGCTATATCGCGTAGTCCTCACAAGTGAGATCGTGAAGTCAGGAATGAAGTGGAGTTCACGATATCAACACTTAGCCGTTTACAACAAGACAAATCAAGGTACAGAATCAAGAATCAAAAGAGACAAATACTGAAGCATTTGTTCTGGCAAGGTGGTCCAAAGAACAGATGGCAAATCTACAGCTAAACTTGGAGAGAAAGATAAGAGATAAGCAACTACAGAAACGGGAAAGACTCCGAAAAGCAGGTGGTCCTTCCTGACACAGTTAACGTCTTATGGCAGGACAAGTTGGACTTTCAGCAAGGGGTAACTGTGTAAAAATAGGTGTGTGCACTAGGTTGTATAGGGCTTATATATATCATGCACATCCTATTGTTAGCTGTGAAAAAGATACACATAGTTTTTATCTTAAGCTCTTTTCTCTGTAAGCAAGCAAGTTCAAACTGTTCTTGTTTAGAAGCCAGAAATTCGATTGTGAATTTCTTGGAAAGCTGTAGTATTTAATTTGCTTATACAAAGTAGATTAAAGTGATTGTGTGTGTTATTTACTTTCTGCATATTACATATCATAATCATATACAGTCTGTTACTTAGCTTTCAAGAATTGAAAAATATATCAAACTATCCATTCACCCCCCCCTCTGTCTAGTTTCTAGTAGTATTCATTTCTAACAAGTGGTATCAGAGAGTAGGCTGTTAACGTACAAACAGGAAAAGATCAAGAATGAGTTCACAGAAACTAAGCAGTATCAAGATTCCTCCATTTAACAAGGAGCACTATAGTTTATGGAAAAAGAAGATGTTGCTTTTCATCAAAGCTTCTAACCCCATGTATTTAGATATTCTAAAGCATGGTCCCTTCATTCCAATGATCGAGATTGGTGAAACAACCAATGGCACTGAGATTGTACCAGCAAAACATGTGCCCAAAGATCCCTCAAAATACACTGATCCTGAAAAGGAAAAAGTAGCACTGGATGGATATCTTCAACTTATCATTTGTGAATCTACGGACTTCAACATGTATGGCACTGTTGCTCATTGTACTAGTGCCAAGAAGATGTGGGATCTTATAGAAGTGCTCTGTGAAGGAACTACTGAAGTAAGAAAGAACAAGAAGCAGATTCTTGTTTCACAATATGAAGCCTTCATGGCTCAGCCAAAAGAGGGAATCACAGAAGTGTTTGAGAGATTCAACAAGCTGATAAACGAGCTCAAACTCTATGACAAACACTATGAAACAGAAGAGCTCAATATGAAGTTTCTACTAACTCTTCCAGATCACAGAAAAAGTGAAGTCTCCTACTATGAGAAATGCAATTTATGACAGAAAAATTATTAATCAAAATGTTTCTAAATCAACTGGACCCTACCAAGTGTGGGTACCAAAAACAACTTAGTCATTTTGTGAATGCAGGGCAACAGGAATAAAAGAGTCATATGGATCTTGGACAGTGGATGCTCAAGTCACATGACTGGTGATATAGCCCTACTATCACATTTTGAGGAAAAGGCTGGCCCATCAGTAACCTTTGGAAATGACAACATTGGTTATACAATGGGATATGGCAGTGTTAAATCTGGAAATGTCATTATTGAAGATGTAGCATTTGTTGAAGGACTGAAGCATAATCTCTTGAGTATTGGACAATTTACCAACAGAGGTTTCAAAGTGGAATTTGATGAAGACCTTTGTTCAATCTCAAAAAGGGAAAGTGGTGAAGTTGTTCTAACTGGTGTGAAGAAAGGAAGCTTGTTTGTAGCTAATCTCAAGGCTGCAGATAAGGGAGAAATCTGTTGTTTCTACACTAAAGCCACGAATGAGGAATTCTGGCTATGGCACAAGAAGCTGTCTCACTTGAATGTTCAGGCAATGAACTCTCTAACCAAAAGAGAACTTATCAGGGATTTGCCTGCCTTGGAGTTTGTGCAAGATGGAGCATGTGAAGCTTGTCAGAAAGGAAAAATTAAAAGATCCAGTCACAAGAACAAGTTACTAAATACAAACTCAAAACCTCTGCAGCTAATTCACATGGACTTATTTGGCCCTGTGAATGTAATGTCCCTCTCCAAAAAGAAATATGCTCTAGTGATGGTAGATGACTATTCAAGATATACTTGGGTGGAATTCCTATTCTCCAAGGATGAAGCACCCCAAGTCATAATAGAGCATATCAAGAGAGTTGACAAAGAAGCACAAAGCACTGGTTCCTCTGTAGTTGCTTTGAGAAGTGATAATGGGACTGAGTTCAGAAATTCAACATTGTATGAGTTTTGCAAAGATAAAGGAATTTCTCAACAATTCTCAGCTCCTAGAACACCTCAACAAAATGGAGTAGTTGAGAGAAAGAATAGAACTCTCATTGAAGCTGCAAGGACAATGCTGCTGGATGCAAAGCTACCCACTAGCTTTTGGGCTGATGCTGTTAACACAGCATGCTATGTGCAAAATAGAACATTAATCAATAAGAAGTCTGGCAAAACTCCTTACTCATTAATGACTGGAAAAAGAGCATCCTTCAAGCACCTGCATGTGTTTGGAAGCAAGTGCTTTGTGATGAAAGATACCTCTGAGCATGTTGGAAAATTTGATGCAAAAGCATTTGAAGGTATCTTCATTGGATACTCTCTGGAAAGGACAGCATACAGAGTATTTGCACCTGAGCAACACAAAGTCATGGAAAGCATGGATGTTACCTTTGATGACAAGAAGACTCCTGGACTTAAAACAAGTGATCAAGACAGTGTGCCATTGAGATTTGAGAATCAAGGTTATCTTGAGGATTCTGAAAGTGAAGATGAACCCCCTGTTCAAACTGTTCTAGAGAATGAAATCCTTGAAATTGACAATCTTCTTCAAACACCCGTGCAAGGGTTCACAAACACAGGGGGAGAAGAAGAGTATGCACCTGTCAACCAAAATGAGCTTGGAACAGATCAAGGAAATGAACAGGGGCACATAAGGAAATGGGACAGAGCCCACACTAGGGATCAAATCATTGGAGATCCTAGTGAGGGAGTTAGAACAAGAAGGGCAACATTAAATACATGTTTGTATAGCTGCTTTCTGTCACAAGAGGAACCTAAATTAATTGAAGAAGCTTTGAAGAATTCTGATTGGATTGTTGCCATGCAAGAAGAGTTGAATCAATTTGAGAAAAACAAAGTATGGGAACTGGTACCTCCCCCAAAAGGAAAGAATGTTATTGACACCAAATGGGTGTTCAGAAACAAGATGGATGAAGAATGAGTGGTAATTAGAAACAAAGCAAGGCTGGTTGCCAAAGGATATTGTCAGCAAGAAGGCATTGACTATGATGAGACATTTGCACCTGTAGCTAGACTGGAAGCCATCAGAATCTTCCTGGCTTTTGCAGCTCACTCGGATTTTAAGGTGTATCAAATGGATGTGAAAAGTGCATTTCTCAATGGTGATCTTGCTGAAGAAGTTTATGTGTCTCAACCACCTGGCTTTGAAAGTGAAGACTTCCCAAACTTTGTGTATAGACTGCTCAAGGCACTCTATGGACTCAAACAGGCACCAAGAGCCTGGTATGAGACTCTATCTCAATTCCTTCTTGAACATCAATTCACCAGGGGTACAATTGACAAAACCCTATTCTTCAAGAAGCATGGAAGTGATATCATTCTTGTTCAAATCTATGTGGATGATATCATCTTTGGCTCTTCAAATAAAAAACTCTGTGAAAGGTTCTCTAAGTTGATGCAAAGCAAATATGAGATGAGTATGATGGGAGAATTAACCTACTTTCTAGGTTTGCAAGTACATCAAAGGGAGGATGGCATCTTCATAAACCAGTCAAAGTATGTCAAAGATCTTTTGAAGAAATATGGTTTAGAAGACTCATCCCCTGCAAAAACTCCCATGTCCACTGCAGTCAAGCTTGATGAAGACAAGAAAGGCAAAAGAGTAGACATCAAGGTTTTTAGAGGCATGGTTGGATCACTACTCTATCTCACAGCTAGCAGGCCTGATATCATGTTTGCCACATGCCTTTGTGCAAGGTTCCAGTCTGATCCCAAGGAATCTCACATGATGGCTATCAAAAGAATCTTCAAGTATCTGAAGGGGACTCCTAATCTTGGGTTATGGTATCCAAAGGGCACTGGGTTCAACCTGGTTGGTTACACAGATTCTGATTATGCTGGATGCAGAATTGACAGGAAGAGCACCTCTGGAAGCTGTCAATTCCTAGGTCAAAGGTTAGTGTCCTGGTTTAGTAAGAAACAACAGTCCACAGCAACATCCACAGCTGAGGCTGAATACATTGCTGCTGGAAGTTGCTGTGCTCAATTGCTTTGGATTAGAAATCAACTCATGGATTATGGGCTAGTGTTAGAACACATTCCACTAATGTGTGATAATACTAGTGCAATATCCATAGTTGCCAATCCTGTTAATCATTCTACTACAAAGCACATTGAGATCAGGTACCATTTCATTAGGGAACATGCTGCAAATGGTACCATAGAAGTCTCTTATGTTCCAACTGAGAAACAATTAGCTGACATATTTACTAAACCTCTGAATGAAGCAATCTTCAACAGACTTGTGAGTGAAATTGGAATGCTTAATCCTTCATTTAGTTGCTCTAAGTAAGTATACCAGTAAATTGTTGCAGCAGAAAATTTTCACTGTATTTAAATGCTCTATTCATATGGAGTGAAAATTAGCTGAGATATGATTTATAAATATTTCAGTATTTTACTGCATATTTTTCAAAATCACATTTGTTAGTAAAGTTGTGAGCTTTTGAGACATCTCGATATAGATGATTTTCAGAGTTCACGACACAGTTCAAATAAAACAGACTTATATCGCAAACTGTTGAGATTGTGAGACTTCGCGACATAGTTCATTTCATGAGTTTGCGACATAGTTCATTTTATGACTTCGCGACTTAGAATAACTATATCGACAAGTCTCCACATTTGACAGAATTTTGATTTAAATTAATTTTATTTTAAAAATTTGATAAAAGTCTGACAATTTGCTTAAAATTCCTAAAAGAGAGCTTTAGACAGGGTATTTCTACTATATCGCAAAGTCTCCCCGATCCTTTCATCTTGAGGACTTTGCGACATAGTTCATTTCTGAGACTATGCGATATACTGTGCAAGACTTTGCGGTACAGGCCATTTTTGACTTCGCGACATACAAATAGACTGTACAAATTCATAACTCCATATCGCAGTGTCTCTATCATATAAATACCCTTTTTCTAACCATTCACAACTTTTCATCTTGTCTATTGCTCTCAAACTCTCAAACCTAAGCACAAATTCTCTACTCTCTTTTCCACACTCTCTCTCGAAATGGCACCCAAATCTCAAACAGTATCATCCTCTATCCCTTTAACTATTCCCAAAGAAACCAATCTTCTCACCATTCTCTCTGAGGCTGAGGCTAACCCAAGGTACAAGTGTTTTGTACGGTTCTTGAACACTTCCTACCTACGCCAAGCCCTAACCCTGAACCCTACCTTGTATGTCGATGTGTTGGAAGGATTCTGGAGAACGGCGTTGGTATCAACAATGGCTAGGGAAGATGGAACCTCATTCCAGGAGGTTAGTTGTTCAATTGGAGGCAAACACTTTCAGTTTGGTGAAAGGGAAATCAATGAAGCTTTGGGGTTCAAGGTGGAGGGTCATGACCAAGAAGCTACAGATGCTCAAATCGTAGATTTCATGACCTTCATTCGGTATGCTGATGAGATAGATACTGGAAAGCTGAATAAGAAGTTTGTGAGAAGGGAGTGGTCATTTCTGTTTGACGCACTCCAGAAGGTGTTTCTCTGCAGGAAGACAGGATGGGACCATATCAGTCACATTGCTGTGAAGCTAGCCTACTCCTTGGCCAACAACCAGGAGATCAATGTGGGAGCCATAATTCTCAAAGAATTGACTTAGAGGCTAGGCAGGACCGTTCGTGGTAGAGGTAATGACATCTTTTACCCTCGTTTCCTTCAAGTTATTTTAAATTTTCTTGATGCAAATGTCCATGAATTGGAGGGTATAGATAACACTAAAATGGCTTATTCCAAGTCCATGTCCAAAGTACTATTTGGCTCATTGGACACAAGGAATCAAGTGGATGTGATTCTAAGTGTGACCAAGCATATGCAGGACACATTTGAGTCTTATCCACTTGATAAGCCCATATACCATGCACTTTCCTGGACAGGGGAGGCTGAGACTGGAGGAGCTACACAGTCTAACCCCAGCCTTCCCATCCCATCCAGCAACCCCACTGCAAACAGTACCATAGAAGTTAGGCAGCCAAGTGCATCAATCTCTCAAAAGATTGGTGTTACTAAAAAGAAGTCAAAGAAGAGAGCCCTAGAAGTGATCAATGAATCTGTAGAGATAGCTAGTGAGAATCCTGAGTCACCTCTCACCAGACAAAGTAAGAAATCCAAATCCAAACCTACCACTGGATCCTCCCAACAGGATTCAGATGTGGAAAAAGGGGTACACCTGTTACTGTCCATGGCCTCTCAACAGGTCATTGGCATTGAAAAGAGCAGCCTCCCCACTGCACCTTGTACAGAGTCTGCACAGGGTCAAGACCTCACTCTTGACCCTAGGAGTGATAAGGCTGATAATACACAGAGTGGAGAGCACATCACTGTTGAAACTCCTCCTATTTCTCAGGGGGAGTTGCCACAATCTACTCTAAACCCCACTTCTCTCTCAGATTCTTCCATAAAAATTTCTTCTGAACAAGAGAGTCATTCCAATGACAATCTTGCCTTTGATCAATCACAATTCTCTCCTGTGATTGAGCCAATTTCAAGTGACATGGTGCATGACACTATGCTCACCACCCAGGAACCACATCTAGTTGGTCAGGGAATGCATGCTGGGGCATATCCTAATGACACCAACACAAACATGGAGGATTCACCAGTTTTCACTGGAGACTCTATGCCAAATTCTCCCATCCTTAGGGATGTGGAACTGTCTTCACAGACAAATAGGGCTAATGTTGTAACACATCCCATTTCAATGGAGACAACATTAGACCCTACAGCCATTCCAAGGCTGGAGGAGACTCAAAATCTTACATCTCATGAAGTGCCTAGCACTAGCTCTCACTTGGCTCAGGCCACTATGTCAGAATGGCTGAAGCCTGTGCACCATGACAGGCCTTCAGGATCATCATCTGTGCCTTCCAAAATGACAGAAGAAGCCATACAAGATCTCCACGTGGCACAGATTGATGAGTTCTCAAAGATAGCTCAACATCTCCTCACCTCAAATCTCCCAAATGCTGATTATGAAGCCATTTTACTCTGCCACAAGGAGGATGTTGAAGCTCAGCAGGAGAAGATAGTGGATGCAGCTGAACCAGAGGGAAATGTGGATGCCTGGTTGGATGCTAAGAGGACTCTCAAGCTCAAAGATGCCCTAGCTTTTCTAAGAGAAGAATACCTAACTTCTCTGGGCTCCAATGCAAAGGATCTCTCTCCTGTTGCCATCTATGACGCTGTTAACGATGTCTACAGGAATCAATTAAAGGCTCTGCACTATCTTGGGAAAGGGCTTCAATCAGAGATTTCTTCTATCCAGGAGGTGACAGACAGATCCCTCAATCAGCTCAGAAACTCATATCTCTCTGATTTTCCCAAGGTGGATGACATCCTTAAAGAAATCCAGAAAACAAACTCTACTGTCAACATGATGGACCTCTCTCTGGCCATGGTCACAGACAACATCAGGAAGCTGGCTACAACCCTGGAAAATCAAGTCAAGGCCAATATCAACTCAAATGCAATGCTGAATGTAATTTGGAAGAATCAATATGGTGACAAATTGGTGGATGAGGTCCCTCTGTCAAACATCTCCAAATTTGAATTTGCCAAGCTCAAGGATCAATCTCTCAATTCTTTCAAGTCTCAACAGCTATTCTCAAAGGTGGATGGTCTTGAAAGAGAAGTGGCCTCTCTGACAGATGAAAACAAGGAGCTTGCCAACTCTCTAAAACAGCTCAATGACAAACTGGATGCCCAAGGCAACAACACCTCCAATATCCTGCTGGTGCAACAACAGATGCTGACTTCAATGATGAAACAAATGAACCTGCCTATCCCTGGGGAAGCTCAAGACATCTTGTCTGATCCCAAGCCTAAGGGGGAGAAACAAAAGGAGGTCATTCTGAAACAGAAAGGAGGAGTACCTGCCAAGCAGCCAAAGCATAAGGGCAAGGGCAAACTCATTGAAGAAACCATAAAGCCAATCATTCTTCCCCCTGTAGAGGTCATAAGTGCAAAAGGTCAGAAGAGCACAATCTCAACCACCTACTATCCATCAACAATGCCTAAAGATATCTCAACTCCTCAACCTACTCAACCTACTCTCAATGCTAAACCTGTCAAAGCTGCAATTATCACAGAGGCCAAGCTACAGGAAGTTGCCAATTCAAACATCTATCACGATGAGGCCTTCCTGGAGTTTCTGAAAGCCATCTACAGTAGTGCTCAAGGAGATGCAAGGATGTACAGACAGAAGATCAAGGAAAGCATCAAGTATTTCACAGTGGCAGTAAGGAAAATCAAGGATGTCCATCTAAGAGAGATACTCATGGTGTGCAAGGACAACTACTTGTGGCACCTAGCTTTTCAAACTCTAGAGAAACTGAGATTTACTGAGCTGTCAATCATTCTGGATTTGATTGAAAAGCATGGGATGAACAATGAAAGTCTTTATAATGACTTGAAGATGGACCAGAATAAAAGATTGTCTGAGGTTATATCCAAGCCAAGGACAATAATTTACCAAAGCCTATCTCAAGACAGTAGTATTGACCAACTAGTAATTCCCTCAGACCTTTTAATGAAGAACAATGCAAAGATCAACCAGGTGCTGCAAATGCTGAGAGCTAAGAGAGGAGCTAGGACAGCTGAGGAACTAGAGATGATTCGAAATCTACAATCTTTTCTGATTCATGGAGTCATTCCTGAATCTGTCAAAGAAAAGAGCAAAAAGAAGGATGGGGAGGATGATGATGAGGAGAAAACCTATGAAAGGAGATCTCAGACAAGGAGAAATAAGGATGGACCTAGTGAGAGCAGCAGGAGCAAATATCCTAAGAAATCAAAAGATGCTGGTGATGACAAGAGGGACTCCAAAGGGACAAAGGAAACAACCAGGAAAACAAGAAGTGGAATTCAGCAAGTCAAGGACATTGCTAGCAGTACTTTAACCACAACACAAGACTCTAAGTCTAGGGTGGGTACTGTTAGTAATGATCCTCCAAATTCATTATCAAAGACTTCTGAACCTGAATTGCCATAGAAGAAAGAAGAAGCCACAAAAGAAACCTCAAAAAGACACTTCCACAAAGTCACAGCTAGTGGAGTGTTACAGTGGATGAAGGTAAAAGGAATGAAGCTTCTTCCAAGTGATGTGGCACTGAAGACTGATTCTCCTTGTTCCAGAAAGGTGTCTCTTGTGAAACATATGAAGATCAAGAGTGTACCCAGAAGGATAAGGATAACAAAGAAGACTGGAAAACTCACAAATGTTATTGGCATCAATGTGCTTCCACTAGATGAGGACTATGATGAAGATGCCCTAGCATTTTTGAGGGCTCAAAGGATCTTTGAAGTCAAAGTGAAGTTGGATCATCTAGAGATCAAGTACACTGATGGAAGAGAAAGAATAATGAAGCAAGGGGGATGGCAACATTTTGACACCTATGAGCAAGAAAGAATCAATGCCTTGTTAAATTTTGAAGAAAAGGAAGAAAGGGTGTGGAAAATAGAGATTGCCAGATTCATGAAGATGCACTCTGACTATAAAGAAAATCTAAAGAAGCTGAATGAAGAAAAGAGGTGTGAGAAAGAAAAGAAGATGGCTGAGATGGAAGAAAGAGCAAAGGAGCTAAGGAAGAAAGGGCTGTGCAGGGTAAAGCAAAATCCTTATACTGTTGAGTACCAAAATCATTATGGAGGAATAAGCAAGATAAGGATGGAGTTCATACATTCATATGTGGAAAGTGCCCTCAGAACAGCAGCTGAAGATCTAAAAGATTCTCCTCTCATTGAAGAACTGATTGCAAGGGATGAAATTTTATTGGCCATCTCTGAAATAAAGAAGAATGAAGAAATAAGGAAGAAGAAAGTCTATGATGATTTCTTAGAGAAGCAATTGGAAACTGAAGCTATGTAGCTCAAGGAGAAATTCTGTAAGACTAAATTTCCAAGTTGTTATCAAATTCTGTTCCTAAATTTATCTTCTTTATACTTGTTCTTTTTATGTTAGTTAGGCTTGTTATCAGACATGAAATTGTGCCTAAGGGTCTTACTCACAATTTGGGGGAGATTGTTAGGCTCAAGACATGTCTGAATACCACTATTAACAAGCCTACACTTTGTGACTATGTCACATTACATGACCTAGTGAGTTCTATCACTGGGATGTAGTATAGGTCTCTAAATGTACTTGTCTTGTTCTCATGAACATTAGCTTGACCATGTATGCTCAAAGTTATAATGAGCTTAGTAAAGTTTCTTGCATCTAGATTGTATATAGGCCATTGAATAATTGTCCTGGTAGAAGTTCAGAAGTGTTCATGCAACAGGATAAAGATAAATAAGGCTATGAAGAAATAAGTTGCAGAAATTTGTCTAAGGCATTATATAGCAAAGTCAGAAGAAAGCTATGTCGTGAAGTCACCAATATCCATGTCGTGAAGTACTATATCGCATAGTCCATTTTGTACTATGTCGAGAAGTCCTCAAGACACATGTCGTGAAGTGTTGAAGTCAGCAAAGTCAAAGAAGCCTAGATCGTGAAGTCCTCAGAAGCCCTATGTCGCATAGTCGTCAAATGACCTATGTCGCATAGTCGTCAAATGACCTATGTCGCATAGTCGTCAAATGACCTATGTCGCATAGTTGTCAAATGACCTATGTCGCATAGTCTTCAAATGACCTATGTCGCAAAGTCTTCAAAGGCTATATCGCGTAGTCCTCATAAGTGAGATCGCGAAGTCAGGAATGAAGTGGAGTTCACGATATCAACACTTAGTCGTTTACAACAAGACAAATCAAGGTACAGAATCAAGAATCAAAAGAGACAAATACTGAAGCATTTGTTCTGGCAAGGTGGTCCAAAGAACAGATGGCAAATCTACAGCTAAACTTGGAGAGAAAGATAAGAGACAAGCAGCTACAGAAACGGGAAAGACTCCGAAAAGCAGGTGGTCCTTCCTGACACAGTTAACGTCTTATGGCAGGACAAGTTGGACTTTCAGCAAGGGGTAACTGTGTAAAAATAGGTGTGTGCACTAGGTTGTATAGGTCTTATATATATCATGCACATCCTATTGTTAGCTGTGAAAAAGATACACATAGTTTTTATCTTAAGTTCTTTTCTCTGTAAGCAAGCAAGTTCAAACTGTTCTTGTTTAGAAGCCAGAAATTCGATTGTGAATTTCTTGAAAAGCTGTAGTATTTAATTTGCTTATACAAAGTAGATTAAAGTGATTGTGTGTGTTATTTACTTTCTGCATATTACATATCATAATCATATACAGTCTGTTACTTAGCTTTCAAGAATCGAAAAATATATCAAACTATCCATTCACCCCCCCTCTGTCTAGTTTCTAGTAGTATTCATTTCTAACATAATTATCATTATTAGTTGAATCATACACCTGCTTCAAAAGAAACAAAATGATTGAGTTATGAAGAATGAGAAAGGTAAATCTGATGTTGGACAAATATCATAATTAATTATTTGAATTGCAAATTTTATGTTCACCATGTCAAAATTAACATCATATGAGGTGATTTTAAATTATTGTGAGTGCGTTGAAACTCTAGAATTTAAACTAATTTTACCACATTAGAGGTGAAGTATATTGTATAATATGTACTAACTTTCAATCATTCATAGATATAGTGAATGTCTGAATTTTTCTTGTAATGATTTTCAATTTTCCAGGATACAGTTTTCATTTTCTTCTTATGATGAAGGTTTTAAATTTATTAGAATAAATTTTAAACTTACATTTAATATGCTATACTTTTAGGATTTTGTATTTAGTACGTCATGACCTGTGACCACAAAGGTACTCGTCAACATTTGATGATATTGATCACAACACTTCACAATTTTTGAACTACTTCAGTTTAATTAATAATATAGATGGGTACCCAAAACCTAATATAATTATTGTAAAGAGAATAATTTTTGAAGAATTTGATTTATTAAACATGACGTCTCCTCGGGTTTGAGATGATTTTACCACATTTGCATTTAAATATATGATTAATGATATAGAGTTTCCCGGATTACATTTTCAACATTGCAAACTCATAAATGATATATCGCCTTCATCTGCATTAAGATTTGAAAAGTTTAATAATAAAAAATTGATGAGTATACTGCACCTGATTGGTAAAGAAATAAAGAAGAAGTAACGTACCGGTTTACTATCTGAACTTCAGAGATCCATAATGTTAGGCCGAATACACAATATATATTCAAATATATGTATGAGAATAACAATAAGAACACTGTTTATGAATAATAAACTGTATAGAATTAATAACTCCTCTCTCGGTGATGTAAAATATCACAGAGAGCTGCTAGGTTACAAGAATAATGTTTTCACGTATTCGCATCCCTTTTAGGGTTAACATATCTGTGTTTATATAGTACACAACTACATACAATCTTTTAATTGATATTCCTATAAATCAGCTATACAATTATTATCAATCTAGAATTGCTTATATCTTCTGTTCCGTTTCCTTAGCCATCTCGATATCTCTTTGCTTCTTTCCATCATCAAAGAATATCGCTTCTAGAATCTTCATTGAATAACACCGACTGCTAAGCAAACTCTGACTGTCAGAGTTTAACAAACTCTGACAAGTATTCCAGCTAAACTCTGATAGTATCCTGATACTTTAAACACTGATAAACAAACATCAGCAATTATATCTAACAATCTCCCCCAACTTGTGCATACTAAAAATGTACAAGTTAACAGATAATTGATGATGTCAAAACATATAACAAATGCAGTGTTTATAAAATTACAGAGTTTATATTTAACTTAGAACAGAAAACTTAAAAACTTACAGACTCCATTTACTTAATTTCTTCAATATCAGGTACAGTTCTAATGTAGTCCATAAGCAATCTTCTTTCAGCTTTCTCAAGTTCAGCTACCATTATCTCCTTTAGTTCCTTTAACTTTGGATCACTCTCTCCAGTTTGGTAGATAGTTGCCCTCAGAGCATAGATACTATTCTTTCTCATCTCATTTCCCAGCTTTATTATGAAGGATTTATCTGACTCCAGATTAAATTCCAACACTTTTATACCAAGATCTGTTCTGAGTCTTGCATTGTTCCTCTACATCTCAACAAGCTTTCCATTGTAATCTCTGTACTTTGGTATGTAAGAACCAGCAGACTTTAAGCCACAAAGAGCTCTAGCTTTCACCATTCTGCTTCTTAATACCTCAGCTGTTTGATGAGTTCTTTGATTTTTGATTTTGAGTAGATACAACACATACTCCAGCTCTTCCTTCATTTTTAATCCAATGTCAGCTTCACCAACTCTGTATACTCTACCATCAGTCTTAAAGTATAACAGAAAATCCTTTTTCAACCCTCTATGATGTATTAACTGAACCGACTCTAAAGTATCAAGATTTTCTTGAGTCACACCAACGCCTGGTTCAGCTAATGAGGTATAATCCATAGGACTATTATTCACTCTCTTTTCTCTATGAGATCCTAGTCCAGATTTATCTCTAGATTCTTTGCCCATTATAGTTCTGCTTTGAAGAATATTTGTATTTCCAGGAATCAGAGAATGTTGAACTGTGATTGGTTTAGCAAAAGTCCTTTGGAGTTGTGAAGATAGTTGAGTCTGTACAACTTGAGTAGTATCAGTGGTTGTCACAGCTTCCAATGATTTATCAACTTGAGCATTGTCAGAGGTTGATTGAACTTTCTTCAGTATTTGATGTTCTTCTACAAGCTTCCCTTTGCCCTTGTCAAGACTAGCTTCAACAGGCCTATTTGCATATTGTAAACTCTGTTGAGAGTTTACATTCTCTTTGATGATAATTCCTCTTTCTTTTGGCCTTGAAACCTTCACAGTCTTCTTTATCTTTCCAGACTTTAGATTCTTCTCATACTCTTCAGCTAGCATCTTTTCTTCTGCTTGAATATCTTCAATGGTTGCATCTGCACCATGTTCTTCCAGAAACAACTGAGCTGCAATCTCTTCATCAGTAATTGGTTGAGAAGTAAGCAATAAGCTTCTAGATCTTGAAGAAGATTGAGCACCAGTGTTTATTTTCTCAGAGTTTGCCCTAGCAGAGTTTGACCTTAGTCTCCCTTGCTCTTGAGTAGATTTTGACCTTGACTCTTTTCCTTTTGCACCACCATCAGTAGTATCATCCTGTCTACTCAGAGTTTGAGATTTCCTGCATTTGTCTTTAAGTACTCTCTCCCCCTTTTTGACATCATCTGGAATCAACACTGAGGTGAGCAACTCTAGAGAATCAGCAATTGAATCAAGCTTGTCAGACATGACAGTTTGATTTTCTTCAACTTTGCTCAGCCTGGTTTTTATAACCGCCTGCTCTCTCGAGAAAGAAAGTTTTTCTTGCTTTAAAGTCAGCTCCCTTGCAACCACATCATTCCTCAACCCAGTAACATCTTTCTGAGTTTCATCAAAACGATTGTGAAGAGATTTTACTTGGACAATTGTAGCTTTAAGATTAGCAAGAAGCTCAGGATTAGTGATAGTAGAAGCAGACTTTTTCACAAAATCAGCTGCCATTTGAGAAGTGAAGACACAGTCATAACTTGACCAATTTGCATAATACATATCCTGAAAATGTGCTTCGGTAGCATGATTAGATGTACCACCAATATCAGTCACCTTAGAATTGTGTTGAGTAGAAATCCTTAGAGAAGATGAAGAGTCAGCTTGATCATCAGACTTTGCTGAAGACTCTGCACTTGGAGAAGTATGAACAGTCTCAGCAAAAGTTTCATGTGCATCCTCATTTGTAAGCTTTTCAGAGTTTAAATTTTCAACTACATTTTCTTGAACAGCCTCAACAACAGGCTCTGTAGTAGCTTCAAAATCATTTTCTGCAGTATCTTCAAGAACATTCTCTGCATCTACAGCCTTTGCTGTCTGGTCAACCTCTTCACCTTTTTCAATAACCTGGTGAGTGACAGAGAAAACCTCTGTATGAGTAGCCAAAGACTCATCAATAATTACCGTAGGTTGATCAGCTGCCACATCCTCAGTTTCACCAACACTGCCAAACTCTTCAAGAGTGGTAGAAGGATGTGCTTCAATGTTTTCCTCTATATCCATCTCCAAGATAGGCTCAAGCAATTCATCATTAAAATCAGCCATATCATCAACATTTGCTCTGGCTTCATCAGGCACAGTAGCATTCTCATGAACATCTTCAGAAACAATCTCTGGAACTGCAGCATGTGTAGAATCTGGAACCAAACCATCAAATAGATAAACATCAACTAGCTTCCTCTTTTTGGTGTGTATTGACTCAGTTTCATCAGAAGCAGGTCTATTTGCCCTCTTCTTTGTCCTTGAAGTACCAACAGATCTTGGTAAATCATCAGCATTTGAAGGTTTAGCAGCCTTGACAGCCTTGAAAGCCCTATGCTTGGTTCTACCCCATGCTTTTGGTCTTTGAGAAGTAGATGGAGGTTCAGTGTTTAATGGTTCAGGATTTAAAGGTTCAGGATTTTGTTGAGGTTGTGGTTGTAAAAATTGTTGGACACAATCAGGAAGTAACAAATCCCCAACATTTCCTTTCTTAACATCTTTATTTGTTAAGTCAGAGAATACTCTCTTATGCAACTTAAATGAAGGAATAACATCATCATCAGTAATGTCTACCCCAGTTACACAAGCAGAAAATATTAACTGACAAAAACGAGCAAAATAAACCACACCCCTATTCTCTGTCATCTTTTCTCCTATATTATTCAAAACTAGTCTAGCAAAATCAAAGTGAGTACCATAGAGAAGAGAATACCCGATTTGCAGACTGTCAATTGGAATAGCATCCCAATTGGTACACTTCTTCCCGAACGCTCTTGTTATGCAATCAAAGAAGAAACTCCACTCCTTCCTTAAGAGCGGTCGCTTCAAATTACATGTCCTTGCCAAGGACCCAGTATATCCAATCTCTCTCATCATTCTCTGAATCTCAGCATCACCCACAGAGATAGTGTATGCATTGAAATCCTCGAAACCAAGAGCATCACGAACAGTGGTTGGAGTGACCACAAACTCTTGTTCATCAAATTCGAAAATAATTGAAGGAGTTCCTGACTCTCCTCCATCATCATACACACCCATCTCCCAGAAAGCTTTGATTTGAGATCCATACAGCTTTGCTGGTTCCACAAGAGCTTGCCCAATGTCTGACTGAGCAAGAAAATTTTGGAGCAAATGAAACGCCTCCGGTGCGTTCTCAGTAGACAAGGGTGCTGCATAGTTATTAGGTATGAACTCTAGACCAACAGATTGAAACACAGTAGTTGCCATTAGAAATAGAATAGAAAATGATCAGAGTTTTTTCTTGGTAAAGTGTTTGGAAAATTGATGCAGAAAAGGTGTTTGTGAAAAGGTGAATCTGTAAAACTTGTGAACGTTGTGTGTATAATGATTAAATAAGAATTAAAACTGAAGAGTTTTAATCATTAAGACACACAGCAGGCTTACTCGTGAAGTGTGTGAGTGGGACAGTTGTCACACATGCATTAACTGACATCACTAATCGTGGTAGTTTCCAACACGCATGCGCAGTAAAAACAGCAATAATTACTGCTATTTACACGCTTCATCAATTTCAAAATACATACAAACCGTTGTCACTCATAGTCTCTATTTTCAAAGGTAATGTTCCTCAAAAATTATGAAATGTCTGAAACAGTTTTATTTATTTTAATCATCAAAGATTAAAAATAAATTACCTCTGCGTAGAGTACACAGTTCATCAATGTTTATCAATTCTCCACCTTCATTAATAATCTCTTTTCTCAAAATGCACAGTTGTGATTATTTGTGTGTGAATATCAGAGTTTACTGAATGTAAATATTGAGAGCATCTCAAAGTGCATAAAATCCACAAAATAAATCAGTAAAAAAAAACTGGTTGCCCAAACTCTCATATGCAAAACAAGATCTGATGTCATCTAAACTCTGTACCTTTATATGTATTTATTTGTCTTCACCCCCTATATTTTTTTATTCTTTTCCAGTAATCAGTGGTTGGCACTAGTCACCAAAAATTTCAAATTTTAGCCCTTATTTCATACAATAAGTTCCTGGGTCTTCCTAGGCACAACATGATCTCAAAGGAATTTGTGCATTATTTATGCATCTTTTTTTTCTTGGGGGTGAGTTAGTAGCAGCTAATTATAAGAGTTTAGACTGACATCATTTAACATATGTACTTTATGAGAGAAAGTGCAAACAGTTAATACAGACTCAGTGTATAGGATCAATAAACTAAGATATGCTATAAATATAGAGACAGTATCATGCTGTGTAAAGTTTCTGCACACATTTGAGATCAGATCATATATAACTCAGAAGGATTCATGATTACTTACTGAGAATCATGCTTCATACTTTTTCTTCATCGGTTCTTATGTTTCAGACAATACCACAATCAGAGTTTAACCATCAGAGTATGCTAACAGAGTTTAACAACATGATTTGCATGACAGTTAACATATGCATAGAAACATGAACAACATATCACAGAAGAGTAAATTTTGAGTCTAACCAGTATCTCTAGTCAAAACCAGAGATCATTCCTAGTTCATTTACCAGTCTTGTAAATGTAGCTTCACTTAAAGGCTTAGTGAAAATATCTGCAAGCTGTTGTTCTGTAGACACAAAATGAAGCTCAATATCTCCTTCATCCACATGTTCCCTGATAAAGTGATACCTTATGCTAATGTGCTTGGTCATGGAATGCTGTACTGGATTTCCTGTCATAGCAATAGCACTTTGATTATCACAGAAAATAGGTATTTTAGAGTACCTTAACCCATAATCCAGCAATTGATTCTTCATCCACAGAATCTGTGCACAACAGCTACCAGCAGCAATATACTCTGCTTCTGCAGTAGATGTAGAAATTGATTTCTGTTTCTTGTTGTACCAAGAAACTAGTCTGTCACCTAGAAATTGATAGCTTCCACTAGTGCTCTTTCTGTCAATCTTACAACCTGCAAAGTCTGCATCAGAGTAACCAATTAACTTAAACTCTGATTCTATAGGATACCACAAACCCAAGGTTATGGTTCCTTTGAGATATTTGAAAATTCTCTTCACAACTGTTAGATGAGGCTCTCTGGGATCAGCTTGAAATCTTGCACAAAGACAGGTTGCATACATGATGTCTGGTCTACTTGCAGTCAAATAAAGAAGAGACCCTATCATGCCTCTGTAGTTTGTCATATCTACTGAAGCTCCTGTGTCTTTGTCTAGCTTGGTTGCAGTTGCTATAGGAGTTGTTGCAGATGAACTATCAAGCATACCAAATTTCTTGAGTAGATTTCTGGTATATTTTGCTTGATTGATAAAAATCCCATCATCTGTTTGCTTTACCTGCAAGCCTAGAAAATAACTAAGCTCTCCCATCATGCTCATTTGGTACCTGGACTGCATAAGCTTGGCAAACTTCTTACAGAGTTTATCATTAGTACTTAGTAGACCCAAAGATTATATCATCCACATAGATTTGAACTAAAAGCAAATCATTACTAGTATTGAAATAGAACAAGGTTTATCAATTGTACCTCTAGTGAACCCACTTTCTAAAAGAAATTGAGCCAGAGTTTCATACCATGCTCTAGGTGCCTGCTTTAGTCCATAAAGTGCTTTGTCAAGCCTGTATACATAATCTGGATACTTGGGATCCACAAACCCTGGTGGTTGTTCAACAAACACTTCTTCTTCAAGTTTCCCATTGAGAAAAACACTCTTGACATCCATCTGAAAGACTTTAAACTTCTTGTGAGCAACATGTGCTAGAAAAATCCTTATGGCTTCCAATCTTGCAACTGGAGCAAAGGTTTCATCATAGTCAATTCCTTCCTCCTGTGAATATCCTTTTGCCACAAGTCTAGCTTTGTTCCTTGTAATTACTCCTTCACTGTCAGTCTTGTTTCTGAAAACCCACTTTGTACCAACAACAGATCTATTCTTGGGTCTTGGTACAAGTGTCCATACTTCATTTCTTTCAAACTCATTCAATTCCTCCTGCATTGCTGTTATCCAGTTAGCATCTTGAAGAGCTTCATCCACTTTCTTAGGCTCTGTTTGAGATATGAATGCATGAAACATACATTCATTTGCTGTAGCACTTCTTGTTTTCACACTTGCATCTGGATCTCCAATTATCAGATCAGTTGTATGAGCCTGAGTCCACTTTCTTGCTGTAGGTAAGTGGCTTCTTTCATCATTATTGAATCCTCCCCCTTGATCCATGCTCTCCTGATTTTCTTGTTGACCATCTATATTCTCTGAGGCTCCCCCTGAATTGGACTGCTCAGAATTTGAACTTTCAGAGTTTGAGCCAGAGTTTGTGTTAGATTCTTCATCTAACTCTCTTTCAGAATGTGAGTCATCGTGTTGAGATGTTCCTGAAGTATCTTCATTCTCCCCCTCAACTGGTTCTCTATTTTGTTCTGTCAGAGAAACTTCCTCAGTGTTTATCAGTAAAGGTTCAGAGTATGCTTCATCAGAGTTTGTTGGATTTGCTATGTCAGAGTTTACATCATCAGAGTTTAGATCTTCATTTTCAAAGCATAGTTGATCATGATTTTCTTCATCTTCTATTCCGGTTATTTTCTTGTCATCAAATGACACATGTATAGATTCCATGATCACTTTAGTTCTCAGATTATAAACTCTGAATGCCTTAGTTGACAGTGGATATCCAACAAAAATTTCTTCATCAGCTTTTAAATCAAACTTGGTCAACTGTTCAGGATGAGTTTTCAACACAAAGCATTTGCACCCGAAAATATGAAAATATTTCAGGTTTGGTTTCTTTTTCTTCACCATTGTTAGATCAGAATTCAATGATCGTCAGAAGCTAGACTCAACTGATCAGGATTGCTGACGTCATCAGTATTGCATGGTCATCAGTATTTGATCAAGCGTCAGTATCTTATTGATCATCAGGATTCCTACTCAGACTATGATCAGGATTGATCATCAGGACTTGAAGCTGATCAGGATTCCTACTTCGAGTTATATTTGGAGTCTAGATAAACATGGAAGTTTATTCTATTTGTTCCTGGTTTGTAGAATGTAGCTATCGATTAAGGATAGGTTTCTATCTTTGTTGTTGATTAGGACTTATCTTGTTATTGATAGAGAAGCTGTGTGTACTATATAAACACAGTCTTGGTTTCGATTTATGAATTCATGAGAGAGAGAACATAATCGAAGAGAAGCTCTTAAGAACAGAATTTCTTGAGAGAGTTTTTATAAACTAGCAGCTCTCAAGAACATCAGAATTTCTTGAGAGAGTTTGTAACAGTTTTATATTAGATTTAATAAAGCTGTTATCTTTCTTTTCATATTTGTGATATATACATTAAGAAGTCGATTATCTTACTCTATTGTATTCAACCCCCCTTCTACAATAGATTATTACTGGGCAACAATTGGTATCAGAGCAAACTGATTTATTTTTAAATCAGAGACGATCTAAGATGTCGACAACCAAGTATGAAAGCATGAAGATTCCCATCTTGAAGATATCAGAATATCCTACATGGAGGGTAAAGATGTTGATGTACCTGGAGGCTATGGATCCTGACTACTTGGACAGGATTCGTGATGGACCATATATACCAACAAAGTTCGTAGAACGAACAGATACAGTACCAGAACATTATGTGGTCAAAGCTAAAGCTGAATGGACTCCAGAAGAAAAAGCTCATGTACTCAGGGAACCAAAGATAAAGAATATCTTGCATAATAGCCTTGATGCTGTCATGTCAAACAGAGTGATTGCATGCAAGTCTTCAAAAGAAATCTGGGATACTTTGGAAACTCAGTGCCAGGGATCTGCATCTGTTAAGAAAAACAGAAGGGCTCTTTTGATTCAAGAATATGAACAATTCGATGCAAGACCTGAAGAGAGCCTGACTGATCTATATGATAGATTTCTGACACTATTGAACAGCTTATCCTTAGTTGACAAAGTATATGAAACTGAAGATTCAAACACCAAATTTCTTAGAGCTTTACCTGAAGAATGGGATACTCAGACCTCAATCATTAGACACCAGTATGATCTGAACATTGTGTCTCTTGATGAGATCTATGGGATGCTAAGAACTCATGATCTTGAAGTTCAACAGAGAAAGAACAAGAAAAGCAGCAAGGCAAAGTCAATTGCTTTGAATGTAGAAGCTAAATCAAAAGGAAAAGCTATGGAGGTCTCTAGAAGGAAAGCAAGAGTAGCTGAGTCAGATCCTGACGACTCTTCATCAGATACTGATGGCAATTCTGATGCCAATACTGATGATGAATCTTCTGATTCAGACATGGAAGAGATGGTTGCTATGATTGTCAGAAACTTCAGAAGGATGAAGTTCAGGAAGAATAGAAGACAAGGCAACTTTCAGAAAAAGACCTTCAAAGCAGACAAAGACAAGTATATCAAAAATGACATCAAGGGTAGCAAATTTGACAAGTCAAAGGTTAGATGCTACAAGTGTAATGGTATGGGTCACTTTGCTTCTGAATGCAACAAGACAAAGGCACTCATCACATCAAGCAAGGATTGGATGGACTCTTCCTCAGAATCTGATACTGAGGTAGTCAACTATGCGTTAATGGCCAATACTGATGTAACTGCTGCTCCTGATGATAAGGTACTAAATACTATCTTTGATTTTGATACTGATAATGCTTCTGAGTTAAGACGTTTTCTAAAGTCATTACATATTAGCTTTAGAAGTCAAACTGCTGAGAATACTAGAATCTTATCTGAGATGTCTGACCTTAGAAAGAGGAATGAGATATTAGAAGCTGAATTTTCTCGTATGCAAGAAGTACAAAAAGAATGTGATAATGCTAAACACATGCACTTAGAGATGACATCTAAATGTACTTCCCTTGAAAAAGAACTTGAATATGCTAATGAGAAAATCAGAACCTGGACAGACTCTGGTAGGAAATTTCATGAGATTAATACCTCTAAGAATTGGAAAGAGTGTCTAGGATATAAGTCAGATGAAGATAAGAAATTAGCAGAGAAAATTGTCATTGATGAGACAGTCAGTCCAAAGACCTATAGACATGTTATAGACTCAACCAAATCTAAGATTACTCCTGTTAATTTTGTTTTTGGTAAGGATTCCAATTCTACTTTTGAAAAGGGATCTTCTTCTACTCAAGGAATTAAAATTATAAAGTCTAAACCTGTCATGAACAAAGTCACTAAGAATCTAGGTCTATTGTCTCAGAAACAGCTTAAAGATAAAATCTGTGAGGTTACAGATAAGAAAAAGGAAGCTACTGTTAAGAGAAACAGGAATGGTAAAGTTGGGATCAATAAAGAGAATGGTTATAAATATATCCCAAATGCACCTAGAAAGTGTTGTTTTAACTGTGGTAACTCTAATCATCTTGCTATTGATTGTAAGAAGAGTAAGAAGAAGATTACTGATATTCCTAAGTCTGATGTGAGGAATAGATCAGTACTCTATAAACCGCAGAAGTCCTGTTTTCATTGTGGTAGTCTATGGCATTCTATTTATACATGTAAAGAGTATCATGATTTGTACTATAACTTTTATGATCCATTGCCTAAGTTTGAAAGTAGTACAAAGTCTGATAGAACTGAAAATGTCATAGTGAAGCATGCTTTTGTTAATACTGATGCTGACAAAGCAAATCCTGATGGAGTAAATCCTGTCAGGACTGCTAAAGTCAGAAAGTCTTCTGCTGCTAAAATTAATAAATTGCATGAGAAAGGAACCCAACATGTATGGGTTCCTAAGTGTTCTAACTAGTGTGTTTCTATTCTGATGCAGGGTAAAAAGAAAAATGTGTTAGTCATGGATAGTGGATGTTCTGTGCACATGACTGGAAACAAAGCCCTGTTATCAGAATATGAGGAAAAAGCTGGCCCAACTGTGTCTTATGGAGATGGCAACATTGGACAAACCTTGGGATATGGCAATATAATCATTGGAAATGTCATCATTGAAAAAGTAGCTCTAGTGAAGGGACTAAAACACAACTTGTTGAGTATTAGTCAAATCACTGACAGAGGTTATCATGTCAATTTCTATTCCACACATTGTGAAGTAGTCAGTAAAGCAACAGGGAAGATAGCCCTAACTGGCTACAGGCATGGTAACATATATGAAGCCAACATTCTCTCAGATACTGATGGCTCCCCTACATGTTTCATCAGTAAAGCTTCAGTAGATGAAAGTTGGAATTGGCACAAGAAGCTTTCTCATCTCAACTTCAGCAACATCAATGAGTTGGTTAAGAAAGAGTTAGTAAGAGGATTACCTAATGTCTTATATACACCTGATGGACTCTGTGATGCATGCCAAAAAGCAAAACAAAGAAGGACATCATTCCAGAGTAAATCAGTATCCTCGATTGAAGAACCATATCACATGCTACATCTTGATCTGTTTGGTCCAGTCAACATCATGTCCATCAGTAAGAAAAGGTACACTCTTGTAATTGTTGATGAATATTCTAGATTCACCTGGGTGTATTTTCTGCATAGAAAAGATGAAACTCCTGAAGTTCTATTGGATCATGTGAGGATGATTGAGACAACCACAAAGTACAAAGTCAAGATTCTGAGAAGTGATAATGGTACTGAATTTAAGAATTCAAAGATGGAAGAGTTCTGCAAATACAAAGGAATCATTCAATAATTCTCTGCTCCTGGCACACCTCAGCAAAATGGAGTAGTAGAAAGGAAGAATAGAACTCTTATTGAAGCTGGCAGAACTATGTTGGAAGAAGCTAAATTACCTACATATTTCTGGGCAGAAGCAGTCAACACAGCATGCTATACACAAAATCTCACATTGATAAACAGGCATGGTGTCACTCCTTATCAGTCACTCAAGGAGAAGAAACCAAGTCTGAAGCATTTGCATGTGTTTGGCTGTAAATGTTTTGTTCTCAGAACTCATCCTGAACAGCTAGGGAAATTTGAAACAAAGGCTGATGAAGGAATATTCATAGGTTATCCTACATCAAGAGCCTTCAGAGTTTTTAATTTGAGAACAAGAACTGTCATGGAGTCAATTCATGTATCTTTTGATGATAAGAAGATAACTGGAATCATTGAAGACTCGCATGATAGATTGTTATTTGAAAATGAAGCTTCCAAGGAACCTGAAGAAATTGAATCAGATCCTGTCAATTCACCAGATACTGATGGGTCACCAAATCCTGATGACTCACCAGGTACTGATGGTGCTAATACTGATGATGCAAACAACAGTGATACAACTAGTAGTGCTAATGTTGAGGGGGAGCAACGGCATTCAACTACAAGTTTAGAGTCAACTCAATCATCAGGACAGAATTCTTCAGATACTGATTCAAGTGAAGATCCTGATAACATATCAGGAGGGCATAGCAATAATTCAGGGAGAGCTTCAAATCAATCAAATTCTTTCAATCAAGATAACACCAATCCAGGGGGAGCATCTACTTCAAGAAACAATTTGACACCAGCAAGGAAATGGACAAAAGATCATACTCCTGATTTGATAATTGGAGATCCTGATGCAGGTGTTCAAACAAGAAGTGCAACTCAGAATGAATGTTTATATAATAACTTTCTATCCAAGGAGGAACCTAAGAAAGTTGAAGATGCACTTAAAGATGCTGATTGGGTTACTGCAATGCAAGAAGAACTGAATGAATTTGAAAGGAATGAAGTCTGGAAACTGGTACCAAGACCAAAGAATAGATCAATTGTTGGTACAAAGTGGATTTTCAAGAACAAGACTGATTCTGATGGAGTCATTATCAGAAATAAAGCTAGACTAGTTGCAAAGGGGTATTCCCAATAAGAGGGAATTGACTATGATGAAACTTTTGCTCCTGTTGCAAGACTAGAAGCCATCAGGATATTTCTTGCTTATGCAGCACATAAGAAATTCAAGGTTTTCCAGATGGATGTTAAAAGTGCTTTCTTAAATGGTGAACTGGAGGAAGAAGTTTATGTTGAACAACCTCCTGGTTTCATTGATCCTACATATCCAGATCATGTCTACAGACTGGATAAGGCACTTTATGGACTAAAGCAAGCTCCAAGAGCATGGTATGAAACCTTAGCTCAATTCTTACTGGAAAGTGGATTCAAAAGAGGTGCAATTGATAAAACTCTATTTTATTTGAATCATGGTAAGGAGTTGCTGTTAGTTCAGATTTATGTTGATGATATCATTTTTGGGTCAACAAACAATAAGCTCTGTGAAAAGTTTTCCAAGCTTATGCAGTCAAGATATCAAATGAGCATGATGGGAGAAATGAGTTACTTTCTGGGTCTTCAAGTTAAACAGACCGATGAAGGGATTTTTATTAATCAGTCTAAATACACAAGGAACTTACTGACAAGGTTTAACATGCAAGACAGTACTCCTGCTTCAACTCCCATAGCTACAGCTACCAAACTTGATCCTGATCAAGGTGAAGAGGTAGATGTAACTCACTACAGAGGAATGATTGGCTCTTTATTGTATCTCACTGCCAGTAGACCAGATATCATGTTTGCAACCTGTCTATGTGCAAGATTTCAAGCAAAACCTAGAGAACCACATCTGATTGCAGTCAAAAGAATTTTCAGATATCTCAAAGGCACTCCTTCACTTGGCCTTTGGTATGCAAGGGAATCAGATTTTGGGTTGTGTGGTTATTCAGATGCTGATTTTGCAGGATGCAAAATAGACAGGAAAAGTACTTCAGGAAGTTGTCAGTTTTTGGGTGGAAGACTAGTTTCATGGTTCAGTAAAAAGCAGAAATCTATTTCCACTTCAACTGCAGAAGCTGAGTACATTGCTGCAGGAAGTTGTTGTGCTCAGATAATGTGGATGAGAAATCAGTTGTTAGATTATGGCCTGTCATACTCAAAAATCCCTATTTATTGTGATAACCAAAGTGCTATTGCAATGACAGGAAATGCAGTTCAGCATTCTCTTACTAAACACATAAGTATCAGATATCACTTTATAAGAGAACAGGTTCTGGAAGGAACAATTGAACTTCACTTTGTTCCTACTGATCAACAACTAGCTGATATATTCACCAAGCCACTACCTGAAGCTACTTTCAATAAGTTGGTGAATGAACTTGGAATGATGAATTTTGAGAATTTCTGAGGAAAAGCTACAGAGAGGAAATCCTGATAACTGTCAAATCCTGATGGTTATTCAGAAAGGTATGTATCTTTGATCAAATCCTGATAGGACTCAATCCTGACAGGAAGTCAACTGGTCAATCCTGATGTACAGGTCAGTATTTCATTACTTAATTTGTGCCTAATTTTTCGTCAGTATCTACTGATGGACGGTTGAGTTTTAGTAGGACAACTGTATGCGCGCGTGTGTTGCACTATTATAGATATATCAAAACATACACATAAAAGGCGGTGCAGATTTATTTAAATGACACACGTAATCTGTCCACTAATTCTTTGTGCACAAATCATATTTTGCCACCTGTCTTTGAGAATAATATTTTGTTTTAACAAAATACTTTTTATTGGTCTACATCGTTAATTACTCTCTTATCATCAGTTTTTCGTTTTCTATCTCTCTGTGCTTTCATACCCTAATTGCTTCAAATCTTAATTCTCGAGTTTTCAAAAGCATTACAATGACATCTTCATCATTCATGAACAAACAGACAGTGATTAGTGGTGTTACATTTGCCACTAACAATTTTGTGGCTATTCTAAATCATCAAGATTTACCCAATGAGTTTCATATCATTCAAGATTTTCTAGCTTCAAGCCCATTGAAGTTTGCTTTAACAGAACCTGCAAGTGTTTCTTTTAAGTCTGTAATACAAGTGTGGAACTCAGTTACTTTTGATAAAGGGCATTCTGATACAATCTTGATGAGTTTTGGATATAATGGAACTACTCACTATGTGACTCCTACAATTGTGGAGGCAGCCCTGCATTTACCCATTCTTGGTGATGCTATTCCTGCTAATGTTTCGGACTCTACTCTTTTTGAGTTTGTTACAAAGTTGGGCTACAATGGTGAAGTAAAGAGATATGGAAATCTCTTCAGGACAAAGCTTAAGAAGGAATGGAATTTCTTCTTTGATACAATCAGCCGCTGTTTCCTGAACAAGACATCAAATTTTGATGCTCTTCCATCAGGATCTCTTAAAATTGGGTACTCTCTTATCCATTCTACAGTGTTTGATTATGGGTCTTTTATCTTAAAAGCTTTAAGTGATAGGAAATCAGATAAATTGGGTTCTGTCTGTTTTCTTAGATTTTTACAGTTGATATTTAATCACTTATGTCCTAATGTTGTTTTTGAGGATGATGTAGTTCTACCAATCTGTAGAATTACTGAGAATAATATTAAGTCCTTAGTCAACAGTGATAAGGCAAATGGTTTCATAGGAAATGCTTTTATTCCTGATGAGGTTAGGTTTTTCTTACATCAGAAAATGCCTACTCATTATGGACTACTTTCTAATGCTATGGGGCACGACCCAACCCACCTTGTTCCTGACACAAGCATGCAACCTAAACAGTCTAAACAGTTACCAACCACCTCTACTGTCTCTCAAAAGACTTTAGTTGTAAAATCAAAGAAATCAGCTAGAACTGATGTGTCTGGAAGGCAATCAGGTTCAAAGGATTTTTCCTCTACACCACTCACTAAAAAGAAGATACAAGGGGGTGTACAAGGGGTCCTGGTGAAGAAAGCTGATAAGGTTGTTAAGAATGTTCCTGTGAAAAGGAAGTTAAGGTTGATTGATGAAAGTGATTCAGAGGATGACTTACCTATATCCTCTGTGATGAATGTGAACAAGGAAGTTGCTGATACTGCTACTAAAGCTGTGGTACCTTTATCAAAACCACAAAAGACAAGGAAATTATCAAAGAGCAGGTATCATATTCCTTTGACAGTGCAAATGAAGGATACTGATATTCAGACATCAAATCCTGATGAGTCATCTACTCCTGATGCTCTAGCAAATCCTGATGTTAGTATTCCTGATGCAACAACAAAAGTTGTCTCTATATCAGACTCTCCAGCCTCTCCATCTCAGATTAGAGAAATTTCTTGGGAGAAGGTTTCTACAACTGCTTCCTTGGTTGGTCTTACACCTACATCAAAGAAAAAGAGGAATGCAGAAGAGTTAGTCTATCAGAGACAGAAGAAGCTGAAAGGATCAAGCCCACAAGAACCTGAATTTCAGAGTAATTCAGCAGCTACTGTTGATCCTGCCACACAAGAACCACTCAATCAAAGTTTGGGTGAAGGCTTAGCTAGTGGAATGGTCACACAAGAACCATTTTCTCAAAGGGAGAATGAAGACATCAACATTCCAGCTACACAAGAACCATCTTCTCAAAGTGAAGATGCAGGCAAAGCTACAGCTTCTGTTGCAAGATTGGTCGCGAACATTGTCAATGAGGGAAGCACACAAGAACCTTTAGCTCAAAGTGTTGAAGAAGCTTCTGAACCTCAAGCTCCACAAGAACCATTGGTAGCAAATACTGATGCACGCATATCAAATCCTGACGATGTTCATCCTGACGCTAGTGGTGCTCCTGATAATGAACCTATTTTGATACAACCACTTCGTTCCAGACCAATGGATCATCCTATCTCAGAACCACAGGATAAACTGAAAGGTATTGCTATTCCTGATCCTGATATTACTCATGGTACTGTTGATGATACTTCTGATGATAGTGATGATGATGATGAGAATCGAAAAGAGAAGGAACAACTTGCTACAACACTCAAAATTAGTCTTGGAACTAATTTTGGTTCATCCAGTACATATATGGCTAGCAATGCTTCCACTGGGAAAGATCAGAGACAAGATTTTTCTATTCCTTCCTTTGATCCTGCAGAGGCATTTAGACAGAATGAATGGAACAATTCATGGCACCAATCTGATGAATCTATCAGTTTTTCTTCTGCTATTGAACATGCCTATAATGCAGTGAAGTCTATAGAGAATCAAGACTTGAAGAATCATCTGAAGGCTACAACTCTGTTATCCAAAAGTCTGAAAAGTGAGATTGATTCTATCAAGGGCTCAACTGAAAAAGTGAGGACTGATATCTTTCATAATTTTACAAAGGTGCCTACTACTTTACAATTGAGGGTAGTGGACTCCCAAGTGAAATCTGTTGTTTCAGAACAAACCTCAATCAATCAAAGAATTGATTCTCTGGATACTAAGGTAACTGAAATTCAAGCCTCTCTTTCCTTAATTTTGTAATTATTGTCAAATCCTGATGTCAAAAAAGGGGGAGAAGGTTATTCAGACAAAATGTACACCTGATCTAGTATTAAGAAATAATGATGGTGATACTGGAGATGATGGTGGTGACAAAGTGATACAAGGAGAAACCTCTGATGCTGTTGTTATGAAGACAATCCAAACTTCTCAAAGTCAAACAACGCAGTCAACTCATGTTTCTGATTCTGGAGTTAAGACAGTAAGAACATTGGTGCAATCTCAGATCCTGACGGAAGATCAAATCCTGACACCTGGTCATGGACACATTCTTGCTACAATTCCTGAAGGTGATGAAGATGTGATTATTGATAATCCTGAAGATGCATCAAATTTATTCCAGAAGTTTTCTACAAAAGACGGTAGAATTGTTACTCTTTATCACACTGATAAAAGAGTTCAACAATTATTTGCCAGAAAAGCACTCTCTACAGCAAGTGAAGAATATCCAGATCTCTCACATGAAGAATTCTTGAGACTACAAAGAGAGACAATGGAAAGCTATACTGCTCCTGCTAGAGGTAAAGGAAGCAGAGGTAGGAGAGGTGCTAGAAGAAATAGAAGAGGTTCTTCAACTCAAACAGTACCTAGACAGACAAGGTCTAGAGGGTTAAGAATTGAAGAAATTCCTGAAGCTTCACAAAATCTAATAGATCCTGTTATCAAGGATATCATGGAGAAAGAAGACAAGGAATTTGTTGAAGAAGAACCTGAATTGAGAAGAAAATCAAGTAAATCAACTCTCAGCAATACAAATCAAATTGAAGATTCTAATCCTGACAATATTCAAGATCCTGACGAATCTAAAATTCTGCAAGAGGTTGATTTGATAATCTTATCTACTGTTGTTGATTGTCACAACAAAGAAGTAGATGAAGAAGAAGAAGCCATAAGAAGAGATATTACAAAGAGAACAAATGAAGATTTTAATCTCTATCTACAAAGGCTTAAAGTTTCAAATGAAAGAAAATGGAGAAATTCAAGCAGACAAGAATCTTTACTGGAAAGAAGCTATGTTTTTGAAAAGGAAAAGGATAAGAAGTGGAAACATATTAGCACATTAAGTTGTGATACACCTATCAATTTTCAGTCTGGTGGAATTATTACAAGCGCTTCAAGTGTTGTTGATTTATCTGAGATGGTTAGATCAAAAGCACTCTGGTTAAAGATGTTTTCAAATCTGAAGCAATTGTCAAGTAATTCAAGAGGAGGTATTGGACACAGAGATAGTGAATATCTGAATATGTCATATGTTGATCCTTACTCCTTGACAGAAATTGGAGGTACTTTAACTTCTGAAAACCTGAACAATTTATTAGCTGTTGATATAGTTATAGATTGTCATGATGGTTTTGAAAAGAAAGAAAAGCTTCTGTACTTCATGAAAGATGGTAGTGTGAAGATTCTATCTATTCAAGATCTGCTGATGAAAACTACACAGGAACTGAAATATGTTCACTATCTGTTAAGATGGAAGAACCAAGTGTACAAAGTATGGGCTGACATGATTTTGTCAACTATAAGAAGAAGACTGGATGGAAACAGTAATTTCGATGGTAATTATGTTCCCATGTACTTAAATCAAAGAGGTCAGGATGTGGAAATGCAAAGAGGTACTGCTGTTAAAGAAGTAACTTTTGGTATGACCCAACTTACTCTCAATCCTGATGGGAAGGAAATTGCTTATCTTTTGCTTAAAGAGCACAGTCTACAGAAAAGCTCCATACAGAATCTCAGAGCAGCTATCTACCAGATTAATGAGGAAGATGAAGAACTCAGAAATCTTAAGGAAAGACTGATTCAAATTCTTGAAGAAAAAGAAGAAAGTTTATTATCCAACTTCTTGAAGATGAATCTGTTCTATCACAAAGCTTAAACAGATAAGTTGTTTCTGAAGATACTCGTACATTTTGATACATGTTTTTGACATCATTGAATATTTGGAATCTATACTTTATTTCACAAAGTATGAGATTGGGGGAGATTGTTAGATCAGAATTCAATGATCGTCAGAAGCTAGACTCAACTGATCAGGATTGCTGACGTCATCAGTATTGCATGGTCATCAGTATTTGATCAAGCGTCAGTATCTTATTGATCATCAGGATTCCTACTCAGACTATGATCAGGATTGATCATCAGAACTTGAAGCTGATCAGGATTCCTACTTCGAGTTATATTTGGAGTCTAGATAAACATGGAAGTTTATTCTATTTGTTCCTGGTTTGTAGAATGTAGCTATCGATTAAGGATAGGTTTCTATCTTTGTTGTTGATTAGGACTTATCTTGTTATTGATAGAGAAGCTGTGTGTACTATATAAACACAGTCTTGGTTTTGATTTATGAATCCATGAGAGAGAGAACATAATCGAAGAGAAGCTCTTAAGAACAGAATTTCTTGAGAGAGTTTTTGTAAACTAGCATCTCTCAAGAACATCAGAATTTCTTGAGAGAGTTTGTAACAGTTTTATATCAGATTTAATAAAGCTGTTATCTTTCTTTTCATATTTGTGATATATACATTAAGAAGTCGATTATCTTACTCTATTGTATTCAACCCCCCTTCTACAATAGATTATTACTGGGCAACAACCATCTCATATGGTGTTGTTCCATGCCTTTTGATCAGTGTAGCATTTTGAGTAAAACAAGCAGTTTGAACAGCTTCTGCCCAGAAATAAGTTGGCAATTTTGCTTCATCAAGCATTGTTCTGGCAGCTTCGATTAAAGTTATGTTCTTTCTTTCAACTACATGCACCATTCTGCTGTGGAGTCCCGGGTGCAGAAAATTCTTGATTCACTCCTCTTTTTTTTCAAAATTCTTCCATTGTTGCATTTCTGAATTCAGTACCATTATCACTCCTGATTATTTTCACTTTATCCTGTGATCCTTTATCCAGTAGCTTTACATGTTCCATCAGAATTAAGGCAGTTTCATCCTTCTTTGCTAGAAAGTACGCCCGGGTGTATCTAGTGTACTCATCAACAATGACTAAAGCATATTTCTTTCTGCCAAGAGACATTACATTCACTGGACCAAATAGATCAACATGAAGAAGATGATAAGGATCCACAACTGAAGATTCAGACTTACTCTTGAAAGATGACTTCCTTTGCTTGGCCTTTTGACAAGAATCACATAGACCATCTAAGCTGAGTATTGACTTTGGAAGTCCTCTTACAAGATCTTTTCGAATTAACTCATTTATGTTGTTCAAATTTAGATGAGAGAGCTTTTTATGCCATTTCCAGCTCTCTTCACTAGACATCTTTGCAGACAGACACACAACTTTTCCTTCAGAGTTTGTTACCAAACTTGCTTCATAGATATTATTCCCTCTGTGTCCAACTAGAACAACTTTCCTTGTAGATTTGCTGACAACCTCACAGTATTCAGGTTGAAAATCTACATGATAACCTCTGTCACAGATTTGACTCACAGATAGCAAGTCATGCTTGAGTCCTGGAACTAGAGCTACATTTGTGATGATGACACTTCCAAGATTGATATTTCCATATCCCATAGTACGTCCTATGTTTCCATCTCCATAGGAAACTTTTGGGCCAGCCTTCTCCTCATAGTCTGATAGCAGGGCTTTGTTTCCAGTCATGTGTCCTAAACATCCATTGTCCAAGACTAGGGTGCTCTCCCTTATGCCCTGCAATCACAAACAGTTACAGAGAGTTAGATTTAAGGATCCAGACTTATTTGGATCCTTTGGCTTTCCTAACATAGTTAGCTTTTGCAGCGGAATTCTGATCAACAGAGTTTAAGCTAACAGAATCAGAGTTTACACTTGCAGAATCAACTTTAACCCATTTCACATTGGGCTTTAACTCATAATAGTTATGATAAATAGCATGATAATTCTTGCAAGTATAAATAAAATGCCAAGTACTCCCACAGTGAGTGCATAAAGTCTGTGGTCTAACCCTAACATAATCATTCTTTACTCCAGACTTGGAGGGTAAAGAATTAATGTCTTTGTTCTTCCTGTAGAAACTTGCAAGATGGTTAGTACTACCACAATTATGACATGTTTTTCTAGGAGCATCAGTAATAGGCAAATGATTATTACTTTTATTAATGCCTAGTTTTCCATTTCTGTTCTTCCTGGACAGCTTCTGTTTCTCAACAGACTTTACCTCTTTGAGCTTATACTTGAATTGTTTCTCTGTCATTAAACCAACATTAACCTGTTTAACACAAGTTTTTACTGGTTCTTCATTAACAGTTTCTGTTTCAGCTACAGAGTTTAGCTTACTGGACTCAGGAACAAATTTCATAGGTGGAAGATGTGTTCTAACTTTAACCTTATCTTTAAACCTAAGTTCATCTTTCTCACAGTAACCTAACCCAACTGCGTCTGTTTGAAACACTTGATGTGTGTCTTTTCCAGAGTTTGTCCAGGTTTTAATTATCTTCCTCTCTTTTTCCAATTCAGATTCTAGTTGCCTAAATCTCTTAAGCAACTCCTGTTCAACATAAACATCATCATCTCTTTCCTTTTGAACTTGTTGCATGTGAACAAGTTCTTCTTCAAGAAATTTATTTCTCTCTCTAAGCTTTAGATTCTCAGATTTAATTCTTTCATTTTCTAAAGTCTGATCTCTATAACTAACATGTATGCTTTTAAGATAAATTCTTAATTCAGATATATTATCAGTATCATAAGCATAAGTTGTTAGGGGTACCTTGTTTTCAGATGATTCAGATTCATCTTTAACAGTTGCCATGAGAGCATAGTTGACATCCTCATCCGAGTCTGAAGTGTCTGCCCAATCTCTTCCTTTAGTGATGAGTGCTTTTTCAGATTTTCCTTTCTTGCACTCTGGAGCATAGTGACCCATTTCTTTACACTTGTAGCACTGGATCTCAGACTTGTCTTTCTTCCCAGATTTGATATCCCTTCCTTCAGACTTTCTGAAACTCTTCCTTTTAGAGTTTGAATCTCTCCTAGAGAATCTCTTTCCTTTCTTGAAGTTCTTGAAACCCATCTTCTTGAAAGTCTTCACCATTAAAGCCGCCATTTGCATCATCTGTTCTTCATCATCCTCAGATTCAGATGATTCACCAGTGTTTGAGTCATCATCAGAGTTTGATGACTCACTTTCAGAGTTTATGACCAAAGCCTTTCCCTTAGCTTTTTTCTTTGATGTCTCTTTCTTAATAAGTTTTTCTTCAACTTTGAGAGCAACAGATTTTGTCTTCTTTCCAGATCTTTTGTTTCTTTGTTCTATCTCAAGTTCATGAGTTTTAAGCAACCCATAGATTTCATCAAGATCTGTCTCTGCAAGATCATAAGTATATCTTATTGTTGTTGCCTTTAAATCCCATCTTTCAGGTAGAGATAGAAGAAACTTGAGATTAGACTCTTCAAGATCATATTCTTTATCAACCAGAGATAGATCATTCAATAGTTTACATAATCTGTCATATGTCTCAGTCAAAGTTTCATCAAGTCTCGAGTCAAAGTGTTCATACTCCTGTGTAAGAATAGTCTTCCTGTTCTTCTTTATAGCACTTGTTCCTTGACATATGACTTCTAAAGCATCCCAAATTTCTTTGGCAGTTTTGCAACCAATAACTCTGTTAGACATGCCATTATCTAAGGCACTATGGAGAAGATGTCTAACTTTTGTATCCTTTGCAATTGATGAGATATCTTCAGGAGTCAAATCTTTCTTTTCCTTTGGAACAGTCTTTTGTTCTTGACCAACAACAACAGGAGATAATTTAGTTGGCATATGAGGACCATCATTGATTCTATCAAGATATTCTGGATCTGTGGCTTCCAGAAACATGGTCATCTTTACCTTCCAAATTGGATATTCCACTGGTCTGAGAATTGGAACCCTGATAGTCTCATATCGACTCACAGAAGTTGGTTGAACCTTTACGGGATTAGAACATGCTTGGATATTTTCAGCCATGATTATACTTGTGTTTGGATCAAGATAAACTGTATATATTCAACATCCTAGGCTCTGATACCAATTGTTAGGCCGAATACACAATATATAATCAAATATATGTATGAGAATAATAATAAGAACACTGTTTATGAATAATAAACTGTATAGAATTAATAACTCCTCTCTCGGTGATGTAAAATATCACAGAGAGCTGCTAGGTTACAAGAATAATGTTTTCACGTATTCGCATCCCTTTTAGGGTTAACCTATCTGTGTTTATATAGTACACAGCTACATACAATCTTCTAATTGATATTCCTATAAATCAGCTTATTATCAATCTAGGATTGCTTCTGTATTCTGTTCCGTTTCCTTAGCCATCTCGATATCTCTTTGCTTCTTTCCATCATCAAAGAATATCGCTTCTAGAATCTTCATTGAATAACACCGTCTGCTAAGCAAACTCTGACTGTCAGAGTTTAACAAACTCTGACCAGTCTTCCAGCTAAACTCTGATAGTATCCTGATACTTTAAACACTGATAAACAAACATCAGCAACTATATCTAACACATAATATGCTTATATAGAATATATTATCAAGCTAATGTGAAGATATGTCTTATTAATAAATTAAAAATACTTAAAAAGATGATGTATTCGTTCACGTACAATGTTAAAAGTTACTTATGAATTAAAATAATTTAAAATTTTATGTTATTAATCGAATTTATATTGCTAATATTATTTTAAAACGGTCTGGAAAACAGTTTAGTTGACCTCAAGTAATAGATCGGCTTCTGAATTTTCAATTCTTCCTTTACCAAAACAGCTCCAAGGGCAGTGTTAGAAACTTCCAGGTATAAGTAGAGAATCTCTCACGGTCTTGGTTTTGCCAACAATGGTGCCTCAACCATGTACTTCTTCAAGGCCTCAAAGGTCTCCTAGCTCTCTACTGTCCACTCAAAGATTTTCACATTTTTCAGTGCTTTAAAGAAAGGTAAGCACTTCTCTCATGACTTGGAGATGAATATTCCCAATGCTGCTACTCTTCCTGTTAACTTCTGGACATCCTTGACGGACCGTGGTGGCTCCATGTCCAGGATTGCTTTGATTTTGTCGGGATTAGTCTCAATTCCTCGTTTAGAAACCATTAGGCCTAGAAACTTTCCTGACCCTACACCAAAGGCACACTTTGCTGGATTTAACATCATTTTATGGTGCCTCAAACACTTCAAAGGCTTCCCGTAAATGGTTTATATGATCCTCCTTATCGAGGCTCTTAACTAACATGTTATCCACATAAACCTCCATGGTTTTTCCAATTAGGTGTTCAAAAATTTTGTTCACCAACCTTTGGTAAGTTGCTCCTGCATTCTTAAGTCCAAATGTCATAACCAAATAACAGTAAACACCAAAGTCAGTGATGAATGATACCTTGGAGATGTCATCTTTGTGCATTTTGATTTGGTTGTATTCACTGAAGTCATCCATGAATCTTAACATCTCGTGCCCAGTTGTGGCATCTATCAGAGTATCAATTCTTGGCAAGGGAAAACAATCCTTAGGACATGCATCATTCAAGTATGTGAAATCCACACACATCCTCCACTTTCCATTGGTCTTTTTGACCATCACTGGGTTAGCCAACCATTCTGGAAATTGAATTTCTTCAATAAAACCGGCTTCCAAAAGCTTATCTACTTCCTGTTTGATTGCTTCTTGCCTTTCCGGAGCAAAATTTCTTTTCTTCTGTTTCACAGTCTTCCTTTCGGGATTTACATTTAATTTGTGTGTTATCAAATGGGGATCAATCCATGGCATGTAGGTCACTGTCCAAGCAAAAACATCGTTATTTTCTTGAAGGGAAGATATGATCTTGCTCTTCAATGGTTCAGGTAACAATGCTCCAATATAAGTGACTTTTTCCGGTTCACCGGGAACTAAGGGAATTGGGATTTAATCCTCAGTTGGTTTCCCTCTTCTATCCTCATTATCTCTAGTATCCATGTCCTCAATGGGGAGAACCTGCCCCCCGATTCCATCAGGCCTTAAAGTGGCTACATAACAACTTCTAGCCATCTTTTGGTCACCTCGTTCTTTCCCGATCCCGTTTCTTGTTGGGAACTTGATTTTCAGATGATAAGACGAGACAACATCCTTGAACGCATGAAGACTTGTCCTTCCCAGAATTGCATTGTAGGTCGAAGTTGCCTTTATAACTATGAAGTTCAATATTTGAGTAGATGTTTTCGAACCTTGACCCATTGTCATAGGGAGTTGGATTGTGCCTTCTACCTTTGATTCTACTCCATTGAATCCATATATGGGCATATTCGAGGGTGTGAACTGGGAGTCAGTATAGCCCATCTTGATAAAAGCGTCATGTAACAAGATGTCTACCGAAGCTCCATTATCAACCAGAACTCTCTTCATTTCAGAATTGTCTATCACAGGTACGATGACTAAATGATCATCATGGGGAAATTTCACTCCTTCTAAGTCAGAATCATCGAAACCTATTGCTATTTCAGTTCGGGAACGTTTCGGTGCTTCTTCTACCACCGTCATTACTTCTCGGGCATAAGCTTTTCTTGAGTTTCGGGAGGACCCAACAACAGTTGGTCCTCCAAATATCATGTTGATGACAGGCCCTCGGGGTTTGGGATTGCGATCTTGATCGTTGTTCCTTTTATCGTAGTCCTTCCTTTCATAATTTCCTCTTTGACTTCATTGGTTCCCATCTTTAGTGAACTTATTAAGTTTTCCTCTTCGAATCAAAAACTCAATTTCATCTTTCAGCTGTCTGCAATCATCCGTGTCATGCCCAACTTCTTTGTGGAACCTACAAAATTGGTTCTGATTTCTTTTAGACAAGTCAGTCCTTAATGGCTTCGGCCATCAGAGATCTTCTTCTTTTGTTATTTCCATCAGGATTTGGCTCCTGGGAGTGTTCAATCTTGCGTACTCCGTGAACCTTGGTCCAAAATTGTTCTTCTTAGGAGGAGAATCAGAATCCTTTGTCGTTCTAGGATATTTTTCCTTAACATCGTACTCCCGGGTCTCATTTCTATTCTTTGAATTTCCACTTCCACCAGTAGTGGGTTCATACTTCCTCATGCTTTCCTCAGCCTTAATGTGCTTTCCGGCTCTATCTTGGAGCTTCAACATGCTTTCGGGTGGATGTTTTGCCAAGGACCTCTTGAAGTGATCATTAGCGGTTCCTTGTTGCAAGGCTATCATAGCTACTTTATCCTCCAAGTCCGGGACTTTCAGAACCTCCCTAGTGAATCGATTTATATAATCTATCAAGGCTTCATTTCTTCCTTGTTGGATTTCCATGAGAGACGCTGAACTTTTCTCATGCACCCTTCCACTTACAAATTGGTTGATGAACGCCTTGTTTAGTTCCTTAAAAGACCCAATGGAATTGGGAAGTAAACGGCTATACCAACGTTGGGTCATGCCTACCAAGGTTTGTGGAAACGACCTACACTTGACTGCATCATTGGTGGGCTGCAACAACAGTGCATTAGAGAAAGTTCTCACGTGATTTGCAGGATCTCCCGTTCTATCATAAGCTTTGATCGTTGGCATCTTGAACTTCCTGGATATGTTAGATTTCATGATGTCCTGAGTAAAAGGTGGTGTAGGATCATCAAGATCTCCTAGGGGTAGCAAGACATTAGGATCACCCTTTGGGGCTTCAGCCCTCTTGGTTCTTTTCGGTACATGATCTAAATTGATCACAAGGACTCTTTCAGTTGTTTGGCTTTGTGCTCTTGCGGCCTCCTCTTCTGCCAACAATTTCTTGAGTCTTGCAGCCTCTGCCTCACGGGCTGCAATCCTTTCCTTAGTAGTTTGGGATTGCTCCCGGTTCGTTTGGGAAGAACGTCTCCTTCTAGGGGCAAGATCTCTCTCTTCTCCAGTTGAGTCATTCTCATCCCCGGTGTAAGGACCTGAGTAGTCTTGAATCAAGGGGGTCTGACGAGTTTGAGTTTGTTGGTTTTGGGGTCCCAGACCTTGAATATAAGGGGGAACGTATGCTTCATGGTAATTTGGATTAATACCACTGCTGCCCACCGTGGGTCGAGGGGGAATGCCATAATTTGGCATCCCAAGAGTCTAAGTCGCGTATTGGGGAAGATTCGTGGTATGAAGTTGAAGGCCACTTGGTGCATTCATGAGCAGTGAAGAGGTTGTGATTGGTTGCTGGAGAGTGGTCTCTTGTGGATTAGGTCCATGAACGACCATTTGCAAAGGATTCGTCTCTTCAACCGAAATTGGGATTTCTGGTCCTTGAGTGATGGTGAGGGGGATATTTGCCCCTTGAATGCCAGTAGTTGGCGGTGGTTGACTTCCTTGAGTTCCTACCTCAGAGGTGAGAGGAAGCCCTTCAGAAGTGTGAGTGTCTCGAGTCGTTCGTCGTGTGTTTGCCATGGTTGACTTTGTCTTCCCACAGACGGCGCCGAATGTTGTGGAATAAAAAACGTACTTGTAAATTAACTTCCAGGGTTTAAGAGCTTTCGAGCTTTAATGGCTGTTCTCGTGTTTCGTGACTAAATCTGTCCTCACAAGATGCCTACGTATCTCAATTCGTAATTGAGAATCAAGCCAAAAATGTAGTTCTGATTGAAGGATCATGTCCTTTATATAGGCGTTAGGAGCCTTGTATTTAGGGTATGTTTGAGAGACTTAGCGAATAAGTCTCCTTCTTGACAGTGGATAAGTATTGTATTTCTTGGTGAACAAGTATTTTCCTTATCGTAGGATAAGGACCGTGACTAGTTATTTCCTTTGATTGAGATTCTAGATCTTTCTTTGTAGAAGTCAGACTTTTTTTGATGATTTTATCACACTTTGGACTCATTTTATGAGCTGTATATTTCTCTTATTTATTAATTACGAAATTAATAAATAATTAGGGTTTCATGCCTTGTTTATCAGGTCGTATTCTTGGACCAATCTAGGTCTAATTATATTAATTACATTTCTAGAATTACTTTTATGTACATATCATATGTATATATATATTCCTATCAATTTATAGGAAACATGTGTCATATTATTATTGAATTTTATTGTATTATCTCATCTCATGTAACTTTTCAGAAAACCTTAGGAACCTTGTTCTCGGAATAAATCACATTTCCTGATTTCCTGAGTAATAAAAAAAAGAAGTGAAAAATAGTACACACAAAACTGGATCACTGTAGTCAGCATTGAGCAAGCACAGGCCCACCGACCCATTTAACGTTTTGTGTGTTGTATTGTATATGGAGTAGCTTTTATATACAGTAACGCTTTTTTCAATTGAAATATCCCTCAACTCCAGTTGTTGACACAAAGGTATGTAACTATGTACTATGTTTATACGTACATATACAATCTCCTCTCTTGCCCCCCTTAATTTCAAGATGTATTACCATCATTTACTTGATTTTTTTGCTACCAAATTGTGTTTTATATGATAAATATGATGATATTGGGTACTGGGCTTCCTGGGTGTTTGTACTATTTTGGTTTCTTGTTGGTCTGTTTTGATGGGTATTTTAGTTTGTTAAGATTATTGTCTGCATGCCCATCTTTTTCTTACAGCAGACATGTTTTGTAATGCTGTTATTTTGCCCTTTTAAGCTTAACTTGGACTAATTTTTTGAACCAGGAGCTTTATGATACAAGAATTGTAAAGTGTTGCTAACAAAGATGAATGAACTCTCCAATGCATTCTCTTTATTAGAAGTTGATGTTGCTGATGAAGAAGACTTGAAAGGAATTGTTGTTGCTAACAATGGAGTCAACTCTGAGGGGAAAAAAGGTTTCTTCATTTTGGTTTATAATAAGCTGTCTATAATTTGTTTCATCTATAGTTGTTAAGGCATTGCCTAGGCGCAAATGCGTTAATTATTGGTAGGCGTCTAAGCCGCCTTAATTTTAATGGGGGTACCCCTTGCGGATTCTGGAGAATTAGCATTCAACTAGATATATTGATTAGTTCCTAGATAGATAATTTCACTTTGTTTTTAAGCAAATGATCTTATAACAGTGTACTTAATTTTATAGATAAACATGTTGTTATGTGTTATTTGTCTGCCTATGTGTAGCTGATACCTAATTTGCTTAATGGATACATAGACGAGTGCCTTACTGCCTAGGCATCATGTGGTACGATGGCTCCTTTGCACTCATTTATGCTTTGCGAAGTATGATTTAAAGTATAGGAGATTCCAGTGTGTAGACACTTGCTGAAGTTATGAAACACATGTCCGATGCATTTATGCCTTGTCAACTATAGGAGATTCTAGTGTGTAGGCACTTGCTAAGTTTCAGAAAGACATGTCAAACGTTGTTTGGTTCTTGGATGCAAGTGATAAATGATAGAATTAACACATTCATTAGGCGTATTTTTAGTTCCTGATGTCCTCCCGGAGTCCTAGAGACATCACTACTACTGAAACAAATTGTGTGATTTATGATATGAATAATACTGCTTTTATGACGCAGGTAAGGGCAAAAAAGATAGTGAAAACCATGGAGGAACCACCCTAACAAATGATGGAAACAAGACTGATCAAACAGCGAAAGAGGCTTATGAAGAGTATAGACAACCTCTTGTATGGATAGACTTGGAAATGACAGGTAGTTACTGTTTTCCAATTTGAATAGCAGAAGAATCTTATGTCTTTATGTTCCTTTTGGGTTCAAATCGGTTAGAATCACATCATTCTCTTGGGCATCTGGACTCGTGTCTCGGATTCCATTGATTATATTGTTGATGGAAGATGCTATGCATGTTAGTGCACAGTTTCCTGGTTGCGGACATGATTATATATTCTATTCTATTCTATTATGTCTGGGTAAAAATAGTTCATGTACCTTCTTGTGGTAGGAAAAATTTGGATCCTCTGCTACGCAATTCACTTGATTGTAAAAATACACTGCTAATTTGTTTTTCATTTGGGTGCTTTATCTCTGTCCAGCTATATGGAACAATTAGGCTTTATTGTTAGAAAATCCAATTTTTTAGTGACAAGAACTTGACTTCAATTATTTTCTAGTTTCCACAGAAGCAGTTTGATCCATCAATTTATATCTGTTTTGATAAGCAACAGTTCATTTGATGTTCATCAGTGATCCATCTTTAATACCTTCCCCTAGGCTTGGTGCCTCTCTGCTAGTTGTCTGTTTTCCCTTAAGTAGTAGCACATTCACCAATTTTAGGAGATTTTAAAGATTTAAAATCCATTTAATGGCTTTCTTCAACACCACAAGGTCTCGGGAGAGTTTGTCATTTAACATGGTGTTAGAGCTCAGGTATATCAAGTGATCATGCTTACGAGCCCATACCTGCAATACTCTCAAATTCAGATATATGGTTTGGACGCTAAGGTTATATATATGTCATGGGCTCCAAGCGATCCACTCCACAATCCTAAGACGGCTTTCGAGGCAGCGGGAATGTTAAAGTCATAAGATGTATGATTACTCTATTAGCTTTCTCTAACACCCTTGACCTTAATATTTCGGGAGAGCTGGTCATCTACCAGAAACCTCGTGACTTATCCTGTTCTTCACTTGAGTCGGATATATCCAGTTGCGCATGCATATCAGTCTCATTTTTGTGTGTACGCTCAATCTCATAGATCACCAGTTTTGTTCCATTCGAGTGTCAAATCAGTCTCATTTGCATTATAAGACTTCTAGCATTGTGGCCTGACTTCTTCATCTGCTTGTGCTGTTAGCTAAGAGCAATAACTGCATAACCTTCATGCAATTTTTTGTGGCAGCATCTTTTTCAGTCTTATGCATGGGTGCAAGTGTATTTCCTTCTTTTATTCGCACTTTAGAGAGGAAAGTTAGTTAAGGTTGATGTAGCTAAATATATGACCTAAAATAGGGTATAGTGTCTAATATCATTCCTCATTCTCTCATTGTGTTATTAATGCAGGTCTAAATGTAGATGTCGATAGAATACTGGAGATCGCTTGTATAGTTACTGATGGAAATTTGACCAAATCAATTGAGGTAAATTTACTTTCTACTACATAGCATGATTTTCTAAAGGCAATCTTCGCTGCATCTTAGTACTTGCATTTTCTTTAATTTTTTTACCCTGTGTTCTTACGTACTATCTCCATCTACGTAAATCAATATGTCTTATCCAAACTTCATACTTTATTCTACAAATTCCAAGTTTTCTATGGATCGGACTGGAAGCCCCCCTTTCCTTGTCTTTGTTGTGAGCAAGGAGTCCTTTGGGGTTGATAATAAAACTAACTTAAAACTTTTTTTTTTGGTAATGTCAAGTACATGAAATTTAAATACTCTTGCACACATTTGTCCCCACTGGGATGCGAACCTGCTTTGATGTTTAAGCTAGCTTAGTTATTCGAACAGTTTTATAGACACATTGTTAACTGTTCTTTACCTAAAAAGTAATATCACTGGATAACAATTTGTAGGAGTCTTCTACATTTTCTTGATAAATTTGTTTTATTATCTAAGAAGGAAAGAAAGATGGAAGAAGGTTGAGGGTGTTGAATAGATATAGTTGTGGAGTGATTTATGTGGCCTACAGATCAGCTGTTTTACCACTAACTGCCAGTCGCATGGTTTGTAATTTCAAAATATTTTTTAATGTTTCTTGCTGTAGGAAGTGAAAGCTTCATGATTTATTACTTCTCCACTTGACTTTACCAATCACCAGATTTTTATTTGTTTTTAACTTCTTTTTGTTGTTTCCTGGTCTTATTCCTTGTTCCGAAATAATAAAATCTTGTTTGTGTATTTTAGGGGCCCGATTTAGTTATCCAGCAAACTGAGGAATGTCTAGACAAAATGGGAGAATGGTGTCAGAGTCATCATGGAGAAAGTGGTAAGGAGGCAGTTCTATTGACGCTTCTGTATCCTAGTATATTAGAATGTACATACTTACAATTGATCTGTGAGTTGTAAACTCTGTGATTCTTGCATAATTCTTTACAAGAAACAAATGTTATAAAGTCTTCATTACATTTATGTCTGTCACTTCCCTCAACTCGATGATATATTTAATAAACCATTCCTTAGTGTCGTAACTCCCATTTTGTTCATAGGTTTGACGAAGAGGGTTCTCCAAAGCAAGCTCAGTGAGGAGGAAGCTGAAGAAAAGGTGATGACTAATGTTTTTCTTCAAAATGTAATCTGCATGTTTATGAATGTTTCATGTCGTGTACATGTTTAGAATCTGCATGCATCATCTGACTGTTATATATGGAACCAGGCATAGTAGAAAGTATCTAGATATTATTTTGCAAAAAGGAAAAAAATAAAGCATGCAGAGATTTGGCAATAATATACAGTATCACTCTTTTGATTCTTCAGTTATAGCCAAGGGGTTATAATTACTCTAGCATTATGAAACTGGGACTTTTCTGTAAATTCTTAATTTGTTCTCCTATGAACATATCGCTCATCATGTTTTGAACACTTGTAGGTTGTGGAATTTGTAAAGAGACATGTGGGCTCATATACACCTCTTCTTGCCGGAAATTCAGTCTACGTGGATCTTTTATTCCTGAAGGTATGGAGAGTCAAATTGCTCAAGAGATTGTTAAAATATCATTCTGTTAATCTAAAATGACGTTTGATGTTTACCTAGTTAAAGGAACTAGGAAGTCCTATCTGTGAATGTGCACACTTCAGCTCAACCCAATCCCTGGACGTATTACGACCCACAGCAGTCTTTAAATTAAACACTAATGTAATTAACAGGGGTATTTGAATATTTGCATTATGTTGACTTTAGGTGAAGCTATCAAAGTTCTCTAAAAAAAGACACTTTTTAAGTTTACATACAGCAAGTCAGCAAGGGACTATTTAAGTATTCGATCATGCCTGCATAATATGTTGATAACTGAATGTTATGTTGGCACAATTTGAGTGTAAATGGTCTGTAAACAGTTAAGCTGGTATTCTATCATCTCCTGATTTTATAGGAAATTTTGCCATTTGGCGATCATCTTTTTCCGGATGTTATTTATGTTGTGGGTCCTAACGTGGAAAACAAAAACAATGAGCATTTGTGGATATAAATGGAAACGTCTTGCGATTTAGATTGTATAAATTAATTTCGCGTGTATATAATCTCTACATGTGTGATTTTTAACAATTAAAACAGTGTTATTTCCTTTTCTCCAATGCCTTGATCTATTTACAGCAATCTCCTTGTGATTTTCCTTGTGCAGAAGTATATGCCAAAATTGGCTAGTCTTTTTCCTCATGTTCTTGTGGATGTGAGCAGTCTTAAGGCCTTATGCATCCGTTGGTATCCAAGAGGTATTATTCACAGAATTTCATATAATATTTTCAGGATATTTAAGATTGTATTGTAGACAACTAATAACTTGATGCTGTCAACTTCCCCCCACCCCCTTCCCCCAAAAAATAAAAAATAAAATTATTAAACCCAATCCAGATCATATTTACCTGTATAATTTGCATGTTTACGCAACTTCCTTAAAACTAATAATGTTCACTGTCATACCTTTTATTTTAGAGAACAAAAAAGCACCTCAAAAGACAAACAAGCACAGGGCCATGGATGACATCAAGGAGAGCATAGCAGAACTTAAATTCTACAAAAACAACATATTCAAATTAAAGTCAAGGAAATGACATACGGATTATGCAGGCCTTGGGAGCATATCCTCTTGTTTACTCAAATACCTAATCTTTGGTTTTTATCGGTGTCAGGTCCTAGAATTACATTTTGTGTATTTCCTTAGGCTGACTTTCATATGTAGTACGTGGATTTTTGGGAAGTGAGCGACTATTGACATTGTGGCATGACTTGGTACTTCCCATTTGCACTCGCGTATATTAGGACAAACTTTTCATTGCCAAGCAAAGATTTTTCCTTTTCATCTGGCTTTGTGTGTTGTGTTGAAGTGGTTTGCAAGAGTGTAAATTTAGCACACGTATTTATTTGCTATTGAATAAAGTGAAACCACAGATTGTATGAACATGAATCTCCAGATACAGACAGATCTCAACCTTGTATCACGCTTTCAGGCTTCAGCACTTCTGGGAGCAGACAATTTATACCTCGTAGTAATTGAACTAATGGCTTACAAGATCTTGCTTTACTAATTATAAAGTTTTAACTTTTTATCAGCAATCTATAAAATATGATTTGGATTTAGCCAGCCTCTAGATAAAAAATTGCAAACTTTCCTGATATAAATTATTTAAAGGTGGTTCAAACCCTGCAAAAGCTTCTGTCATCCGATGATTAAATTGCAAAAATGCAAAGCAAGAGAAGTTGATAAAGATTATAAATTATATCCAGTACACTCTGGTTTTGCAGTTGTACTGAAGCATTGTTCGCAGCATATCTTCTCCCCGGCAGCATATTTATTTACTAATAACCACTTGCAGTAGGCTGTTTGCTACCTAAAACTGAATATTCAGAAAATAAAAAAAAACTTTCTAGTAATGTGAACGCCCGCAGAAAATTTAAACATTATACTTTTATTCAGAAGATTTTTTTTTAAAAATAATTTATGAAAATACATTTTATAGGAACCTTAAAATACGTGTCGAGTCCCCGTCCCCCAATGTAAAGAACTCAGGGGCACAGAGGGAGTAATATTTAAAAACTACAGTTATTGGAATAATTTTTATAGTCGACAAAAGTTGGAACTATAAATGCAGACTACTGTTTTGGAGTAGAAATTTCAAAGTTGGTACCAATTTTTTAGTTGTTATTAGTACAATTTGATTGATTGCATATTTATCAAAACGTGGCATTTGAAATCAATTATTATTTTCTGAGGAGCAAAGAGCAATGTCTATTCTATTTTAAATATCCAACTGGATATACATATTTTGATTTTCTGAGGAGTGTGATGTGATTGATGATCGACGACAGTTTCGTTTTGAAATTTAAAATAGAGCTCTCAAAATTTGGTAGAGGTGTGAAAGAAGGAAGCACGGGTGGGTGATGACATAAGAGGAGAATGCCCTACGATCACGCAGGCCGCAACCAACTTAACGTGGAAACGGAATAAGCATGGTGCCTCTGACCGGGTCGAGACTCAAATTTATTGTGACAACCCGGGTCAAATCCCGAGCCTTTTTTGAAAATCGGGTCAAGTCCCGATCACGAGTCCGAATAAGTCGAAGCCTACCGGCCCAACCGCAGCCAACTTGGGTAACAACTAGCCCACCACAGACCCCCAAAATATCATGATTTTATTGGTGCTAATTAGTAGTAGTATTTTGCCTTATAAACTGAACAGAAGTCCCAAATCTCCTCGATGTGGGACTGGGGTATTACAAACTCCCCCACTTAAACTCTTGACGTCCTCGTCAAGCCTAAACGGATAGCCCATAGGTTCCAAGATCGTTCCTCCCTAGCCATTGTGGGATAATACCGGCTGGTTTCGTGTCCCCACCTCCGGATCTCTGTCCATTGTGGGATAATACCACCAGCCTTCGTGTCCCCACCTCCGGCAACTTGACGAATCAAGCTTTCGAGAGTCGACTCTGATACCATAATGTGACAACCCGGGTCAAATCCCGAGCCTTTTTCGAAAATCGGGTCAAGTCCCGATCACGAGTCCGAATAAGTCGAATCCTACTGGCCCAACCGCAACCAACTTGGGTAACAACTAGCCCACCACAGGCCCCCAAAATATCATGATTTTATTGGTGCTAATTAGTAGTAGTACTTTGCCTTATAAACTGAACAGAAGTCCCAAATCTCCTCGATGTGGGACTGGGGTATTACACTTATACTCCAATGTAGACCTGGTAATTCGTTCGTGTAGTGTATTTTCGTGTCGTGTACTTTCGTGTTTCGTGTACATGAATGCTAAACACAAAATCGACCCGTTTAAGTTCGTGTACATTTCGTGTCGTGTACCTTTCGTGTCGTGTTTCGTGTAATTTTAAAATAAAATAAAAATAATTAAATATTTAAATAAAAATAATTAAATATTAAAATTTTCAAATAAATTTTTACAAATATGTATTAAAAATATGTGTTTACATCATATTTATAGATAAAACTTTAAAATTATGTATAAACATGTAATAAATATTAATTTATCTAATGTAAATATTAAAATATCTAATATAAATATTAATATATAAATATATATTTATTTATTTCGTGTACTTCGTGTACTTCGTGTCGTGTCGTGTACCCATAGGTTAAACACAAAACCGACACTAAATCTCGGTCGTATACTTTCGTGTCGTGTACTGAAAATGCAAACACAAAAACTAAATTTTTCGTATCATTTCGTGTAATGTTTTCGCGTCGTGTCATAAATTGCCAAGTCTACTCGAATGTGATTGAGTCTTCAATTTCAAGCTCAAAAATCCGTTCATGAAAAGTTAATTTATCCGAATTCGAATATGTTTACACCCTTTCTCCTAACTAATAAAGTGGACTTGTCCTTGTTTGTCAAAAAATAAAATAAAGTGGACTTGATAATTACGCCATTGTAATAATTTAATTATTTAGAGGATATTTTATCATTTAATTAATATTATAATAGTTGTCACGGAATTGATAGCTCGTCCTTCTTACTCTTGGTATTATTATTTGTGGACCCCACTCATTTGTATTAACTAATCAGTTGTTCCGGTCATGCTTAGCATGAATCCATCTGTCATTAGTCACTCTACTAAACTAATCACAAAATTTTCAATGTCATATCGAATATTAAGATTTTATTGTTAAAAACAAATTTGTCTACCCCTTAACGCGTTTTGTAATTTTTTTTGGTTTCCGAAAAGCTCCCCTTCTAAAATTAAAGAAACCGTTAATCATCAGATTTTATAGTTAGGACAAGAACTTGGCATGTGAACTTACGAATTACGTAGAATTTTTTATATTAATATATTTGCTGTTTAGTCATCTTTGTCCCATGAATGGCTTGTCCACTTGTCTACAGGCCCACAATCCAAGCATCAATTTTCTCCTAAATTTTAAAACCAATAATGAATTAGAATTAATAATTAATTAATTTTCGTCAACTGCCCACCTTAGGTGTATTGTATGTTTCATATTGTAATCAAACGTAGGTATTGTCATTTTTAACGGTGGAAAATAAACACATTAATAAAAATAAATAATTAAGGTATATGTAGACATTTTTGTGATGTTCCCGTTTCTGACATAAACACGCGGAGAGACAAAGTACAAATCCCAACTGAGACTCCTGTCTTAAACACTTTGAAACTTCTGTATAAATTCATATACACACATTTATAAATTCATTCATATAGCCACACAGAAAGATCAACAGTCGCAGCAGTTATACATATATTTAGATGCTGGGGTTAGGTTGCATTTATTTTATATATCAATCTAAGTACACCAGCATCTGATTTATTGGAGAGAGAGAGACTCAGAGAGAGAGAGAGAGATTCAGAGAGAGAATGACTGGAGGGGGAGGAGAGAATGAAGGGACATTAGAGTATACACCCACATGGGTTGTGGCCGCTGTTTGTACTGTCATCGTTGGTATCTCTCTCGCCGTTGAAAGGCTACTTCATTACACTGGAAAGGTTAATTACACCCCCTCTTTTTTCTGTCCGTGTTTTTGTATTTTTTTGGCTTTAAAGCTTGCAACTTATTTACTTTTTTTTAGAAATTATATTTTTGTCATTTCTGTACTGTATGTTTGTTTTATGTTTTTTTGGTTACTGGTAGATCAGTGGGAATTATGTATCTATTTTGCTTATTTTGGTGTGCCCAATTTTGGTTTGTGTAGTATTTGAAGAAGAAAAACCAGAAGCCTCTCTTTGAAGCACTGCAGAAAATCAAAGAAGGTAACCTTTTCACATTTATATATGTATGTATAGTGTGTGTGTGTGTGTGTGAATTTTGTTGTTAGTTTAGTACTTGAGTTTTTTTACCTGGTATAGTGGTATGTTACATATTTTCAATGTATTAATTTTTTAAGCATGTGGGAACGGGAAGTGACAATTCGAACTCGTGTATTTGGGAAATTGACCATAAGGGTGTGGTTGGGGGAGGGGGAACTTCTCACTAGGCTATTAACATATCCTCATTAGTTGAGTTTGTTGATTGTTAGAGGCTACATATTGCACTATTTTCCCCTTAATTTTATGGTGTATGGGATGATCTATTAGTTTTTAGTATTCTGAAATGAATCTGGCTACTTTTGTTAATAAATTTAAGGGTGTTTGCAGAATTGATGCTGTTGGGGTTTATCTCACTACTTCTTACTGTATTCCAAGGCATTATCGTCAAAATTTGTGTGCCAGAAAGTTTAACAGAACACCTCCTTCCCTGCCCATTATCCGGTAAACCTAGTGAAGAGAAAGCCTCTCACTCCGAGCCAGAAACAACTTCTCATTTTCGCCGCTTGCTCGAGGAATCAGCAAAGGAAGGTTATTGCGCTGCAAAGGCAAGTGTTTTATTATTTAGTTATGTCCATCTAATTCATAGATAAACTTCAAGTGTTGAAGATTGGAAATGTTTGTGTCATGACTTCATTGTTTCTCTTTTTAATTTTTTTCACTTTTCCTGTCTACAGGGTAAAGTTCCATTGTTGCCGCTCGAAGGTCTACATCACCTGCATATCTTTATCTTTGTCCTGGCCATTGTGCACGTCACGTTTTCTGTTCTGACTGTTGTATTTGGAGGTGCAAAGGTAGTTCTAATTGGTACATTTTTTACTTGTTTTCTGGAGGAATAAATTTTTTGTCGATTTAAACACCCCTATTTGTACTTTCTTTATCATGATGAAGATTCGTCAATGGAAGGCTTGGGAGGATTCCATTGCACAAGAAACTTTGGACACCAATAAAGGTAAATAACTGAAGCAAATGGTCTTCTAATCCTCAATTTTCCTTGCTTTACCTATCAAATTGTTGGTGATCTTTGATGTATTCATTTATATATACGGTTCAAGGTTTCCAATCTATTAAGACTTGTATCAAATATTCGGTACGACTCCATTCAATTTCACATCAAACTTTCCATTTGATGACAAAATATTTAACTTTATGAATTTTTATCTTTGCTTGCTGCTTCTAATCGTATATGTATTTTGTGCAGTTCTACGACCAAAGGTTACTCATGTCCATCAACATGCTTTTATCAGGGGACGTTTCTTGGGCATTGGTAAACGCTCATTCTTCAAGGGTTGGCTGGTAAGTTTTTTCCTCTTCAGTTTACATCTGTGAGCCATAATAAAATAACACTATCAATCTCTATTCATTCTAACCAATTTTGATTTCTTCATATTTTGGTTTATGATGACATAATCCCACCCTTCCCATTTTTCGGTCAATCTGCAAAATAAAAAAGCAAGTGATTGTAGACGTGCAATATTTTTGGGTCAACACAACACTATATACATCTTTATCAGTATTACATGTAATTTTTTTTTGATGTAGTTCAAATTAAACTGGCTAATGGTAAAAAATCTTGAGATGGAATATGTTTACACATTTTCAGTTTTGACAAATGCTAATAGATTTTTGTTAATGGTAACTGAAGTCTAATTTGGCATATTTTGTTAAATATATTTAAGTTGGAAAGTAACTCACTTTGTGATATAATGATGCAAAGTTCAACATTAAGTTTTTTTTTTGGATTTACATGCTGTATTAAGTAATGGGTATTCAGGGCTTTATAAAGTATAATTCATCATCACTGTATGACACATGAATCAAGTTAATTTCCTCCCTACCCTTCACCCTTAATGTGTTGAATAGGTTAACACTCTTTCTTTAAGACCGTAGGGAAAAAAATATACTAACACACAGTTTAAATTTCACCAAACGAAGGTTTACTTACCGAATTCCTTAAGTGGATGAATCAATTATCAGATTCAGGACATGACAGGAGGCTTACTATATTTCATAAATTACATGATCAGCTACGGAGACTGGTCTAATTGATATGATTTTAAAAGTGTATATGACTACTTTTGCTAGATAAAAGACTTTTTGAATTTCTTTAAGTTCAATATCTTTATTTCTGCTGATTAAAATCATTTGAGTTCTTTATACCTTTATGTATTTACAATTGTACTGCTGATATCATGAAATATTTAAATTACAAGAGTGCTAGGCCATGACTGAATACATTCGTTGTTAAACGTTTCAGCATTCCTTTTTCAAGCAATTTTATGGATCTGTCACCAAAACAGATTATGTAGCGCTTCGACTTGGTTTCATCACTGTAAGTATCCGAAAAGGGTGAATCCTGCTCTTTTAATTTTTTTTATAGAAGAAATTTAGTTTTTTGCGTGTAGTATCTTAAATATTTGTGCACAATCCTGCTACAGTCACATTGCAAGGGAAACCCAAAATTTAATTTTCACAAGTACATGATACGGGCACTGGAAGATGATTTCAAGAAAGTTGTAGGCATTAGGTGAGTTAAATTTTACTGGCATGATGCTCATTAAAATGTTTTCCACGTTACATCTACTTGACCAGCGGCTAAACACCTGAATTTTTCTGTTGCAGTTGGTACTTGTGGGTTTTTGTGGTTGTATTCTTATTGCTTAATGTCAATGGTATGCTGCTTACTTCTATGCTTTTAGAAAGAATATTGTTGCTGTTCAGATTCTTCCCCTCCGTTCTAAATTAGTTATCGCACTTGACACTGGGAAATTGTATCTGTTTTTGCCCTTCTGCACGAATATCACAACAAAAATAACATCATGTTATCTTGTTGACAGGCTGGCATACATATTTCTGGATCGCTTTTGTTCCATTTGCTGTAAGTGGTCCCAGTAGAAACCTTATGTGCATATTATACCTCGATGCTAGCTAACTTAAAAATATATCACCCTTAATTATATTGTAGAAACAGGTTTTCGCTTCAACCTGAAGCTGTTATTGATATGAACCTGTAATTGTTGTTTTGTAACTGTAGTTCATATCAATAACAGCTTGTACAAAACCATGTTATGAGAAGTTCGACTTGGATAATTTATCAATATTAATAATTAAGCAAATTCGATTTGAATTAATATCATTATATAGGTAATGTTTCAATAGTTTGTACAAGCTGTAGCTTGTTCAGTCGACAAATTGTGCAACGGAAAGTCATAAACTAACTTGTTCATTAGTTTTTCTCTCTGTGATTCTTTCAGCTACTACTTGCTGTGGGCACTAAGCTAGAGCACATAATATCACAGTTGGCTCATGAAGTTGCTGAGAAACATATAGCTATTGAGGGGGAGTTGGTAGTGCATCCATCAGATGATCACTTTTGGTTCAATAGGCCCAGGATTATTCTTTTCTTAATACACTTTATACTCTTCCAGAATGCTTTTGAGATAGCATTTTTCTTCTGGATATGGGTAAGCTGATCTTTACAAGAGACACACTTCATCAAGTTGTTTTCTTGGAATACTAAAGATATACACTGTACACACCTGTAGGTTCAATATGGCTTTACCTCCTGCATTATGGGACAAGTCAGATTTATAGTTCCAAGACTTGTTATAGGGTAAGTCATCTAATCCTGTACACACCTGTAGGTCCAGTGGTAATGCACTGTGATACATGTTATCATATCATATGCATTACCATGCTTTTCCAATTATTGATTTTTTTATAGATATATTTATATGCAATTTTGTATATTTCTTGTCTTAGGGTATTCATTCAGGTACTCTGCAGTTACAGTACTCTGCCACTATATGCCTTAGTCACACAGGTAACTTGGCAGTTCTTGTTTATCTTTCTGATGGTCCATAGATGTAGGGAGTAATAGACATTTACCACTTTTCTTTTTCATGTCCGGGAATGAAGATGGGAACAAATTTTAAGAAGTCGATATTTGATGAGCATATACAAGTCGGACTTGTTGGCTGGGCTCAGAAGGCTAAAAAGAAGAATTTGTTGAAAACGGCAGATAACAGTGCTGGCCAGGAGAGTACAAGCAGTAAGGGTCCTTCTGTGGGAATCCAACTTGCAAAAGTTGTGAGAAAACAATTCAATCCAGAGGAAAATGAGCCCTCAAACGGTTCCCAGCCCTCCAACAATACTGAACCCTCAAATAATGTTTAGACCATGATTGGTTTGTGCAACGAAAAATAGTTGAGTATAGCAGCTACTGCACCCGACACGAAGTATTGAAAGATAAATATATAATGGATAGTGTATTTTTGACAAGTTATAACTTAGTTATTCTACGTGGCTACATGGCAGATCTCAGTGTTATGTTTAGCATATTGGTTATTTGGTGACATTGGTTGTTTATGTTTTATCAAGAAAGTTTTGACCCAGTTGATATCAAGAGTTCAGAGAATCAGTTTTGTTAAAATTAGATTTTTACTTGATCCTCGTATGGATTCTGTGATCCTATCCAACTCTTTAATGATTGAGAAGCATCTTATCAGAATAGAGAGGGGTAATGTGAACTATTAGTTGATGTCAATGATCGAAGATATATCAGTTTTGCACTACAGATTGTAGAATATGCATTACACTTGCAAATTTAATCATGTTCCGCTAATTTGCTCGCTGAATATGCATGATTTTTAATATTTTCAATGACAAAATGATCTTTAAAGAAAATATTGTGCACCATAAAACGTTTTGTAATTGCGGAATTATATGGTTTTCAAGGTATACAAATAATAAATTTCTTTGTAGCCGAGCACCAATGGTGGTATATAAATTTTAGACGTACTAAATTGGGTACAAAAATGGATATATAAAATAATACATGTTATCTATTTATTTTATTTTTGAAATAATCATACTTGTATTAAATCAAGTCATATCAAAGTACATCTGATAAAAAGGTGGGAGCAACACCATCCCACTCTTGTAAGTTTGAGGTTAATTCAATTAAATATCCCATATGTATTGATACCGATATCAATCAATAAAAATATTTTAAATTACTACATCACGAACGTTACATCATTTTATAATAATTTTTAATTCTAATTCGGTACTCCTAGTATCACTGGATACAGAAATAGGGATAATATCGTGTCTATTATTTTATTTTAACGGGCCACTGAGTACAATTTTTTCATTTTTCGATGCCACGATTACAATTTTTTATATGGGTCAAGAGATAGAAGTGCGTAGTGTGTGGCCAAAATGGAGAACAACATGGTTGGCCTACATATTATTTTTGCAAAATAAGAACATATAGAATATATAATAATAATAATTTTTGCAAAAGAATGTTGAGGTTAGAAATTCAGTGGCAAGTATTAGTCGAAATAAGTGTGTGGACGAGACAATGAGAAGGCAATTGGTGTTTCCTTCTTGTTCCTCTTGCTTCATCTTCATTGCCAAACTAAACTATCTTCAACTCTCCATTTTCATGGTGAAAGAGTGAAACAGATTACTGCTTGTTTAGTCCTCAAAGCATTAAGATTAGAATTTTACAAAAAAACAAGTTCATACTCTTTACCCATCAAACATTTTTAATAAACAATGGCAGCAACTGGAAGGTGTACTGCAGCACCCAGTGTTAGCTTCCCCTCTTCTTCATGGTTGAGCAGTAAGCCCAAATACACATCTTCAATCTCCATGGTACCTACACTTTTCTGTGTGTGTGTGTGTGTGCATGTATATTAAAAAAGTTGAGAGCCAGAAACAGCAGCACTGCTTAGTTTTATCATTTAGTTGTACACAGTCTTTGTTGCATTACTACCCCCATCCTCTTGCTTTTTAACATGCACATATTATAGGAGTAAACTGCAGTTTAGAGCAGTCAGATGATTTAATTTTGCACCAGATTTCCTAAAACAGTTGGGGAACTCGATATATCCGTTCTCTTTGATTTTGTTTTGCCATTGATGAACACTTTGTGCTCCTGCGTCGCAGATGGTTACTAAAGTGGTCACTTGTCACTGGAATATTGCATGTTCTGCTCTGCAAGAATCATCAGCATCCACCGGTAATTTTGTGTTCTCTTGCACCATATTTTGCTTATTTTACGCTATTATCATTTCATATTTCAGATCACTTGTACGTTTTGCCAGCTTTAGCGTTCAAACATGTTTGTTCTTTTGGTCTGATCTAATTCTCTGTGTTTGTTACACAAGTGGCTACTACTGAAGTAAAGGAGAAAAAGGAGGCAAAGCCAAAGCCTCCGGCAAAGGCTCCATCAAAGCCATTACCTCAAATGATGGACGAAGATGTGATCCCTTCACTTGAATCAATTCTTGAAACTCAAGATGACGTCTCTGAAATAGAGCTCTCTTTTGGAGACAACAGAGTTAGTTCTCAACTTTCAACACTACATTTTTTGCCGTTGCTTCACAAGGATTACGTATTACAGTTCCAATACTGGAGCAAAGACTGACTATTTTTTATTGGTATCAATACAGCTAGATGGTTCGTTCGTAAAGAATAAGATTAGGTATTCATTCTGGGCATTCTTTCCTGACGGAGTTCTCACAGGTAAGCATTCTGGTAAACTTTTGGTCAAGTAAAATCTACCTAAAACTAATTTTTATGGTGCCCTAATAGCATTACGACTTGTCCAGGTCCAAAAGGGTTTTCTCTATCATCCTATGGGTCCGAAGTGAGCACACTTGAGCCATTTCTCGTTGATGAAAAGAAGATCACAGCAAAGCATGTAGTCTTCTGGGTTGAAAAGCGTCTTGCAGCTCAAGGAATAATTCCTGTTTGGCGTGAATAATTGCCTTTTAAATCTGTAAATCAAGAGCACAAGTATAGACCTTCCTGTTTATTGTTGATAACTATATACCATCTTCAAAATATGACGCAGAAGATCCATGATCTCAGTGCTTCACATTAGCTCTAGTGTCTCAGCTAATTTGTTCCAAGTGAAACCATTTATTATAATAGCAAAATCACAACCGAGTTGTTCCATGAGCAACCACTTAACCATATAACAGCACAATTGCAACCGCTGTGTTGACTTGACATTTTTCCGGTAACCATGTAATTTCTTAATATTTACATTTGTACATGGTACCCTTTTGTTTACCGGAAGATAATACTCTATTTAATTGACAGGAGGCAGTATAAATTTCAGGCTAAAGCTTATATTAATTGAACATCAGGAAAGTATATATATTTGTTACACAACATAACACTTGTGTAATGTTCTCATCATATTGGTAGCATGAAACATACAACATATTCATCAATCAAGCTGTTTAAATACTAGAAGTTACAACATATAGGAACTTCAAGTACACCATGACTCATGATTTTCAGCTAGTTAGGTGTTAGAACTGCCATTTGCCTTCCACATTGCACGTTTGAGTTCATTTAAGAAGTCCATCTGTGAACCAAAAGGTCATTCAGGGGCCGGTAAAATATCACCTTAAGGCACACACACACATATATATATATATATAGAGAGAGAGAGAGAGAAGGGTTCAATGGGGAACTCTTTTTATTGAGTAACCGAGGAACTCAACTATGCTGACACATGTACATAACGTCCATTAGGAAACTAATCATCAAGTTCTGTTTTAACCGTCTCATACACTTACCCTGTACGCAGGAGAGGTGTTTTATCATAGTTGTGCTATACTTTTTTTTCATTTATAAATAATCACACATTATAAATATAAGATAATATTAATTAAATCATATTAAATTTTTAAAAAAGCATTATTATTTTACAGAACATAAAACTATCAAAAGTGTTACTTTTTAGAAACACAAAAAATTTATAGAACATATGAATAATATAGTTTTTATTTTTTACAGAACACATTTTTATTTTTATTTTTTGTTTTACAGAACACTATTATTTCCGGAAAAGAATTATACCGAACACTCTTGATTAATACAAAACCCATTTTTTTTAATACAGAACACTCTTTCTTAGTTTCCACAAAAGAATTACAGAACATATAAATAATATAGTTTTTATTTTTTATAGAATCTATTTTTTATTTTTATTTTTGTTTTACAGAACACTATTATTTCCTGAAAATATTTATACTAAACACTCTTGATTAATACATAACCCATTTTTTTTAATACAGAACACTCTTGCTTAATTATGTTCTGTACTTTTTAACTTTTCATTTTTAATCTTTTATATGTGTCTTATATTTTTATATAAGTTTAGTACACAAGTAAGGCATAGTATACAAATAAAAATCACAAATCACATATGTAATTCTACGAATCATAAAAAAAATAATAGAACACAATAATTAAGATAATAAAAAATTAACAATTAAATCTTTATATATAATAAGCGTAAGGGAGATTTTATCCAAAACTTTGGTTGGTACTCAGTACCGCCAAAATAATCTCAACCGTTGGATCTAATATTTTTAAAAATAGACGATCAAGATTATATCATATAAAACTAGAAATTATTATCTAAAAAGGATATAAGTCAAAGGTGAAAGTATTAGTATTAAAATTGGATTTAAAGTAATTAAAACTATTACATATCAAAATAATAAGGATCATTAGGTTTTAAAATTATTATCTAAAAAGGATATAAGTCAAAAGTGGAAGTATTGGTATTAGAATTGGATTTGAAGTAATTATATATATTACATATCAAAATAATAAGGATCGTTATATTTTAAAATTATATTATTTAAAAAGGATATAAGTCAAAATTGGAAGTATTAGTATTAGAATTGGAGTGAAGTAATTATAAATATTACATATCAAAATAATAAGTATCACTAATTTTAAAAATAGATAGATGAGAATCGTTGAATCGAATATGAAAAATTGTATTTGGTTGTAAGTTAAATTATATTAAAAATACAAAAAATATATCTTGATAATTTAAACCAGACACAAGAAAATTTCCTAAATCGAATAGAATTCTCAAAGTAAAATTTTGTCACTTTCTTCTATCTTTAGTTTTTGTGTAGTTTTAATTGTAAATTAAAAAAATTGTTAAACCATCAGTAAATTAAGAAATACTTTGTTAGATCTTAAAATAGATATATGAAAACCGTTGAATGTAATATTAAAAAGTGTATTTGGTTGTTAGTAGAATTATATTCAACTGCTAAAAAAAGTATTTTGATAATTTAAACCAAATATAAATTAATTTCACAAGTTCAATAAGAATTATTAATGTAAAAATTCGTCACTTTTTTTTCTCTTTAGTTTCGGGGTATCTTCAATTGGAAAATGAATTGTTAACCTTCACTAAATTAAATATTATTTTGTGAGTTTCATGTGTCGTAAAATGTTCAAATCTGATTTCTAGAATTAAAAATACAACACAAATAGTTAATTGATCGTCTAAAATCTAATAAATAAAATCCAAAATTAATAAAAAAAAAATATTAAAAAAAACACAAATTAATATAATTATAGATCTTATCTAAAACTTTGGTCCATGTACCGTCAAACTAATAAGGACCGTTGATTTTGAATCAAATAAATAAGACCTGTTAGATCTAATATTAAAAAATAAGAAGTGTGTTTGATTGTTATTAGAATTATATTCATTTACTGAAAAATGAATTTTAATAATATAAACAAAAAATGAGTAGATTTTCTAAGTTGAATAGAATTTTCAATGTAATAATTCATAATTTTCTCTTCTATTCCGATTCCTAAGTAATTTCAGTTGAATAATAATGACTGAATTATCATTAAATTAAAAATAATTTCATTAATTAATATAATTATAATTTTTTTTTTAAAACCGTGCATTGCACGGGTTATAAGCTAGTATACAAAAAACATATAACACCAAAACAAATAAAGAACACTAGAAATGATAAACAAAAAAATAAAATTGTAAAACACTAAAACATTTAAGGAACATACTAACATTTAAAGAACATATTTTATGGAACATATTTAAAACACATTATAAAAATTATAGGATGTTAAAAATTATAATAGTACAAAATTTACAGATACAAAAAATAAAATACATAACACTAAAAAATACTAGGAAAAAACTATACAATACAAAATAATAAAAAGTGCAGAACACTACAACATTTAAAAAAGAACAAAAAAAGTAATTTGGAAAAGTCTAAAAAGACACTAAATATTAAGAAAACAAAAAACCCACAATAAACATAAAAGGCACAAAATAAAAAAAAAATTAAAGAACAAATAAAAGGATACAGGAAAAAAAGTTGAATAAATAGAAAACACAGAATCCTTAATTTGTTATTTGTTCTTCAGGTGGCAAGAAAAATTAACAGACTAAACGGATAGTAATTGACGAACGTGTGTGCATATGTACCAATCATATTAAAGTTACTTAGTTACTACAATAGAATGGTTACCCACAGAAACCTCCCCTATATATATATATATATTAAGTGAGGTTTAAAATGTAGCTGAGTGTGTACGAGGCAGAGGAAAACAACTGCAATTTACCTGATGAGGAAGTCTGAAATGACCCCATGCTGATGCACCGTTTCCTGAATACATTACTGGCCTTTCTGGAAAAACAAAAAAAGAGAGCAACAGATCAAAACACTGTCGGTCGGTCACTATGCTAACTGAGCAGAAATTACAGTTTCCGTTGGTATTGTAACTCTGAGCTATGGCCAAGTCGCATTGATCACAAAGACTTCTATGTAATTACTATTTAAAACCCAAGAGCCAGTTCCTACTTTATAAATTTCTTCTTTTAGCCAAAAGCAGTGGCTGATCACACTCCTTTATCTGTATTCCCATTATATATACAAGAAAATCATATCTCAAAAGGCTACATCTATAAAACTACAACAATGAAGAATATAATTGGTAATTCTTTAAGGTGCATTTAATTTCACAAGTCTCTAGCACCGACCAAAACAGTACCACAATCAAGAAAATTAAAACTAATTTCTTTATAAAATGTGCACACAGTCCTGATATACAGAGATCATATTTTAATGACATTGATAAGTTGTACTCCCTCTGTCCCTCTCATTTCTTTACACTTTCCTTTTTGGTACGTCCCTCTCATTTCTTTACATACCAAAAATAGTAACATTTTATAATATAAAATCCAATCACATCCACTACTTTCCTCCACTATACCTACTTTATACCCACTTTATACATTAAATATTAATTGGTCCCACCATTTTACTCATTTTTCTTACTTTTCCCTATTAATTTACACTTTTTCTTAAGTTCCGTGTCGTCCCCTCAATGTAAAGAATTGAGGGGGACGGAGGGAGTATTTGATGAAAAATGTTTTCAGTAAACAGTTAAGATAAAGAAGCATATACAGTAGAACCTCTATATAGTAATATCCTTGGGACCGAGGAAAAATATTATTATAGAGAGGTTATTCTTTAGTAGAGGTTACCATATAAATTTATAATTTTAAAAATTAATTATAAAATCTTTATTATATATATCTTAAATACATGAATTTAAATGATATATCATAAGTTTCAAGTTAGGAAGTTTCAAAGAGGAAATATTTTGAATAAAATAAGAAGGTGATCGTGTTGATGAGTTATTATGGACGCACAGGTTGAAGAATGCAGTTTTAACCCAAACGAACAATTCACAAACAACTTTAGAAAAATATTTTAAATTGTCTTGATGTTTATGTAAAAAAATTATATATTATTGGATATATATATATATATATATAGCATTTTTATTCTTATACAGAGGAAAATTAATAAAGGATGGACTTGGAAAATGTATAGAATATTACAATGCAGAGGTATAGAATATTACAATGCAGAGGCTATTCTTAATTATAATTGGGCCAAGTTGGGACTGTAATTTTTATTACAATAAAGAGGTTATTCCTATATAGAGTATTACTATATAAAGGTTCTACTGTATATAAATCCTATATATAGCATTTTTATTCTTATATAAAGGTTCTACTGTAGAAATTTCAAAGTACATTACTCACCGCCTGCATCTATTGACGGATTATTGTATGCATCCATAGTAGCTGCCCAACCTGAAAGAAAAAATGTAAGTAGTTATGAGAAACTGGGAAAGGGGTGGATAGCACATTACTGTAAAGTCCAAATTATCCACTACACTAGGGCTCACATTAACTGGCAATGCAGATTGCATAACATAGTTTAGGTAATGATCATGAAATTATGCAGGATTACTACAAGCGTAAGGTGTAAGTGATGAGATAGAAGAGATGAAGTATGTCTATCTTAGTCTATATCCACAGTCCAACTTTATCTAGTAACTAACCCCTTCCCAAGCCCCAAAAATATAATAGCCAAACAGACCTATACCTTTTTAACCACAGTTAGCATTACGCTATTTATTGGTCATTGATTGCAGTGTAAATTATGGATTTCCTTGTATATTTGAAGTTGATCTGTATGATAGCTATATAAGAGCAAGTCCAATAATAGATGCAAAATAGCTATAGTTATTTCTATAATTTGGCACCAAAAAGTGTTTTTTGGTGTTAAAATAGAACTTCAACTCCAATACTAGTTGCATTTTGCATCTAAATAATTACAAATTTAGCTACTTTTTTGTTTCTCTCCTAATTTTCATGTAAAGTACACCAACATGCAATTCATATATGGTTAAATGATGATGTGGCATGGATGTATAAATGCATCCTTGGTTTCAAATTTAGAACCAAGTATGCATTTATGCATATTTGCATCCAAGTATAGAAGAACCCCTTTGGAGTTGAATTTTTTGATATTTGGTTTCAAATTATAGAAATAGAACCAATTTTAGCAATGCATTGGACTTGCTCTAAATTGATCCATACACTAGCTGAAAAGTTTCCAGACCTTCAACATCCGGACACAAGAATGCCAATAGATAACATAAATAGCACATGAAGGCATGCCATAGACTAACTATTGTTTTAAAAACCAACACTCAGCAATTAAGATATCCATATTCCACGCCATGACCGAAAGAAAGCACAATACCATATAACAACTCTACTGAAGTTTCAACATTCAACTAATCTCATAGACTTACGGTCATTCAGAAGCCGAAAAGCTTCACTTTCACAACATCCATGCAAAGATATCAACCTTGCAGGAGCACTTTCATTCACAAGAACGCTGCTGCTTGCATCCCTGCGATCTACAGAAGGAAAATTCCTTGACCCAGCAGCCTGAGCCTTATCTCCTTCATTTGCATAACTGCTGGCACGCTCTAATTTTTCTGCACCGAAAGTGGAAGCTTACTTAACACTAGAAATTAACTATTGGGTTAAATGGCTAAGACATAATTGAACTCAACCCTAACTTGCAGTTTGGTTGATTGAGTCATCAACTTAAAAAGCTTGCGGTCAACTCATCTAACTATTAAAATTGAATAGAATACTGCCTTTAATAACTTTTAACGGGATTGATCGAAAATTGATTCGTCCGGGTGATGTGTCAAGTTTGACATGTCAGTGCTGAGGTGGATCCGACCCAGACAAACCATACCCACCTTAGTTCATCACCATAATTCATCTTGGTTCAATCAAACCTACTCTGTCTCTCTCAAATTAATTTCTTGAATCTATTAAAACGGAACATTAAATTTCATCATCAAAATAGAACCATGATTTCTTCCCAGATTCCATATTACACAAGCTTACCAAAACACAGAATTATATATCCCACATAAAATACAAATATATATATATATATATATGCTTATATCAAGTTGGCAGAAACAAGTTTACCAATTTTTAGAAAGCCCTTCAATGTGTAACCAGGTTTAGCTAGAATCTACCGAAAAGGGTAGCAACATTGTATAAAGGCAAAGAAGAGATGGGTATGCTTCATCTTTTTGACCCAGATGGAAAGATGGGCATTTGTTGAACTTGATAAATTTTGAGCTTATAAAAGATATGGATTGATTACAACTGGTGTTGATTCAGATTATGAAACATTGGGTCAGTTTGTGCTTTAAAATGCCAATTATAATTCAGATGTAATAAAAAATGATACATCCAGTCCAGTAATGCAATTGCAGTTAGAGCTTAAAGTCTTCAAAGCTTATGGCACACCATAGGCAAAGAACAGTAGAGATGAAGTGAGTTTTTGCAGGGAGATAAAGATGAGGGTTTTCCAGTGATAAATTTTCTGGTGAGAAAATTGGGTTGAGAGAGAAATTATAGGGTTGGGGTGGGTTTTTAATTTGGGCAGGTCGGTACGTTTTTATTTATAATGGCTTAAAATTTAAAAGTAAACATTATATATCTGGGGCAACTAAAATAGCGCTGATACATTTATTAATCTTTCGTTAAGAGCCAACTAGACTTAACGGTAGTGGAAGTTTTTTTAACATTCAATCACGACATTGCAAGTTATAACTTTTTTAATTATCATTTGCAAACTTTATAAATTTGGATACCCAGCTGCAAGTTGAATTTGAGTTCAATAATGTTTTATCCATTTAACCCATTAACCAATTAATGTACAATAACCAAAATGCAATGCCTAAGCTTTCCTCATTCCACTTTACACTCAACCGAGCTAAATCGAATGTTTTAAAAAGCTTATCACACCCCCACAATCTACTTACAAGTACAACTACTGCTTCCTTTTCTTGGTTGTGACTGTTGAGGCGTGTCTATTCAAGATACTACAATGCTTTTTCTAATTTCACTCGGTTCTAGAAAAAAAATTAGTACAATACGTCAAAAAATAATCAAAATTCACTAAAACCTACGCCAAAACCAAAACAGGTATATGAAAAAATATCGTATCAAGAACACCTATTTGCACACCATCAAAGCTAAAAACGCAAACACCTCCAAAACAAGATAAGGAAATTAAGCGAGTGTATACAAACACCAACTCAAAACGAACTTAACATATATAATAGCATACTCGCATATTATACAGATATGCGTAAGTAAACACAATATATACAATTAACAAGTGTTTGTTTGTTACCTCCTGCTGCGCCAGATTTTCGCCTACCTAAACGGTTCCTGCAAATTAAAATCACACTTCAAACTTAATCAATCAATACATTAATAAACATATAGAAAGAGAAAGAGAGGGGAGAGAGAGCGAGAGCGAGAGAGAGAGAGAGAGAGAGAGGGGGGGGGAGAGAGAGGGGGAGAGAGAGAGGGAGGGAGGGAGAGAGAGGGAGGAGAGACCTTTGATTAGGAGGAGCATAGCGCTTGACATTTGATGAATCGCCGGTAGGCTTCTCCAGCATTATGTCCTCCCGTACACTTTGTCCTCTCTCTAACACCACCGCCGCCGTTATATACGATACAAGTCGCTAAATTAACAGTCACAGCTTCCCCTAGATTTTGACCCGGCTAGAGAGAGAGAGGGGAATAAGAAACAAAAAATCAATCATCAATATAGTTATATAAGAGACAATACGAGACGCCTCTCAAATTATTTTAATTTATTTTTTTAATTTTCTTAAATTTTTGAATAATTAATATCAAAAATTTTAAAAAAATCTCTATTTTAATATTTTTATCTTTAAAATTTTTACTAATTCAAGAAACTAAATATACAATTTTAATATTTTTCTAACTTTTTTATTAAAAAATATTTTAATTAACATTTAAATTTTTACGAAATAGAGTAAACTAAACATATAATTTTAATATTCTTGACTTTAGAATCTTTAATAATAGAGAAAACTAAATATAAAATTTTAATATTCTCCTAAATTTTTTATTTATAAATATACTTACCAATATAGAAAAACTAAATATATTATCTTAATATTCTCCTGAATTTTCTATTTAATTCAAAACTTAAAATTTTGAAAAATATAATGGAGTAGATGAGGGGTGGGGCTCTCAAATCTCTTTACCTATTTTTAAAATTTTTCCAAATTTTGAATTATTAATATTAAATATTAGATAAATTCTCAATTTCCTTATTACAATTTTCTAATTTTTTCCAAATTTTGAATTATTAATATTAAATATTAAATAAATTCTCAATTTCCTTATTACAATTTTCTAACGGAGGAAACTAGATACTCCCTCCGTCCCCCTCAATTCTTTACATTGGGGGGCGGGGGCTCGGCACGTATTTTAAGGCTTTTTTAATATATACTTCGATAAATTATTTTAAATTTTTTCTTCTTCTGAATAAAAATATAATGTTCAAATTTTTATTTAGAAAAAGAAAGTTTTAAAAATAAATTGTAGAGTTATACTTTATAGGAGCCTTAAAATACGTGTCAAGCAGTATAAAAAACTGTAAAGAAATGAGAGGGACGGAGGGAGTGTACTATATTAATATTCTCCTAAACGTTCTGTACTAATCCAATTTATTTAATAAAATCTTTCTTACTATCTTTCAAAGAAAGAAGCTAATATGCTATGTTAACATTGACCTAAACTTTCTTTTGAACTCCAATTTATTTACTTATTCGTTCATGCTATCTTGTAATTAAGGAAACTAAGTATATTATGTTAATGTTTTCTAAACTTAGTCTACTAGTCTAATTTATTTACTAATTTATTTTTTATTATCTTTTAATCAAAAATAATAATAAAGGAGAGGATTTGGGAGGTACCAAATCAATATACTTATATAAAGAAGAAGACGATGGCTCGAAAAAAATCTTAATTTACTTTAAAATATTTACTAAAAAAGAAAACTAAATATACAATTATACTATTTTTGCCTTCAAAATCTTTATTAATGGAGGAAACTAAATAAACAATTATAATATTCTTGTTTTTAAAATCTTTACTAATGGATGAAACTAAATTTATAATTTTAATAGTCTCATAAATTATTTTATTAAAAAATATCTTAATTGCCTTTTAAATTTTTACTAATAGAGAAAAATAAATATACAATTTTAATATTTTTGCATTTATAATATTAGATAAATTCTTAATTTCCTTTTTACTATTTTCTGACGGAGCAAACTAAATATAGTATGTTAATCTCTCAAATCGCTTCAATATATACTTATATAAATATAGTTTTCAAAATTAGTTACCTAATTGAGTCATTTTTTAAATGAGTGACTAATTTGATAAATTTGAACCAAATGAGTGATGACTTTGATAATTATCCATTTCTTTAATACTATTTTTCAAGAAAGAAAGTTAAATATGTTATGTTATGTTAAAAATGGTTTGTTTGACTGTCAAAAAAAAAACTTCAAATGTAGAAAACTATGTATACTATATTAATATTCTCCTAAACTTAGTCAACGGGTCTAATTATTTACTAATTTTTATTTAATATCTTTTAATCGAGCAAAATAATAAAGAAGATGATTTGTGAGGTGCTAGACGATTTGAGTAGAAAATATCTGTTGTGGAATAAAAACTGTATCTTTGAATTCAATGCTAGGGTTAGAGAGCTTCGAGCTTTAATGGTTGCTCTTGTTGTCGGGACTAACTCGGTCCTAACAAGATGCATACGTATCTCTAGTGTTTAGAGAATCAAGCCAATAAAACGTAGTTCTTGGTGTTGCCCTCGGGGCTATGGCGGCAGGGGCACACCAATGACGTAGTGACTTGTATGTCCTTATTCGAGGATGAAGTCTAAAACGTTGTAGTTGACGTATGGAGCTGTGTCCAAAACGTGACGTATGGATCTGTGTCCAAAACGTGTTTTTATTGTGAAGGAGCAGGGTCCTTATATAGGCGTCTGGAGCCTCGCATTTAGAGTAAGTTTAGGAGACTTAGCGAATAAGTCTCCTTTTTGATAATGGATAAACATTGTATTTCTTGGTGGACAAGTCTTTTCCTTGTTGATAAGGACTATGACTCATTATTTCTTTTAATTGGGATTCTGGATCCTTCTTTGATGAATTTACCATATTTTGGACTCCTTTCCTGAGTTGTATATTTTCCTTATTTATTAATTACGAAATTAATAAATAATTAGGGTTTCGGGCCTTGCTTATTGGGCCGTGTTCTTAGACCAATCAGGGTCTAATTAATACGTAATTAATTGCACTTCTAGGATTATTTTTCAGTCCATATCATTTGCCCCCCAATTTCTATGATAATGCACTAGGATTTCATAGAAGTTATACCGGTCTTTTTCGAGACTTGAGGTCTTTTTATCCCTTACCTGGGACTTACTACCCTTTTTTTGGGATTTTAATATACACTAGTGTTTCACGAGTATCGTCTTGGTGTAAAGTGTGGAGCGACCTACACATTTACGACGATTTTGCCTTATTCGAGGCTAGCTTGACATTTACATAAGCCTTTTATGTCTTATACCGTCTTGTTTTGGCTTCAAGCCTTTCATTGAGCATATCGAATGATGGGGTTTGGACTGAATGTCTTAGGTTTCTTGGGTTTCAACCCTTCACCCTTACGAGTTCTTACTGATGGCTGCACTCGTAGTGATTCATTCTCAAGTCTACCATATCAAACTTCTCATGAGCTTGAAATTTTCGCTAATTAACAATAGGCATCTCAGACTTTATTTTGTATGTTTATTAGCAACATTCACCCTTCGGGGTTCGTTGTATTCAGCTCTATTTGTGCAGTTGACATGCATATTTTGTATGCTTTCCTTTGCATTCATTTGTAGTTTGTCTTGGCAATGCTTTGAGGATGTTTCTACCAATCAAAACGGGTTCAACCCTTCATATGCTTTCTTGGAAGCTCATGATTTCATCGAACCTCATTTCTACTTATCATACTAGCGGATCCTTTTAGGATGCACTAAACATAATAAACTTTTAAGTTTGAGGCATGCCAAGTCCTTGGCACCTCATGACCTTCGAGGGTTTCTAATTTGTATGAGCCTCGACCAAATACGTTCTTGACGCAATATGGTCCTTCCCAATTTGGGGCCAACTTGCCTTTTTGTCCAACCCCGGATGCCTCAATCTTTCGGAGGACTAAGTCTCCTTGACGGAAGAATCTCTCTTTAACCCTTAGGTTATAGTAGAAAGATGCCCTTTTTTGATGTTCAACTACCTTAGCATTTGCCTCATCTCTAACCTCATCAATTAGATCTAAGGCCAACCTCATGCCTTCTTCATTTGTCTCTGGCTCATAAGCTTCGATTCTTGGAGATGTGTGAGTAATCTCCACTGGAACCACTGCCTCTGCCCCATATGCCAGCAGAAAGGGGGTTGCTCCAGTGGTGACTTTACAAGTAGTACGATATGCCCATAGTATGGGGAGCAATTCGTCTACCCAAGTGTTTCTAGAGCGTTCAACTCTTTTCTTCAGTCCATCCAGGATAATTCGATTGGCAACCTCAGCTTGCCCATTCGCTTGAGGATGGGCAACAAGAGTGAAGCGTAACTTGATATCATTCTCATCACAATACTTCTTGAATTCATCGTTGTTAAACTGAGTTCCATTATCCATGACCAAGATTCGTGGAATCCCATATCTGCATATTACATTCTCCCAGAAGAAATGCATTACTTGCTTGGTGGTTATCTTGGCTAAAGGTTTAGCCTCAATCCACTTGGTGAAGTAGTCGATTGCCACTATCAAGAACTTTCTTTGCGCACTTGCCATTGGAAATGGTCCAAGTATATCCATTCCCCACATGGCGAATGGGATAGGTGAGTTAATGGATGTCATCATCTCTGGTGGTTGCCTAACCACCGGTGCATGCTTTTGGCACCGTTCACTTTTCTTCACGTAGTTTTTAGCATCTATAAGTATGCTTGGCCAATAGAAACCTAGACGAGTGATTTTATGGGCAAGGGCTCTGCCCCCCAAGTGCTGTTCACAAATCCCTTCATGCACTTCCCTTAGGGCCAACTCTGCCTCTTGGGGTCTCAAGCATTTCAGATAAGGAACAATGAAAGACTTTTTGTATAGGATTCCCTCAATCAGGGTATACCTTAGTGCTCTCACATATAACTTTCGTGCTTCTGAAGTGTCGTTGGGTAACCACCCAGTTTCCATATGAGATTTGATGGGATCCATCCAACAGCTTGTAACATCAATGGGTGCTACCAACCTTCTATTGATTCTTGGGGTCTTCAAGACTTAGAAGTATACACTTCCTGCATAGTTTTCAATTTCAGAAGAGGCAAACTTAGACAAGGCGTCGGCCTTCATGTTTTATTACCTTGGAATGTGTTCCACATAACATTCATCAAACTGAGTCATGATGGCCTTGACAAGTTTTAGATACTTAGCCATGACTTCATCTCTGGCCTCAAACTCCCCATTTACTTGGGAAACCACTAGCCTCGAGTCTCCACACACTTTCAGAGTTTTAACTCTCAAGGCTCCAGCCAGCCCTAAGCCAACTATCAGGGCTTCATATTCAGCTTCATTGTTTGTCGTTGGGAAGTCCAGTTTTAGTGCGTACTCTATGAGTAATCCATCAGGACTTTGTAGCACCAAACCTGCTCCACTTGATTTTGTTTTTGATGCTCCATCAAAATAGACCACCCAACATTCTTTGGACATCATGTCTTCATCTTTCTTGTCTTACACTATTACTTCCTACCCCCCGACTTCTTGGTTGTCAATGGTGCATTCAACCATGAAGTCAGCGAGTGCTTGAGCTTTTATGGCCGTTCGAGGCTTATACTTGATGTCAAATTCTCCCAATTCAATAGCCCATTTGATCAACCTTCCACTAACTTGAGGGCTATGCAAGATGTTTCTTAGAGGCTGATTGGTCAAGACCTCTATCTTGTGAGCCTGGAAGTATGGGCTTAGCTTTCTTGAGGCCATTATCAAGGCTAAGGCAAACTTCTCAATCGTAGAGTAGTTTATTTCTGCCCCATGTAGAATCTTGCTTACGTAGTAAATGGGTTTCTGAACCTTCAACTCTTCTTTTACCAAAACAGCTCCAAGGGCTGTGTTAGAAACCTCCAAGTACAAATAGAGAGTTTCTCCTAGCCTTGGTTTTGCCAACAGTGGTGCCTCAGCCATGTACTTCTTCAAGGCCTCAAAGGCCTCCTGGCTTTCAGTTGTCCACTCAAAAAATTTCACGTTCTTAAGTGCTTTGAAGAAAGGTAAACACTTCTCTCCTGACTTGGAGATGAATCTTCCCAATGCTGCCACTCTTCCCGTCAGTTTCTGAACATCCTTGACGGTTCGTGGTGGCTCCATGTTCAGGATCGCTTTGATTTTGTCGGGGTTAGCCTCGATTCCTCTCTTGGAAACCATCAGGCCTTAAAACTTCCCCGAGCCTACACCAAAGGCACATTTAGCTGGATTCAACATCATCTTGTGGTGCCTCAGCACTTCAAACGCTTCTCGTAGATGGTTTATATGATCGGCCTTATCGAGGCTTTTAACCAACATGTCATCCACATAGACCTCCATGGTTTTTCCAATCAGGTGTTCAAAAATTTTGTTCACCAACCTTTGGTATTTTGACCCTTGGAGACGTTATCTTTGTGCATTTTGATTTTGTTGTATCCGCTGAAACCATCCATGAAACTTAGCATCTTATGCCCAGCTGTGGCATCTATTAAGGCATCAATCCTTGGTAAGGGAAAACAATCCTTAGGACATGCATCGTTCAAATCGGTGAAGTCCACACACATCCTATATTTGCCATTGGCCTTTTTGACCATCACTAGGTTAGCCAACCATTCTGGGAATTGAATTTCTTTAATGAACCCGGATTCCAGAAGCTTTTCTACTTCCTGCTTGATGGCTTCTTGCCTCTTTTGAGCAAAATTTCTCTTCTTCTGTTTCACTGTCTTTCTTTCAGGATCCACATTCAATTTGTGGGTTATTAATTGGGGATCAATCCCTGGCATGTCGGCCGATGTCCAAGCAAAAACATCATTGTTTTCTTGAAGAAAAGATATGAGTTTGCTCTTCAATGGTTCAGGCAATAGTGCTCCAACGTAAGTCACCTTCTCCGGTTCACCAGGGACTAAGGGAATTGGGATTAAATCCTCAGCTGGTTTCCCTCTTCTGTCCTCATTATCTCTAGTGTCCATGTCTTCAATTGGGAGAACCTGCCCCCCCGATTCCATCAGCCATCTTTTGGTCTCCCCGTTCTTCACCAATCCCATTCCTTGTTAGAAACTTAATTTTCAGATGATAAGATGAGGCAACAACCTTAAACGCATGAAGACCCGTCCTTCCTAGGATCACATTGTAGGTTGAAGTTGCCTTTATAACTATGAAGTTCAACATCCGAGTGGACATATTTGACCCTTGCCCCATTGTCATAGGGAGTTGGATTGTGCCTTCCACCTTCGACTCTACTCCATTGAATCCATATATGGGCATGTTCGAGGGTGTCAACTGAGAGTCAGTATAGCCCATCTTGATGAAAGCATCATGGAACAAGATGTCCACTGAAGCTCCATTGTCGACCAAAACTCTCTTTGTTTCAAAATTCCCTATCACAGGTACGATGACTAAGGGATCATCGTGGGGAAACTTCACTCCCTCCAAGTCAGAATCATCAAAACCTATTGATACTTCTGTTCGGGCATGTTTCGGTGCTTCTCCGACCACAGTCATTACTTCTCGGGCATAGGCCTTTCTTGAATTTCGGGAGGACCCAGCAATAGTTGGTCCCCCGAATATCATGTTGATAACTGGCCCTCGGGGCTTGGGATTCCGATCTTGATCGTTGTCCCTTCTGTCATAATCCTTCCTTTCATAATTTCCTCTTTGACTCCCTTGATTTCCATCCTTGGTGAATTTATTGAGCTTTCCACTCCGTATCAGAAACTCGATCTCATCTTTTAATTGTCTACAATCGTCGGTGTCGTGACCGACTTCCTTGTGGAACCGACATAATTGGTTTTGATTCCGTTTAGACATATCAGTCCTTAGTGGCTTCGGCCATCGGAGATCCTCCTCCTTTGCTATTTCCATCAGAATTTGGTTCCTGGGAGTGTTCAATCTTGCATACTCCGTAAACTTTGGCCCAAAATTGTTCCTCTTGGGTGGAGAATCAGAATCCTTTGATGTTCTGGGAAACTTTTCCTTGACGTCGTACTCCTGAGTTTCTTTCCTTTTCTTTGAATTTCCACTGCCACCAACAGTGGGTTCATACTTTCTCATGCTTTCTTCAACATTGATATACTTTCCGGCTCTATCTTGGAGCTTCAGCATGCTCTCGGGTGGATGTTTTTACAATGATCTTTTGAAGTGATCATCAGTGGTTCCTTGTTGCAGGGCTATCATAGCCAATTTGTCCTCTAAGTCCGGGACTTTCAGAGCCTCCCGGGTGAATCGGTTGATATAATCCCTTAGGGCTTCATTCTTTCCTTGTTGGATTCCCATGACTGATGCAGAGTTTTTCTCATGCACTCTTCCACTAACGAATTGATTGATGAACCCTTTGCTTAGTTCCTTGAAAGACCCAATAGAGTTGGGAGGAAGACGACTATACCAACGTTGGGTCATGCCTGCCAAGGTTTGCGGAAACGCCCTACACTTGACCGCATCGTTGGTTGGCAGCAACAACAGTGCATTGGAGAAGGTTCTTACGTGATTTGCGGGATCTCCCATTCCATCATAAGCTTTAATTGTTGGCATCTTAAATTTCATGGATATGGTAGCTTTCATGATGTCTTGAGTAAACGGTGGCGTAGGATCATCAGGATCTCCTAGGGGCAACAAAACACTAGGATCACCCCTTGGGGCTTCAGCCCTCTTGGTTCTTCTTGGTGTTGGGTCCAGGTTGATTATCGGGACTCTTCCAATTTCTTGGCTTTGTGCTCTCGCGGCCTCCTGTTCTGCCAGTAATTTCTTGAGCCTTGCCGCCTCCGCCTCATGGGCCGTAATCTTTTCCTTAGTAGTTTGGGGTTGTTCCCGATTTGTTTGGGAAGAAAGCCTCCTCCTTGGGGCAACATCCCTCTCTTCTATAGATGTATAATTCTCGTCTTCAGTATAGGGGCCCGAGTAGTCTTGAATCAGAGGGGTTCGTCGAGTTTGTTGATTTTGGGGTCCCAGACCTTGTATATAAGGAGGAACGTATGCCTCATGGTAAGTGGAATTGAGACCACTACCGCCCGCCATGGGTCGAGGGGGCATGCCATAGCTTGGCATCCCCAGAGTTTGAGTTCCGTATTGGGGAATATCCGTAGTGTGAAGTTGAAGAGCACTTGGTGCATTCATGAGCAGTGGGGAGGTCATGATTGGTTGCTGATGAGCGGTCTCTTGTGGATTAGATCCATCAACGACCATCTACATGGGATTCGTCCCTTCAACAGAAATTGGGATTTCCGGTCCTTGAGTGGTGGTGAGGGGGATATTCGCCCCTTGAATTCCAGTAGTTGGCGGTGGTTGATTTCCGTGAGTATCAGCCTCAGAGGTGATAAGAAGCTCCTCAGAAGTTTGAGTATCTCGAGTTGTTCTTCGTGTGTTTGCCATGGTTGATGTTGTCTTCCCACAGACAGCGCCAAATGTTGTGGAATAAAAACTGTATCTTTGAATTCAATGCTAGGGTTAGAGAGCTTCGAGCTTTAATGGCTGCTCTTGTTGTCGGGACTAACTCGGTCCTAACAAGATGCCTACGTATCTCTAGTGTTTAGAGAATCAAGCCAATAAAACGTAGTTCTTGGTGTTGTCCTCGGGGCTATGGCGGCAGGGGCACACCAAGGACGTAGTGACTTGTATGTCCTTATTCGAGGATGAAGTCTAAAACGTTGTAGATGACGTATGAAGCTGTGTCCAAAACGTGACGGATGGAGCTGTGTCCAAAACGTGACGTATGGATCTGTGTCCAAAACGTGTTTTTATTGTGAAGGAGCAGGGTCCTTATATAGGCGTATGGAGCCTCGTATTTAGAGTAAGTTTAGGAGACGTAGCGAATAAGTCTCCTTTTTGATAATGGATAAACATTGTATTTCTTGGTGGACAAGTCTTTTCCTTGTTGATAAGGACTATGACTCATTATTTCTTTTAATTGGGATTCTGGATCCTTCTTTGATGAATTTACCATATTTTGGACTCCTTTCCTGAGTTGTATATTTTCCCTATTTATTAATTACGAAATTAATAAATAATTAGGGTTTCGGGCCTTGCTTATTGGGCCGTGTTCTTAGACCAATCAGGGTCTAATTAATACGTAATTAATTGCACTTTTAGGATTATTTTTCAGCCCATATCATTTGCCCCCCAACTTCTATGATAATGCACTAGGATTTCATAGAAGTTATACCGGTCTTTTTCGAGACTTGAGGTCTTTTTATCCCTTACCTGGGACTTACTACCCTTTTTTTGGGATTTTAATATACACTAGTGTTTCACGAGTATCGTCTTGGTGTAAAGTGTGGAGCGACCTACACATTTACGATGATTTTGCCGTATTCGAGGCTAGCTTGACATTTGCATAAGCCTTTTATGTCTTATACCGTCTTATTTTGGCTTCAAGCCTTTCATTGAGCATATCGAATGATGGGGTTTGGACTGAATGTCTTAGGTTTCTGGGGTTTCAACCCTTCACCCTTACGAGTTCTTACTGATGGTTGCACTCGTAGTGATTCATTCTCAAGTCTATCATATCAAACTTCTCATGAGCTTGAAATTTTCGCTAATTAACAATAGGCATCTCAGGCTTTATTTTGTATGTTTATTAGCAACATTCACCCTTCGGGGTTCGTTGTATTCAGCTCTATTTGTGCAGTTGACTTGCATATTTTGTATGCTTTCCTTTGCATTCATTTGTAGTTTGTCTTGGCAATGCTTTGAGGATGTTTCTACCAATCAAAACGGGTTCAACCCTTCATATTCTTTCTTGGAAGCTCATGATTTCATCGAACCTTATTTCTACTTATCATACTAGCGGATCCTTTTAGGATGCACTAAACATAATAAACTTTTAAGTTTGAGGCATGCCAAGTCCTTGGCACCTCATGCCCTTCGAGGGTTTCTAATTTGTATGAGCCTCGACCAAATACGTTCTTGACGCAATATGGTCCTTCCCAATTTGGGTCCAACTTGCCTTTTTGTCCAACCCCGGATGCCTCAATCTTTCGGAGGACTAAGTCTCCTTGACGGAAGAATCTCTCTTTAACCCTTAGGTTATAGTAGAAAGATGCCCTTTTTTGATGTTCAACTACCTTAGCATTTGCCTCATCAATTAGATCTAAGGCCAGCCTCATGACTTCTTCATTTGTCTCTGGCTCATAAGCTTCGATTCTTGGAGATGTGTGAGTAATCTCCACTGGAACCACTGCCTCTGCCCCATATGCCAGCAGAAAGGGGGTTGCTCCAGTGGTGACTTTACAAGTAGTACGATATGCCCATAGTATGGGGAGCAATTCGTCTACCCAAGTGTTTCTAGAGCGTTCAACTCTTTTCTTCAGTCCATCCAGGATAATTCGATTGGCAACCTCAGCTTGCCCATTCGCTTGAGGATGGGCAACAGAAGTGAAGCGTAACTTGATATCATTCTCATCACAATACTTCTTGAATTCATCGTTGTTAAAATGAGTTCCATTATCCGTGACCAAGATTCGTGGAATCCCATATCTGCATATTACATTCTCCCAGAAGAAATGCATTACTTGCTTGGTGGTTATCTTGGCTAAAGGTTTAGCCTCAATCCACTTGGTGAAGTAGTCGATTGCCACTATCAAGAACTTTCTTTGCGCACTTACCATTGTAAATGGTCCAAGTATATCCATTCCCCACATGGCGAATGGGATAGGTGAGTTAATGGATGTCATCATCTCTTGTGGTTGCCTAACCACCGGTGCATGCTTTTGGCACCGTTCACTTTTCTTCACATAGTTTTTAGCATCTATAAGTATGCTTGGCCAATAGAAACCTAGACGAGTGATTTTATGGGCAAGGGCTCTGCCCCCCAAGTGCTGTTCACAAATCCCTTCATGCACTTCCCTTAGGGTCAACTCTGCCTCTTGGGGTCTCAAGCATTTCAGATAAGGAACAATGAAAGACTTTTTGTATAGGATTCCCTCAATCAGGGTATACCTTAGTGCTCTCACATATAACTTTCGTGCTTCTGAAGTGTCGTTGGGTAACCACCCAGTTTCCATATGAGATTTGATGGGATCCATCCAAACAGCTTGTAACATCAATGGGTGCTACCAACCTTCTATTGATGCTTGGGGTCTTCAAGACTTGGAAGTATACACTTCCTGCATAGTTTTCAATTTCAGAAGAGGCAAACTTAGATAAGGCGTCGGCCTTCATGTTTTATTCCCTTGGAATGTGTTCCACATAGCATTCATCAAACTGAGTCATGATGGCCTTGACAAGTTTTAGATACTTAGCCATGACTTCATCTTTGGCCTCAAACTCCCCATTTACTTGGGAAACCACTAGCCTCGAGTCTCCACACACTTTCAGAGTTTTAACTCTCAAGGCTCCAGCCAGCCCTAAGCCAGCTATCAGGGCTTCATATTCAGCTTCATTGTTTGTCGTTGGGAAGTCCAGTTTTAGTGCGTACTCTATGAGTAATCCATCAGGACTTTGTAGCACCAAACCTGCTCCACTTGATTTTGTTTTTGATGCTCCATCAAAATAGACCACCCAACATTCTTTGGACATCATGTCTTCATCTTTCTTGTCTTACACTATTACTTCCTACCCCCCGACTTCTTGGTTGTCAATGGTGCATTCAACCATGAAGTCAGCGAGTGCTTGAGCTTTTATGGCCGTTCGAGACTTATACTTGATGTCAAATTCTCCCAATTCAATAGCCCATTTGATCAACCTTCCACTAACTTGAGGGCTATGCAAGATGTTTCTTAGAGGCTGATTGGTCAAGACCTCTATCTTGTGAGCCTGGAAGTATGGGCGTAGCTTTCTTGAGGCCATTATCAAGGCTAAGGCAAACTTCTCAATCGTAGAGTAGTTTATTTCTGCCCCATGTAGAATCTTGCTTACGTAGTAAATGGGTTTCTGAACCTTCAACTCTTCTTTTACCAAAACAGCTCCAAGGGCTGTGTTAGAAACCTCCAAGTACAAATAGAGAGTTTCTCCTAGCCTTGGTTTTGCCAACAGTGGTGCCTCAGCCATGTACTTCTTCAAGGCCTCAAAGGCCTCCTGGCTTTCAGTTGTCCACTCAAAATTTTTCACGTTCTTAAGTGCTTTAAAGAAAGGTAAGCACTTATCTCCTGACTTGGAGATGAATCTTCCCAATGCTGCCACTCTTCCCGTCAGTTTCTGAACATCCTTGACGGTTCGTGGTGGCTCCATGTTCAGGATCGCTTTGATTTTGTCGGGGTTAGATTTGGTAACAATGAGAAAACGGGTCACCCATAGAAAATATGTTTAACAAGATAGTGATTCACTAGGAGCATATTATATGATATAATTTAATATTGATGTTATATTATGTATTTTGAAATGGAAGTTTGAATATGAATTTTGAGAAAAACTAAAATAGTGATAAATATACTACTATTTAATAAAATATTTAAATATTAAAAAATTATCATTTTCTATATTTATTCAAAATTTCGATAAATGATCAAGACAAAATGAAGAATGCAAAAGAAACCTTAATTTTATGTTAGAAATATTATTTTATGTAAAAACATAATTTGTAAAATATTTTAAAGAAAATTTAAAAAAATTATTACAAAACCGTTTCGAAACGTAAACTAGTGTTGAATACACCTCTTTAGTCTCGACATTTGTTCATTATATCTTGTATACTCAACTACAGAAATTGAGATTAATTTTCTTGATACACAATTCTTTTTAGACATCCAGAATCGACCTTGACACCACAATTTTTTTAAAAGCCTGGAATTAACCTTGGAAATGTGTTCCGGTTCCTTACTTTGGTATTGTTAAGTTTAATTAAATCTACCTCGATCTCGAAAGTTAGTCCATTATTTTTTCCTAGTCACGTGATATACAATCGTGAGACATAATTATTTTTAATTTGGAAAGTGATATCTTCAAAACAATTTCTTTTATTTTCGAAAAAAATGGAACTATGTTCTTCCTCATCAGCATTAAGACACAATTTCACTACGATTTGAAGGCATGCTAAATTACCCTCTGTTCATTGCTGTCCCAGAAAAGAAAAAAGAAAAAGACTAGCTGTTACCCTCTAATTATCTCTTCCCACTTAGCAGGGAATTAATTCTCAGTGACCCTAGTTGCTAGATTACATAACAAAGCAACTGGCTCTTCAGCATTATAACATCCTTTCACAGGATTTGACTATACCAATATAGAACAGTGGCTTAAATGCGGAACTCTTTACATTTTTGCTCCGTAATGAGAAGGCTTGATCATGGAAACCAACAAAAAAACAAGATCATATCAAGCAACAGAATTGTCTAAAAGTATATAAAATTTAAATTCAAAAAATGTCGATTTTACTTTCTAATGTCAACATGGTTCCAAGTAAATCTGAAAGGGAAAATTCCCTAACCTGATATATATCTTAAATCAACAAAAACACTGGATAAATGAAACACTATTACAAAAGAAATAATTGCACAAAGGAGGAGAAAAAATCTGGCAAGACAAAACCATCTGATACACACTGTATGGCTGAATAAGACATAATATGCATAGAATCATCGGTGTCAAAGGCTCATTACACTACTACAGCAACCCAAGATGATATCTTCCATCTGCTCGCATCCAAATCAATTTACAGCTGCACTTGCAGACTTGCATATTATATCATCATGAAATACTGCAACCTCTCTTCCAAAACTCAGACTATAAGCAAGTACACAAGGTAGGGCAGCACAGGATGTACAGGACATACAAAAGCTAGAAGTTGTGGTTCTCTTGCAAAACTGTGTTCTCCAAAATAAAGTAGCTTGAAAGTTCATCACAACAAATTAAAAAAGCTCCTCTGAATTGAACTTGTTCCAGGCTTCCTATTTAATACATAGAAAGAAAACAAATTTTATTTTTAAAAGGAGTCGATGCATAATCTTCAAATAACTAAAGCGGTCAAAAGGAAATTCTTCATAAAAATTAGCCGAAAACACAAAAAATAAAAAAGATCTTTATATAGCAAAAGGAAAAACAAAACAGAAGAAAGCTTGAGACAATTTTGGTACTTCAGTCTTGAAAACCTTTTGATAGGAAAATATTTTTACAGAGAACATAGTGTCAAAAAACCACCACTCCAAGACAGTGAATTAGCATGACATGTGATTCATCTGCTCAGCACATATGCATGCATCAGATGCATCTATATGTTTTATAATGTCTCAAGCATGAACATAATTCACATAAAAAAAATGACAGGTAGTCAACGTTTGTCTATGCATAAAAATGAAGATAGTAACATATATAAGATACCTTGAGCAGGTCAAACACCTTCTCGGCAATATACTTCTGTTGAATATTTGCACCCTTTTGTTGTACCTTATCAGGATGTATGCACAAAGTTGCTTTCCTATAAACTTTTTTAACTGAAGCCCCCATAATCAGATCAGTCAACGATACAGGCTGCCACCCACATTCAGGCCAGAGCACCTAAATAGCATTCACAAGTATAAAAATTGGTTTCTCTCTAACAAGCATTATTGTTTTTGCAGTAAAGTGTTTCTTTCGAAATTTAGACGAGGCTAAAGACAAGGATGAAAAAGACACACATATTGCAATGTCGATAGCAGTGCACGCAAGTTCCCCTCTTTCCCAGCAGCCCAACGTTTGATCTCAATATCTAATGTTTCAGCAATTCTCTGAAATAAATAAAGATTATAATTAGGCAAGTCAACAACAGACCAGTAAATAAGAACTCTATCAGTCATTCGGTAATCTATTTAATCTTGTTCTTTTGACGCAAATAAAGTATCTAAAGTTTCAAGAACAGATGGTAACGGAATGTTAATCAATTGATTCTACAGGAATATGACAGAAATAAAAATATTAGCAAAAACATGGAATAAGTAAACCATAATTGCTCATTGTGTGACTGCATGCATTTTTCTTCTTTTCATGAATTACTTGTGCATTTATATTCAAGTGAGGAAACAAGTTTATACCTCATATCATAATTAGTACTTCAGTTAGGCAAGCCAGATACTAAAACAAATCCCTAATAAGAATACGAATTTGGACCATGTGATAAAAATTTGAAGGTGAAAATAAATGTCTGAACCATCATGATTGATAGTTCACATTTTAATCTGTTGTTAAAAAAGATTATAAGTTGATTATCTTTTTATTCAGAAGTAATGTCACAGACCACCACCTATAGTAGCATGAACTTGACCATGTTCATGGAAATCTTTGCTATGAGATGCTACAATTACTTACATGTCTTTCTTCCTGATCTTTTTGTAGTTGAAGGTCACGTTGATTCTTTTCAGCCACTGCTTTGGCCTGAGAATGCATACCAACAAGCATTAAGAGTGAATTACATTGAAAGAAGCAATAGAGAGTGGAGAATTTTCATCAACTAAAGTGAATTTAATATATCAAAAGATAAAATTACAAATAAACAAAATATACTGAAATACTTGAAGAAAGAAAGTCATACCGCACGCTCCTGAGTGCGTTGATGGCGTTCTAATCTAGCTTTTCTTCTTTCTTCCGTCTCCCCTTCAACATCGTGGAAATCTCCACTTGATGGAGCAGCTTTTGCAATTGAAAACATTTGTCAAGTAACAAATCAGAGAGGAAGTGGCAAAAGAGTGTAAATGTAGCAATGTTAGAAATGAGATTGATGAAAGACCTCCAAAAATCGAGCTAAGATCATCTACAATATTGGTGGTCGAAGATGCCTTCTTCATGTTTGACGAGACTCCACTTTGGGATGACCTCCTTGTGCCATCAGCCCCTCCCCTATTTTGAGAATGTGGATCCAATGATGGGTCCTGGAATTGCGATAAAACATGTGCATAATTACAAAATAACATATACATTACTTTCTATAAACTGTGACAAGTGAGAATTTATGGTGCATATCAAGTCTATGCTACTTACAGAAGAGCTCGCCCTCGGCCTCGGTGCACTGCTTGGTCGGGACCCCATGTTGAAAAACGATTCTAAGTCATTTTCATTCTTTTGTTGGCTTGTTCTTGCTGCAGCAGTAGCAGCTGCCCTATCTCGTGCTTCTGCAGCTGCTCTTTCTCTAGCTGCAGCAGCAACCCGATCCACAGCAGCTCGTTCAGCTCTACGGCGTGCTTCTGCTTCAGCCCTGGCAGCGGCAGCTTTTTCCTTGGCTTCCTTTTCTCTTGCTTCAGCATTGGCCCTTTCCCTAGCTTCTGCAGCAGCCCTTTCCGCTCTTTCTCTTGCATCGGCTGCTGCTCTACTACGCGCTTCAGCTTGTGCTCTCTGAACTGCAGCTCTCTCACTTTTAAGGCGAGCATCGGCAGTGGCTTTTTCACGGGCCTCTGCAGCTGCTCTTTCACGAGCTTCCCTTGTAGCCCTTTCGACAGCTTGTCTAGCCCTTTCTCTTTCAATCTCCCTGGTTCTTTCTTTCTCCAGTCTCCTCTGTTCTCTCTCTTCCTCTTCCTTCTGTTGCCGCTCACGATTCAATCTCTCCTGGTTTTCTACAATTTCCTCATCCAGTACATCCTGCTCATCTCTTTCTCGCTGCACAGATTCTTTGCTTCTAGCAGCCTTTGCATGCTCTCTTTCTCTTACCTCCTTAGCATTCTTCAATTTTGCCTCAGCACGATCCACAGCATCCTTCATGGCTGCAGCAGATGCAGCAGCAGCAGAGTTTGTGCCAAAGTTGTCCCCAGAATTAATATCAACATTTTCATGGTAATTCCTAGCCATAGCAAATTCTTCGAGTTCATCAATCGAAGTAACCATGGGATCCTTGGGTGCAGAACGGAAAGGATTACGACTCTGAGAGTACTGAGCAGAATTTGGTGGAGAAAAATCATTGCCTCTGTGTCTAGCATTTGAAGTCGAAAAGGCTTTTTCAGCTTTTGATGTGTGTCTGGGTATCGGAGGAGGGGGTCTTGAAGGTGGTGGAGCTCTAGTGGGTTGAGTAAAGAGAGGAATTTCTGATACAGTGAGCCACACGTCATCAGATGATTGCGTACGTTCTTCTGTTCTATAAGACTGATCAGCCTGGGAATATGACTCTTCGATACTGACATTTCCATACGAAGGGGAAGAAGCACGTTGACCTATTGGTTTCTGAGATTCTGTTGAGGCAGCAGGCATTTCAAATAAGTTTTGATGAGATTCACGATATTCATCAGCAGGCACCTTCTTCTGAGAGCTTCTCTCTGTATAAGCTTTAAAAGCTGGCATTCCAAAAGCTTCATTACCAGCAGATTCTTGTGTCCTCTTCATGCTTGATCTTACCCTAGACGGGCTCCCATCTTTCACAGAGTTTTGCATTGCAGATGAATGTGCAGGCACAGATTTACGAAAATCATTAAGGGGATCTAAACCATCAAATGCTCCTGCACTCACAGATGACTTGTTTTCCTTTGACTTTCCAGTTTGACTAAGCTTGCCAATCTCTTCCAGAGGATCGCTTGAAAAAGAAACCCCTGGGGTATGAGTTGATTCCAGTACCACAAAAGGATCATCCATCACCTTAGATGTTTGATTTGAATTAGCAGATGGTCTGGAAGTCTGATTTGACTCTGGTATTGGCCTGTACATACAGAAAAAATGAATATAAAGTCAATGAACTGGACTCAATAATCTGAAGAGTCCGCACATATTGCAGGCATTTCAAATGGTAAAATGGCAAGAGAGCGGTTTTCACAGATGATTTTTGTGATCATGCATGTTAACATGTAAATGCATCCAATTTCAACATATGCCCAGAGGCAAGTTTACATATTTATTATCTATCAGTTAATTTGTTTCCATGTAGGAAAAAGATTATATCTTGCAATAAAAACCACGTAACATGGGATACTGTTGAAAACATTTTATCTATAAGATAAAAATATTCAAACATTCATAACTTTTCTTTCTTCGGTGCATGCAGAGTATCTGGAAAATAATCTCAACCAACATGGAAAGCTTGCCCAATGAATTGATCTTTCCCACAAACATGATATTTTCAAATGTTTCTTGTTTATTGAATGAACATATATGCAGCTACACTTAAAAAAACGAACATTATTAGATCAAACAAAAAAGTCTTGCTTAGAGGAGAATATAAAGAAGTATTTTGTTCTACCCGATAAAACTAACGTGATACCACCTTAATATTGACCTTGACCGATAAAAAAAAACAGCTGTTTTTAGCCTTTTATCGTAACCTATCGTTGAGCTTGGAGATCCGTTTCACTCAACTGCCAATAACTACATAGAGGAGTACTATCTAGTATCTACCTGATCTAGAAAAAAATCATTATAAAAAAAAATCTTTTCAACAATAACAAGCATTGGTAAAATGCGTTCGGTGCATGCAGAGTATCTGGAAAATAATCTCAACCAACAGGAAAAGCTTGCTGCTTGCCCAATGTATTGATCTTTCCCATAAACATGATATTTTCAACAGTTCCAGTTTTGTTATGTTTCTTGTTTATTGAATAAACATATATGCAGCTACACTTAAAAAAACGAACATTATTAGATCAAACAAAAAAATCTTGCTTAGAGGAGATGATAAAGAAGTATTTTGTTCTACCCGATAAAACTAACGTGACACCACCTTAATATTGACCTCGACTGAATAAAAAACAGCTGTTTTTAGCCTTTTATCGTAACCTATCGTTGAGCTTGGAGATCCGTTTCTCTTAACTGCCAATAACTACATAGAGGAGTACTATCTAGTATCTACCTGATCTAGAAAAAAATCATTAAAAAAAAATCTTTTCAACAATAACACGCATTGGTAAAATGCGCACTACGAATATAAAATTACAATCAAACCCTCATTTGAACAAGAAAACCTCTGAGACATCTTTTCACACTAGTGCAAAACCAATATCAAGGAGATAGACATGCTTAGCTACATTATGATTTACTATTGGTAAATTAAATTTTAAGTTAATAAAGAAATGTTCTACAATGTAAATATTGTTGCACGCGCATGCCAAATATGCAACATATCTAGTTCTAAACCTTCATTAAATATATTCGGTTTTCTTAAAGATTTCAAAACCTACATTAAATAGTCAAACCCAAACAACCGCATCTATAATAATATCGGCATGCATGATATAATTATTAACGGAAACTGTTAATTAGGGTTACTAAATGACTGGTTCCCTTTGTATCTCTTTTTCCCTAAAATAATCAAATTAATCGAATTAGAGAATGCCTCTTTTTTCCAGCTGTAGATGGAATGGGAAACTTAACGTTGAAATTAAATTTGTACTATTGTGGTATTTAGAAGTGCTCCTGTGATAGAAAGTTGAATATATGCTCGTTATGTCTGCATCCCATCCTATTTCCACTTTTCATCTGCTTTTACTTGTTTTCAATTATCTCTAGAGTAGAGATAGCTTCAATGGAGAATGCCTCTTCTTTCTCTCTTAGTTTTTAGTAGTTTACATAGTTTGTTAAGTATAAGAGGAGGGGAAATGAATATTCGGATCCAGGGGGATGAGTGTTTGCCACTAGGCTATTCTAGAAACTGCCTCTTCACACACATATAGTAAATACGAAGTATTTCTTCAGTCGGTAGAAAGTTTGTTGTTAAGTAACTCAGGAAAACCAAAATAAACCTATTCAAGTTGCAAAATAACCAAAAAAAAACCGAGACACTGCTTCCTTAAATGTAGCAACACATTAAACTGATCCATCTTTAAAACAACAGAAAAAAAAAGGACTTTGTCAAAATAAAACCAACTACAGGCGTTGAAGTGAAGCCATCTATACTCTAGAGATAATTGAAAACAAGTAAAAGCATATGAGAAATGGAAATAGGATGGAATGCAGACATAACGAGCATATATTCAACTGTCTATCACACGAGCACTTCTGAATATCACAAATTTAATTTCAACATTAAGGTTCCCATTCCATCTACAACTATGTTACCCTGAGTAAGTATTTACTTTAGCTAGGAATACCCATGTCCTGACACTCGGAGATGAGTTTAGACACCCGACACTTTATTTTGCAGGAAAAATGTGCAATTTTTTTAATAATATTCCAGAGTTTAACACTTGACACATGTCCGGTCCTACAGGTCCAGGTAACGGATCAAAAGTACTAGACTTCATGCAAATACAAAAACTCCTACGTAACACACTTTACATATAAATACCTTAGTACAGATAATAGTTCATCAATTAAAAGATACAAAAAGCATAGAAATTCAGTAAGCCAAACAACTACCAGCTACACAATCAATCTTAACAGCAATTACGTAAACGCAAAGACACAATGCAAATACAACAATACCTGTTACTCGGACTACTGCTCCCGAATCCAGGCAACAAATCATCGAAATCACTGGCAGTCCTACTAGTATTCTTATTCCTCGGTTCCGCCTTCTCTTTCCTATTCAAATTCCCCAACAGCTCATCGAAATGATCACCACTACTAAACTTCTTCGGCGAATTAATAATATTGGCAAACACATTCTCCTCAAACTTACTACTCGAAGAATCCGACTTGCTCTTCAATCCAGGCAATCCATCAAAAATATCATCATCATACACCGGCTTATCGTAAACCGGATCTGACGGAGCTGAATCCCATTTACTCTTCGTTTCGACTTTCGCCTCATTTTTCGAAGCCTTAAAAATCGAATCGTAATCAAAACCAGACATAGAAGAAGCAGCGTTCACATTAGAATTGGTAGAAGAGTACTTAGGAGGTCCACCGAACACATCACTGAACTGATCATCGGAAAATGGAGCCGGCGATGAACGATCCGAGCCGATTCCGGCGGATTTCATCGGCGCCGATTTGCCTGAAGGTTTATAACCTAAATCGCGAGCAAATATACCTAAATCATCCATTGATTGATCTTAATTCGATCAGATCTGACCTCAATGGATCTCAAATTTGATGTTTTTCACCAAATTCAACTCAATTATATATATAAATATTTGTATGTATAGGTGTATGTATAATTAAATTAGAGGGAAGAGGAGATTAGGGCTGGGGGAATGCAAACGGCAGAATATGAGGTGTTCGTCTTCCCTCGTTCGTCTTCTTCCTGTGTGTTGCTTCTAATTTCTCATTCTTTCCTCCATTATTGATTTTATTTTATTTTGAATTTGCTTTTTTTATTTCTTTTTGTTATTTTACCAATTTCACCTTTCAAACTTTTATTATCTTTTCATGTCATAAATTTTCATGACTTTTTTCACTATCTTGGTTCAATATAGACTCGCCATAATATGGATATAGATGATTTTAGATAGTAAAATATGGATTTGGATTGGTTTATGATCCAAATTTATATTCGGTCCATATTTAATTTAATATAGTTTTGGATTAATTTCGATAATTATGATTTTGAATCAAAATATGAATTAATTTTTTTTTTTTTTGAGGATTGGATCGAAATTGGCTTTTTAGCTTGATTGTGTAATTTAAGGTATTTTTACTCCGCTAAAAAGGGGGCTACCCTCTGTATGTTGTATCAATTTTGTTTAATATTTCCTTATTATCATGATTGGTTATGAATAATTTAAAATAATATTCTCATATAATTTAATTATGAGTAAATTGCAAACTGTGTACCTAGAGTTTGGACAATGTGCAAATTGTGTACCCGGTTTTTATGAAATAGCAAAATGTGTACTTGAATTTTCAAAAAACAAGCAAATTGTGTACATCCGTTAAATGTCACTAACGTTGTTTGTAAATTCATTGAAAATGAGGGGCTTTTTGGTCACTTTACCATTAATTTTGTATAGTTACAAGTCCTAATTCTTTCCAAATCTTTTACTTATTTAATTATTTATTTTATACAAATAAAAATAATAATTTTTGTAAACTTTTAATCTGTATTAACTAAATACAAAACATATATATTTCTAGTTATTTTCTTTCAAATTTATAGATATATTTTTTAATTTTATATATTGAACTTCTTAAAGTAAAAAAAATTCTAAAATTCTAAAATTATGAACATACATGCTTAGATAGTTTGTTCAGAAAATTAAAACTATGTGTGAATATAAAAAGATTCATATTAGGAATACATTAGACATCTTTTAAAAAAAATAACATTAGACATTTTTTTTGTACGTTTGTAAGACCCGAATACACCCGAATATATGTCTCTTATTAATATTTTATGACAAAATATATAAAAATAATATGTAATTTGTTGTAGAAAAAAAGGTAAATTATATTATTTGGAATGAAAGATTATATTATTGAATTAGATAGTTTTTGTTCCAATTTTAAAAGAGTAATTTTCATTTTTTTAGAAAATAATTATTAACAAAAGGTTAACGGAGTTAGCTAACACTTAACGAGAGTACACATTTTGCATGCATATACAAACTATAAGTACACATTTTGCTATTTTGAAAAATGTAGGTACACAATTTACACATTGAACAAACTTGAAGTACACATTGTACATTTAACTCTTTAATTATTTGTAAATAATATTTTTTAATTTATTATTACTTTAAAATGTGTTATTAACTCCTTATATATAATAAGCGTAAGGGAGATCTTATCCAAAACTTTGGTTGGTCACTGTACTACCAAAAGTATACGATCCGTTGGATTATAAAACTATAAATCTTCAAATCGATGAGGACCGTCAGATATAATATTAAAAATTGTATTTGATTATTAATAGGATAGTATTTAAATACTAAAAGATGTATTTTGATAATTTAAACCAATTATAAATAGGTTTTCTATATTGAATAGAAATCTTTATGTAAAAATTCGTAATTATCTTTTCTCTTTAGTTTATGGATAGTTCCGGTTAGATAATAATTATTAAACTATCATTAAATTAAAGATAATTTTGTAAGCTTCGCATGGGCTGTAAATTCGTTAAAATATGTTGTCTAAAACTCAAAATAGAGCCCAAACAGTAAAGTTATTATCTAAATTTTAATAAATATATTTTTATTATTGTAGCACCAATTTAATTTTTTTTCCTTAATTCTTTTAAATTTATAAATTCTATGTTTATTTCAATAAAATATTAAAACCAATTTAAGAAAAAATTAAAATCGATCGTCCGTGTACGATTACGACCAAATTAATAATTATAGTTAGATCTTAAATAGATCGATGAGAATTGTTAGATCTAATATTAAAAAGTGTATCTGATTAATAATAGAATTATATTTAAATACTAAAAAGTGTATTTTGATAATTTAAAATTTTTTTATGTAAAATTCTTAAATATCTTTTCTCTTGAATTTATGTATAGTTCCAGTTAGATAATAATTGTTAAACCAAATATCAAAGATAACAATTCATATTGATTACAATGATACACGTGGACCCTACGTTATAACAGACTTACGAGAAGTCCTCTACATGAATAAATTTAAACATTTTTTTTTGAAGGAACATAACAATTTGATTAATCCAAATTATAATTATATTATTTTACATATAACAAACATAAAAGGATAATATCAAAATATTATTAAAATATTGAGGGTTTCATATTCATAAACTATAATTTTGAATATAATACTTATATTAAAATGTGTATTTGATTAAAGTAGGATTATATTTAAATACTAAGAAGTGTGCTTTGATAATTTAAACCAATTATAAATTGATTTTCTATATTGAATTGAATTCTTTATGTAAAACTTCTTAACCATCTTTTCTTTTTAGTTTATTTTATGAGTAGGTCAACTGGTCAAGTTAGATAATAATTATTAAACCATCATTAAATTAAAGATAATTTCGTTAGTTTCGCATGGGTTGTAAAATCATCAAAATTCAATTTCTAAAACTCAGGATAGAACCCAAATAGTAAAGTGTGTATCTAAATTTTAATAAATATTTTTTTATTATTGTAGCACCAATTTATTTATTTTTTCACTAATTCTTTTAAATATAGAGAAATTTTATGTTTCTTTCAAAAATGTATCAAAATTAATTAAGAACAAATTCAAATCGATAAAGAATATAATAATATGAGAATAAAATTTTATATAATCATAACATAATTTTTATTCTGTTTAATAATTTTTAAGTAATAATGTATTTTAAAATTTTATATACATTTTAAATAAAACCGAAACATTAAAAGTAAAAGCAGTTAGTAAGATACTTATATCAGTACATACTTGATATCCTTATTATATTAAATCCTTATATATAATAATCATAATATGGATTTTATCCAAAATTTTGGTCGTAGACAACCAAATTAATAAGGACCATTAGATCTTAACTAGATAAATGAAAATCGTTAGATCAAATATTTAAAAAGTGTATTTTATTAATAATAGGATTATATTTAAATTTTAAAAGGTGTATTTTGATAATTTAAACCAAATATACCAAATATAAATAAGTTTTCTATATTGAATAGAATTCTCCATGTAAAAAATTCGTGACTTTTTTTTCTCTTCCATGGACAATTCCAGTTAGATAAAAATTGTTAAACCATCATTTAATTAAATATAATTTAGTTATCTTCATGTGGGGTATAAAATCGTCAAAATCTGATTTTTAAAACAAAAGATAAAGTCCAAATTAGTAAAGTGAATATTTAAATTCTAATAATAATTATTATATCATCATTATTTTAACACCAATTTAATTACTTTTTTCTAACTATTTTAAATTTAGAAATATATGTTCAAAAATTATAATCAATCTAAGAAAAATTCAAATCAACAAAGAATATAATAATACGAGGATAAAATTTTATAAAATTGTGCAAATTTTTAATCCTATTTTATTAAGTTTTAGATCATAACTAATCAAATATTATTTATTATTAAATAATAAATTATACGTAAATGGTGATTTTGTTTTATAAGAACTCATGGATACCTAATTTCATTGTTAGTAGGACTATATTCATATTAAAAAAAACCGTATTTTGAAATTTTAGACTCAGCTACAGAGGCCAAACTTTTTTAACATATATACATTGTAAATTATTAAATTCGAAACTTTAAAAGTTTCTTAATTAATTAGTGTAGTACTTTTTCTAAAAAATCGTACTTTACAACAAATATTATTAAATAACCTATGTCTGCAAGAAAAAAAATGGAAAAAATTCTTTATTTAAAAAAAAAACCTATAAATTTTAATATGTTGTTGGTAGATTCAAACCTTAGATCATTCTACATGATAATTTTACTGTTATATCTAACGTTTTTCAACAATTTAATTTGAAATTTCCAACGATTATACTTTAAAAGAAGAACTATTACAAAAAAAATTATATTTTAATTGATAATTTATTTTCTCAAAAGTTCAAAGTTCCCGCATCTTTAACATATTACAAAAAAAAAAAGTATATTATATTTTATCAATAAATATTTAAAAAAATTAAAATTAAAAATATTAAAAATATTAAGAAAAATTAATGATGTTATCATGGTAGTTTGTTTCTAAATACCGCCAAAATATTCTCAACCGTTAGATCCAATACTTTTAAAAATAGATGATCAAGATTATATCATATAAAAAGAAGTTATTATCTAAAAATGATATAAGTTAAAAGATATTATATTAGGATTGAATTTTCTAAAAAGTCAAAACATAAAAATAGTTGTAATTAAATAAGGAAACTAATTTAATACCAAAATAATAAAAATCGTTTAATGTTAAATATATAGGTGAAAACCGTTAGATTTAACATTAAAAACTGTATTTGATTAATAAAGGGTATTCTAATAATCTAAATTACGTATAAGTAGATTTCCTAAATCGAATAGAATTCTCAACATTAAATTTCGTCACTTTATTCTCTTTTTAGTTTTAGAATAGTTTAGCGTGTAAAATATAATAAATATCAAATTTTTAACTATAATTTTTTTGACTAAATCTTTTTTAACAATAATTTAATCATGTAAACTAATAACTTTTAAATATTAAAATATTCATAAATAAATATAATTATAAATATTTAACAAACAATCGTGTGTTGCATGGATAATAAAAATATAATTATAAACAGAATAATTATAAATAAAATTTAAATAACCGTGCATCGCACGGGCTATAAGCTAGTAAAATAAAATACGAGAAAGAAGACACGTGATACTCCAACATAGCTTGAGACAGTTATCTGCAGTGATCGTGTTACATTGTTTTATAAAAAAAAATATGAAAATTTATTTATGTTCTAGTTTGAAGTAATCTGACAACCAACTTTATGGCCATAAATTTTAATCTCTTAGGACAATAACAGGACGCGATCCACAAATACAAAATTAATGTTCCAATTTAATTTCACTGATAAATAATAAATAACTAATCTATCTATCTATTACTATATATTAAATCACAATATAAGGACAAAAAATATCAATTTAATACTTGTGAAGTTACGATTTTACCCTTATTTTTTGAAAAATTACAAAAACATCACCCCTTTAATGTTTATGCAAAAATTAAATTAAATACGTTAATCTTGAGAATTGAACCTGTGACATTCTACGCTCAAACTTACACCACAATCATTGTGCTACATTCTATTTTGAGTTTAGGGTTTAGGGTTTATGGTTTAGGGTTTACTTTCAAAATTTTAATAGATAAACTACATATTCTCCCATCTTTTTTTTTTATTATAGAGTAAATAAATATTGATTTATATTATTTCTAGAATAGTGCACAATATATAATTACAAAAAATATTTTTATCGATTGAGCATGATCTACAATTCTCTTTTGTCAATTTAAATGATTGATATATGTCATTTTAGAGTAAAGTGCATTTTGTGTACTTGCACTTTAGTCAAGACACCACTTGCAATACTATAGTTCAAAATCGAACAGTTGCAATATCAATGTTTTTATTTCAATGCACTTTGTTGCATTTCGTTAACTAAGGTTAACTCCGTTATTAATTTAGGAAGTAAAGTGCACTTTGTGTACTCGCACTTTACTCTAAAGTGCATTTTGTGTACCCGCACTTTGCTCAATACATCACTTGCAATACTTTAGTTCAAAATTTAGAGTAAAGTGCGAGTACACAAAATACACTTTAGAGTAAAGTGCGAGTACACAAAGTGCACTTTACTCCCTAAATTAATAACGGAGTTAACCTCAATTAACGAAATACAACAAAATGTAGTGAAATACAAACATCGATATTGCAACTGCTCGATTTTAGACTATAGTATTGCAAGTGGTGTCTTGACTAAAGTACAGGTACACAAAACACACTTTACTCGTCATTTTAATACCTATGAATTTACGATTTTGCTTCTATATGTTAAAAAATTACAAAAAAAAAAAATCTTCTCTTTTATAATTATGCAAAAAGTAGATGAAATTATGTTAGTGTTGAAAATCGAACCACTAACCTTCTCTAATCAAACTAATACCATAACCATTATACTATACGTTATTTTGAGTTTTCTTTAAAAATATTTTTAGATAAATCACATTTTCTCCTCCTCTACCATTTTTTTATTTTAACTTTTGAGTAAATAAAACATTGGTTTATATTATTTATAGAATGTTGCATATTATATATTCCAAAAAAATATTTTAATGGATTGTGTATACTCTATATTTCTCTTTTGTCATTTTAAATGATTGATATAAAAAAATAAAATTTTAAATAATATAAAATTATACATAAATGTAATCGATTCCTAAAAAAATATGAATTTATTTACATTCTCCTCAGTGTAGATATTAAACTATTGAAATAAAAAATTAAGATTTTTTTAAGAAATATTTAATTTTATTTATAAAATTATACATAATAAATGATTGTCTGGCATAATTTTTATGTTTATAAAATTTTAAATACGCGAGTCATATTAGAAATTTTTGATCGACCAAATATTTAGACTTTCGGCGATTTAAAAGTGTGATTGATTTAAAAACATATATATTAAAAGAAACTAAAATAATTGAATTTATGTTTAAAAAATGAGAACTCCAAAAATAGGATTTATGTTGTATATATAAAAAATATATGGATATAGATGATTTTAGATCGTAAAATATGGATTTGGATTGGTTTATAATCCAAATTTATATTCGGTCCATATTTAATTTAATATAATTTTGGATTGATTTCGATAATTATGATTTTGAATCAAAATATGAATTAAAAAAATAATTTTTTTTGAGGATTGGATCAAAATTGGCTTTTTATCTTGATTGTGTAATTTAAGGTATTTTTACTCCGCTAAAAAGGGGCTACCCTGTATGTTGTATCAATTTTGTTTAATATTTCCTTATTATCATGATTGGTTATGAATAATTTAAAATAATATTCTCATATAATTTAATTATTTGTAAATGATATTTTTTAATTTATTATTACTTTAAAATGTGTTATAAAATAAAATACGAGAAAGAAGACACGTGATACTCGAACATAGCTTGAGACAGTTATCTGCAGTGATCTTGTTACATTGTTTTATAAAAAAAAAATATGAAAAATTATTTATGTTTGAGTTTGAAGTAATTTGACAACCAACTTTATGGCCATTAATCTCTTAGGACAATAACAGGACGCAATAATAATGTTCCAATTAATGTTCCAATTTTTTTTTCACTAATAAATAATAAATAACTAATTTTCATAACAATATAATTTATGATTTAAACTAATTTTATATGTTACTCGCTTTAACTCAAATTTATGCTATTTATGTCATATGTGTATAACTCGTTTGTTCATTTTATATCAGCTTCTATTCTATATATTGCAGTCTTACGTGATACTAGTCATTGTGCCCGCTACGCTATGGCATAAATTTATCAAAATTTTATTTTTTTAAATTTTATTTTTTTAAATGTAATTATTTCCTAAATTTAAATAAATAAATGAATTCAATAATATATATTTATATTGATCCTAATTATGTTTATCTCAAATCTTTAACCTTTATTTAAATATTTGCACATAATTATTGGCAAATTTGGGACATTTTAAGAGTTTTACCACATTTGATATATATCGATCAGTCTTCCACACATTCAAGTAAAAGTAAATATAACATTATAATAAAGTATGTTTTACATTTCTTTAATTTATTAATTTTACAAAATTCATATACTTTGGATCCAGACTTTCATATTCGGGATCAATTCATATTTGCATAAAATTATATCGGATCAAAATCTAGTGAGCACTACAATTATTCTTGTTTCGTAATCTTTTTTTTTTAGTTTCTGATTATTATATTAAAAAACTTATTTTATAAAACAAATTAATTTGAGGCCAATTCTATCTTAGTTATATCAATATATAGGCATCACTTCTTCTCGGCATCACCTCCGGTGATGCCTCGATTGATTTTTAAATACGCATCTTCAATTTAATGATAGATATTAACAGTTTATTTATATTACATCCACAATATCCTATTTTAATTTAAACAAAAAATTACATATAACATTATCCTCATCTTTTCCATATAATAATTTAATTTTCATATATTTTTATTTATATATATACATAATAAGACCCTATACCCAAATTCTTAAGTTAAAATAAGTTTTTCTTGAGACATTCTATAGGTATATAAATAATATTAAAATAAATAATTTTTATAACATGGTTAAATTTATTAAAACTAATAGATTAAATCTTTTTATATATATCACAATTAATATTAAAAGACTTATTTTATAAAAGAAATTAGTTTGAGCTCAATTAATTTTTAATTATATCAATATTTTTACTAATTGACATTAGTTTTCTTTTTATTATTTTTTATGTATGTTAATATATTTTTCACATATTGAGTATTTTCATTTGTACTTTCAAATTTATTGTTACTTTGTGAATGGTTCAAAATTTCCTTGGCAATTTAATTTGTACTTTTAGAAAAAGAAATCTTTAACTTAATGAAAAAAGTACTTTTATATGTGATGATAAAAGAACAGTACAAAATATCTATACACAGGAAACACATGATATACTAAAATGAAGGCACTATACATAAAAGACTCAAGTTAAACCCTAACAACCCCCGTAAAAACACTCAATTCTGTGAAAAAATATCAACTACTTCATCAACAAAAGAATAATTTTCAACTACTTCATCAACAAAAGAATAATTTTCATGTTCATTAAGACATCTTCCTCTTGCTCCTATTACATCCATGTAATGAAGACTACCACCGGCTCATTATTAGTGTCCTGTAAATGGGCAAAATTTTCTGCAGGTCCACTCCCATATATTAAAATTAATTTGACATTAAAAATTCTTGAAAAAAAATTACTTAAACATGAATGATGCAATTCAAGTACATGCAGAAAATAAACAAAAGAACAGTAGTACAAAAGAGAAAGTGAACTCCTTTGACAACACTAAAACCTTACTTTCTTTATTCTTCTTGAAGAAAAGCCAAAAGAGAAACACCAGATACCTCAACAACCTTGAATCTAACACCAAGAATTTCTAAATTAGGCAATCACTTCATCCTGTATGTTAAAATTTAAGGAGTCACTTGGTAGGAAGAATAAACAAACTTAAATTTTAGGTGGTCCTTGAAAATGATAGATTTAAGGACAATCCTTTTTGAATGTGAGTAACCAGCTAATGACTTCTTCCATTCATTATCAAAATGGGACTTCTTGTATGACTTATCAGCTCATTTTTGTCTCTGGCGGTGAAACTTCAGTTTGCGCCCAGCTCCCCTTATCTTCATGTAAGATGGCGTCGATATGAATCCATATCAGTATCCTTAATGTGTTTAAAATGCTACTTGTAAAATTATTTTTCATATAATATAGAGTACTTAACACCTGTAGATTTTGAAAATAATAAAGGTAACAAAGAAAGGTAACGTCGAGGAATAACGTTGTGGGATGAATAGGATAATCATTCTTGAAATATAAATCATTAGATCATTTGCAATTGTTGTTTAACCTTATCTAAGGCATCTTAAAAGCTCAAAAACTGCATTATACAGTCATTGTAATGTTGATCTAGAAAAACAAAATATACAATAGATAGCTTTAATACATGAAAAGTTCAGTACACAATTATTGGTAGGCTTTCTAAACCAACCCTCGACACTACTTCATGCTCTAAACACAATTACCATATGCAATTTCGGACCTAAGAAATATAAACAATTATTTATTATTGATGACAACTATTTAGAATGGGACACAAAATTGTTGATCATTAGGCATATAATCCAAAAGTAACATAACTAATGTCGTATATATCTATTAAAATTCAAAACCAACTAACCGAAACTCTCATAGCATTCAAGTAGTCAACAAAGTTATAAAAAAGTAATTCTCAATGGCATGTTATTCTATACTTCTAAAATTAAAAGATGGTAAATAAATTATACCATTTCGTCTACCTTTTCTGCATATATGATGCAAATAGCCATGCCTCCTGCATATATTCGTTCCAATAGCCTTAAAAAATGAAAAGAAAAAAGAACATTCACAAACATTCTGATTAAATAGAGATGAGAGAAAATCTCTCACCCGTGAAGAAATGAGCACATAACATCAAACATAAAATATAAAGATATAGAACACATATTCCTAGACAGGTTTAAGCACCAAAAAAAAAAAAATCAAAACTCTCTTAGATCTTTAATCAAACACTTCGACAACAAAAATGTGAAACATTGAGATACATAAAATTCAAAGAAGAATTTACCTATTTTTTTGGAGTAGATAAAGGAATGAAAAACTAAGCATAAAAACTGGAATCGATAATCACCAACGTCTCCCTGAAAAAAATAGAAAAAAAATCATTAGTGAGTAATATATCTTGATAAATCAAGATATATGGATATGGAATCACAAAATACATAATAATGAAAGTGATAACAACAATTATATCATATTAAAAGAAATTGAAAGCGAGGCGGAATTGAAATGGAGAGAGAGAGATACGATAGTATTAGCTATCGTTGGAAGATGGTTAGATATTGTTCAAATTCGAAATCAGATCTAAAAATTTGAATTACAATGCATTGGTTTCTCAAGGACACTTTACCTTTTCAGAAAAGTATGCAGGAAATAGGGGAAAGTAGCAGCAGAAGTATGGTCTGCACGTTAAACAATGTTGTACTTTTTTATTTTAATATTTGATAGTTAAAAGTAATACATCGTGAGAATATGTATAGGCAGAAGAAACAGATATGATCACGTGGGTCTGTTTGTTTCATAAGTGAAAAAATTATTGGTTTTAATAAATTTTCAGTGGCATTTTATGTAAATAAATAGCAAGTTTTGGGGTAGGGGGTGTAATTGTGCAAATAAGCTTGCTTTGGATTCAGGATTTATTATATAGATAGATTATTAGAACCAGTGACAAATCTATTACTTATGTAAAAACATGTTTAAGAGAAGCTCGATTTTTAAGATTTTGAGATTTACGTATACTTAGCCTATAATTACGGGTCTTAAAAAATAATAAACTAAAAAATTTAATGTGAACGGAAAATATTAAAATAAAAATTAATATGATAAATTATAAAATAAAAAACTTAAATATTAATTGGAACATAAAAAAATATAAAAAAAATACATATGGGGCTGAGAAAGTTAAATGAGGTATTATTAATATTATTTTATTAAATAAGGACATATAAAAAATCTAACATGTTTTAATTAAAAAAAATAATTGTCCGTGATATTTTTAGAAGTATTTTTATTATATTAATTATATTTATTAAAAAAATACGTTGACTGAAAATGCAACCCAGAGGGAGGGTGAATAGGTGTTATGGCCAACTATATCCAATTTTAAAGATTTACAAAATATTTAACTGCTAACTTGTCAGCCAGCTAAGATGAACAAAATATAGCCGGTTAGCTAGCTAAGATAAGTAATGCAATGCAGAATTGAAATAGCAGTATGTTGCCCAGTAAATAACAATTGTAGAAGGGGGTTGAATACAATTGTATAAGATTCTCGACTTTATATAACACAAATATGAAAGATCAATAACAATAACAATAACAGCTTTATTAACTTTGATATAAAACTGTTACAAACTCTCTTAAGAAATTCTGATGTTCTTAAGAGTTGCTAGCTTACAAAAACTCTCTCAAGAAATTCTGTTCTTAAGAGCTTCTCTTCGATTATGTTCTCTCTCGAATGAATACATAAATCGAAACCAAGACTGTGTTTATATAGTGCACACAGCTTCTCTATCAATAACAAGATAAGTCCTAATCATAACAAAGATAGAAACATATCTTTAATCGATAGCTGCATTCTACAAACCAGGAACAAACTTCCATGTTTATCTAGACTCCAAATATAACTCGAAGTAGGAATCCTGATCAGCTTCAAGTTCTGATGATCAATCCTGATCATAGTCTGAGTAGGAATCCTGATGATCAATAAGATACTGACGCTTGATCAAATACTGATGACCATGCAATACTGATGACGTCAGCAATCCTGATCAGTTGAGTCTAGCTTCTGACGATCATTGAATTCTGATCTAACAATCTCCCCCAATCTCATACTTTGTGAAATAAAGTATAGATTCCAAATATTCAATGATGTCAAAAACATGTATCAAAATGTACGAGTATCTTCAGAAACAACTCATCTGTTTAAACTTTTTGATAGAACAGATTCATCTTCAAGAAGTTGGATAATAAACTTTCTTCTTTTTCTTCAAGAATTTGAATCAGTCTTTCCTTAAGATTTCTGAGTTCTTCATCTTCCTCATTAATCTGGTAGATAGCTGCTCTGAGATTCTGTATGGAGTTTCTCTGTAGACTGTGCTCTTCAAGCAAAAGATAAGCAATTTCCTTCCCATCAGGATTGAGAGAAAGATGAGTCATGCCAAAATTTACTTCTTTAACAGCAGTACCCCTTTGCATTTCCACATCCTGACCTCTTTGATTTAAGTACATGGGAGTATAATTACCATCGAAATTACTGTTTCCATCCAGTCTTCTTCTTATAGTTGACAAAATCATGTCACTCCATTCTTTGTACACTTGGTTCTTCCATCTTAACAGATAGTGAACATATTTCAGTTCCTGTGTAGTTTTCATCAGCAGATCTTGAATAGATAGAATCTTCACACTACCATCTTTCATGAAGTACAGAAGCTTTTCTTTCTTTTCAAAACCATCATGACAATCTATAACTATATCAACAGCTAATAAATTGTTCAGGTTTTCAGAAGTTAAAGTACCTCCAATTTCTGTCAAGGAGTAAGGATCAACATATGACATATTCAGATATTCACCATCTCTGTGTCCAATACCTCCTCTTGAATTACTTGACAATTGCTTTAGATTCGAAAACATCTTTAACCAGAGTGTTTTTGATCTAGCCATATCAGACAAATCAACAACACTTGAAGCGCTTGTAATAATTCCACCAGACTGAAAATTGATAGGTGTATCACAACTTAATGTGCTAATATGTTTCCACTTCTTGTATTTCTCCTTTTCATGAGCGTAGCTTCTTTCAAGTAAAGATTCTTGTCTGCTTGAATTTCTCCATTGTCTTTCATTTGAAACTTTAAGCCTTTGTAGATAGAGATTGAAATCTTCATTTGTTCTTCTTGTAATATCTCTTCTTCTGGCTTCTTCTTCTTCATCTACTTCTTTGTTGTGACAATCAACAACAGTAGATAAGATTATCAAATCAACCTCTTGCAGAATTTCAGATTCGTCAGGATCTTGAATATTGTCAGGATTAGAATCTTCAATTTGATTTGTATTGCTGAGAGTTGATTTACTTGATTTTCTTTTCAATTCAGGTTCTTCTTCAACAAATTCCTTGTCTTCTTTCTCCATGATATCCTTGATAACAGGATCTATTAGATTTTGTGAAGCTTCAGGAATTTCTTCAATTCTTAATGCTCTAGACCTTGTCTGTCTAGGTACTGTTTGAGTTGAAGAACCTCTTTTATTTCTTCTAGCACCTCTCCTACCTCTGCTTCCTCTACCTCTAGTAGGAGCAGTATAGCTTTCCATTGTCTCTTTTTGTAGTCTCAAAAATTCTTCATGTGAGAGATCTGGATATTCTTCACTTGCTGTAGAGAGTGCTTTTCTTGCAAATAATTGTTGAACTCTTTTATCAGTGTGATAAAGAGTAACAATTCTACCGTCTTTTGTAGAAAATTTCTGGAATAAATTTGATGCATCTTCAGGATTATCAATAATCACATCTTCATCACCTTCAGGAATTGTAGCAAGAATGTGTCCATGACCAGGTGTCAGGATTTGATCTTCCGTCAGGATCTGAGATTGCACCAATGTTCTTACTGTCTTAACTCCAGAATCAGAAACATGAGTTGACTGCGTAGTCTGACTTTGAGAAGTTTGAATTGTAGACTTCAAAACCGCAGTATCAGAGGTTTCAAAACCGCAGTATCAGAGGTTTCTCCTTGTATCGCTTTGTCACCACCATCATCTCCAGTATCATCATCATTATTTCTTAATACTAGATCAGGTGTACATTTTGTCTGAATAACCTTCTCCCCCTTTTTGACATCAGGATTTGACAATAATTGCAAAATTAAGGAAAGAGAGGCTTGAATTTCAGTTACCTTAGTATCCAGAGAATCAATTCTTTGTTTGATTGAGGTTTGTTCTGAAACAACATATTTCACTTGGGATTCCACTACCCTCAGTTGTAAAGTAGTAGGCACCTTTGTAAAATTATTAAAGATATCAGTCCTCACTTTTTCAGTTGAACCCTTGATAGAATCAATCTCACTTTTCAGACTTTTGGATAACAGAGTAGTAGCCTTCAGATGATTCTTCAAGTCTTGATTCTCTATAGACTTCACTGCATTATAGGCATGTGCAATAGCAGAAGAAAAACTGATAGATTCATCAGATTGGTGCCATGAATTGTTCCATTCATTCTGTCTAAATGCCTCTGCAGGATCAAAGGAAGGAGTAGAAAAATCTTGTCTCTGATCTTTCCCAGTGAAAGCATTGCTAGCCATATATGTACTTGATGAACCAAAATTAGTTCCAAGACTAATTTTGAGTGCTGTAGCAAGCTGTTCCTTCTCTTTTCTATTCTCATTATCATCATCACTATCATCATCAGAATTATCATCATCAGAACCATGAGATTTATCAGGATCAGGAATTGCAATACCTTTCAGTTTATCCTGTGATTCTGAGATAGGATGATCCATTGGTCTTGAACGAAGTGGCTGTATCAAAATAGGTTCATTATCAGGAGCACCACTAGCGTTAGGATGAACATCGTCAGGATTTGATATGCTTGCATCAGTATTTGCTACCAATGGTTCTTGTGGAGCTTGAGGTTCAGAAGCTGCTTCAACACTTTGAGCTAAAGGTTCTTGTGTGCTTCCCTCATTGACAATGTTCTCGACCAATCTTTCAACAGATGCTGTAGCTTTGCCTGCATCTTCACTTTGAGAAGATGGTTCTTGTGTAGCTGGAATGTTGATGTCTTCATTCTCCCTTTGAGAAAATGGTTCTTGTGTGACCATTCCACTAGCTAAGCCTTCACCCAAACTTTGATTGAGTGGTTCTTGTGTGGCAGGATCAACAGTAGCTGCTGAATTACTCTGAAATTCAGGTTCTTGTGGGCTTGATCCTTTCAGCTTCGTCTGTCTCTGATAGACTAACTCTTCTGCATTCCTCTTTTTCTTTGATGTAGGTGTAAGACCAACCAAGGAAGCAGTTGTAGAAACCTTCTCCCAAGAATGTCCTCGAATCTGAGATGGAGAGGCTGGAGAGTCTGATATAGAGACAACTTTTGTTGTTGCATCAGGAATACTAACATCAGGATTTGATGTCTGAATATCAGTATCCTTCATTTGCACTATCAAAGGAATATGATACCTGCTCTTTGATAATTTCCTAGTCTTTTGTGGTTTTGATAAAGGTACCACAGCTTTAGTAGCAGTATCAGCAACTTCCTTGTTTACATTCATCACAGAGGATATAGGTAAGTCATCCTCTGAATCACTTTCATCAATCAACCTTAACTTTCTTTTTACAGGAACATTCTTAACAACCTTATCAGCTTTCTTCACCAGGACCCCTTGTACACCCCCTTGTAACTTCTTTTTAGTGAGTGGTGTAGAGGAAAAATCCTTTGAACCTGATTGCCTTCCAGACACATCAGTTCTAGCTGATTTCTTTGATTTTACAACTAAAGTCTTTTGAGAGACAGTAGAGGTGGTTGTTAACTGTTTAGACTGTTTAGGTTGCATGCTTGTGTCAGGAACAAGGTGGGTTGGGCCTTGTACCATAGCATTAGAAAGTAGTCCATAACGAGTAGGCATTTTCTGATGTAAGAAAAACCTAACCTCATCAGGAATAAAAGCATTTCCTATGAAACCATTTGCCTTATCACTGTTGACTAAGGACTTAATATTATTCTCAGTAATTCTACAGATTGGTAGAACTACATCATCCTCAAAAACAACATTATGACATAAGTGATTAAATATCAACTGTAAAAATCTAAGAAAATAGACAGAACCCAATTTATCTGATTTCCTATCACTTAAAGCTTTTAAGATAAAAGAGCCATAATCAAACACTGTAGAATGGATAAGAGAGTACCCAATTTTAAGAGATCCTGATGGAAGAGCATCAAAATTTGATGTCTTGTTCAGGAAACAGCGGCTGATTGTATCAAAGAAGAAATTCCATTCCTTCTTAAGCTTTGTCCTAAAGAGATTTCCATATCTCTTTACTTCTCCATTGTAGCCCAGTTTCTTGACAAACTCAAATAGAGCAGAGTCTGAAATCACCCTAGGAACTTTTTCACCCAGAATAGGCAAATGCAATGCCTCTGTACATCAGGATTGACCAGTTGACTTCCTGTCAGGATTGAGTCCGATCAGGATTTGATCAAAGATACATACCTTTCTGAATAACCATCAGGATTTGACAGTTATCAGGATTTCCTCTCTGTAGCTTTTCCTCAGAAATTCTCAAAATTCATCATTCCAAGTTCATTCACCAACTTATTGAAAGTAGCTTCAGGCAGTGGCTTGGTGAATATATCAGCTAGTTGTTGATCAGTAGGAACAAAGTGAAGTTCAATTGTTCCTTCCAGAACCTGTTCTCTTATAAAGTGATATCTGATACTGATGTGTTTAGTAAGAGAATGCTGAACTGGATTTCCTGTCATTGCAATAGCACTTTGGTTATCACAATAAATAGGGATTTTTGAGTATGACAGGCCATAATCTAACAACTGATTTTTCATCCACATTATCTGAGCACAACAACTTCCTGCAGCAATGTACTCAGCTTCTGCAGTTGAAGTGGAAATAGATTTCTGCTTTTTACTGAACCATGAAACTAGTCTTCCACCCAAAAACTGACAACTTCCTGAAGTACTTTTCCTGTCTATTTTGCATCCTGCAAAATCAGCATCTGAATAACCACACAACCCAAAATCTGATTCCCTTGCATACCAAAGGCCAAGTGAAGGAGTGCCTTTGAGATATCTGAAAATTCTTTTGACTGCAATCAGATGTGGTTCTCTAGGTTTTGCTTGAAATCTTGCACATAGACAGGTTGCAAACATGATATCTGGTCTACTGGAAGTGAGATACAATAAAGAGCCAATCATTCCTCTGTAGTGATGTTAGGTCCTGATAAGTTTGTAGAAGGGGGGTTGAATACAAACTATACCGTTTTATCGAATTTGTCCTTTAAATGATTTAACTGTTTAGAACAAATTAATGCGGAATAAAAACTGAAACAATATTCAAGTTAAATAGAAACTCTATTAAACTTGAGGAGTGTTACAACTTTGATCACTGATTACAAAGAACTTAATAAAACAAATCTAGAATAAATTCGACATGAATTTATCTATTTTTGTAATAAAAAGGATCGAATACTAAGAAGTAGTTCGATATAAAATCTAGGGATTATGATCCGCTAGAAAGCTAAAGCAGTACAAGAGATACAATTCTTATGAATTAAATGTTGAAGAACAATCAAGAATTAAATCTCTTTCGAATTTTATAGCTTGACAGTTGAAGAAGTAATGAAGAGAGAATGAAATATTTGTTGCTGTCTTTACTTCTGTGTTAACTGATATATGGAATGTCAACTGCCTTGTATTCCTTTATACAAACCACTTGTTCCTTTTCTTCACGCGCCAATCCACTGCAGAAAGTAATTGGAAGACTTTCTGGAAAACTAACAAATTTGCCTTGGAAGACAATCGGGAAGACAAGCCAATGTACTTGGAAGACATTCGGGAAGACAAGGGAATGGCCTAGGAAGACTTTCGGGAAGACAGCCTTGGTAGTCTTCCTAGTTCAAAGAACTAAGTCTTCCTAGTTCAATCCTAAGTCTTCCTAGTTCAAATATATTCTAATTTAAATAATTAACTAAATAAATTATGTATTAAATTAATTCTTTGCAGAATTAAATTAATAAATAATATACTTAATAATATTAATTATTTATAAGAGAATAAATAGAATTAGTTGACTTCTCAATTAATTCCAGAATCACTTAAAACTTAGATAAATAACAAACAAAATAGTACGTTGACACTCGATGCACTGTCTGGTTCATGAGTGACTAACGACAATGTCTGTTCTTTATCTATTTAACTTTAAGCAGTGATTCACTACCTTCTCATTCAAGAACTCCGTAATCAGTATCTTTTTCTGTCACCACTTGAAATCTCTGTCACTTTAATAAATCCACTGAGCTTGAATACTTCATTGAGGCTTGATCAATAAATTGAGCTTCTTTCAATGTAGAATCACTTCAAGTCTGTAGATGACTTTAATCTTCATTCTTTGACAGATATAACCTTCTGAGATTCCTGTGACAATTGATTTTTATTATTTACTTATTACATCTTAATTAAAGTTGAGTAGAATCCTCGGTGTTTACAAATAGGCCTGGACATATGCCTTTCAATCTCCCCCTATTTGTTTGTTAGACAATAACAACCAAATACCTCTAGAGGATAACTCAACTAAAACAAGAAAAGATAAGACTTTTAAGAGCCAAGCAAATAATAAAAAGTTTCTGGATTAAATATAACAATTTCCAGATTCAAACAGTAAAGATAAATACAAGATAGATGTTCCTCTAGACTGAACATATGAATACATTTCCCTATCTTGATTTACCTAGCTCTAAACATATAACATTTACAAATGAGCTAAACCTATCATGCCTTCAGTCTCTAATTTCACCTTCTTCAGCTTCTTGCAAGGTGACTAGAAGATCTTTGTCAAGGACACGATCACTTTCAGAAACTACACCACTTGGCATTACTGGTTGAGTGGTGATCTTCTTCAATCTATTCTTCATTTGAGCATACCTTGGAATTTTCTCCGTGCAGTAGTCTGAAATCATATCAGCAACTTCAGACTTTTCTACAGAAGCAAACCCAGAAGTTCTAAGAAGATTCTCCAGCTTCACCAGTTGCATAGCAGTCTGTAGCTTCATGGAATCAGGATCCAGCCTCACAGTTTCTAAAGTTGTACCTCTGTAGATTTTGACTTCATAAGGAAAATGTACAACTTGAGGACTGGCCTTCATAGCAGAATCTCTCAGCCGGTCATATAGAAGCTCATTCAAGCAAGAAGATCTCTTTACTTTACTCATCAGAATCCACAATTCGGATAGAGATCTTCTTTGTAGGAGGTCAAGAGAAATGGTGAATGACCCTTCAAGAGCACTTGAGACATAAATGAACAGTTCTTGCCTCACTTGATCAAATGCAGACGTAATCCTTAAGATATCTTCCTTCAATGCCTTCATGTATAATGAATTGTCTGGATTAACAGTTCTGATCTTCTCAAGCAGCTTCAGAAAAGTAACATCATTGTTTGTGCCTCTCTGAGGGATATCAAACATCTCCCTTGCCTTATCCCACTTGCTTCCTTGCTTCATCCTAACATCCAATCTCCTTTCCTTGACATGAATACTATGAAGACGTTGTTTGTCTTCATGTTCAGCCTTTTGAATCTTTAGCTTCTGAGATATGATGTTGGAGACCTCGGCATTCTCATCCTCCTTTCTCCTTAGCTCCGCCTGCTGTTTCTTCAACTCCTTCTGAAACAAAGGGTCAGGTGTATATAGATCAGCTTCATCCTCCCAATCCTCAAAGTTTGCTGCCTCCTCAACCTCCTCCTCACCAAAAGCTTCTTCAGGTATGGTCTTCTCAAGATCACCAGATGTGTCATAATGGAAGTCATCCTGTTCACCATGGTAGTAGTAGGCATCATCAAAGACAGTATCCTCCAATGATTGTTTACCTTTTCCCTTATCCTTTCCAGAAGCTCCTCCAGCTTCTCTATTTCCTCCTTCTTTCTCCTTCTCCCCCTTAGTTGAGGAATCCTCTACAGTTCGAGCTGTGGAAGCCCTAGGATTCACCTCAGTTGTTCTCCTTATCTCTCCTCTTTCTCTTTCATTTCCTCCTTCCTCAGCATCATCATCCTCATCAACATCTCCCTCAAAGAATGTTCTTTGCTCTGCAGAAGGTTGATGTGATTCCTTGATCATGTTGTATAGGTGCTTCATCCCTTCATTCAGATGCTCCATTCCTCCCTCAATCCTAGATATCCTTTGTTCATTAAACCTCTGGTTTTCATCAGATGTTTGCAGAATGAAGTCCACCTTGGTAGAAATAGCAGCAATCTCCTTGACACTCTCTGATATCTGAGCATTTGACATTGAAAGATCAGAGATGTCTGAAGCCACCAGTACTTGAGATTGTTGGATCGAATTCAGCCTCGGGAGTAAATTATTCTTCAATCCTTCCAGGTCATCTTTCACAGTACCCAGCTGATTTGATACAGAGGTGGTAGATTGAGCAACCACTTGTGCTTTAAGAAGATTGTTCTCAGCCTGGGTTTCTTGTAACTTCCTTTGTAGATCAGCTAGCTGGTTCAACAAAGCAGTGTTTGTGTCAGTGTGTGCACTCACCTCAATTGCTCTCAGTGGTGTTTCACTCAACTCACGTGCTTGTGTTTCACTCGGTGTTTGATTCATATCTCTCACCACTAACTGTCTGTCAAGAATCTCAGTAGATGTACCTGCAGGAAAAATCACCCTAGCCCCTTCAAGAGAGGTCAGTGATGGTGCAATGGGAGTTCGCAATTCCCGATCCCTGATTGAGTCTGTCAAAATATTTGACATTGTATACTGAATTTCTTCAGGGACAGACTCATCAAGTTGCCTTTCACTTTCTCCAGTATAAACTGCGAGTGAAAAATCCCTTAGGGGAGCCAGAGATGTTCCCTCTGGGAGGGGAGAAAATGATTCTATTATAGGCGGCAAAGAATCAGATTTTCCCTCTGATGCCTGTGAAGGCACTTCTACCGTAACTATGGTAGGCTCTGTTTCAAAGTCAAAAGTAAAGTGCTCTCCTGACATGGTGTCCTGAGTGTCATCTAGATGGATATCTTCTCCCATTGTGAGTAATGGGAGTGTGCTTGACTCAGTACAAGATGCCATGGCCCGATGGCGAATTTCAATAGATCCACCCTGTTGAGAGGATGTCTCCAGAGACTGTGTAGTGGCCATATCAAGGTCCATATCCTTTTGAGAGGATACAGATGGGCTTACAGTTGTCTCCCTATAGGTTTTTCTTTTCTTTAAGGGTGGAGACAGAGCTGTGGGAACACTCATTTCAGCTATATCACTAACAATTCTTGAACTGGTTTGTACATTAGGCTCAGGTGGTGTTTCAGGAGTGTTTGACTCTCTGTTTGGCTCTATGACCTGGGTCAGAGACTGTGGATCTACAATCTCTGGGTCAGCCCTAACAACCACTTGGGTTTCAATTGAAGTACCAGAAGAAGAACCAAAGTTAGGAATAACTACCTGTAGTGGAACTGGATGGGGTTCGGGAACTTGTTCACCAAAGATAGGAAGATTAATGAATTGTCTCATGAATGGTGAAACAAGAACAGGTATATTAAGGAATTTGGATGAGACATCAAGTCTGGTGTAGAATTTGGTGTCTGTGGTTGGAGAGGTTTCAAATCTAGCTTCTCGAAACAGTTCTACCTGCTCAGCAGTGAGAAGATGATTAATGATAAGAGTTAGAAAGCGAGGGTACCAACACCTTACTTTCACACCATTATCAGAATCTCTCCTAGAGTGAGCAAGCCTGTTGAGCAAAATGTTCCACAGAATCTCAGCAAAGTTCAATCTACGACCAAATACTATAGCATAGGCAATATATTGATTAAGACTGGTAATGCAATGAAAGTTTGTTTTTGTGCAGTTACCAAATACCCTAGCTATAGTATCAAAGAACAGATCCCATTCCCTTACAACAAAAGTTTTTGACAATTTCACCATTTGAAAGGGACCCTGATAATGAATATTCACAAAGAACTGTGTTAACTCATCATCAGTGGGTAATGGATCAAACCTGTCCTTTGGAAAATGCAACACATCACAAAATAAATCAAAAGTAACTGTATATTGCTGGTTGAGAATATTGAAAGTAAAAGATTTTGAATCTCCAGCAATAACAGCACTTGAACACAACATCCGTAATGGATCAATTTTCAGAAGTGCATTAGCACAAATAGCATAACTAACACAAGTATTGCTATTTAAAAATTGAATCCATGGTCTGAAACGTTCCACTTTACACCTAGACGGATCAAAATACCCAACAAAATTATTTAAAACTAATTCAAAATTATTAGGATCCATTTTAAATAAAACAATAAAATTTTAATTAATTTAAATAAAAATAAAATTTTAGGGATTTTTAGAATTAATTAAAATTACTAAAATCCACAAAATTAAATTTTATCAAAATTAATTAATTTTCAAATTTTAGATCCTAAAAATTCGAACTATACTTGGAAAATACAAATGAATTGGGTAAATGATTTCAAAAACCACAAAACCAGAGCACACAGTACCACACACACAGAACCCTTTTTGATCAGAAAAACACACAACTAACTTAAGCAAATCAAAAACATTCTATTCGAAATGAGAAAGAAAGGAAGAAAAAAAAATGAGCAGCACTTCGACTTAAAAGATTTGATTTTAAGAGAATAGAAATGATTTGCTAAGTAAACACTTGAGCAAGGTTGTTTGAAGATCAGTGATTCTGCATAAAAAATGAGAATTCGAAAAGGGGGGTTTTGAAAAACTGAAAAACTGCTAAGGTAAAATGAATAGAAAAGTGCGTATGTACTGGTGTGTATCTATATATTTATATTAATAAAATAAACTGTAAAAGAAAGAATACTTACCGTTTTTTTTTTTAAGATTGTACTGGGAAGACAATCGGGAAGACTTAGGATAGTCTTCCCGGTAGTCTTCCTAGTACAAACTAGAAAGTTTTCCGGAAAATAGAAAAACAGAAAAACAGAAAATAATAAATATATTTCTAAGTCTTCCCGATAGTCTTCCTAGTTCAAAAACTGGGAAGACTTAGGAAAAGACTTAAAAATACAAGGAAAAAACAAAAAAAACAAAAACTAAAAATTCTTAGTTTTCCCGGTAGTCTTCCTAGTGTAAAACTGGGAAGACTTAGGAAAAATTCAGAATTTAATTCGAATATTTACAGAAAATGCTGAATAACTTAGAAAAATGCATGAAAAATATATAAAATTCTAGAAAAATTCACAGAAAATTCCATAAATCCTAGAAAAATATGCAGAATATTAGAAATGCATAAAATTAATATAAACTTGCAGAAAAATTCAGACAACAGTATTTACAATCTGAAAAATATCTAAATAATTCTAAATAAATATATTTTCAATAAAAATACATTTCTCCACTTAAAAAATATGAGAAAAATATTTTTAAAGAAAATAAAATATTCAGAGCTATTTAAATACACAAGCATGTACTATTAAATGAGAATTAGCAGCAAATATTAGTTAAATGACAAGAGAAAATGAATTTTGAAATAACAAACCTGACAGATATATTGTTAATCACTAAGACTGTTTAACATACCCAATTTACCAACTAACTTGATAAATGTGGATTCGTCAACAGATTTAGTGAATATATCTGCAGTCTGTTCTTCTGTGGGTACAAAATGTAACTCCACAGTTCCATTCATGACATGCTCTCTGATAAAATGATACCTGATATCAATGTGCTTCGTTCTCGAGTGCTGCACAGGGTTGTTGGAGATTGCTATGGCACTTGTATTATCACAAAATATGGGGATTTTGTCTAATGCAAAGCCATAGTCCTTTAATTGATTCCGTATCCATAAGATCTGAGCACAACAGCTTCCAGCAGCAATATATTCAGCTTCTGCTGTTGAATTGGAAACTGTTTGCTGTTTCTTGCTATACCAGGAAATCAACCTACCTCCTAGGAATTGACAACTCCCAGAGGTACTCTTTCTATCCACAACACTACCTGCATAATCAGAATCTGTATATCCAACAAGATTAAAACCTGAATCTTTAGGGTACCAGATACCTAGATTAGGTGTACCCTTAAGATATCTCAAGATTCTTTTCACAGCAACGAGATGAACATCTCTAGGGTCCGCTTGGAACCTTGCACACAAGCATGTAGCATACATAATATCTGGTCTACTAGCAGTAAGATAGAGTAAGGAGCCAATCATACCTCTGTAGCTTGTAACATCTACCTTGATAGATTTGTCAGAAGCTCCAAGTTTGATTCCTGTTGAAGATGGAGTCCTTGCTGATGCTGAATCCTCCATATGATACTTCTTGAGGAGTTCTTTGAGATACTTGGATTGACAAATAAATATACCATTTGACCTTTGACTTACTTGCAATCCAAGAAAGAACTTCAGCTCACCCATCATACTCATTTCAAACTTACTCTGCATTAGCTCAGCAAATCTCTTACAGAGATTATCATTAGTAGACCCAAATATGATGTCATCCACATAGACTTGGACTAATATCATATCACTTTTGTGTTTCTTTGAAAAAAGAGTTTTGTCTATGATACCTCTAACAAAACCATTTTCTAAAAGAAAACCAGAGAGAGTGTCATACCATTTTCTTGGGGCTTGTTTGAGACCATAGATAGCCTTGAAGAGAAAGTACACAAAGTCCAGCAGCTCCTGATTTTCAAAGCCAGGGGGCTGTTCCACATACACTTCTTCATCAAGTTCACCATTCAGGAATGCACTCTTAACATCCATTTGATAGACTTTAAAATTGGAATAAGCAGCAAATGCTAAGAACATCCTGATGGCCTCAAGTCTAGCCACTGGTGCATAGGTTTCATCATAATCAATGCCTTCAGCTTGAGAATACCCTTGTGCAACCAGTCTTGCCTTGTTCCTTGTAACAATGCCATCCTCATCTAGCTTGTTCCTGTATACCCATCTAGTACCAACTACTTTCTTGTTCTTTGGCCTGGGTACCAGCTTCCAGACTTGCTGTTGTTCAAATTGATTGAGTTCATCTTGCATAGCAATCACCCAATCTGGATCAGTCAGTGCTTCCTCAGTTTTCTTTGGCTCCATTTTAGATAGAAATGCTGAGAAAAGACATTCATTCTGAGAAGCTCTTCTAGTTTTAACTCCAACATCTGGATCACCAATGATCAGCTCAAAAGGATGAGCTCTATTCCAAACAGTCTGTCTTGGAAGATTTGATCTTGATGATTCACCTTGAAATTTACTTTGATGTTGTGAGTGACTAGCTGATCCTTCATTTGCTCCCCCTGAGTTGTTGCCTGTTTGCCTTGATGATCCTTCTCCAGTGCTGGTGGTATCTCCATTGTTACCAGTGTTTCCACCACCATCACCAGGATCATTATCATCATTGTTATTATCATCACCAGCAATAACTTCAGGTGGGGCTTCATCATCTGATTCTGAGTCTGGCAAGTTATCAAACTTCAGCTCTTCAGATGAATCTTCTTTTTGGATATTGGGGAACTTAGTGTCATCAAAAGTAACATTGACACTTTCCTTTACTGTGTGACTGCCAACCACATAAACCCTGTAAGATCTTCTGGAATAACCAACAAAAATAGCTTCTTGTGCCTTTGCCTCAAACTTGCCACGTTTAACATTTTCATCTAAAAGCACAAAGCATTTTGCTCCAAATACATGAAAGTACTTGACAGTTGGTTTCTTGTTGTTCATGATCTCATACGGAGTCTTCATTAGGTCTTTGTTGATTAAAGTTCGATTCTGAGTATAACAAGCTGTATTCGCTGCTTCAGCCCAAAAGTACATTGGAAGTTTGGACTCACTTAACATAGTCCTAGCAGCTTCAATCAATGTACGATTCTTTCTTTCCACTACTCCATTTTGTTGAGGAGTTCTAGGGGCAGAATACTGTCTTGTTATTCCTTTATCAGCACAAAAGTCATTTAAAATGGCATTCTTGAATTCTGTACCATTATCTGACCTTATGGCTCTAACAGGGAATCTAGAATCCAGCTCAATCAACTTCACATGGCCAATCACCAGAAATGGGGTCTCATCCTTGGAATGTAGGAATAAAACCCATGTATATTTTGAATAGTCATCAACAATCACAAGTGCATATTGTTTCTTTGACATGGACATCACATTAACTGGACCAAACAAATCCATGTGCAGTAGCTGAAGAGGTTCAGTTATTGATGATGTGTCAGTGCCCTTGTGAGAAGCTTTCTTTGACTTTCCCTTCTGACATGCCTCACACAGTCCTTCCTGTGTAAATTCCATCTGAGGCAAACCTCTAACTAATTCCCTCTTGACTAAAGAGTTCATAGTTTTGAAGTTAAGGTGAGACATCTTCTTGTGCCATAGCCAACTATCATCTGATGAAGCTTTAGCATAAAAACAATTAACTTCATCTTTGAATCCCGAGTTCAGATCAGCTATGAACAGATCACCTTTCCTTACTCCTTGAAGAGCAGGCTTTCCATTCTTCTTGTGAGTAATCTGACACTTCTCTCTTTCAAAGGAAACAGCATATCCTCTGTCACAGAACTGACTGATGCTGAGAAGATTGAACGTCAGACCTTCCACAAATGAAACATCTTCAATGATAACATTTCCGTACTTCAAACAGCCATATCCTTTCGTAATTCCCTTGCTGTTATCTCCAAAGGTAACTACTGGGCCAGCTTTCACAACCACATCTGATAGTAGGGCTCTATCTCCGGTCATATGCCTTGAACAGCCACTGTCAAGAATCCACATAACACGGTTTACCTGTTTAACTCCCTGCAATATCAGATTGATTAGTCCTTCCTCGGAGCCCAAAATTGATTGGGTCCGGCATACTTAAAGAACTGGCCTTTGTCAGGCAAAACAACATTTCTAACTAAAACTACTTCATCCTCTTTCACATAAGAGCGTTTCCATTTATAACCAGCCTTGACACATTTCTGAGTAGGCTTAGGGATAAATGAATCCACTCTAGTCTGAGGAGGACTAGTAGTCTTTGTTTTAACATGCTTCTTATTATTAACATGTTGACGTGGAGCAGTCTTATCACTAGATACATGCTTTTTATTAAAGAAAACATACATAACATTAAAAGCACAAGACATACAATTACTCACACCACATGCTTTATGAGAAGAATTAATAGCAGGCATGTTAGTTCTACAGTTGTTTTGATCCAATTTATGGATATCTGATTTGGTCTTTTTAGTTGTAGCAACTTTGACTGGAATATCAGATACACACTTTTTGGATTTCTCAGCTTCTAAGGCAACATCTTCTTCATGAATCTCCTCAGCAATAATGATAGAAGATTCATTCAGAGGCTCTGCCTCAGACTCCTTACAGAAGGGTGTTTTAATACCCTTAAGAATATAAGGAACAGCCTTTCCTTCTTCTCTGACCCTACAAGGTGTATTAATACCAAGCAATCCTATAGCCTCATTATAATCATAACCTATACTGACATGATTACCAACAGCTTGCTTATTGAGAATTTCTTTAGCAGTCTTACAAGAACTGAAATAAGCATTAGCTTTAGTCTTCAGCTCACTAATCTCTTTCTTAAGAATGGTTTCCAGTTGAATATAACATTTAACCCTATTCTCCAGAAAAGCAATTTTCTCATTAAGTTCATCCTGATTAACATGCACAAGTTTCAAATCTTTTAATTCCTTTTCAAGATTTGTGTTTAAAAGATTTATTCTATCATTTTCAGTGCGTGCACAACTTATGGTGCCACCAAGATGATAAATCATTTCAGCATCAGTAAAGGTTACCTCTGACATGTATCTGGATGAAGTGCTTTCCTCTTTAGCCATTAAAGCAAGGTTCCCAATTTCACCTGCTTCTTCATCACTGTCAGTGTCATCCCAACTCTTTCCCTCAGCAACATAGGCCTTCCCAATCTTGTTCTTCTTGCTAGAATCAAATGTGTTTCTAGTCACTTGCTTTGGCTTTCTGCACTCAGTAGCAAAGTGACCCAACTCATTGCAATTGTAGCATCTGATTATACTCCTTTCCACAGTTCCAGTTTTGTAGCCACCCCTTGTGCCACTTGAAGATGAAGATCCACCTCTCTGAAATCTGGGTCTGAACTTAAGATTGGGATTCCTCTTGAATTTAAACTTCCCAAACTTTCTGACTATCAAAGCCAAATCACCATCCTCCAGCTGATCAAGTTCTTCCAAAGAATAGAAGTCACCACCAGATTGATCAATGGATGTTAATCCATATTCAGCATCAATAACATTCATGTGAGAACTGGAAGGTTGAACAGCCTTCACTTCCAGTTTCTGTGGGACTTCAGCAGCCAATGCAGTGGAGGTACCAACAATCCTTCCAGTTCCATACAGCTCCTTCTGTTGAATCTGCTCCAGCTCATAGGTCTTCAAGACACCATACAATCTTTCCAAAGCAAGCTCATTCATGTCTCTTGCTTCTCTAATAGCAGATATCTTGTGCTCCAAATGAGGTGGAAGTGTAAGAAGGAACTTCTTGTTAATCTCCTTGTTGGTGTAGTGCTTCCCATTGAGATTCAGATCATTGATTAATTTGTTGTATCTCTCAAAAACCTGAGAGATACCTTCACCAGGGTTTGATCTGAAATGCTCATATTGTGAAGTGAGAATTTCCAGCATATTCTCCCTAACCTCTTCAGTCCCCTCATTGATTATCTCTATGGTTCCCCAAATATGTTTGGCAGTTTCACAATTTAGGACATGATTATGCATGATAGGATCAAGACTCTCAATAAGGATCAACTGAAGACATGAATCCAAGGTAACATCCTCTTTCTCATCAGGAGTGTATTCCTTGGGATCTTTAGGGTACATTCTAGCAGCCCTAGTCACAACATTATCCTCAACAACTTCAGGATCAATAATCATAGGGAGTTTGGGACCACTCTTCAGCACATCCAAGTATTTAGGATTTGCAACCTTAAGAAATAGGAGCATTTTCTTCTTCCACATTGGATAATGCTCCTTGCTGAATATTGGGATTTTAACTGTCCCCACTTTCTGTGTAGTAGACATCTTTTGAGATTTTTAGAAAAATAAAATTCAGAGTTAAGAAAAAAATCTCAAACAATTGGATCTTTGATTAGTATATCAATCAAAAGGCTCTGATACCAATTGTTAGGTCCTGATAAGTTTGTAGAAGGGGGGTTGAATACAAACTATACCGTTTTATCGAATTTGTCCTTTAAATGATTTAACTGTTTAGAACAAATTAATGCGGAATAAAAACTGAAACAATATTCAAGTTAAATAGAAACTCTATTAAACTTGAGGAGTGTTACAACTTTGATCACTGATTACAAAGAACTTAATAAAACAAATCTAGAATAAATTCGACATGAATTTATCTATTTTTGTAATAAAAAGGATCGAATACTAAGAAGTAGTTCGATATAAAATCTAGGGATTATGATCCGCTAGAAAGCTAAAGCAGTACAAGAGATACAATTCTTATGAATTAAATGTTGAAGAACAATCAAGAATTAAATCTCTTTCGAATTTTATAGCTTGACAGTTGAAGAAGTAATGAAGAGAGAATGAAATATTTGTTGCTGTCTTTACTTCTGTGTTAACTGATATATGGAATGTCAACTGCCTTGTATTCCTTTATACAAACCACTTGTTCCTTTTCTTCACGCGCCAATCCACTGCAGAAAGTAATTGGAAGACTTTCTGGAAAACTAACAAATTTGCCTTGGAAGACAATCGGGAAGACAAGCCAATGTACTTGGAAGACATTCGGGAAGACAAGGGAATGGCCTAGGAAGACTTTCGGGAAGACAGCCTTGGTAGTCTTCCTAGTTCAAAGAACTAAGTCTTCCTAGTTCAATCCTAAGTCTTCCTAGTTCAAATATATTCTAATTTAAATAATTAACTAAATAAATTATGTATTAAATTAATTCTTTGCAGAATTAAATTAATAAATAATATACTTAATAATATTAATTATTTATAAGAGAATAAATAGAATTAGTTGACTTCTCAATTAATTCCAGAATCACTTAAAACTTAGATAAATAACAAACAAAATAGTACGTTGACACTCGATGCACTGTCTGGTTCATGAGTGACTAACGACAATGTCTGTTCTTTATCTATTTAACTTTAAGCAGTGATTCACTACCTTCTCATTCAAGAACTCCGTAATCAGTATCTTTTTCTGTCACCACTTGAAATCTCTGTCACTTTAATAAATCCACTGAGCTTGAATACTTCATTGAGGCTTGATCAATAAATTGAGCTTCTTTCAATGTAGAATCACTTCAAGTCTGTAGATGACTTTAATCTTCATTCTTTGACAGATATAACCTTCTGAGATTCCTGTGACAATTGATTTTTATTATTTACTTATTACATCTTAATTAAAGTTGAGTAGAATCCTCGGTGTTTACAAATAGGCCTGGACATATGCCTTTCAAGTGAGTTACATCTACCTCTTCACCTTGATCAGGATCAAGTTTGGTAGCTGTAGCTATGGGAGTTGAAGCAGGAGTACTGTCTTGCATGTTAAACCTTGTCAGTAAATTCCTTGTGTATTTAGACTGATTAATAAAAATCCCTTCATCAGTCTGTTTAACTTGAAGACCCAGAAAGTAACTCATTTCTCCCATCATGCTCATTTGATATCTTGACTGCATAAGCTTGGAAAACTTTTCACACAGCTTATTGTTTGTTGACCCAAAAATGATATCATCAACATAAATCTGAACTAACAGCAACTCCTTACCATGATTCAAATAAAATAGAGTTTTATCAATTGCACCTCTTTTGAATCCACTTTCCAGTAAGAATTGAGCTAAGGTTTCATACCATGCTCTTGGAGCTTGCTTTAGTCCATAAAGTGCCTTATCCAGTCTGTAGACATGATCTGGATATTTAGGATCAATGAAACCAGGAGGTTGTTCAACATAAACTTCTTCCTCCAGTTCACCATTTAAGAAAGCACTTTTAACATCCATCTGGAAAACCTTGAATTTCTTATGTGCTGCATAAGCAAGAAATATCCTGATGGCTTCTAGTCTTGCAACAGGAGCAAAAGTTTCATCATAGTCAATTCCTTCTTGTTGGGAATACCCCTTTGCAACTAGCCTTGCTTTGTTTCTGATTATGACACCATCAGAATCAGTCTTGTTCTTGAAAATCCACTTTGTACCAACAATTGATCTATTCTTTGGTCTTGGTACCAGTTTCCAGACTTCATTCCTTTCAAATTCATTCAGTTCTTCTTGCATTGCAGTAACCCAATCAGCATCTTTAAGTGCATCTTCAACTTTCTTAGGCTCCTCCTTGGATAGAAAGTTATTATATAAACATTCATTCTGAGTTGCACTTCTTGTTTGAACACCTGCATCAGGATCTCCAATTATCAAATCAGGAGTATGATCTTTTGTCCATTTCCTTGCTGGTGTCAAATTGTTTCTTGAAGTAGATGCTCCCCCTGGATTGGTGTTATCTTGATTGAAAGAATTTGATTGATTTGAAGCTCTCCCTGAATTATTGCTATGTCCTCCTGATGTGTTATCAGGATCTTCACTTGAATCAGTATCTGAAGAATTCTGTTCTGATGATTGAGTTGACTCTGAACTTGTAGTTGAATGCCGTTGCTCCCCCTCAACATTAGCACTACTAGTTGTATTACTGTTGTTTGCATCATCAGTATTAGCCTCATCAGTACCTGGTGAGTCATCAGGATTTGGTGACCCGTCAGTACTGGATGAATGGACAGCTTCTGATTCACTTTCTTCAGGTTCCTTGGAAGCTTCATTTTCAAATAATAATCTATCATGTGAGTCTTCAATGATTCCAGTTATCTTCTTATCATCAAAAGATACATGTATTGACTCCATGACAGTTCTTGTTCTCAAATTAAAAACTCTGAAGGCTCTTGATGTAGGATAACCTATGAATATTCCTTCATCAGCCTTTGTTTCAAATTTCCCTAGCTGTTCAGGATGAGTTCTGAGAACAAAACATTTACAGCCAAACACATGCAAATGCTTCAGACTTGGTTTCTTCTTTTTGAGTGACTGATAAGGAGTGACACCATGCCTGTTTATCAATGTAAGATTTTGTGTATAGCATGCTGTGTTGACTGCTTCTGCCCAGAAATATGTAGGTAATTTAGCTTCTTCCAACATAGTTCTGCCAGCTTCAATAAGAGTTCTATTCTTCCTTTCTACTACTCCATTTTGCTGAGGTGTGCCAGGAGCAGAGAATTGTTGAATGATTCCTTTGTATTTCCAGAACTCTTCCATCTTTGAATTCTTAAATTCAGTACCATTATCACTTCTCAGAATCTTGACTTTGTACTTTGTGGTTGTCTCAATCATCCTCACATGATCCAACAGAACTTCAGGAGTTTCATCTTTTCTATGCAGAAAATACACCCAGGTGAATCTAGAATATTCATCAACAATTACAAGAGTGTACCTTTTCTTACTGATGGACATGATGTTGACTGGACCAAACAGATCAAGATGTAGCATGTGATATGGTTCTTCAATAGAGGATTCTGATTTACTCTGGAATGATGTCCTTCTTTGTTTTGCTTTTTGGCATGCATCACAGAGTCCATCAGGTGTATATAAGACATTAGGTAATCCTCTTACTAACTCTTTCTTAACCAACTCATTGATGTTGCTGAAGTTGAGATGAGAAAGCTTCTTGTGCCAATTCCAACTTTCATCTACTGAAGCTTTACTGATGAAACATGTAGGGGAGCCATCAGTATCTAAGAGAATGTTGGCTTCATATATGTTACCATGCCTGTAGCCAGTTAGTGCTATCTTCCCTGTTCCTTTACTGACTACTTCACAATGTGTGGAATAGAAATTGACATGATAACCTCTGTCAGTGATTTGACTAATACTCAACAAGTTGTGTTTTAGTCCCTTCACTAGAGCTACTTTCTCAATGATGACATTTCCAATGATTATATTGCCATATCCCAAGGTTTGTCCAATGTTGCCATCTCCATAAGACACAGTTGGGCCAGCTTTTTCCTCATATTCTGATAACAGGGCTTTGTTTCCAGTCATGTGCACAGAACATCCACTATCCATGACTAACACATTTTTCTTTTTACCCTGCATCAGAATAGTAAAACACTAGTCAGAATGTTTAGGAACCCACACTTGTTGGATTCCTTGTTCATGCATTTTATTAAATTTAACAGCAGAAGACTTTTTGACTTTAGCAGTCCTGACAGGATTTACTCCATCAGGATTTGCTTTGTCAGTATCAGTATTAACAAAAGCATGCTTCACTATGACATTTTCAGTTTTATCAGACTTTGTACTACTTTCAAACTTAGGCAATGGATCATAAAAGTTATAGTACAAATCATGATACTCTTTACATGTATAAATAGAATGCCATAGACTACCACAATGAAAACAGGAATTCTGTGGTTTGTAAAATACTGATCTATTCCTAACATCAGACTTAGGAATTTCAGCAATTTTCTTCTTACTCTTTTTACAATCAATAGCAAGATGATTAGAGTTACCACAGTTAAAACAACTCTTTCTAGGTGCATTTGGGATATACTTATAACCATTTTCTTTATTGATCCCAATTTTACCATTCCTGTTTCTCTTAACAGTAGCTTCCTTTTTCTTATCTGTAACCTCACAGATTTTATCCTTAAGCTGTTTCTGAGACAATAGACCTACATTCTTAGTGACTTTGTTCATGACAGGTTTAGACTTTATAATTTTAATTCCTTGAGTAGAAGAAGATCCCTTTTCAAAAGTAGAATTGGAATCCTTACCAAAAACAAAATTAACAGCAGTAATCTTAGATTTGGTTGAGTCTATAACATGTCTATAGGTCTTTGGACTGACTGTCTCATCAATGACAATTTTCTCTGCTAATTTCTTATCTTCATCTGACTTATATCCTAGACACTCTTTCCAATTCTTAGAGGTATTAATCTCATGAAATTTCCTACCAGAGTCTGTCCAGGTTCTGATTTTCTCATTAGCAAATTCAAGTTCTTTTTCAAGGGAAGTACATTTAGATGTCATCTCTAAGTGCACGTGTTTAGCATTATCACATTCTTTTTGTACTTCTTGCATACGAGAAAATTCAGCTTCTAATATCTCATTCCTCTTTCTAAGGTCAGACATCTCAGATAAGATTCTAGTATTCTCAGCAGTTTGACTTCTAAAGCTAATATGTAATGACTTTAGAAAACGTCTTAACTCAGAAGCATTATTAGTATCAAAATCAAAGATAGTATTTAGTACCTTATCATCAGGAGCAGCAGTTACATCAGCATTGGCCATTAACGCATAGTTGACTACCTCAGTATCAGATTCTGAGGAAGAGTCCATCCAATCCTTGCTTGATGTGATGAGTGCCTTTGTCTTGTTGCATTCAGAAGCAAAGTGACCCATACCATTACACTTGTAGCATCTAACCTTTGACTTGTCAAATTTGCTACCCTTGCTGTCCTTTTTGATATACTTGTCTTTGTCTGCTTTGAAAGTCTTTTTCTGAAAGTTGCCTTGTCTTCTATTCTTCCTGAACTTCATCCTTCTGAAGTTTCTGACAATCATAGCAACCATCTCTTCCATGTCTGAATCAGAAGATTCATCACCAGTATTGGCATCAGGATTGCCATCAGTATCTGATGAAGAGTCGTCAGGATCTGACTCAGCTACTCTTGCTTTCCTTCTAGAGACCTCCATAGCTTTCCCTTTTGATTTTGCTTCTACATTCAAAGCAATTGACTTTGCCTTGCTGCTTTTCTTGTTCTTTCTCTGTTGAACTTCAAGATCATGAGTTCTTAGCATCCCATAGATCTCATCAAGAGACACAATGTTCAGATCATACTGGTGTCTAATGATTGAGGTCTGAGTATCCCATTCTTCAGGTAAAGCTCTAAGAAATTTGGTGTTTGAATCTTCAGTTTCATATACTTTGTCAACTAAGGATAAGCTGTTCAATAGTGTCAGAAATCTATCATATAGATCAGTCAGGCTCTCTTCAGGTCTTGCATCGAATTGTTCATATTCTTGAATCAAAAGAGCCCTTCTGTTTTTCTTAACAGATGCAGATCCCTGGCACTGAGTTTCCAAAGTATCCCAGATTTCTTTTGAAGACTTGCATGCAATCACTCTGTTTGACATAACAGCATCAAGGCTATTATGCAAGATATTCTTTATCTTTGGTTCCCTGAGTACATGAGCTTTTTCTTCTGGAGTCCATTCAGCTTTAGCTTTGACCACATAATGTTCTGGTACTGTATCTGTTCGTTCTACGAACTTTGTTGGTATATATGGTCCATCACGAATCCTGTCCAAGTAGTCAGGATCCATAGCCTCCAGGTACATCAGCATCTTTACCCTCCATGTGGGATATTCTGATATCTTCAAGATGGGAATCTTCATGCTTTCATACTTGGTTGTCGACATCTTTAGATCGTATCTGATTCAGAATTAAATCAGTTTGCTCTGATACCAATTGTTGCCCAGTAAATAACAATTATAGAAGGGGGTTGAATACAATTGTATAAGATTCTCGACTTTATATAACACAAATATGAAAGATCAATAACAATAACAATAACAGCTTTATTAACTTTGATATAAAACTGTTACAAACTCTCTTAAGAAATTCTGATGTTCTTAAGAGCTGCTAGCTTACAAAAACTCTCTCAAGAAATTCTGTTCTTAAGAGCTTCTCTTCGATTATGTTCTCTCTCGAATGAATACATAAATCGAAACCAAGACTGTGTTTATATAGTGCACACAGCTTCTCTATCAATAACAAGATAAGTCCTAATCATAACAAAGATAGAAACATATCTTTAATCGATAGCTGCATTCTACAAACCAGGAACAAACTTCCATGTTTATCTAGACTCCAAATATAACTCGAAGTAGGAATCCTGATCAGCTTCAAGTTCTGATGATCAATCCTGATCATAGTCTGAGTAGGAATCCTGATGATCAATAAGATACTGACGCTTGATCAAATACTGATGACCATGCAATACTGATGACGTCAGCAATCCTGATCAGTTGAGTCTAGCTTCTGACGATCATTGAATTCTGATCTAACACAGTAAGTAAAAATACCAAGAATTTTTGTCAGGTTCGACCCCAAGTCTCTATGGTCTACGTCTTGGTCCCCTACCAAACCTGGTAAGAGAATATATTATTAATCACTATAAAAACCGATTACAAGATTAATGAATATATCTCCCTTCTTCCCTGTCCCTCGTAGCAGCTAACTGACACCCTTGTTCCCTGAATCAAATGATCTCTAAGTACTATACTACCCACGTATAAACTTTTCTATCAAACTAATTCTCGAACCCTTGTGTCCTAGCTTACACCTCATCAACAAACCTTACAAACTGAACAATACAATCAATTGAAGAATGATACAACTCAACCTATGAACTTTTAATAAGAATATAAAAGTATATGTAATAGTAGAGCTCAAATAAAAAGATTTGAAAGTAGGTACTGAGTTGTTCTTGTGTGTTCTTGAAGATGTTCAATAACGAAAGAAACAACCACACAAGTATTTATAAAGAACAATTAACGTTCAAATTAACCAACTAAACACCAACGGTCTTGAAACCTTTTCTCACATTTAGTTTGTTTGATAAATTCGTTCATCAACGTTCACATAACGTTAACATACTAAAGTTTAGGAGAAAAGACGTTTAGAACACAAAACATTCAGTATATAAACCAAAAACAAGTTTAGAGAGTTTGTATATGATAAAATGTTTGAAAGAAACAAACTCCTAAAAGATAAGAAAACTGTTTTGATAAAGTCTTTGTGAAAAAAACTGAGCTCTAAAATTATATTACGTTTATATAATTTATAGAGTCCTTACATATCATGTCCTATAAAATCTCCATGAAATAAGGACTTCAGGTTGACTTGAACAGTTTCTGGCGGAACAGTCTTAGCTTGCTGGAATACTCTGTTACTTCACTGTTAGCTTGCTAAGATACTTTGTTACTGCACTGTTAGCTTGCTAAGATACTCTGTTTCTGCAACGTAAGCTTGCTAACAACAAGATAAACATTATAAAGTATACATCCTGCAAAACAATGTTAGTTCAAAACAATAGATCCAGCTTGCTTACTATGTGTTATCATCAAAATCAATAGGGTTTCAATCTCCCCTTTTTTGATGACTACACACCAACATTCAGGAGCAAAATACTCCCTCTAAAATTATGCTTCCCCTGTAAAAAGATTAGCATTCTATACAAGAAGCTAAGCATATTGTCATGACATCACATTAACATTTAGCTTTACAAAATCATATGAGCTAAAAAAGGTAACTCCCCCTAAATCACACATACTAAGATCCTGATTTTTCTCCCCCTTATTCATCAAAAAGGTTATCTACATGTTATCATTGAAAGAAAATTCAAATAAGCATGGATAATATTACCAGACATCTGAAGTCAGCTTGCTGGCAGGAGTCACTGGTGTTGATTTTGACTTGATATTTTCAAATCCAAAGTGTTTGAGTAGATTTTTGATATACTTGGATTGATGCACATAAATACCATCTGGAGTTTGTTTAATTTGAAGACCCAAAAAGTAGTTGAGCTCTCCCATCATGCTCATGTCAAACTCACTATGCATACACTTAGAAAACCACTTGCACATATCATCATTAGTAGTTCCAAAAATAATATCATCCACATATATTTGAACAAATAAAATATCAGTACTATTATGTTTAGTAAATAATGTGGGATCGATTTTACCTCGAATGAATCCATTTTTGATCAAAAACTTACTTAGCTTGTCATACCATGATCTAGGAGCTTGCCGCAATTCAGATAATACATTTTTCAACTTGAAGACATGATTTGGAAATTGCTCATTCTCAAAACCAGGGGGTTGCTTGACATAGACTTCCTCTTTTAAGAATCCATTAAGAAATGCGATTTTCACGTCCATTTGATGTAGCTTGATCTTCTTGAAGCATGTAAATGAAAGTAGCATCCTTATCGATTCGAGCCTTGCAACCAGGGCATAAGTTTCCTCAAAATCTATTCCTTCTTGTTGATTATATCCTTGTGCAACAAGTCTTGCTTTGTTTCGAGTAACCGTACCAAACTCATCAACTTTGTTCTTGAAGTCCCATTTAGTACCAATGATTGAAGCATCGTTGGGTTGCTCCACAAGTTCCCAAACATCACATCTTTCAAATTGATTGAGTTCTTCTTGCATTGCCATGATCCAATTCTCATCTTGAAGTGCTTCTTTGACAGTCTTTGGTTCCTCTTGAGCTAGAAAGGCTGCAAATGCACAAAAGTTGGCTTGACCTTTCCTTGTCTTGATTCCTTCTGATTTATCACCAATGATCAACTCTGGAGGATGGTTCTTCACTGTCCTTGTTGACTTTGGCAATGAATGTTGAGCTATGACTTCCTCATGTACTCGAATTCTCTTGGACGAAGGAGAGGTTACACTACCTTCATATATAGGCATCTTATCTTGTGATCTCTGACCTCGTGGACCTTCCAAAGTGAGCTTTGACAATTGATCAATAGTTTCATCCACAGGAGAAGAGGTTTCAGCTGGCTTGTCAGCTTCTGGAGTCGCAACAGGCTGTTTGTCAGCTTGCTGAGATACAGAAGTTTGCCTTGTTAGCTCGCTGTCATTACCTGCACCTGCAATATCTTCCTCATCTCTTGACAGATCAACATTAGATTCTTGAAATGAAACATCGATAGACTCTTCAACAATACGTTTAGATATATTATAAACTCTATAAGAACGACTTGTTAAAGAATAGCCCAAAAATATTGCTTCGTAAGATTTAGCATCAAATTTACCATCTCGATCAATAGTTTTGAGTACAAAACACCTGGAGCCAAAGACTTTGAAATATCCAATGTTTGGCTTCTTATTCCTCAACAATTCATATGGAGTTTTGTTGAGTATAGGCCTGATAAGTACCCTGTTAAGTAGAGCTGGCAATTTGATACACGACACGTGAACACGGTACGAACACGACACGGATAATTAGTGTTTGGATGCAAAAAATTGGTACACGAACACGAAAGTACACGAACACGAAAAAACACGAATATAATTAGTGTCGGGTTTGGGTTTTCACAATAGGTACACGACACGGAACGAAAGTACACGAATTAATGAAGTAAATAAATAATTTTAAAAAATATATATTATTTATAGTATTGTATATTTAGAGAATATATAAGCAATTACATATGAACAATAAATAAAAGTTTCACGATTAATTGTCAGTAAGTTATACATTTATATATAAGAAATATACATTTATATATATAAATTATATTTACAATTTTTTGTAAAATTGTATGTGATAAATATTTAATACACATTTCATAAAAATTTACATAATTATAATAGTTTTATAATATATAAATTTTAATTAAATTAAATTTATATTTTTGTTTAATGTACACGAATACGACACGTAAAGTACACGACACGTTTTGAATTGGATATGTGTTTCAAATTTAGTACACGAATCCAAAACGGGTCGGATATGAGTTTTACATTAAGTACACGAAAACACGAAAGTACACGACACGAAAGTACACGTACACGGTCCATTGCCAGGTCTACTGTTAAGAACATAGCAAGCTGTGTTGACAGCTTCTGCCCAGAAACTCCTTGGCAGTTTGCTTTCTTGCAGTAAAGTCTTCGCTGTTTCTTGCAAAGATCTGTTCTTTCTTTCTACAACTCCGTTTTGTTGTGGTGTCCTTGGAGCAGAGAATTCATGTGAAATACCTTTTTCTTCACAATAATCAATGAAGTATTTTGAGATGAATTCACCTCCTATATCACTTCTTATACCTACAAGTCTTGTATTCAACTTGTTCTCAAGTAAAATGATTATTTTCTCAAATTCACTAAAAGCACAATCTTTAGTACGAAGAAACAATACCCATTTATATCTAGAATAATCATCTACGATTACAAATGCATATTGTTTACCTCCAATACTTTTATATGCTTCCGGACCAAATAAATCCAAATGGACAAGCTCTAAAGGTTTAGAAGTTGATACCATTGTCTTTGACTTATGTGGAGTCCTGATTTGTTTGCCTAATTGACAAGCCGAACAAGTTTCCGTCTTGACATACTTCAATTTGGGCAGTCCTCTAACTAGCTTCTTGGAAGACAGCTTGCTGAGTAAGTCCATATGAGCATGTCCTAGCCTTCTATGCCAAAGATCTGGATTTGTATTAACGGTAGCTAAGCAGCAGCTTACTTCCTGCATCTCAAAGTCCAACACACACACACACACACACACACACACAGATATATATATATATATATATATATATATATATGGGAATTGGTCCACAGCCACGGGTGGCTGTGAATTGACCACCAGCCACCCACCGCAATGCATCATTGCGGGGGTTCCCCTGTTTTCCCCTGTTTAAGTATTTTCAATGTTTTTTTTAATTTTTCTTCAAAAAATGAGATAATTAATATTTTATTTATTTTCTGAATTTCTTTATTTTAATAATTCAAAATAGTGAATATTTAAGTATTTTCAATGTTTTTTTTTCTTCAAAAAATGAGATAATTAATATTTTATTTATTTTCTGAATTTCTTTATTTTAATAATTCAAAATAGTGAATATTTAAGTATTTTCAATGTTTTTTTTTCTTCAAAAAATGAGATAATTAATATTTTATTTATTTTATGAATTTCTTTATTTTAATAATTCAAAATAGTGAATATTTAAGTATTTTCAATGTTTTTTTTATTTTTCTTCAAAAAATGAGATAATTAATATTTTATTTATTTTCTGAATTTCTTTATTTTAATAATTCAAAATAGTTAATTTAAAATAGTGAATTTCTCAATGCGGAGGTCTAGTTAACATTTTTTTACTTCTTATTTAATTCGAAAAAAGGAATATTATATCATAATATTCCTTTAAAAATTAGAAATTATCATATTTTTCAATTAATTTTTTTTTTAATTAATATGAAAATTAGTTTTCTTAATTTTTTATTTTTTAATTTATTCGAAAATTAGTTTTTTAATTAAGAACACCATAAAAATGAGTTCATAAAACCATGAGGTAAACCTTGGAGTAAGATTTTAAAAATGAGGATAATGATGCTAACACGCAAATTATCATTAACAAACTTAGTTTCATAAGAAATCGATTACATGAAATAAAAAGTACTAAACACAATAAAACAGCAACACAACGTTAATCCCACCCGGCGACACCGCGGAAATAGCTCAACTCCATTCGGAGATCCCTCACTTCCTCTTGAAGAATCTCGATCCTCACCTCGAGTTCATCATGTTCATCAATGAAGACTCGAATCTGCATCCGCAAATCTGCAATAATTGTCTGCAATTCCTCAACAGTTGGTCCGGGAGAAGGCGCCGGTGCTTCCTCAACCGCCGCTGTTGGAGGCACCAGATTTTCTACCACCGGAATCTCCACCTCATTATCCATGATCTATATTATAAAACTGAAAATATAGAAGATGGATTACAAACATATGTATATATAGGGATTTGGTACACTACCTAAGGAAGAAGATTGGTCTTCACCATATTAATGGCATACAATTCCCAGAAAAGAAGAAGAAGAGTCTCGGTCAAAGGGGATGTTGTATTCCCACCCGCAATGCGTCATTACGGGGCTTGTGACTGTTTAAATTCCACCCGCAATCACTCATTGCGGGGAATGTGTTATTATTTTTCATAATTCAATTTTTCGAATTAAAAAAATAAAAAATAATTTTTGATAATATATTTAATTAATTTAATTTTTTACCTTATCACAATAAAAAATTATTAAAATTTTATTTATAATCAATATTTTAGTGAATAACTTTTAAATTATTAGCTCTGATTATTAATTTTATAATTTTATTTTAATTTTTGATAATATAATTAATTATAATATATAGGGATTTGGTACACTACCTAGGTAAGAAGATGGGTCTTCACCATATTAATGACATACAATTCCCAGAAAAGAAGAAGAAGAGTCTCGGTCAAGGGTCTGCTAAAATTCCCACCCGCAATGAGTCATTGCGGGGCTTGTGACTGTTTAAATTCCCCCCGCAATCACTCATTGTGGGTACTGTGACTAGTAAAGGTGCGCAACTCTACCAGTTAGTATTTTTTATAATTCAATTTTTTCGAATTAAAAAAATAAAAAATAATTTTTGATAATATATTTAATTAATTTAATTTTTTTACCTTATCACAATAAAAAATTATTAAAATTTTATTTTTAATCAATATTTTAGTGAATAACTTTTAAATTATTAGCTCTGATTATTAATTTTATAATTTTATTTTAATTTTTGATAATATAATTAATTATAAAAAACAAAAAATTAATATAAATTAATAAAAAATAATTTTTGTACAGACCCAATATAAAATTATATCTAAGCCCAATACAATTATATGCAAGCCCAATACTATTTACATTAAATCCATAAAACTTGGCCCAACAAGAAAAGAAGGGCGTTTTGGTAACTGAGACCCCCCGCAATGTATCATTGCGGTGGTGCTGGTTGAGATCCCCCGCAATGTTTAGTTGCGGGTTATGGTTACCACCCGCAATGTTTAGTTGCGGGAGGTGGTTGATAAATTCTCCAACCACCTGTGGTTGTGGAAGGGGACCCTATATATATATATATATATATATATATATAGTACATTTCTCTTTATCAAAAACAACAGTATGTCCATCATCATATAATTGACTTATACTAAACAAATTATACTTAAGACCTTGAACATATTGAACTTTATCAATAGAAATGTTACTATTACCAATTGTTCCTTTGCCAACTATGCGGAGTGTTTTGCTATCGCTAATTGTAACACTTCCACCCTTTTTCATTTTGAGACTAAGGAACTGAGATTTGTCACCACACATATGTCTTGTACATCCACTATCCAATATCCAATATCCATTGATTTGCATTGACTTTAACCACAAGACATAAAAAACAAAGAACAAACAACTCAACGTTTTGGTACCCAAATTTGGTTGGGTCCTGCATGGTTAGTTGATAAAACATAAAGAACATTCAAGTCAGATTTCTTGATCCACATTTGGATCACTTTTGATGCTTGAATTCCTGTTCTCCTTGTTCTGTCAGCTTGCTGCCTGTAAGCCGTCTGCCTATTCCAGCTTGCTGATTTAGCATTCTGACTTGGGCAATGATGTGACAAATGACCTTTCTTTCCACATTTGTAGCAAATTCTCCAAGGCATAGCATAATTATATGGAATACCCTGTTTGCCTTCATATTGAAAAGCCTTGTTCTTTGATGTAGAAGCCATTCCAAGTCCTTCTTTATCCATAGGAACCTTTGTTTGTTTCATGATTGTCTTTAATACTTCCTCTCATTGAACAAATTTTCCCATGCCTTTCTCAAGCTTTGCAACTTCAGCTTCCAATTCCTTTATCTTCTCAACTTGTTGAGTAGCTTCAATTGAGATGGATTCTCTGATTTTGAATGTTTCAAGACATACACCTCTTGCTTCAATTTCTGCACGTAGCTCGCTGAGTTCTTTCATCAACGTGTCATTTCTTTTGAGGAGCAGCTTGTTAAACCCTTCAAGTTGTGTTAGCTTTCCCTTTAGATCAGAAAGGAGATCTTCATAATTGTTTGATGGAGTCTTTTCAGCCATAAGCTCAGAAATGATCTTTCGAAGAAAAACATTTTCCTTCTCAAGCTTATTATTTTCATTCTTCAATTCCATGAGCTCCACAATAGATATATTATTATGTTCCTGCATGGTTAGTGATTGTAATATAACATTTTCAGAAGATATGTTAAACTGAAATGAGTTTACCGCACTAGATTCAACATCAGAGTCCGAATGTGATACATCACTATTTACAAGGACTTCTTCGGTGTTTCCTCGAACCATATCATCGTCAATGCCAACCAATGCAATATTTAGCATATCTCCGCTTGAGTCTTCATTGGAATTAAATTCCTCGTCACTCCAAGTGATTTGAGCCTTTGCTTTGTTTTCGTCTCTTGAGCCAGCTTGCTGGTTTGACTTGAAACATACATCCTCTGATTTTGATGTAGCTTGATAATGTATTTTTAATGTATCGCATATATCCTTTGTTGTGCTACATGACGAGACCTTGTGTAATATCCCGTAATTTTTAGAATAATAATAATATTAGAAAATAGAAAAAAGGATTAAAACTCGAAAAAAAATAGGATTTAATGATTAAATTAGACAAATGAGCCTAAAGTTTGGATCAGAGTTGAACACGGGTAAGTAGTAGGTTTGGAATTAGGGTTCCGAGTCTTTAAATAAACATCATATTCTCTTTCTTCGTTTTTATTGTCAAAATTCGTAGGGTTTTATTCACAGAAATCAGTTGTCTTGTAAAATCCATAGAATATTCATCGTAAGTCGGAATTTGATGATTCTGGACTTTCTGAAAGCTATTTCAATTTTATACAACTTCTATTTCATAGTGTTTTCCGAGATCATGCTCTGAACCATTCTTAAAATCACAAAACACAAACAAATCTTGTTTTTCAGTTTTTATTCAAATTCAGCGGACGTTTCATTCAATTCCCGATTCGTTATAAGTCCGATTTTGATGAGTCATATCTTTTCAGAAAGGTATTTTCGTTCTCAACAACTTTAATCCTTTGCATTTTTCAATAAAACGTCGTTTAGAGGGTCAAAAAGGGTAAATACAGATCTGGTCAGAATTGGATACATGATTTAGGATGCACAGAGGTAAGTTTTCGGTTGATTTTCCTAGTGTTTTCGAAATTATGTGTTATATGTATATATTTGCTTATACAACTTGGGCTAACTGAGATTATATTTTGAATTAATGATGTGTTTATTTGATATGTGTTATGTGTAAGCAATAATAGTCTTTGAATTCAGATTTGTGCCATGGTTTGTAAAAATATCGAATAAGAATAAGAATAAGGACCGAGTCACCGGGTTGTAGTGACAGTTTTCTGAAAATTTAGGACCGTTATCACCGGGTTGTAGTGGTCGTGGCATGAATTTTGGATTTCGAGTTATTGTTGTTATGTGGTATCGTATTTATCGAATAAAAATAAGAATATGTGAATCGAAAGTTATGTATTGTATAAGATTATTGTATCGTATTGAATATCGTATTATCTTGTATGTATATACATGTTATTTGTCCGACTAGTTGGATCGATTGGTTTCTTGCTGGGCTGTATGACTCATTCCTTACAATTTTCAGGTTTGCTGTTAGAACGAGTGGATGTGCATTCGAGTTCGAGGATCTTAGGTTTGGATAGCTTGGATTGTCATCGTTAGCTGTGCTTTTGTAATAGTTATATTTGTATAGAATTTTTGTCACGCTTCCGAATATCATTGTCATTGTATAGTATTTTATTTTTAGTTTTGAATTAGATTTAATTGTCCGAAAAGTCGGGTTGTTACAGTTGGTATCAAGAGCAAGCTGTGCTTCAGAGTGTGTTAGGTATGGGACTAGTACACTCTCTAGGGTGCGATCTTGGATCATAGTTTAAGTTTGATTTGTATAAGATTAATGGGTAGACGTGTCATGTGATAGGATTGTTGTGAATTTGGGGGCCAAATTCTTTTTAAAGAGGGTAGTATGTAATATCCCGTAATTTTTAGAATAATAATAATATTAGAAAATAGAAAAAAGGATTAAAACTCGAAAACAAAATAGGATTTCATAATTAAATTAGACAAATGAGCCTAAAGTTTGGATCAGAGTTGAACACGGGTAAGTAGTAGGTTTGGAATTAGGGTTCCGAGTCTTTAAATAAACATCATATTCTCTGTCTTCGTTTTTATTGTCAAAATTCGTAGGGTTTTATTCACAGAAATCAGCTGTCTTGTAAAATTCATAGAATATTCATCATAAGTCGGAATTTGATGATTCTGGACTTTTCTGAAAGATATTTCAATTTTATACAACTTCTATTTCATAGTGTTTTCCGAGATCATGCTCTGAACCATTCTTAAAATCACAAAACACAAACAAATCTTGTTTTTCAGTTTTTATTCAAATTCAGCGGACGTTTCATTCAATTCCCGATTCGTTATAAGTCCGATTTTGACGAGTCATATCTTTTCATAAAGGTATTTTCGTTCTCAACAACTTTAATCCTTTGCATTTTTCAATAAAACGTCGTTTAGAGGGTCAAAAAGGGTAAATACAGATCTGGTCAGAATTGGATACATGATTTAGGATGCACAGAGGTAAGTTTTCGGTTGATTTTCCTAGTGTTTTCGAAATTATGTGTTATATGTATATATTTGCTTATACAACTTGGGCTAACTGAGATTATATTTTGAATTAATGATGTGTTTATTTGATATGTGTTATGTGTAAGCAATAATAGTCTTTGAATTCGGATTTGTGCCATGGTTTGTGAAAATATAGAATAAGAATAAGAATAAGAACCGAGTCACCGGGTTGTAGTGACAATTTTCTGAAAATTTAGGACCGTTATCACCGGGTTGTAGTGGTCGTGGCATGAATTTTGGGTTTCGAGTTATTGTTGTTATGTGGTATCGTATTTATCAAATAAAAATAAGAATATGTGAATCGAAAGTTATGTATTGTATAAGATTATTGTATCGTATTGAATATCGTATTATCTTGTATGTATATACATGTTATTTGCCCGACTAGTTGGATCGATTGGTTTCTTGCTGGGATGTATGGCTCATTCCTTACAATTTTCAGGTTTGCTGTTAGAACGAGTGGATGTGCATTCGAGTTCGAGGATCTTAGGTTTGGATAGCTTGGATTGTCATCGTTAGCTGCGCTTTTGTAATAGTTATCTTTATATAGAATTTTTGTCACGCTTCCGTCTATCATTGTCATTGTATAGTATTTTATTTTTAGTTTTGAATTAGATTTAATAGTCCGAAAAGTCGGGCTGTTACACCTTGTCAAAATATGAATCTGAAAGACCACATATTATTGTGTACTTTGCTCTTCCATCATAGCTTGGTTTTATCAATTCTGCCTCGGTAAGATCATCAACATCTTTTGGTTTGCCATCATTATCCAAAAAAGTGAATGGACCGTCTTTAACGACTCTCCACTCAAATGAATTTCTACTAAAGAACACCTTCCTGAGAAGTGGTGGCGTGTTTAATGATTTTCTACCATCATAGTCTCCATAAATCATAATTTTCTACCCCATTGAGAAGTGGTGGCGTGTTTAATGATTCTCCCTCTACATAAAAGTGTGCCATCAGATATGTACTTTCCTGTTACAGAAATGTTAGTACACCAAAGATCTGATACAAAATGAAAATGCATCCTAGAGGGGGGGAGGGTGAATAGGTGCTATGGCCAACTATATCCAATTTTAAAGATTTACAAAATAATTAACTGCTAACTTGTCAGCCAACTAAGATGAACAAAATATAGTCTGTCAGCTAGCTAAGATAAGTAATGCAATGCAGAATAGAAATAGCAGTAAGTAAAAACACCAAGAATTTTATCCAGGTTCGACCCCAAGTCTCTATGGTCTACGTCCTGGTCCTCTACCAAACCTGGTAAGAGAATATATTATTAATCACTATAAAAACCGATTAAAAGATTAATGAATATATCTCCCTTCTTCCCTGTCCCTGATAGCAGCTAACTAACACCCTTGTTCCCTGAATCAAATGATCTCTAAGTACTATACTACCCAAGTATAAACTTCTCTATCAAACTAATTCCTGAACCCTTATGTCCTAGCTTACACCTCAACAACAAACCTTATAAACTGAACAATACAATAAATTGAAGAATGATACAACTCAACCTATGAACTCTTAATAAGAATATAAAAGTATATGTAATAGTAGAGCTCAAGTAAAAAGATTTGAAAGTAGGTAATGAGTTGTTCTTGTGTGTTCTTGAAGATGTTCAATAGCGAAAGAAACAACCACACAAGTATTTATAAAGAACAATTAACGTTCGAATTAACCAACTAAACACCAACGGTCTTGAAACCTTTTCTCACGTTTAGTTTGTTTGATAAATTCGCTCATCAAAGTTCACATAACGTTAACATACTGAAGTTTAGGAGAAAAGACGTTTAGAACATAAAACATTCAGTATATACACCAAAAACAAGTTTAAAGAGTTTGTGTATGATAAAACATTTGAAAGAAACAAAATCCTAAAAGATAGGAAAACTATTTTGATAAAGTCTTTGTGAAAAAAACTGAGCTCTAAAATTATATATTACGTTTATATAATTTATAGAGTCCTTACATATCATGTCCTATAAAATCTCCATGAAATAAGGACTTCAGGATGACTTGAACAGTTTCTGGCGGAACAGTCTTAGCTTGTTGGAATACTCTGTTACTGCACTGTTAGCTTGCTAAGATACTTTGTTACTACATTGTTATCTTGCTAAGATACTCTGTTTCTGCAACGTTAGCTTGCTAACAACAAGATAAGCATTATAAAGTATATATCCTGCAAAACAATGTTAGTTCAAAACAACAGATCCAGTTTGCTTACTATGTGTTATCATCAAAATCAATAGGGTTTCAATCTCCCCCTTTTTGATGATTACACGCCAACATTCAGGAGCAAATTACTCCCCCTAAAATTATGCTTCCCCTGTAAAAAGATTAGCATTCTATACAAGAAGCTAAGCATATTGTCATGGCATCACATTAACATTTAGCTTTACAAAATCATATGAGATAAAAAGGTAACTCCCCCTAAATAACACACTATGATTTTGAATTTTCTCCCCCTTATTCATCAAAAAGGTTATCCGCATGTTATCATTGAAAGAAAATTCAAATAAGCATGGATAATATTACCAGACATCCGAAGCCAGCTTGTTGGCAAGAGTCATTGGTGTTGATTTCGACTTGATATTTTCAAATCCAAAGCGTTTGAGTAGATTTTTTGATATACTTGGATTGATGCACATAAATACCATCTGGAGTTTGTTTAATTTGAAGACCCAAAAAGTAGTTGAGCTCTCCCATCATGCTCATGTCAAACTCACTATGCATACACTTATAAAACCACTTGCACATATCATCATTAGTAGATCCAAAAATAATATCATCCACATATATTTGAACAACTAAAATATCAGTACTATTATGTTTAGTAAATAATGTGGGATCGATTTTACCTCGAATGAATCCATTTTTGATCAAAAACTTACTTAGCATGTCATACCATGATCTAGGAGCTTGCCGCAATTCAAATAATGCCTTTTTCAACTTGAAGACATGATTTGGAAATTGCTCATTATCAAAACCAGGGGGTTGCTTGACATAGACTTCCTCTTTTAAGAATCCATTAAGAAATGTGATTTTCACGTCCATTTGATGTAGCTTGATCTTCTTGAAGCATGCAAATGAAAGTAGCATCCTTATCGATTCGAGCCTTTCAACCAGGGCATAAGTTTCCTCAAAATCTATTCCTTCTTGTTGATTATATCCTTGTGAAACAAGTGTTGCTTTGTTTCGAGTAACCGTACCAAACTCATCAACTTTGTTCTTGAAGACCCATTTAGTACCAATGATTGAAACATCTTTGGGTGGCTCCACAAGTTCCCAAACATCACATCTTTCAAATTGATTGAGTTCTTCTTGCATTGCCATGATCCAATTATCATCTTGAAGTGCTTATTTGACATTCTTTGGTTCCTCTTGAGCTAGAAATGCTGCAAATACACAAAAGTTGGCTTGACCTTTTCTTGTCTTGGTTCCTTCTGATTTATAATATAATAAATACATGTAAAAATAAAATTTGTAATTAAATGTTGTATTATAGTATATCTTATATGATAATATGCATTAATGAGATTATCAAAATTAAAAGATCAAATTTTATTAATAAAAAACTTACCATAAATATTGAAGATTATATTAATGATATACTTACCATAAATATTAAAAATTATATTAATGATATTTACATTTGTATACAAATTTTCTATAATTACGAATGTGTCAAATAATGGATGTGGATCATATCCAAACACAAATATGGATACCAAACCAAAAAATGGATTATCTAGTAGGTCAAGATTAAGTTAAAATTTTCATCCGAACCTAAATATGGATACCAAATCCGAGGAATTGGTTATGCAAAAATTCATAATATATAGATTATCTAATAAATATTTTAAATAAAATACTATATAAGTGTTATTTAATCTATTTTGATAAGCAATTCGTATATAGTTACAAAATAACTCTAATTTTGATATCATATAATAGTACTATAAAATTTCAGAAGAGACATAACATGTACTAGCCTATAACCCGTGCAAAACATGATCTTAAAAAATAATAAACTAAAAAATTTAATGTGAACGGAAAATATTAAAATAAAAGCAAAAATTAATATGATAAATTATAAAATGAGAAACTTAAATATTAATTGGAACATAAAAAAATATTAAAAAAAATACATATGGGGCTGAGGAAGATAAATGAGGTGTTATTAATATTATTTTATAATAAAATAATATTAATAATAAGGAAAATAGAAAACCTAACATGTTTTAATTAAAAAGAGTAATTACCAGTGATATTTTTAGAAGTGTTTTAATTATATTAATTGTATTTATTAAAAAAAATACATTGACATGTTAAAATAAGTAAGTTTTTTTAATAAGGACAAATAGAAAAACTAATATGTTTTAATTAAAAAAAAGTAACTGCCCGTAATATTTTTAGATGTGTTTTAATTATACTAATTGTATTTGTTAAAAAAATGCGTTTACTTGTTAAAATATGTAAGTTTTTTTAAATAATTAAAAGTATTAAAAATATGTTTTAAAATATATAAGTAAGGGTTGTACTTGATATTTTTGGAAAATAGAAATTTTAATGATAACAAATAAAAAAGGTAATATATTTTAATTTAAAGGTAATTTCCTGTAATATTTTCAGAAAAAAAAGTAGATTTTGTTAGAAAAAAATGTTGTAACCTAGTTATTATTTTATTATTTATTAAATAGAGTATTAAAATATGTTTTAAAATAAATAAGTAAGGATTGCACCTCATATTTTTAGAAAATAGAGATTTTAGTGATAACAAATATAAAAGATAATATGTTTTAATTTAAAAGTAATTGATGTGATATTTTTGAAAAATGAGTAGATTTTGTTAGAATTTTTTTTAATTATAAAAAACAATCAGTTAGTTACTATTTTTATTTTTATTATTTATTAAATAGAGTATTAAACTAGGTTTTAAAATAAATAAATAAGGATTGCACCTCATATTTTTGGAAAACGGAGATTTTAGTGATAACAAATATAAAAGGTAATATGTTTTAATTTAAAAATAATTACCGTGATATTTTTGGAAAAAGAGTAGATTTTGTTAGAAAAAAATATTTTAATTATAAAAGACAATCATCTAGTTATTATTTTTATATTTTTATATTATTTTTCGGCTTGAATAATATAGTATAGATTGGTATCAAAAAAATTTTATCACTAGCAAATATCTAAAATTTCAAATTTTTTACTAAATTATGTCAATGTTAAATATTTACTAGATTTAGCATATCAAAGTATATTACTACATTTATACGTTCTCTGATTTCTTAAATTATAAAATTACAACTCAAGTAACTAAAAAGTTACCTTTTCCTCGTATTCTTCCTCCATCATAATATTGTAGGAAATATTGTAAGTTCTCTCGGATATCACATGATATTTTATTATTTTCAACTCAATTATTTTCTTTTCAAGATTTTTCAACTTATATTTTTACACACACATCCATGCACGTGAAATATACGCGGACGGATACACAACTCTCTATTTTGCCGATGTTAGATATAAATGATGCGATATTAATTTTATTGCTTTCGGAGTACATATATTTTTGACAAGAATATATAATAAGGCTATTGCTCATGTGAGAACCTCATATTATGGTGAGAATTGAGATCTAATCTCAGCCTTCCATTTTTATTGAGACTTTTAATCCCAACCATACTTTTTGTCTTCCCCACCTCACTACTTGCCACCACTTCCCCACCAGCCATTCACTACCGATCATGATTAGCATCCTCTCTCTCTATATATATAACACATTAATTTTGGCTATCACCCATTTCACTGCCATCTTCCCCGATCAAATAAACAAATATTTTATAACCTCACCTTCATCTCTCATATACATAGACATACATATATCCATATAGATTTTATGTAATTTGTATTATATGTTCATCATTTCCGATTTCGTTGCCCGATCTGAAATCATTGTCGAATACGACGATGGTTGGTGATTATGTCGTCGAGAGAGGTGTGATGATATTGATGGATCCGAGGAATAGATAGGATTATAATTTCGGTGGATTTCATTTGAGTTTTAGTGATTTTAAGTTGACTTGTTGCTTGTTTATGATAAAATTATGGTGTTTTGATGATCAATTAAAGATTTTGCGTTTTGTTGATGGGGTTGGAGTTGATGGTGACGGTGGTGGTGGTGGTTTATTGGTGGTAGTCTGATGGTACTGGTGGTGATTAATGGTGACGTTTTGGTGATTATGTTGATACTGGTGACAACGGTAATGATTATCGGTGATTGTGGTGGTGAATACTGGTGATTACGGTGGTGATTACTGGAGATGACGATGGTGATTTTGTGATGACGTTGGTGATTAATGCTAGTCGCCGGAGTTGGTGATCACCGGTGGCCGGAGTTGGTGGTCGCCGGTGGTCGGGGATGGTGGCTGGGTAGGGGTGATGTAATATTAAAATAATAATAAAAAAATTAATGAATGGTGATAGATTAAGATACGTGATATAAATGAATGGCTAGGATTAGATCTCATATCTCACAATAATGAGGGTGTTAGGAATATGTTGTTCTTGATGATAAACATAAAACACTTAGTAGAATTTGTGTAAAGTCATTTTTGTAACTGTCAACGAAATGGCATGCTTTGCAGCATTCCGTTGACAGGAAGCTCATCAACGAAATGAGTGTTGTAGCAATTGCATTGTACAATACTTCACAGTATGATAGGCATTCTGTTATATGTTTTAGATAGGTTTTCTAAGTCATGTTGACTAAGTACTAGATAGGCAAAATAGGTTGGTTAATTGTAAATATGTTATGCCTTGTAATTTTGACTAAGTGAAGACATGTCAACGGTATGAAGATTACTCTGTCAACGGTATGGAGTTTACCCGTCAACGAAACGAGGGAAACACCATCAACGGAATGAAGAATGAAGCTATCAACGAAACACATCTCCTTGCTATCAACGAATCAATGTTGCTTTTTGAACAGTTGACAAAGTGATAGTGACAGTTTACTGAACAGATCTAAAAGGAGATATGGAAGTGTACTTTGCATTGGAAGCCATCAAAGTGGATACTGGAAATAAGGAAACATTCCAATTTCCAATAAGGCTCTTGGAAATGATTATAATGAGCATGAAGACAAAAGCAAAGATCTCCAAGGACCATTGGACAAAAGGAATGAAAAGCAAGCTACTGATGGTTACTACTATTATTCTTTAGTTTAACCAAACGTAGAATTGTAAACTTGGGATTATATAACCAAGTGTAGCAGTTACTTTAGAAATAAGAGAAGAAACACAAATAGATAGTATTAGCTATTTTTGAGAGCAATTCTTCTCTACAACCTTGTAACTGAGCAGCTGTGTACTTTTGTATCACAGATTATTTCCGCAATAAAAACACTTCAGTTGGATCATCAAACAATCCAACTGAATTATTTATATCTTGTGTTTTTATTTATTCAGTTCAGTTTTATTTTATAAAGTGTTTAGTTTCAAGAAAATATCAAGAATTGTATTCAACCCCCCCTTCTACAATTCTGTTAGGTCATTTGGGAATAACAATTGGTATCAGAGCAAGCTTCTAACATACAAGAAGTTTAAAGATCAAGACCAAAAACAGAAACCATGGTGAAGAAGGATGCAGGTGTGAAGATACCAGTTCTTGATAAAGACAATTACTTTCACTGGAAAGTAAAGATGCATTTACATCTCATGTCTATGGATGAGAGGTATGTAGACTGCATTGAGAAAGGTCCACACGTTCCCATGAAGCTTGATTCTAGAGTTGGACTGCCAGATGATGCACCTGATGTAGAGATTCCAAAAACTGTCTCAGAATGGACTGTTGAAGATATTGCAGAAGTCCATAAAGACAAAAGGACCATGAACATTCTGTTTAATGGTTTGGAGCAAGAGATGTTTGACAATGTTATCAACTGTACAACCTCTAAGGAAGTATGGGATACTGTTAGAACTCTCTGTGAAGGAACTGAGCAAGTCAGGGAAAATAAAATGCAACTCCTTATACAACAATATGAGCATTTTCATTTTAAAGCTGGTGAAACCCTAAATGACACGTTTAGTAGGTTTCAAAAGCTTTTGAATGGATTAAAGTTGTATGGGAGGATCTATCAAACCAAGGATTCAAACCTTAAATTTCTTAGAGCTCTTCCAAAAGAATGGAAGCCTATGACTGTTTCTCTCAGAAACACTCAAGAGTACAAAGACTACACTCTTGAAAGGCTTTATGGAACCTTGAAGACTTATGAGCTGGAAATGGAGCAAGATGAGGAAATTGAAAAGGTACAAAAGAAGGGTGGATCTATTGCATTGATTGCATCTGTGAACCAACTTGAAGATGACAATAAAGAAGCTGCAAAGGCCACAACTAGTCGATCTAGTTGTAGGAGTGATGTTAGCAAGGGTAAAGACAAGATGACAGAAGAAGAAGAATCAGAACCAGCCAACTTGGAGGACTTAGATGAGATTGATGAACACATTGCTTTTCTGTCTAGAAAATTCTCTAAGTTCAAGTTCAAAAGAAACTCAGAAGCAAGGCCACCAAGAAGAGACTTTCAACCTAGCAAATCAAACTGGATTGAAAAGTCTAAGTCAAAATGTTTCAATTGTGGAATGCTTGGTCACTTTGCTGGAGACTGCAGAAAGCCCAAGGTTGAGAAGGGCAACAGGAAATTTGAGCCTGTTGATTATAAAAAGAAATACTTTGAACTTCTCAAACAAAAAGAAAAGGCTTTCATGTCTCAGGAGTATGATTGGGCTGGTAATGGTGAAGATTCTGATGATGATGTTGAGTATGTCAACTTGGCTCTTATGGTTGACAATCATGAGCAGGAAGCAAGTTCCTCAAGCAACCAGGTAACAATTACTAATCTTTCTGAGCTTTCTAAAGAGGAATGCGACAGTGCAGTAAATGAAATGTCTACTGTATTATATAATTTGCGTGTTACTCTTAAATCACTTACTAAAGAGAATTCTAGAATAAAAGAAACCAATCTGCTCTTAAGTGATAGGAATGCAATGTTAGAAGCACAGCTCATTGAATTTGAGAAAATGAGATGTGTTAGTAGGGATGCTAAGAAGGAACTTGAGAACGTGTTACAAAGGGAAGAAATTCTTAAAACACAACTTGAGATAGAACAAGGTGTGATTGCAAAATGGAAGGATGCCAGGAATGTTGCTGCCAACATAATTAATGTTCAAGGCGTGGAATCCTTCTGTGAGCAATCATGGAAAAGGAACAAAGAGAAGCTAGGGTATGTTGGTGAAACCTTAGAATCAGAAACTGAGTCAACAAACAACAAGGATCATTTGTTGAAGGTTGATATGTCAACGGAATGCAATGTTTCGTTGACAGATGAACCATCAACCGATCAGGCTGTTTCGTTGACAGAGAAAAGAAAGGATGAACTCACTAGACTTAATAACAAGTATGGTCCTGTCACCAAGAACTTTGTTCAAGGTGAGTCTAGTAAATCAAAGAAAGTTGAGAAGCCTGTTGAGAGAGCTAATGTAGGTAACTTGTCTAACAAGCAATTGAAAGACAAGTTAGAGAAAGTTCAGGTTGAGGCTAAGGGAAATAAAAGGAATAACAGAAATGGCAAGGTAGGGATTAACAAACACAACAATTACACACCTGATAAATATGCACCTAGAAAGACATGTGTCAATTGTGGAAGTGTTAATCATTTATCTACTAACTGCAAATCTGTTAAGAAATCTGCTAATGTGAAAATGCCCAAGCCTGCAATGAACAGTTCCATGCCTAAAATGCCTGTTATGCCTAACATGTTTGCTCCATATGCACAATTTCAGAATCCATATGCTAGCATGTCATTTGTGCCTAATCCTTACATGAATATGTTTAACATGCCACAAATGCCATGGAACATGAATAACATGATTGTTCCTCCAACTATGCATGCTATGAATGAAAATATGAGCAACCCTCAGAAATCAACACCAAGGGTAAAGATTGATTTGAATCAATCTGAGCCCAAAGTGAAAAATGGTACAAAAGGGAATGCAAAGGCTAACAAGACAGGACCCAAGGAAACTTGGGTACCAAAATCAACTTGATTTGGGTTTATTGTGTGCAGGGAGACAAAAGGAATCTTTGGTACTTGGATAGTGGTTGTTCAAGACACATGACTGGTGATTCTACCCTGCTCACAGAGTTTCAGGAAAGAGCTGGCCCTTGTATTGCTTTTGGAGATGACAGCAAAGGCTACACAAAGGGATATGGCTTGATTTCAAAAGAGAATGTCATCATAGATGAGGTTGCATTGGTGGATGGTCTTAAGCACAACTTGCTTAGTATCAGCCAACTTTGTGACAAAGGATTTTTAGTTACTTTTTCGAAAGAAGCCTGTGTTGTTTCTAAAGGAGGAAACAACAATGTGGTAATGACTGGATTCAGAAGAGGGAATGTGTACATTGCTGACTTTAGTAGCACAAGTTCAGAAACCATCACCTGTCTTTTCAGCAAGGCAAGCAAAGATGAAAGTTGGTTATGGCACAAGAAATTATCCCATCTGAATTTCAAAGTTATGAATGATTTGGTGAGAAAGGATCTTGCTAGAGGAATTCCACAGGTGGAATTTTCCAAGGATGGTTTGTGTGATGCCTGTCAAAAAGGGAAACAGAAGAAGGCATCATTCAAAAGCAAGACAGAGTCATCAATTGTCCAGCAGCTTGAATTACTTCATATGGACCTATTTGGCCCTGTAAATGTTATGTCCATCTCAAAGAAGAAATACTGTCTTGTGATTGTTGATGATTTTTCTAGATTTACATGGACTTTCTTTTTGCACTCTAAAGATGAGGCAAGTGAAATCATTATCAATCACATCAAGATGGTAAGCAATCATCCTGATTTCAAAGTAAGAAGGATTAGGAGTGACAATGGGACAGAATTCAAGAATTCAAGCATGAAGGTGTTCTGTGAAGAGAATGGTATTTTGCATGAGTTTTCTGCAGCAAGAACACCACAGCAAAATGGTGTAGTTGAAAGGAAAAACAGAACACTTATTGAAGCTGCAAGGACAATGCTAGATGAATCAAAGTTACCTACATATTTTTGGGCTGAGGCAGTTAACACAGCTTGCTTTACTCAAAATATTTCTTTGATTAATCAGGCCAAGGGAATGACCCCTTATCATCTACTCAAAAGAAAGAAGCCACTATTAGATTTTCTTCATGTCTTTGGATGCAAGTGCTTTGTTCTGAGAAATCAAGCTGAGCATTTGGGGAAATTTGAAGCAAAGGCAGATGAAGCAATATTTGTGGGGTATGCAGCAGGGAAAGCTTACAGAGTCTATAATCTCAGAATCAACATTGTTATGGAATCTGTACATGTTGTTTTTGATGATCTCAAAATACAAGGTCTCTGTGATGAAGGTTTCCATGAAAGTCTCTCTTTTGAGAATGAGGAAGGAGAACAAGTGAATCATGATAAGGCTACTGAGAAACAGCCTAAAGTTGTTGTATCTAGCACAGATGAAAGCAGCAGTGAAGATGAAATTGCTGCATTAAGGTTAAAAAGGATAGCAGCTAGCAGAACAAATGGTCATTTCGTTGACAGTCATGATGGTGGATTCGTTGACAGTCAGAATGAGCGTTTCGTTGACAGCCAAAACGGTCATACCGTTGATAGTCATAGGAATGCTTCTAGAAGTGATCAATTAGGGACAACAAACTCAGGGGGAGTTTCTCAAGGACAAATATCCAATCAAGGCAATCATGATCATGAAGCTACGTCTTCAAGAGCAAATCTACCTCCCTCAAGGAAATGGACTAAAGATCATCCCTTTGAACTTATTATAGGTGATGTTTCTTCAAAAGTCCAAACTAGAAGAGCAACTCAAGAAGAATGTCTATATAGTAGCTTTCTGTCTCAAGATGAGCCAAAGAAAGTTGAGGATGCACTTCTAGATCCAGATTGGGTTTTAGCCATGCAAGAAGAGCTAAACCAATTTGAGAGAAACAATGTTTGGAAGCTGGTGCCCAGGCCTAATGACAGGAGTGTTATAGGCACAAAGTGGGTGTTCAGAAACAAGATGGATGAAAATGGCATAGTCACAAGGAACAAAGCTAGACTGGTTGCAAAAGGCTACTCACAGGAAGAGGGAATTGATTTTGATGAAACCTTTGCTCCTGTTGCAAGACTAGAAGCAATAAGGATTTTCCTAGCCTATGCAGCCCATGCCAATTTCAAAGTCTATCAAATGGATGTGAAGAGTGCTTTTCTGAATGGGGAATTGGAAGAGGAGGTGTATGTAAGTCAACCTCCTGGTTTTGAAGATGATGATTTTCCAGACTATGTGTACTTCCTTCTCAAAGCACTCTATGGTTTGAAACAAGCACCTAGAGCCTGGTATGACACTCTCTCACAGTTCCTCCTTGAGAATCATTTCACTAGAGGTACTGTAGATAAAACTCTTTTTCACAGGGTTGTAAATGGCTCTACTTTACTTGTTCAAATTTATGTAGATGATATAATCTTTGGGTCTACAGATGTGAAACTTTGTCAAAAGTTTGCCAAGCTTATGCAAAGTAAATATGAAATGAGCATGATGGGAGAATTAACTTACTTTCTTGGTCTTCAAGTAAAGCAAGTTAATGAAGGCATTTTCATTAGTCAAACAAAATACATTCATGATTTATTAAAGAAATTTAACCTAATGGAATGCTCTACTGCCAAAACTCCCATGCCTACTGCCACCAAACTTGAATTGAATACTAAGGAAAAATCTGTGGACATTTCAAGTTACAGAGGCATGGTAGGCTCACTTTTATATTTAACAGCTAGTAGACCTGATATTATGTTTGCTACATGTCTATGTGCTAGATTTCAGGCTGATCCTAGAGAATCCCATTTAGTTGCTATTAAAAGAATTTTCAGATATCTCAAAGGAACACCAAACCTTGGCATTTGGTATCCTAGAGAATCTGGTTTTGAACTAATTGGTTATTCAGATGCAGATTTTGCAGGATGTAAAATTGACAGGAAAAGTACAACTGGAACCTGTCAATTCCTAGGAAACAAGCTTGTGTCATGGTTCAGCAAGAAACAAAACTCAGTTTCTACCTCCACAGCTGAGGCTGAGTATATTGCAGCTGGAAGTTGTTGTGCACAGATTTTATGGATGAAGAATCAACTTCTTGATTATGGATTAAGAGTTGAGAAAATTCCTATTTTCTGTGACAACACTAGTGCCATTGCCATTACTGAAAATCCAGTGCAGCATTCAAGGACCAAGCACATTGACATCAAGTACCATTTCATTAGAGAACATGTTATGAATGGTACTGTGGAGTTACATTTTGTTCCAAGTGAACAACAACTTGCAGACATCTTTACCAAGCCACTTGATGAATCAACATTCTCAAGATTAGTAAGTGAGCTAGGTATGCTAAATTTCTCTTAATTATTTTTGAGATATTTGCAAGTTAAAATGCAGCCAGAAACTTGCTATGTTTTTCTGTGAATTAATTTTCTTAGGAAAAAGTGAAATTTTGTCTAAGTCAAAATTACTATGTCAACGAAACGAACCATTTCGTTGACAGTCTTAGCAGTTTTCTGGGTGTTTCGTTGATAGCTCTTTTATATCAACGAAACGCAGCTTTATCAACGAAATAAGACGGGACTTTAACCGCCCAATCCTGATTCGTTGATTTAGCGCTTTTAATCTGAACCGTTGTAATTTGACACGTCTTTTACCACGATCTATGCATACACCCCTGTAAGTATAAATCATGGTAATACTTTAAAAGTAACGGTTATATTTTTAAGCCAATCCAGTAATTTACATTTATTATTGGATTCATTTTCTGAGAATTTTTGGGGGAGTATTTAAGAAATTTTATTTTCATTATTTCTTTTTTACCTGTTCTTAAAAATTCCAAAGGCTTTTTCTCTCTTCTTCTCTCTAACAAGCAATTCAGTTCGAAGCTTTCCTTTAATCAACAATGGCACCTATAGTCAAGCTTATGTCTGCTGGAGGGTTCATCTATGAGAAGAACAACTCCATCCCTTTTGTTGTCAAGGAAAACCCGAACAGCCTGTTCTTCAAAATGATGGATTTCATGAAGAATTGCAAGTTGAGCTATGCAATGTTTCACTCTACACCACTCTACAATGAGATAATCGAGGAAATTTGGACCTCATGTGAGTATAGTGGAACAAACTGCACACTACAATTCACCCTTCAAGGTAATGAGTACATAGTTAATTCTGATGTTTTGCAAGCATGTTTACATATTCCTGATAATAACTGTGATGCTTTGCCTACTAACACTGAAATAACTACCATGCTAAATTCTATAAACTACTCTTTGCCTACTGATAATCTGGGTAGAATAATTAGGAGAGGTTTGGTTAGGGAATACAGTTATTTAGCTGATGCATTCATTAAGGTCTTTTCTGGAAAGATTAGTAATTTTGATGCATTAACTAACTCTATGTTAATTCTCATAACCATGCTTCTAAATGATAGATATCACAACTTTAGCACCCAACTTATGTATGAAATTGGTGCTAAGTTGGGTGACAAAGCAAATAGGAAGAAAAATATCTATTATGCTAGGTTTCTGATGATGTTGGCTAACCATGTTAGTCCAGCACCATTAGTTATCTCTAACCCTAATGCCAGGTTTGAGTGCTTTGTGCAAGAAAAGAGAGTATTGACAGACATACTGAGGCTGAACCACAATGGTGATGTTCCAGTGGTGTATCTGCCAATCATTGAGGTAACTACTACTATCCCTGTTAGTGTAGCTAACACCTCTACTGTTTTACCTTCCAATGTTGCTATGGAGTCTGTAGCTGTGACCCAACAGGCTCCTGCCCTAGCAACAAAACCAAAATCAAAGAAATCCTCCAAGCCAACCTCAGGTGCTTCTCAAAAGGCACCTGTTGTAAAAACTACCACACAACCTAAGGGGAGTGAGTCTGGAGTTGTGAGAGGTGAGGGAAGGGGTGAACATCAAAGAAACCCCAAGGATAAGGAAGGACAGGTTAGTGTGTACCAGCCAAGCCCCATTGTGTCTTCCCAACAAGGCACAATGAGTAACATGGATTTAAACACAAGTCTAATTGCATCCTCCCAAAAGGATGTGATTATTGAAACAAGCTCTCCTCCTAGAGCACAGTCCAAAAGGGTAAGGGACACTTCAAGCCCACAGTCTACATTTTCCCAATACCAAAGGAGAGTGAAGCACAAGTCCAAGGGTACACAGGGTGCACACACACTGGAAGCAACACTTCCAGTTTCTCAAATTCAGTTTGATGTAACCCCTATCATTTCTCTGGGGTTACAGTCCCATTCTCTAAACATCAATCTTGAATTATCTCCATCAAATTCACCAACTCAATCTTTAGATGTGGACATGATCCATACATCTATTCCTGATTCTCCAACTCTAATCTTGGAGAAGCCCCACTCTGAAGCTGGTGGCCATCACTTGTTAAGTGATTTGTTGGGCCATCAACCAATTTTTCCTGAAGTTGCAAGGGGATCTGTGGACCAATCTTTAAAATCAATCACCACAGACTCTACTGTAATTTCTCATTCTCAAAGTGCTTTCTTGACTTCATCAACGAAACAGTCTATTTCGTTGACAAGTGTTTCTCCATCAACGGTATCCATACCGTTGACAGTTCAAACTACCATTCCGTTGATAGTTCACTCTGCACCTTTAATTGAAAATCAAGTTGTTCCCACAACTAGTGCAGATGATCTAGTGGTAGTTGAGACACTTCTAGGACTGAGAGGGAGTGAAACTGAGAGGCTGGCTTGCAGCCAGGCAAAAGGAGAGAATGTGAGTGAGAGGCTGGCTATTTCTTCCAGCCAGGCAAAAGGAGAGATTGAGAGTTCCACCTTAGAAGGTGAAGGTGAGGGTGTGAGAGGTGTGAGCCATGGGGAGCCCATGATGCAAGAACAGAGTGGAGAGAGAGAAGGGACTACAGGAGTAATAAGGATGGAAGCAGTCATTGCTAGTGAGTTAATGGAGGTCAGTGAGGGAGAAAGGGAACTTACTTTCCAAGAGGTTTATCAACAAACTCTGGATAGTATTTCCCTGGATCCTGAGACCTTTACTCATCCTGTGTCAGCCTATCAAGTTTTGGCTCAACAGGGCAATGTGGAGGCAGAGAGGTCACTACAACTAATTCACACAACTGCATCAATGCAAAGAGCAAAGGATGCCTTGACCAATCTACCTCCAGGGGCTGAAGCAAGTGGAGAATTTGATTTTTCTGATAATGAGGATAGCTTTGGTGACATTCTACAGGTGGCCACTACTGCACAGACTGGGACTTCTGTGGTGCCTCCTACACCAAACTGGCTTTCTCAAGATATGCATGGTAGATGCAATTTGGATGCTGCCATCACAAGGCAGTACAATGAAGCATATCTAGCTCATGAGTCTGCAGGAGCAAGGGACAAGAAATTCTACAAAGCCATCATGGATTCTCTGGAAATTCAAAGGCTACAAATGTTGCAGACAAGGATTGAGGCTACAGAAATCAAGGACTCAATTAGCAACCTTAGGGCTGCTACTGACAGGAGGCTAGATGAAAAGCTTCCTCTTCACACTGTCTCCAGGATGACAAGGTTTTTCACCAAGGAACCTGAAGTGTCTTCATCTTTGAAAACTCTTTCCTCTAGAGTGGACAAAGTTGAGGCTACTCTTAGTCACATGCAAAAGGAGCAGGAGAAGCAAACTCAGCTACTCACCCAGCTTCTGGCAGCTCAAGGGCTCCCAATCATCTCACTTGATGCTAACAAAAAGGGGGAGAAATCTAAGGAGCTAGACATTCAGATTACAAAGGTTATGGTCCCAGCCATCTCCTTACCAGGCGAGCCATTAGCAATGGGGGAGTTTCCAAAGAAGAAAAAGGACAGTATTGACCTGATCCAGGAAGCCTCTTTGAGGATGAAACTTGCAGAACAAATCAAGGATCACTGGTCAAATATTGAAGCAAAGGTCAAGAAGCTAGCTGACACTAAAAAGGTATCATCTGTACAAGCTACTTGAAAGGCATATGATATAGCCTATTTGTAATTCGAGGATTCTACTCAACTTAAACAAGAATGTAATAAGTAAATATTAGTTCAGATGTCACAGGAATCTCAGAAGATTATATATGTCAAAGAATGAAGATTAAAGTCATCTACAGACTTGAAGTGATTCTACATTGAAAGAAGCTCAATTTATTGATCAAGCCTCAATGAAGTATTCAAGCTCAGTGGATTTATTAAAGTGACGGAGATTTCAAGTGGTGACAGAAAAAGATACTGATTACGGAGTTCTTGAATGAGAAGGAAGTGAATCACTGTTTAAAGTCAAATAGATAAAGAACAAACATTGTCGTTAGTCACTCATGAACCAGACAGTGCATCGAGTGTCAACGTACTATTGTGTTTGTTATTTATCTAAGTTTTTAGTGATTCTGGAATTAAGTGAGAAGTCAATTAATTCTATTTATTCTCTTATAAATAATTAATACTATTGAGTAAATTATTTATTAAATTAATTCTGTAAAGAATTAATTTAATACATAATTTATTTAGTTAATTATTTAAATTAGAATAAAAAGAAATTAATTGAGAAGTCAACTAATTCTATTTATTCTCTTATAAATAATTAATACTATTAAGTATATTATTTATTAAATTAATTCTGTAAAGAATTAATTTAATACATAATTTATTTAGTTAATTATTTAAATTAGAATAAAAATGAACTAGGAAGACTTAGGTTTGAACTAGGAAGACTTAGGAAAATGAACTAGGAAGACTCACAAGTGAGTCTTCCCGAAAGTCTTCCTAGGCCAATCCCCTGTCTTCCCGGTTGTCTTCCCTACTCATTTCTTGTCTTCCCGAAAGTCTTCCAAAGGTTATTTGATTGTTTTCCTGCAAGTCTTCCAAGGCTTAATTCACTTCTGATAAAGTGGATTGCACGTGGTCAACTTAAAGAAAAGCAAATGATATAAAAACAAGGCAGAAGACATTTGGCCACCAATTCATTCATTACAACTAAAAAGAAAAGAAAAGACACAGCAGCTCAAAACATTTCATTCAACTGTCTTCTTCAATTATAAACGGAAAAGCATTCATTTCTTGCCAGTGATATTAATTCTTGATTGTTCTTAACATTTAATCCATAAGAATTGTATCTCTTGTACTGCTTTGACTTTCTAGCGGATCATAATCCCTAGATTTTATATCGAACTACTTTTTAGTATTCGATCCTTTTTATTACAAAAATAGATAAATTCATATCGAATTTATTCTAGATTTGTTTTATCAAGTTCTTTGTAATCAGTGATCAAAATTGTAACACCCTTCAAGTTTAATAGAGTTTTATTTAACTTGAATATTGTTTCAGTTTTATTCCGCAATAATTTGTTCTAAATTGTTAAATCTTAAAAGGACAAATTCGATTAAACGGTATCGTTTGTATTCAACCCCCCTTCTACAAACTTATCAGGACCTAACAATTGGTATCAGAGCCTTTTGATTGATATACAAATCAAAGATCCAATTGTTTGAGATTTTTTTTTAAACTCTGAAATTTTTATTTTTCTAAAAATCTCAAAAATGTCTACAACTCAGGAAGCTGTTACAGTCAAAATCCCAATGTTCAGCAAGGATCATTATCCTATGTGGAAGAAGAAGATGCTCCTGTTTCTTCAAGTGGTTAATGTTGAATATCTTGATGTGCTGAAGAATGGACCAAGAATTCCTATGTTTGTTGAGAAAGAGCTAATAGAGAATGATGTTGTTACTAGGGCTGCTAGGATATACCCTAAGGATCCCAAGGACTACACTCCTGAAGAAAAAGAAGATGTTGCCTTGGATGCCTGTCTACAGTTGATACTGATTGATTGTCTTGATCCAATCATGCATAATCATATTTTAAAATGTGTCTCTGCCAAACACATTTGGGATACGATTGAAATAATCAATGAAGGGACAGAGGAAGTCAGAGAGAATAAGATGGAAATTCTCACCTCTTCATATGAGCACTTCAGATCAAATCCAAGGGAAGGAAGAGTGGTTAGTATGTCTACTTCACTGGCAGCTGGAGTCCCACAGAAACAGGAAGCGAAGGTTGTTCTACCTTCCAGTCCTAACAAGGATGTAATTGTAGCTGAATATGGTGTTACATCTACAAGTCAATCTGGTGGTGATTTTTATTCTATGGAGGAGCTTGAACAGTTGGAAGATGGGTCTATGGCCTGGGTAGTAAAGAAGTTTGGAAACTTCAGGTTCAGGAGAAATCCTAGTTTCAAGTTCAAGACATATGCTGACGAATACCAGACAGGTGGTTCTTCATCCTCAAATAGCACAAGGGGTGGCTATAAAACAGTGATGGTTGAGAAGAACAAGTCTAAAGAAAAGAGCTGGGATGATACAGACAGTGAAGATGAAGAAGTTGGAAATCTTGCACTTGTGGCAAAAGGAGGCAAACTCTTTGATTCCATGTTATCTTCACCAGACATGTCTGAGGTAAAACTTACTGACGCTGAAATGATTTATCATCTTGGTGGCACCATAAGTTGTGCACGCACTGAAAATGATAGAATAAATCTTTTAAACACAAATCTTGAAAAGGAAATAAAAGAGTTAAAACTAGTGCATATCAATCAAGATGAACTTACTAATAAGGTAGCTTTTCTTGAGAATAGGGTTAAATGTTATATTCAACTGGAAACCATTCTCAAAGATCAGATTAGTGAGCTCAAAACCAAAGCTAATGCCTATTACAACTCTTGTAAAACGGCTAAAGAAATTTTCAATAAACAAGCTATTGGTAATCATGTCAGTATAGGTTATGATTATAATGAGGCTATAGGATTGCTTGGTATTAATACACCTTGTAGAGTCAGAGAAGAAGGAAAGGTTGTTCCTTATATACTTAAGGGTATTGAAACACCCTTCTGTAAAGAATCCATAGCAGATCCTATGAATGAATACTCTATAATCATTGCTGAAGAGATTCGTGAAGAAGATATGGCTTTGGAAGTTGAACAGTCCAAAAAGTGTATATCTGATATTCCAGTCAAAGTTGCTACAACTAAAAAGACTAAATCAGATATCCATAAGTTGGATCAAAACAACTGTAGAACTGACATGCCTGCTGTTAATTCTTCTCATAAAGCATGTGGTGTGATTAATTGCATGTCTTGTGCTTTCAACGTTATGTGTGCTTATTTTAATAAAAAGCATGTATCTAGTGATAAGACTGCTCCACGTCAACATGTTAATAATAAGAAGCATGTTAAAGCAAAGACTACTAGTCCTCCTCAGACTAGAGTGGATTCATTTATCCCTAAGCCTACTCAGAAATGTGTTAAGGCTGGCTATAAATGGAAACGCTCTTATGTGAAAGAGGTTGAAGTAGTTTTAGTTAAAAATGTTGTTTTGCCTGACAAAGGCCAGTTCTTTAAGTATGCCGGACCCAATCAATTTTGGGCTCCGAAGAAGGTCTAATCAATCTGGTAGTGCAGGGAGTTAAACAGGTAAACCGTGTTATGTGGATTCTTGACAGTGGCTGTTCAAGGCATATGACCGGAGATAGAGCCCTGCTATCAGATGTGGTTGAGAAAGCTGGCCCAATGCTTACCTTTGGAGATAACAGCAAGGGTATAACTGAGGATATGGCCTATTTGAAATCAAGAAATGTTATCAGTCAATAAGAACATCAATGTTACATTTTATGACACCATACTCCCTAATATCCAAATAGAAAATCCATCTGAGAAATTGAAGTTTGATGACATGTCAGATTCAGATTCAGATGATGAGAATCCACCTCAGCTTGTTGTTGGTAATAACAATGTCAATGGTGATGGTGGTGGAAACATTGGTAACAATGGAGATACCACTAACACTGGAGAAGAATCACCAAGACAATCTGTCAACAACTCAGGGGGAGGAAATGAAGGATCAACTAGTCATTCACAACACCATAATGAAAAACTAGGCGAATCATCAAGATAAAACCTTTTGAGCTTATTATTGGTGATCCAGGTGTTGGAGTCAGAACTAGAAGTGCTACTCAAAATGAATATCATTATTCAGGGTTTCTTTTTGAAATGAAACCAAAGAAGATTGAGGAAGCACTAGGTGATCCTGATTGGGTGATTGCTATGCAAGATGAACTCAATCAAATTGAACAACAACAAGTTTGGAAGCTGATACCTAGACCGAAGAACAAGAAAGTAGTTGGTACTCGGTGGGTATTCAGAAATAAATTAGATGAAGATGGCATAATCACAAGAGACAAAGCACATTGACATTAGGTATCATTTTATCCAAGAGCATGTCATGAATGGTACTGTGGAGTTACTCTTTGTACCCACAGAGGAACAAACAACAGATATTTTCACTAAATCTCTTGATGAATCCATATTTACCAGATTGGTTGGTAAATTGGGTATGTTAAATAGTTTTAGTGATTAACTTTGTTTATTTTTATGTTTGTTCTTAATTAAATTTACAAGTGTTCATTTGTTGTAAATATATTTTTTTAAATCACTTGTAAATTTATTTTATCATCTCAATTTCTCTTTTGCATGTTGATTGTAGATTATTGACATGTCTTGTCTAATTGTTAAGCTTCTTAGATTGAGTAAGTTAAGATGAATTATTTTCTTTAAAAATATTTTTCTCAAATTTTACAACTTAAAATTGTAGAGAAATCTATTTTTATTGAAAATTTTTTATTTTAAAATATTCAAATATTCTTGTTTAGTTCCTGTAAATAGTTTTTTTTTATATATTATATTATTTTAGTTTATTATTATTATTTATTATCTTTTATTTTCTATTTGTCTTAGTTGGTTTGTTTAAATATATTGTATATATTATTTTTGATCTAGCTCTTGCTTAGCTGGAAATTCAGTGCCAAATCCAATTCAGGTATTACTTTCTATCTCTCAATCCACTTCTTTTACTGTTGCTGAACCCAAGTGGTTGTTAGGGCTGACCAAGGGATTGTAGATCCACAATCTCTATCCCAGGTCTTAGAGCCAAATAATGAGTCTACAACTCAATTACTTGACCTCTCAGCCTAAACAGAAATCAAATGTTAAATAAAGAAGTATTTTGATTGAAACAGTGAGTGATCCCACAGCTCTGCCTCCTCTAAAATAATTCAACATATACTGAGGCATCTGTCAGCCCATCTGTATCCTCTCAATAGGATATGGACTTTGAAATGGCCAATGAACTGTTTCTAGAGACATTCTCTCAACAGGATGAATCTATTGAAATTCGCCATAGGGCCATGGCACTTTGTACTGAGTCAAGCACACTCTCATTACTCACAATGGGAGAAAACAATTTCATTAGATGAAACTCAGGACACAGTGAAAGCAGAGCACCTGCAACTGGTTACAGTGCCTACCATTGTTACGGTAGAAGTGCCTTCACAGGCATCTGAGGGAAAATTTGATTCTTTGCCAAATCAAATAGAATCATTTTCTCCCCTCCCAGAGTGAACACCTCTGGCTCCCTAAGGGATTTTCCACTCGCAGATTTATCTGGAGAAAGTGGAAGGCAACTTGGTCAGTCTATCACTGAAGCAATTCAGATTTCAAATCCAAGTGATTTGATAGACATGATTGAGGATCGGGATTTGCGAACTCCCATTGCACTACCACTGACCTCTCTTGAAGAGGCTAGGGTGAGTTTCAATGCAGGTACTGATCAAAAAGGAGCAAACAGACAGCTAATGTTGAGTGATAAGAGTCAAACACTGAGTGAAACACATGCACGTGAGATGAGTGATACACTTACAAGATAAATTCAAGTGAGTGCACACACAGACACATACACTGCAATGTAGTTAGCTCACATAGCTGATCTACAGGAACATCTATTCAAAACCCAGGCTGATAAAGAATTTTTGCAAGCACAAGTGGTTGAACGGTCTTCTTCTTCCACCTCTGTCAACAATCAGCTGGGACTGCTCAAGGAAATCTTGAAGACAAAGTTACTACCCAAGATCAACTCCATCAACTATCTCAACTCCTACTGGCTTCAGATACTCATAAATTTAAATCTGTAGAGAATTCCTCAACTAAGGGGGAGAAGTTTCTAGACAAGTTTCTACAGAAGTTTGGGGAGAAGTTTCTATCTACTTCTAAGGGGAAGAAGTTTCTAGAGACTTTTGGTGAAGCTAGTAAAAGGGGAGCTGAAAAAGATATAAAAGGTAAAGGAGGAGTTTCAGGGGAGTAAAGGTATTTAGCTCTGTTTTGTAAATGTTTTATGTATAGAGCTTAGGTAAATCAAGACAGGTTCAATGTTATCATATGTTCAGTCTAGAGGAACATCTGTCTTGTATTTACCTTTACTGGTGAAATCTGGAAATGTCATATTTGATCCAGAACTTTCTAGTATTTACTTAGGTTTAAGAGTCTTATCTTTTTCTTGGTTTTAGTTGAGTGATCCTCTAGGTATTTGGTTGTTATTTTCTAACAAACAAATAGGGGGAGATTGATAGGCATATGATATAGCCTATTTGTAATTCGAGGATTCTACTCAACTTAAACAAGAATGTAATAAGTAAATATTAGTTCAGATGTCACAGGAATCTCAGAAGATTATATATGTCAAAGAATGAAGATTAAAGTCATCTACAGACTTGAAGTGATTCTACATTGAAAGAAGCTCAATTTATTGATCAAGCCTCAATGAAGTATTCAAGCTCAGTGGATTTATTAAAGTGACGGAGATTTCAAGTGGTGACAGAAAAAGATACTGATTACGGAGTTCTTGAATGAGAAGGAAGTGAATCACTGTTTAAAGTCAAATAGATAAAGAACAAACATTGTCGTTAGTCACTCATGAACCAGACAGTGCATCGAGTGTCAACGTACTATTGTGTTTGTTATTTATCTAAGTTTTTAGTGATTCTGGAATTAAGTGAGAAGTCAATTAATTCTATTTATTCTCTTATAAATAATTAATACTATTGAGTAAATTATTTATTAAATTAATTCTGTAAAGAATTAATTTAATACATAATTTATTTAGTTAATTATTTAAATTAGAATAAAAAGAAATTAATTGAGAAGTCAACTAATTCTATTTATTCTCTTATAAATAATTAATACTATTAAGTATATTATTTATTAAATTAATTCTGTAAAGAATTAATTTAATACATAATTTATTTAGTTAATTATTTAAATTAGAATAAAAATGAACTAGGAAGACTTAGGTTTGAACTAGGAAGACTTAGGAAAATGAACTAGGAAGACTCACAAGTGAGTCTTCCCGAAAGTCTTCCTAGGCCAATCCCCTGTCTTCCCGGTTGTCTTCCCTACTCATTTCTTGTCTTCCCGAAAGTCTTCCAAAGGTTATTTGATTGTTTTCCTGCAAGTCTTCCAAGGCTTAATTCACTTCTGATAAAGTGGATTGCACGTGGTCAACTTAAAGAAAAGCAAATGATATAAAAACAAGGCAGAAGACATTTGGCCACCAATTCATTCATTACAACTAAAAAGAAAAGAAAAGACACAGCAGCTCAAAACATTTCATTCAACTGTCTTCTTCAATTGTAAACGGAAAAGCATTCATTTCTTGCCAGTGATATTAATTCTTGATTGTTCTTAACATTTAATCCATAAGAATTGTATCTCTTGTACTGCTTTGACTTTCTAGCGGATCATAATCCCTAGATTTTATATCGAACTACTTTTTAGTATTCGATCCTTTTTATTACAAAAATAGATAAATTCATGTCAAATTTATTCTAGATTTGTTTTATCAAGTTCTTTGTAATCAGTGATCAAAATTGTAACACCCTTCAAGTTTAATAGAGTTTTATTTAACTTGAATATTGTTTCAGTTTTATTCCGCAATAATTTGTTCTAAATTGTTAAATCTTAAAAGGACAAATTCGATTAAACGGTATCGTTTGTATTCAACCCCCCTTCTACAAACTTATCAGGACCTAACACTACTTCAATACCACCATCAACAAATGAAATGGTGACAGTGCAAATGGAGCCACAATTCAGGAGTTCCTATGTCATGGAACCCCTTCAGCATGGAGTCCTTCAAGATTCAAGGAATGAGAAAGGACAAGCTTCATGTTTGAGGAATGTGGATGCAAGAGGGATATCTCCAGTATCTCCCATAAAACCCAAAGGCAAGAACATAGAAAGGATAGCTTATCCTCCACCAAAGCCAGATGAGTTCAAAGTCTTAGGGAAGCTGATCAAGGAGAGCAAAGAAAGCAATCATCCAAGCATAAGGAACAAGAGGGCACTCATCTACAGGGATAACAAGGAAATCTACATTTGGGTTGGTCACCCAAATTTTGCTAAGGCCAAAGCTGAAGAAAGTGAAAGGGCAGCAATGCAAGCTCTTGCAGTTGCTCAATCACTTGAAGATGAAGAAGCCCTACAGGAAGAAAAGGCCAAGGATAAAGCTAAGGAAGCTGGAAAGAAGAAGAGAACAAGTCAGCCAAAGGCTAGAGCTAAGAGGAATCTGAACTTTGATGAAGATGATTCTCAAGAAACTGCTCAAGACTCTTCCACAACAAGTGCACATCAAATTCCTGGTGATCTACCTATTGAGGGAAAGTTGGCTTGTGATCCTGCACATCCTGTCAATTTTCATGATCATCCAATCATGCCAAAAGAGGAACCTTTTGATTTTGATGAAGCCTACTTTCCAAAGTTCCTGTTAGAGAAGGACCAACCAGTGAAGACAAAGAAGAGGTCTGTCAAAGCAAAGCCTGTTCTTGTGAGAAAGCCACAATCTCAAAAACCCCCTGCAAACCCAGAGGACTGCATGTACATTGCTGACATCAGGGAAGAATCCAGTCTACATCTTGACTTAGACAACCTGGTGGAAGTAAGGGGAATTGCAGCTTCTCAAAAGTTGCCTGAAAGACTAGTGTTCATATTCAAGGGAGGTAGAGAACAAGTGTGGCCTCTCTACAGAATTTTAGGAGAAGACTATCAAACACTACTCTCAGTGTTTAGATGCTTGAAAAAGGACTTTGGTTTCACCAAAACAGCCAAGTCTGAGGTGGTCTCCAAAATCTGTCAGATAAAGGCTAGCTGGAACAAGCCTGAGGCTCTTCCCAGGATACTTAGAGTTCCCTCAACAGGAAAGAAAATCCATCTTCAACCTTATTGGATGATGGAGTTTAAGGACAAGGACAATTGTAGAAGATTCTTCAGAATGGAAGACCAGCTGGAGAAGGCATCTAATCAAACTCTAAAGCTGATGCAATCCAAGCTTGGTGATCAAGATGAAGAGGAGAAAATCTTCTACAGAAGGCTACAGGTCCAGATTGAGGAAAACAACTCCAAGAGAGGGAAGAAGACTATGCCACAAAGAAGTCACAGATGAAACATTTGCTCAGACTAGAGGAGCACTTGTGGGCATTAGTCTTGTAAGTCTTGTATTTTGTCTATAAAGTTTTGAAGCTTAATACATTTTCTACTTTTGTAATTTATGATGTATCTGAGTGTTTTTGTTATCATCAAGTCTCTTGATTTATGGCTGTTATTCTATCAGTCATAAATTGGGGGAGATTGTTAGGAATATGTTGTTCTTGATGATAAACATAAAACACTTAGTAGAATTTGTGTAAAGTCATTTTTGTAACTGTCAACGAAATGGCATGCTTTGCAGCATTCCGTTGACAGGAAGCTCATCAACGAAATGAGTGTTGTAGCAATTGCATTGTACAATACTTCACAGTATGATAGGCATTCTGTTATATGTTTTAGATAGGTTTTCTAAGTCATGTTGACTAAGTACTAGATAGGCAAAATAGGTTGGTTAATTGTAAATATGTTATGCCTTGTAATTTTGACTAAGTGAAGACATGTCAACGGTATGAAGATTACTCTGTCAACGGTATGGAGTTTACCCGTCAACGAAACGAGGGAAACACCATCAACGGAATGAAGAATGAAGCTATCAACGAAACACATCTCCTTGCTATCAACGAATCAATGTTGCTTTTTGAACAGTTGACAAAGTGATAGTGACAGTTTACTGAACAGATCTAAAAGGAGATATGGAAGTGTACTTTGCATTGGAAGCCATCAAAGTGGATACTGGAAATAAGGAAACATTCTAATTTCCAATAAGGCTCTTGGAAATGATTATAATGAGCATGAAGACAAAAGCAAAGATCTCCAAGGACCATTGGACAAAAGGAATGAAAAGCAAGCTACTGATGGTTACTACTATTATTCTTTAGTTTAACCAAACGTAGAATTGTAAACTTGGGATTATATAACCAAGTGTAGCAGTTACTTTAGAAATAAGAGAAGAAACACAAATAGATAGTATTAGCTATTTTTGAGAGCAATTCTTCTCTACAACCTTGTAACTGAGCAGCTGTGTACTTTTGTATCACAGATTATTTCCGCAATAAAAACACTTCAGTTGGATCATCAAACAATCCAACTGAATTATTTATATCTTGTGTTTTTATTTATTCAGTTCAGTTTTATTTTATAAAGTGTTTAGTTTCAAGAAAATATCAAGAATTGTATTCAACCCCCCCCCTTCTACAATTCTGTTAGGTCATTTGGGAATAACAGAGGGTTCTCAATGGAGCGCGACCCTATATAATAATCAATAAATCCGTATTATGATACTAGTTATGTCTAATATATCAACTTTTTATAGAATGTTAGAGTGAAAAAAATGTATTTGATAGAATTTAGTTAGTCATTTCTTTTAAATAATGCAACAGACAAAAACAAAGTTATATTTAGTTTATATTGTTTATCTTTATAATTATATTTAAATAATTCTACTATGCAACCAATGTAACGAAATCAACTTGACCCAAAAAAAAACCCAAAGCTACATGGTTTAGTTTTAGCAAGTAATAAAATAAGCTGAATTTCTAAACTGTAATCCAAAATTTTTAAAAATTTGTATTTTATAAATAATTAAATCCAGAATCATATTTTTATATGATTTTGTTATAACTTTGAAAACTAAAGTTTAAAATAGGCCTTTAAAAGGTCAATTTGAAACTTTTTTTATTTTGTTAATTTTTTTATAAAACTATTTCATTTTTAATTCATCATTGTTTATTATATCTATTTATCTTTAAAAATGTATTATAATATGTAATTAAAATTATGTCGAGGATAAGTGCAAAGTTGCATTTAATTGGATTTTGGTCAATTTCGAAATTATATTCGATTGCTTAATGTAATCCAGGCAACATGAATCAATTTTTGTAAAATGTAATAGACGGTGAATGTCTAAGAAATGGGTAATTATTATTTTTTTTGGTCAAAATGAACGATTTCCTTTATAAATAAACTAAAGGTACATTTTAAAAAAAAATTGAGGGTTTCTTTTATCCACAAAAACTTATCATCTAACCGAAGGGTATGCATAACTAATTCATGGATCATAACCTAAATTACTGTTAAATGAGAAAAAAAAATCCCCCAGAAGTTTAGATAATAATACATATATATCTGCAAACAGAACACCAAAATAATAAATTTAAAAAGTTAAAATATGTGAGCTAAAACAAGATGATGCCAACTTTATATATCAATTGATATGAGAAAATTGATTGTCTACCAAGTGCCTCTTAATTCCGTAAGAATTCCATTGATTATGTTGTCTTATGTCCCCCTTATTTGATTATGATGTCCATTCATGTCTTTTTTGCCGAAATACTTCAAAAGAGACCTGATTCGTATACCGAAACACAATAAGGTCAGGAAAAAATTAAATATAACAATTTAACTATTTATTAATCGGAAAAATATATTTATAAATCAGAATGTTAACTTTCAGTATATTCAGTAAACAACTCAGAGAAGATGAAGCTTCAATCAATTTACACATTACTCCATTAGTAGAAGAAGAAGATTACTTACATAAGTTTTGTATCTATACTATTTCTGTTACAAAACTGATTACCCTAACAAGTCTAGTTCTAACTATATATACTAACATTGCTTATTCTGTTTTATCAACCAATTTACAGCTGGACACTTTCTAACAAACTGTTTCTAACTAACTCATGGTTTATACCGATAGGCTGGTTATGTACTTCACTTTGTTGTATATTGGAGTTGGTGCTCAGGGATGAAACAATAGCAGCTACAACAACTTTATGTGATTTTCTAGTATTGTCAATACCCCCCCTCGAGTTGGGAAGGGTAGAATACATGCCCAACTTGGAGACAAGCTGCTGAAACTGAGGCAAAGGCAGAATCTTGGTAAAAGCATCAGCAAGTTGGTTCTGCGTAGGCAAGTAAGTAAGATGGAGGAGGCCTTTTAGAACTTTATCACGTGTAAAATGACAATCAATGTCGATGTGTTTTGTTCGTTCGTGAAACACCGGGTTCTTGGCAACATGAAGTGCGGACTGACTATCACAATGAAGAGTAACGGGTTTAAGATTAGTAACACCAAGTTCTTCAAGCAATCGTACAGTCCAAGTAACTTCTGCTGCAGCAGAGGCCATAGCCCGATATTCTGACTCTGAGGAAGAACGAGAGATAATAGCCTGCTTCTTAGACTTCCATGCGATATGTGAGTTCCCAAACAACAATATATATCCAGTAACTAAACGGCGTGTCATGGGGCAAGCAGCCCAATCACTATCAGAATAGGCTTGAAGTGTTAAGGAGTCAGAGGCGCGAAGAAGAATACCCTGGTTGGGAGAAGTTGATATATATTTAAGAGTATGCAGCAAGGTAGTGAGATGTGAAGTGCGAGGATTTTGCATAAACTGACTCAGGACTTGAACATCATAGTTCAAGTCGGGCCTGGTATTGGTAAGGTAATTGAGTTTCCCAACCAAAGAGTGAAATATTTCTGGGTCGGATAGAAGCGTGCCATCATCATTTGATAATTTAAGATGTAAGGGTAAAGGAGTAGAAGTTTTAATGGGTAAGTCAAACGGACAATCATGTAACAATTCTTTAGTGAATTTGGTTTGACTGAGAGTAATGCCATTGTAATAGTAACCTATTTCAATACCCAAAAAATAGTGTAGAAGACCTAAATCCTTGATACTAAACACACGATGTAAATGAGCTTTGATATGAGCAATAGAGTCCGAATCATTACCTGTAACTATAATATCATCGACATAGACGGCCATAATTGTGATCAAAGAAGCAGTTCGTTTGATGAAGAGGTTGTAATCATTCTTTGATTTAAGAAAACCTTGAGTAGTTAGTCCGGACACAAGCTTTGAAAACCATTCACGAGAAGCCTGTTTAAAGCCGTATAAGGATTTCACAAGGCGACATACAAGATGAGTTGGAACATCAAGACCGGGTGGAGGTCGCATGTACACTTCCTCCTTTAAATCTCCGTGTAAAAATGTGTTGTTAACGTCAAGTTGAAACATATCCCATTTTCGACTAGCAACAAGAGCTATAAGACAACGAATAGTAACCATCTTAACAACAGGAGAGAAAGTCTCCTCATAGTCGATTCCCAATCTTTGATTGAAACCCTTGGCGACAAGACGAGCCTTGCAACGTTCTAAAGACCCATCGGATTTAAGTTTTAATTTATAGACCCATTTGCACCCGATTGGTTGTTTGTTGGGCGGTAGAGGGACCAATTCCCATGTGTTATTGGTTTTAAGTGCTTGTAATTCTTTCTGCATTGTTTCGACCCATATAGGATTCATAGAAGCCTCTTTGTATGAGGTTGGTTCAACGATAGTACATAACTGAGAAATGTGAGCTTTGTGGGCTGGAGTAAAGTTGTCAGAGGAAACAAAATGACAGGAATGGGATGGTATTGACAGAGTAACAATGTTACAATGAAAGTCCTTTAAGTAAGATGGTGTAATACGAGTGTGAGTAGAAACACGAACAGGAGGCGGTGAGGGTGGTGAAATCATTTCAGAATCAGAGGAAGTAGATGGTGTAGAGGAATCAGTATGAGTAAGAGGTATAGTTGACTGGGACAAAATAAGAGAGATAGAGGTTTCTGAAGTGGGACGAAAGCGTTGTGAATCAGGAGGGAAATGATCAAAAAATGGAACAGTTGTAACAGATGGTAGAAATACAGAATCAACATATGATTGTTGATTGGAATTTTGCGAAATCAAATGAAAAGGAAAGTGAAATTCATGAAATGTTATATCCCGGGAAATCTGAACTTGATTAGTTATAAGGTTTAGAATTTTGTAACCTTTCTGAGAGGGAGGATACCCCAAAAAAACACCAGGTACAGCTCGAGATTGAAATTTGGATCTTTGTATTTTGGATGTGGAAATGTAACATAAACAACCGAAGGTACGAAGATGGTCGAGAGAAGGATCTGAGCGATATAAAATGGAGTAAGGGGATACATTACCAATGGATTGGAGAGGCATTCGATTCACAAGGTATGTGGCATACATGACACTGTCACCCCAATATTGAGCTGGTAGTTTAGATTGTAAAAAAAGAGCACGAGCAGTTTCCAGTAAATTCGATGCTTTCTTTCGACAACCCCGTTCTGTTGAGGAGTATGAACACAGCTTGTTTGATTAATAATACCCTTTCGTAAATAAAATTGTTTTAAATCTCCTACAGTAAGCTCAAGGGCATTATCAGAACGGATACATAGAACTTTAGTCCGAAACTGTGTCTCAACATAGTTGACAAAATGTTCAAGAATAACCGGTACCTCAGATTTGGAATGAAACAAATGAATCCAAGTGTAACGGCTAAAGTCGTCCACAATAGTCAGGAAAAACTTACAATTTGTATAAGTCTTTGTCCTATACGGACCCCAATTGTCAATATGTAACAATTCAAGAACATTAGAAGTTTTGACAGAGCTGTGAGGAAAGGATTTCCTACATTGTCTAGCTGCTGGACATACTTGACAAATTACAGAATTCGAAGTATCAGAAATAGTACATTCAGGTTTAAGAACTTTCAACTGAGAAAATGGTAAATGACCAAGTCACATGTGCCAGAGTTTCACGCCATCTGAGTTCTGAGAAGTAAAAGCAGTGCAAGTAGTCGTTGATCTTGAAGAGACAGTACTGGATACAAATGTAGAGACAGTATATAATCCATCAGTCAAACTACCAAGATGCATCAGATGTTCTTTCTGAAAAGGGACCTGTAGAACACAATGGCCATCAGAAAATATGACCCTACATGACAAATCCTTGCAGAGTTTGCTAACAGAAATTAGATGAAATTGAAAGTCTGGTACATGAAGTACTTCTTTCAAAATTATCTTGTCATTCAACATCACTGTTCCTTTGTGTAGGACAAGAATTCTACTACCATCTGGGATGGTCATGCACATAGCAGAATCAGTAACCGGTGTATAATCCATAAAATAACTCAGATTTGGACAAATGAGGTCAGTGGCACCACTGTCCACAATCCAATTAGACTTTGAAATGCTCATCATACAAAGATTACCTGCTAAGAGTGCATGACCGGAAAAGTTATCCTCAGTGGCACCGCTTGAAGGAAATTGCTTATTCAAGAGCTCTAAAAGTTGAGAGTATTGTTCTGCATTAAGAGAACCAGTTTGAACATTAGTATTACTATCTGCAATCTGCACAGACTGAGAAGAAGCTTGATCATCAAGTGAAGAACTGGACATGACAGTAGCTGCAGTAGGACTCATTTTCCTATCCTTAAATCATTTAAAACCTGGGGGAAAACCATGAACTTGGAAGCATCTATCAATGCTATGACCTTGTACTTTACAGTGAGTACAAAAATAGTTAGCTCATGGCTTAGATGGCCTTCTTGGCCCAGAATTCTGAGTAAAAGGTGGTTTGGGATTGTAATTTCCAGTCGTTGGCCTTGGATACACCTGAGAATTATTTGTACCAAAATGCTTCTGAGAATTATATGTTCCATAGTTCTTTTTATCTGCAATGAAAGCCAAACTTTCAGTATTCATAGAAACTTGAGAGATATCTCTGTGATTTTCTTCTTGTGCTACTAATCTATAAGCCTGTGAAAAAGTAGGTAGAGGCTGCATCATCATTATACGTCCCCTAACAGCACTAAACTTATCATTTAGCTTCAGTAGAAATTGCAACAAGCGTTGTTCCTGCTATTTCTGGAGAAACTTCTGCCCTAATTCACATGTGCAATTCTGACAGGTGCAAGTTGGAATTGGATTCACATCATCAATACTATCCCAAACAGTTTTGAGTTTTGTGTAATATTCAGAAACAGACTGAGTATTTTGGGAAATTTCTATCAGTTCTTGCTCCAAAGAATACAACTCAGTGATAGAAGAACAACCAAATCTGTCTTCCAAGTCTTTTCAAATAGATCGTGCACTTTTGAGAAATAGTACACTTCGCGCAATAGTCCCATCAAGATTGAATAAAATACAGGATATTATCAACGAATTAATTCATTCCCAAGCACTAAATTCTGGAGACGTTATAGCAGGTGTAGTAAGCGTTCCATTAACAAATCCATGTTTGTTTTTAGCTGATAAAATTAGCATAATCGATCTTTTCCAATTAGTAAAATTGTTCCCATTGAATTTTACCGAAAAAAATTGTGTAGTATTTGCATCAGAAGGATGAATATAATACACACTCGACGGATCAAGATTTGATTGAACATTTGTTGATTCCATAGTTGTCATATCAATTCTTCAAGAAACAACAATCAAGAAGGAATAATTCTGGATAAAACTGATCGATCGAAATAGTTTATTGTGAATAATACAACAATAAGAGAAATCAATCACTTAACAATCACAATAAAGAACTCTTCAGCAAGAATCAGTAATCAATGAACAATATATTTCAGATCGCAATTAAAACAGAACATTTCAGACGATCTTGTATTTAGATTTTAACAATCTAATCGAATCTTGAATCAGTAATCAATCGAATAGCTTGTAAGAGGTGAATTTAGATTAGAAAACATCTTGAATTTCTGCAGATTTTGACGAACAAGACGATGATAGTGTACGATAAGTCCTTTCTTTCTCGTCCACTCAGGGGCGATTAACTGTTGATGAAGATCGCGATGTTACTAGTTCTGATACCATTTCCAGTCATTGGTCTGGGATACACCTGGGAATTATTTGTACCAAAATGCTTCTAAGAATTATATGTTCCATAGTTCCTTTTATCTGCAATGAAAGCCAAACTTTCAGTATTCATAGAAACTTGAGAGATATCTCTGTGATTTTCTTCTTGTGCTACTAATCTGTAAGCCTGTGAAACAGTAGGCAAAGGCTGCATCATCATTATATGTCCCCTAACAGCACTAAACTTATCATTTAGCTTCAGTAGAAATTGCAACAAGCGTTGTTCTTGCTGTTTCTGGAGAAACTTCTGCCCCAATTCACATGTTCAATTCTGACATGTGCAAGTTGGAATTGGATTCACATCGTCAATACTATCCCAAACAGTTTTGAGTTTTGTGTAATATTCAGAAACAGACCGAGTATTTGGGGAAATTTCTATCAGTTCCTGCTCCAAAGAATACAACTCAGTGATAGAAGAACAACCAAATCTGTCTTCCAAGTCTTTCCAAATAGATCGTGCACTTTTGAGAAATAGTACACTTCGCGCAATAGTCTCATCAACATTGAATAAAATCCAGGATATTATCAACGAATTACATCGTTCCCAAGCACTAAATTCCGGAGACGTTATAGCAGGTGTAGTAAGCGTTCCATTAACAAATCCGAGTTTGTTTTTAGCTGATAAAATCAGCATCATCGATCTTTTCCAATTAGTAAAATTGTTCCCATTGAATTTTACCGAAACAAATTGTGTAGTATTTGCATCAGAAGGATGAATATAATACACACTCGACGTATCAAGATTTGACTGAACATTTGTTGATTCCATAGTTGTCATATCAATTCTTCAAGAAACAACAATCAAGAAGGAATAATTCTGGATAAAACTGATTGATCGAAATAGTTTGTTGTGAACAATACAACAATCAGAGAAATCAACCACTTAACAATCACAATAAAGAACTCTTCAGCAAGAATCAGTAATCAATGAACAATATATTTCAGATCGCAATTAAAACAGAACATTTCAGACGATCTTGTATTTAGATTTTAACAATCTAATCGAATCTTGAATCAGTAATCAATCGAATAGCTTGTAAGAGGTGAATTTAGATTAGAAAACACCTTGAATTTATGCAGATTTTGACGAACAAGACGATGATAGTGTACGATAAGTCCTTTCTTTCTCGTCCACTCAGGGGCGATTAACCGTTGATGAAGATCGCGTTGTTACTGGCTCTGATACCATGTTAACTTTCAGTATATTCAGTAAACAACTCAGAGAAGATGAAGCTTCAATCATTTACACATTGCTCCATTAGTAGAAAAAGAAGATTACTTACATAAGTTTTGTATCTATACTATTTCTGTTACAAAACTGATTACCCTAACAAGTCTAGTTCTAACTATATACACTAACATTGCTTATTCTGTTTTATCAACCAATTTACAGCTGGACACTTTCTAACAAACTGTTTCTAACTAACTCATGGTTTATACCAATAGGCTGGTTAGGTACTTCACTTTGTTGTATATTGGAGTTGGTGCTCGGGGATGAAACAATAACAACAACAACTTTATGTGATTTGCTAGTATTGTCAATACAGAAAAATATCCAACCAAAAAAATCTAACCAAAAGATATTCTTTTGATTTGATGTTTGAAAAAGAACTCATTTTATAGCGTATATGAGTCATCTAAAAATGATCCAAAATCGTTAGTAATGACGCATGAAAACATTCACCATATAAGGTTAAAAAAGCGACATTGTCTCATATGAGCACAAAAGCCATCATATGTGACACTAGAACTTTTATGTATGAAAGCCATTGGCTAGGGGTGATCATTCGGTTAATTCGGTTAAAAACTGAACCGCATTAGAAAAACCGAAAATCCGAAATATTGATTTAGTGAAACCGAACCGAACCGAAGTTTTACTAAAACCGAACCGAAAACCGAACCGAAATAATTCGGTTTATCGGTTCGGTTTATAAAAAAACCGAAATTTAAAACATTTTTTTAAAAAATTATTAATTATTATTAAATAGTAACATTATTTATAATCAATTACCTTTTCGGCTAAAATATATGGTTTTTTAAACAAATTCCCATTTTTTTAAAAAAAATTACACTTTTCAACTAAAACATGTTATTTTTTTTATTTTTCCGTACTAAAATACTTTCTTTTTCAAAAATATCACGGACAAATCCTTACTTATTTATTTTAATACCTATTAAAACATAAAAGTAACAATTATTACAAACAATCTGTGCATCGCGCGGGTTTTAAGCTAATATATATATAATTTTAAAAAACATAAAAAATAGTTCGGTTTTTAACCGAACCATAATTCTGAAAACCGAACCGAACCGATTTTATTTCGGTTTAATCCGAAAAACCGAAATAACCGAAATTTTTGAAAAAACTCAATCCAAACCGAACCGAAATATTTCGGTTCGGATCGGTTTTTCGGTTTCGGTTCGGTTTTGCTCAGCCCTACCATTGGCTATACATTCAAATCATCTTTACTTTCCTCACTTCCATCTTAAACGTCTTATTCGTATTACTTACATCTACATGGTGATTCCTAGGTAGTGGTGTATTTGCACCGAGAGTACCATTTTTACCATGCTTCCATTCACCAAACCCCACCTCTCTCTGATGCTCCTTATAAAATGATTATTTACCTTTATTGACTGAGTGTTGAGATTTTTTTACGTAACAGATTTTTCATCAATCTTTACTTGTTGATCCTTCTACATATCACATCCTCTTGTTCATCATCAACCATCCAATATAATCTTTTCGTCCACTGAATTTGTCATTTTTTTCTTCTTTGATAAGTTAGGTACTTGATGTTGCATCCCATTTTGATTTATTAATCTGATTCTCTAATAACAATATTAGTACTGACTTTCACATTAACAACTTCACCATTTTCACATTTTTGAAAAAATAGAACTCTTTTACAAAATCAAGAAACACACATAAAATGATCAAATACATATAATATTTAATTTAAAACTTTTACTTTAAAGTTATGAATTTCTAAATATGATCGTGAATTATCAATATGGTAAATGCAAGTTGCTATAAATCGTGATTGTAAGTAATGATTACATACTTTATAATAGTATACATGTATGTATCTTGAAAAAAAAATCTAAATTGATAAAATTCAATAATTGATTATGTTTCTGTTTGTGAAAATTATTATTTATATTTTTTCATGTTTCCTTCCGCACATTAGGTATGTTTATATTCTAATATATGCCTTCTTATTTACATTATTCGGCCGTATCACGTGCCACTTAGATAAGATAGTCAACACATTTCGTACAATATTATTGGAGCTGTTGACGGAGTATATAAGTTTGACTAAAGAAGTCTTTTTGCTTCAAACAATAATTACTTTAAATAAATTAGTGATACGAATGAATCATCTTTTATTCGATAATGAAATTTATATACTAGACTGAATGTGTCATAACTTTAATAACATTCTTAAATATAAACATTAAAATGTACAATAGTACGTTAAAATACTTTATATATTTTAATTTTATGTAACAATACTTATTATCATAATACCTTTTAATTTTATATATTACAATTTTTATTAGTTATTCTACAATAATTTAGATATGTTCATTCATATATTAAAACAAATATTTTCTATATGTTAATTCTTAGCTAGAAATATTTATAACATTTTACTGCTGATATCAGTTCTTGTCTTATAATTTATAAAAAAAAATTATATGTGGCTTTACATCACAAAAAAGAAAAACTGTAGAACACAATTAAATAGAATATATTAATTTGTGATTGATGAGACTCGACATACACTTTTGTTTGTAATTTTTGAATTAATAATATAAAAATTTACTTATTACATGTTAAGACTTGAAATAATTTGTAGATATTAAAAAAATTAGTATTATATCAAATAATTTTTGTCTATTTGTTTTAAAATTTAAAGATTATCATGTCTATTCTCATAATCAACAATGATAATCACATTGGGGGAAAAAGGGTTAGAATACAAACTACACAATTTTTCAACAAATGAAAAGCTAAGTACTAAACTTGAAAAATAAAGACCGAAATAAAAAGAAAAATTATATTTAAAACTTCATATAATCATGTGTATATACATATGTCAAAGGCATATGCATAGGCCTATTTGTAAACATCGAGGATTCGACTCAACTTAAACAAGAATGTAATAAGAAAATAATAAGTTAAACTGTCACAGGAATCTCAAGTCAAACTATAGACTTGAAGTAATTCTACATTGAAAGAAGTTGTTAGGAACTATGTTGTTTCTTGATGATAACTAGATTAACTTAGTAAAAATTGTATAAGTAAAATGTAGCCATCAACGGATAGTATGCTTATGCAGTATCCGTAGATGGGTAGCTTATCTACGGATAAGACTCAATGTAACATGCTTGTGTAATCCTGATGTACAATCCTGAGATGCAGTCATGAGGAACAATCCTGATGAACATTCCTGATATGCAATCTTAATGTACAATCTTGATGTGCAGTCCTGATGTGTATTCCTGATTTGTAATCCTGGTGTTGAAGTTGAAGTATTAGTTTTTAGGCTGAATAAGTCATGTTGACTATTAATAGATATGTAGAATATGGAGGCTAATTGTAAATAGTCTATGCCTTGTAATTTTACATAAGTGAGATTGACTGTCAACGGATATCATCATTAGCCTTCTACGGATGTGGACAATGTACTGTCTACGGATAGCAGTACTAGATGTCTACGGATGTGATCAAGATACTCTCAACGGATACAACTCAAATGGCTTCTACGGATACACATTGTACTTGTTAAAGGGACAGTTCAGACAGTGCACATGGGTTGACAGACTACACAGTGCATGAAAACCAGTATTTCTGGAAATTCACGGGAATAAGTAGCATTCTGTCTGTATGGTCAAAAAGTAGCATTTCTATAAAAGGCAATTAACCAAGAAGAACAAGCTACCAACACATGGACCACTACTCAGAATGGAGAAACATGGATCTTGAACATATTTACTTTTTGTATTATTGACTGTTCAAAATATCTTGTAAACTTGGGATATATATAACCAAGTGAAGCATAATTCCAGGGTAAGGAATCAGTTAGGCAATTTAGAGAGCACAAAACAATATCCTTTGTAAATTGATGAAGCTGGAATTGTGTATATGCAACTGTGTGTTTATTCATAAACATCACAGAGATTTCTTCAAATAAAAAAATCTCTCAGGTGGATAAATCAATCCACCTGAATTTATAATTCTTTTGTTATTTTATCTTGTTTGTTTTTTTGTTCTTGATTTTACTTTCATATCTCCACTGTCAAGAACTAAAGAAATTTTAAAGATTGTATTCAACCCCCCCCCCCCCTTTCTACAATCTTGATTCATTGTTTGGGAATAACATAAGTTCATTTATTTGATCAAGCCTCAGTGAAGTATTCAAGAACGTGAATCTATTAGAGTGACAAAGATTTCAACAGTGTGACAACAAGTGTACAGGTTATAGTGTTTGATAAAAGGAAAAGAAAAATAACCATAACTTAAAGTCAAAAGATGAAGAACAGTCATTGCAGTAAGTCACTCATGAACCAGACAGTACATCGAGTGTCAACATCATACAGTGGAAGTTTATCATTAATTTCAATGGTTCGAGGATTGATTCTGCTATTAAGAAATTGAGTTAATTCTCTTTTAATTAATTAAATCAGTTAGTCAATTTACTCAATAAATTAATTCAATCGGAATTAATTTATTCCTTAAATTAACTAAAAGATTAATTAAACTAGAATTAATTTAATTGCTAAAATGCTTTGAAAATGCACTTGTATGCCTATCCTGCATAGTCATACCGAAAGTCATCCTAGCACAAACAACAATCATATCGGTAGTCATAGAGGTTCAAGTGGAAAGTCATGCCAAGTAAAAGTGGTTAGTCATGCCAGTTCAAGAAAGTCATGCCGAATGTCATTGGCATAGTCATTCCAACTCAAGTTCAAAGATGCATACATAAATATCAAAAGAGGTTGTAGATAAAAAACACACCTTTTTGATCAAGACAGAAACAAAAAATACTATCCTTCTGCCATTAAAAATCTACAACTTCCCGAGTTCAACTTTAAATCTAGTGTATTCATTTCTAGTCTTTATTGTTAAATCTAAACCACTAGAACTTGTTTACTTGTACTTGTGTGACTATCTAGCGGATCATTATCCATAGTATTTATCTCGGACTACTTTTTAGTATTCGATTTTTTTATTACAAAAATAGATAAATTCATGTTAAATTTATTCTAGATTTGTTTTAATTAGTTTGAGATTAAAACCTTGTAATTCGTACCGTAGTTGCAACACCCTTCAAGTTTAATATAAGTTATATTTAACTTGAACCTTGTTTCATTTCATTCCGCGCTTATTTGTTCTTGGATTGTTACATTACGAACTGAACAAATTCGATAAAACAGTACAATTTGTATTCAACCCCTTTCTACAAAAATATCAGACCTAACAATATGATAGAGTTTATAAATATTTTTCAAAGAATCTGTCTGGAGTACACAACTGCTAACTTTCAGTCAAATATTCTCAAGCATTAAAATGAAAATTCACTTATTCTTCTACAATCTTGTACTTCACTACTACTAGTTTTATCATATACTCAAGAGTTTACAAGGCTTTATATATTTCTAACAACACAATTAAATATGTAAAAATTCTTGTTACGTGCTCATTCTTTATAGTTGATTATTTTGAAGAAAAAAAATCATTCTTTGTTTTTGGACTTCATCCAAATTCTCTTAAATTTGAGCATGCTCCATTCTTTAAGAAGTGACTAAATTGGATAAATTTGTCTTAGGTTTTCAAATTGCATGCAAATTCTGTAAAAGTTGTTTTGTCACTTTATCTTATTGTCCGTAAGTTATTGTCAACTGATAATTAGTTGTTAATTTTATTAGTCGAGTACTTATTAATCTACGGAGAACTGAGTAACTATTGACTTCATTTATTTTTCTCATCCATTAAGTTTCAAGATAGAGTTGAGTTTCGCTTCAATTATAAAAAATACAAGTATTCAAATATTTACGACTAATCTCCCTCTTCACATCCGTTGATATGCTATGTTAGTATGAGTAAGGTTCTAACTTACAAAAAATTATTGACAATTGACTATTTGTTGATTGTTGATTGTTTGTAAATTAACAAGATAAAAAATTCATACGGATTGTTACAAATTAATTTTTTTACCTACATGTTAAATATCATATTTGTTTATAATATTCACTTGTTTTAAGGATTGATATTTAAAAAATAGAAAATTTCCCAATCAACGAATATCTCAAAAAGTGTTATTCATTAATTAGTTACAAAATAAAATAAAATTTTAGTTTGGGTGATTGTCATCAAATCTAATACTCACTTCCTAACAATGTTTTTTGTTAACCAACTATACCATACCAAGGACGGATCAAAATTATTTATATTCGCTTATAATACTTAAAATTAACATGAAAAAATTAATTACCTAACAAAAAACATATGAAAAATTAAAATTATAATGGTATAGGTATATATGTTCGGTCTTGATTTAATAAGATACTGACTAAACTGTACTTTACATGTAAACTATAAAGTTACACCCAGCTATAATAAAGAGAGTGAGTGAGTATATTGTTGTTCTTAATTTTATAACTTAAAATTCACTGTGGATTTAATATAAACAGATTGCGTGTGTAAAATGTTTGATATACAATAATAACAACACGTAAATCTCTTGGCTCAATCTAATATTTATATTAGATTATAGATCGCATGATTGATCTCACCTCCCGATTTAAAATTAGGTTTATTCAATTTAGGATAGGTTGGTTAATGAAAAATTAAACGTGATGACTATCATATCATGAAAATTCTCCCAATTTTATAATGATTAGTTTTATCAATTTCATAAAAGTTATGATTACATTTGTAACTTTCTCTTTCTTTTTATTGAAAGAATGAAATGTGACGATGTCCTTCATTTTTTATTTTCTATAAGCTCAGTTATAGAATAAAAAGTATAGATATTTTTCTTTTCTTAAAAAAATATTATAAAATATTATAAATATTTCTAACTAAATCAAATATGGTACTCCCTATGTCCCTCTCATTTTTTTTACACTTTCCTTTTTGGTACGTCCCTCTCATTTCTTTACATACAAAAAATTTAAACATTTTATAATATAAAATCCAATCACATTCACTACTTTCCTCCACTATACCTACTTTATACATTAAATATTGATTGATCCAACCACTTTACTCAATTTTCTTACTTTTCCCTATTAATCACTTTGAACTTACATCCCCGATTCTTTGATAATTCGTTTAAATATATTTTTTAACGCCCAACTACATATATACATACGAATGTGCATGTACTCTGTGAGATTATTATGCAGAGAGTCCGATGATTAGTTATCACTAACAAACAAACACACATAAAGCAAATGTAACAAAAAAAGGAATTACATAGTTCATTTGAACACTAACAATAGCAGCAAGGAAGAGCAAACTTGAAATTGTGAAAGGCGTAAGTAATGCAGTACTAGGCAGCTAGAGAAACAGTTTAGAAGCAAAACACTAATTTGTGAACCATAAGCTAAACTTTGAATATAAGCAAGAAAGAAAGCAGGGACAACTGCAATCCAAACAAAACCGGCATTGCCTAGATAAATGCTGTCGAGAATATTAGCCACTGCTACTATTACCAAAACCCTTTTGCCAAAAAGGCAATGAAACACAATCAGTTAATATACATACTCATATAAGATCATTTTCCAAAATAAACCATCTTAGCCTGCAAAAACAACAAACCAACTACAAATAACCATTGTACTGCCACAAATCACCATTTACAACTGCAGAAATCACCAATAAATCTCACAGTCTCACACACACACACACAACTACACGCATGTGTTTCAATACAAACTACAAATGAGGTGAACCTTATCTGTTTTTTTCTGATTCATATTTGTATCGAGTTCATAGAATTTGTAGTTCAGATAGTTTGTACTGGAACTTGACCTTCACGTAAATATTTCTAAGATATGTGGAAATAAATAAAATATGAAGCTGGATATAATGAAGATGAAACAAACCAACCTGGAGTCAGCCAAGAGTAAGAATGAAGATGCAAGGTCCTTGTGTTTATCAACATCAAAACTAAGACAATCCTCTTTATGCAAACCATTGATACTTCCTGAAACTTCACATAGAAAACGAAGTGAATAAAACCAAATTGGATCTCAAGGCTTCATATACATCTAGCAACCATAGCACCTATTGGCATTATCCTTCCCCATCACAACATGCTCAATATCCCATCACTTTGTTTTTGTTTATCAATTAAAGTACTAGCAATCGAGTACACTCCGGATGCATGATTCAAAATAGCAGACACCTTATGATCATACTCCTGCCAACAGAAATCCAGGTCCCAAAGGCAGCCTTCCAGCTGGTTCAACAGTTTTGAATTTGATCTTCCGTCAGGTTGGAGTTGAGCTGGAAGACAATGTATACACATGTAGACAGATATATAAGAGAAGATGTACTACATGTAAGATTTCAGCAATCAAAATTTTTCGTGGTGCTTATTCCCTTACACGATATCTTTTGATCATACTCCCACCATATCCACCCTACAATTGCACTGCATCCAACATCTGATGAAGACCCCATTCTTATTTGAATTTGTGCTCCATGCCGAGTGCCGACAGTATAAAGCTCCTTGAATTCAGTGCTGTATTTTTATACTGATCCATATATAGGAGCACTACTATAATCCCTATTTGGAAATGAAAAATAACATATATGTGGACGTGCCATAAAAATTGTTTTTGTGTGTGTACCTCTGTAACTGTGCAAGCATATGTCTATTACTTACTATTGAGAAAAAAAAGCTTGGAAATCTGAAACAGAGCTGCAGATGAAAGAAATGGCACAAAAGAGTAGCCTCTCCAGATAAAGTTTAGAGGGGCAGGAATCTGTAGTGCAGCTTAAAAATGGACTTGCACTCTCGGTGATACATCAGAAGCAAAAAAGATGTGAAAGAAGGAAGTGGTTTTCAATACTCTTGGTGTGAAAATGGCAACCCGCTGGCCTGGCTAACATTTTATACCCATTATTATTAATGTAAGTAGCAATCTTGTACTATGTATTATAGAATTTTATAAAAATGATAAGCAGGAACAAAAAGAGAAATTTCAATATTGCAAAGACACATTCTTCCGCATACCAACGACTTTCATAACACTATTAACAAATAATTGAAAATCAACATACAATTAAGATATACATATCTATAAGGGCAAAACATCCTTAAAAATATACAAAACGTGATCAACTCGAGCATGCTGCACCACCACATCAGTTTGCGTACTATGCACTAAAGAAAATTCCATGGTGAAGACACACCTTCCCATAGTTGTAAATTCAAGTAGTACAATGACTTTTGCATACTTAATCTATTCTACAACCTATTGATAGAGTCATGACATAGGAGTAAGCTGCCTATAGATAATATATTCTAAACATCTTATAGGGTTATGGGTGCATGTATACCATTTTACAAACAAACATGGATCAACTTCTTTTTTCCAGGAACATAACACTTTGCCCACAAACTATTTTTGAGAGGATAAATTGTTGTGACCTGCAGAAGATTGTACTCCATTGCTCGCACATGTCGTATCAGTTTTCACCCTCCTGTAGAAAAGGACATATGCTGCACCGGAGCGTACTTCGTCCTCATTGATGGGTGATATGTGGGTATCATCAAAGTTGTACCACCTATTTTCCTCGGGGATCTGCACACCAAAAAATTGATACCCTTTTTATGATGCAGAAGAGATCATTCAAGTATCTAACAAGTCATATCTAAAGAACAAATAAGGGTACTACCACATGCCGATATCCAAGATCACCCCCCCCTCCCCCCATCCCCATGCACAAAAAAAAGGTGGCGGCACAGTTTTACATATTCATGATGCTTCTCTAACAGGATACAATTACAGTCTGTGTCATACAACATACAAAAAGTTATCTAATAGGTACCGATCAAAAAAATTTAAATAAACATTACTCTCACTTGATTGTCCGAGAAAGTGCTTATAAACATATAAAGTGATGCACATAGATCATCTCAATTAGACAGGACAACAAATTGACATTTACCTAAAAAGAGTTTAAAAAAACAAATGAGAAGACTTCAGCTCACCTTAATATGGGCAGTGTAGTGGCCACTTCCCATGCCACCATAGTGATTTGTTAAGGCATACAGTTCATACAGTTGTTGTCTAGAATTCCTTTTGTTGGCAACATAATTTGTCAAGTCAAAATCATATATGGGGAAGTTGACGAAGGTCTCTAGCTTATGTTTCATTGATCTACTATAAGAAAATCTCTTAAGATGGATGACAAGGACTTCAGGAAGCCTCCAAAGATCAAGTTTTTTACTTGCTTGCCTTCGCTCCTTGCACTGAGGACAGTACCTGGGCCACACATGTAAAGCAGATTACAGATATTTAATTAATGGAACACATCAAAAAAAATAATAACAATGAAAACAAATGTCCTCTACTTATTTATTTATTGTCCTTTCCTTATCCGGAAGACAGCACTGAAATATTTATTCACACAGCTGTTTAGTGGCACGGGCTCCTAGACCACCAATGCTAAGCTGCTTACAATTCTGTGTAGGCTCAATATCAAAGTGTATGGAAGACCCCTACCGCACTACTGTGCGATATTAGGAAACAAATGGTTTGTAAAGATTAAAATCGCAGGATTTAAATCCTTAATCTACAGTACCAACCTCTCTCTGATATGAAATCTATGATTGAACGATTTATTAGAGCATACACAACATCTAACTATAGCAATTACAAATCTGGAACACTACTGCAGGAAAGCAATGCAGAAAATTAGAAAAAACTAACCACATGTCTTCAGGTACCAGAGGCTCTTCACGTAGGAAAGCTTCCAGGCAAGTATACAGGGAAAGAGGCTCATTGCGAGTTTTTTTAGTTACAGCACCGTTCTTGACATCTGGCAAGTTTTCCAGGCAACTGCTATCGTAGTTATCCAAAAGCTTGTGAGACCAATCAACAAAAACAAGTATTGATCTCGAAGATGAGGGAATTTTAAAGGCTTTCTCTTCTCCAATTGACAGATCAATGCATGCATTATTCTCATCAACCAGTTGTAAAGGAAGTTTTTGTAAAGTTGTCAACTTAGCACTGCCACTTTCCTGTTTTACATCAGCTAAGATGCAATCAGAATTAGCTCCAGTAGAATTGTTCACAGCTGGATGAGGATCTGATGCTGCTGGTGATGGGTTCAAGATATCAGGATGCTCCAAATTCTCAGTTTTAAGCATACGAGACAGTAAGGTGTGAACTACCGACTGTATATCACCACTTGTTACTGTATCATCGCACAAGATTGGTGAAACAAGAGGTGTTCCATAAGGCTCCCACTCAATTTTTTGCTGGGAGCTACCAGAATCCCTAATGTAAAAAAACAAATTAAAAATGAGTAAATAAGCCCTGGGGACCGAAGTTTATTCTTGATTTTCAAAACAGAAAATGTTGCAATGTATGTCTGTTTTTTCATATATAGATATAAAGATATATATTCCGAGGCCACTACACCAATCAGTTAAGCATTTATATTCCTTTATTGCTGCTACAAAGATTTTGGGGGAAGGGAGGGGGGGACTTATGCATTCCAAAAGTAAAAGGAAATGAAATGAGCCATACTTAGAAGGTCCAAGTAGAAAATTGAGAGTAGATTTCCCAATATATATACTTACTGTTCTTCCCGACGGTGTATCAGTTGAAGAAATTTGAAATTTTTCCCGAACTTTGGAAACTTGTAAGCTGCTAAATGGTCATCGTCTTTGATGGAAGACAATGACATTAAAGGCTCCTCCAAGAAGCGGTTAATCAGGTGGTTCCGTATCTATTAAATAACACTCAAATTATCAATACAGAAACATCTTATACTCATTACACACAGATAAAGCTACTAATGTTCCTCACCTCTGCAAGTAAAAGCTTCTCATTATGTTTTAATGAACAAGCATTGCTAAGTGCCTGGATTAAGTCCCTGCAGCGACCCTGTTTTGGAACATTGACCGTGCAAGCAGCTGGTAGTGCACTTCCGTCACAAGTGAAAACTGTCACCGTCATAGTCCGTGTGGAGGTGGATTGGAGAGGCAGGGAAAGATACATAAAGGGATCAAATGTAACGGACATTTTATCACATGCAGGGCAAACTAATGTTGACTTATACTGGCCCTGCAAGTCGTAAACATTTGTGCACAAGTTCAATGGACGGACATCTTTATAATTAGCAGAGAAATGATTGCAAAGATAGAAAAATACAACACGTCCAGAAAAACAAATTACTGATATCACTGAAGATAAACATGTACCATTGTCCAATCAGCTAACATATTAAGCAGTGAAAAAACATTGATGTCTTTCTCGGGTAGGATTTATTAACTGTCAAAAACGATAAAAACATATACTAATAATGGTATCTACAGGCACAACCAAATAAGCTCAGATTAGCAATTTCATGACAATTACAATTAATCAATTATATTAAAAAACAAAGTCTAATCATATCGAATTACTAAAGATCGAAGAAAGGAGAAAACTTGCAATATTACAATACAATGCATCATTTCAAAAACTAATAAGACAATTCTAAATGCATCCAAATTAAAACTATAAACAAGGAAACAGCTGCATATAGTAATTAAATAATCTAAGTTACTCCTAGTTAAGCATATACTTGCAGCAATCGAGAAATACTAATTTCTACTATTGAACATTAGTTTCTCCGAAATTCTTAAGATTATAGATACTAACTTGGCACACATCCACAATTATGGAATTATTACGAGCAATGTGATTTGACCAATACTCATCAGCAACTTCTTCATCAGGTCGACCATCTGCATCTCTAGAATTAAGGTAAGGTTTGTGTTTAACACGGTTTAAATCTTCATGAAGCCCATCCAAAAGAAAAGCTAGGAGTTCCTGGTTAGAATATAAAAACATTACTAATTGCATTCAATCCATAATAGAACAATCATTGTGAATTTAATGTAACACATCCTACCTGAGAATCATGCTGATTATATCCACTAAATTGTGGGGCAAAGCGAGCAAGCTTTGCCTTAAATGGACGAGGAGCAACAGAATTCCGTCCTGGTGCCCAGAGTTTCCGAAGCAAGTCCCCGAAGGCTACAGCTAGCTCACCCTGCATGTTGACAATATACATATCAGTGCTACAGTGAAGTACTGACAATTAGGAGTTAAACCAGCATATAATCACCAAAAATCATTAAGCTGTTATAGATTTCCTAATAAAAGTCAGCATTTTAAGCAACTTCATAAACTAAAACAATTGTCTTGCAGTGAGCACATACCAACTTTTTGCAAGGAAACTAAGATGTTATATCAAGCAAAGGCAAACAATATAAATATGAAAAGTATTTTTCTTTATCGTTAAGATTTGAACTTACAACCATGCCTAGAGGGTTATGCCAGTTTATTTCTTGATGGTAATCATCAAGAAAATATGTAGCAAACTCTGGTGTATGAACAAGGCACTGTATTGCACTATTCATAAAGCATGTATTTCCAAGATTATGCAACCCAGTAAGGCCCCCAGAAGAGCCCCTTGTACTAACACCAGTCTGCACATGTGTCTTCTCCCCTTCTCTAGGGGTAGCTTGATTCTGAAACTGTGATAATGCTGAATTAGAGTTCCTAGAGTAACCCTTACTCAAACCTCCAGTAATTGACAAACTTGCTTTAGAAGGGTCCACAAACACAGTTAATTCATTACTCCCCGATCCATTTTCGTGAACAGATTTAATGCAACCACTACTGTCAATGACCTCAACTAGAATCTGTTTTCAAGAAGTACAACAAAGAATAATCAGTTAAAATCTGATTGCAGTGCTTTATTAAAAAGTATTATTTTAGCAACAGGCAGGCAATAACTACTGAAGACTGATGAACTTTCACTGCTAGTCAGTTAGAAGCATACAGAACATTACCACGGAAAGGATCCAGGAAATTGACAACGCATTTATGCAACTTGATTCAGTTCTTTTAGGATATATATATATAGAACAATAACTACTGTTACAAATGTAACTTACATCCTGATTCATTTGTATGTTAACATCCTCAAGAGATTTGTCCAAGTCATTCATCAAAGCATGCTTACGATGGCCAAAGTAGTCCCAAATGCATGTCTGGAAGAACAAAAGACGTCAAAAGACAAAGTTAAATACATGCCTAATGAAAGCAAAAGGAAAAAGGAAACCGAACACTTATACAAGCACTTTACTTGCTCAGTAGTAAGACCATATATCTCACATGCTTTTCTGTGAAGTACACCAACAGTTTCCTGATTCAAATGATTTATAAGCAGCATCAGTTCAGTAATACATAGACAGGGTTGAGAAAAAATGATAAAGGGAGGTTGATTAATGAAAAAGAGAAACCAAGTTAAATAATTTTGAAGCTAATCACACCTTTTTGCTTATTCTTATAGAGGACTGATCTCCTTTAGGGATCAAATGCAATTGCAGTCGCAGAGGATATACCTCCACAGTCAATTCAGTTTGAGATAGACCAGAACTTATGACTCTACGTGCCAAGGGGGGACCCCCTCCATACCTAAATCAAGACCACAAATACTTAGCATTCACAACCAAAGTAGATCTTTCATACATATCAAGTAAGATGTGTAGCGTATAAATTGTACATACTATCTCTAAAAGACTCACATTAAATGCATAAAGCAAAATTCTAACAATCACTGTAAAACATCTACTGATCATTATATAAATTATATATAATGAATAAATATATTACAACACCGAGTTGGCCGTAATCTACAAAGAAAGACATATCATACTTCTCTTCTAGTATAACAAAGAGAGCTCTGGGCTACTTATACTAATTCCAGCTATACACAACATGTGGTGTATAAGTTAATGGCTGATAATCTACAAAAATCTAGAAGGCTTTATCCCCTTCTGTACCTCATATACATCCACTGACGTGTAAGTGTCAAAATCAAGAGTTTAATTGTCAATGTTAATGAATCAGCCACGCCCCACGGGACGTTGAACCCGCTTACACTCCAAATGGGGTTCCGGCCTACAAAAACTTTAAGGGCCTTAAAGTATGCACTCGCCACAGATTCATGTACTGGGCTTTCCGTCACAGAGACAGAGACACCACAAACATCCTAGCAGAAAAATGAAAAGGACTGACATCCAACCCGGTGACCCGACCCAACAGTTTATCAGTTGCAGGTAAAAAAGGTTAACGCTTTCTCTCCATAGCATTAAACATATATCCACTAACAAACAACTGGACCCACATCTGAAATATTGAACAAATGAATTTTCAACTGAAATTTTACATAGAGATACCACAGGCTCCACATGAATGCCACAGCCATATTCACCATATGGCAAATCATAAGACGTCTAGCTCGCTTCAGATTCGTGCCCTCTTAGTTTCCTTAATTAAATTCATTGGTACTGATGCTTTCATCATATTAATACATTTATACTTATCTCAGTATATCATATTCGAGATGAAATAAGGCTTAAGAATCACAAACTTATACACTGCTGTAAACTAGAGTAATAATCAATCGCATCACACGTTTACATATCACAAAAATCAAAAATAAGACAATCACTAATAACAACTCAAGAATCCAACTCACCACGCATGTAATTGATTCCAAACCGCTTTAGGAAGCAATATATAATCCGTGCCTTCTACTAACCCATCACGGAGTTCAGCACATAAACCAGCATCTTTTGCAGTTACACGGTTAATTAAATCGTAATTATTAATACCATTAGGTCTTTCCAAATCCGAAAATCCATTATTTTCCACGACTGCCTCGCTTTGGTTCACGTATCCCAGCCAGGTATGCCACCATCTATCACATCACAATGTAATCAAACACAAAATTCACATTCATCAGCACTACAATTAAACACATATTCAAAAAAACCTTAGAAATTAAAAAAAAACACACAATATAATTGATCAATTAACATGGTTTTACAATTAACAAAATCGAAATTGACATTGAAATCTCTGTAAAACCCTAGGCATTAAAAAATGTCAAATTCAAAATTTAAAGATATAGATACATTTACCGATATTAAACATATACATATATAGAGCAACAATATATACGTGTGTGTGTGTGTGTGAAGACTGACTTGTGAGTGAGAAGATAGAACACATCGCCGTCTTTAGTGAGAGATTCGGCGGCAATAGAGATGTCTCTGATAGCAAGCCTTTCTTTCTCCGGCGATAAATTAGATGATAAATTAGACGTACTCTTCTTCATCTCTCTCTATCTCCCTCTGTCTCTCTAATCTCTCTCCTTTCTAATCTCTCTCTCTCTCTCGCAATATCTCTCTTTAAACTAACAGTTCTTTTCTCACCGGCAACTCAAGTGAAAGAGGGGTTGGGTTTTACTGCCCCCTTTTAGCTGTTCTTTTTGCATTTGACACGTATTTTTCAATTACATAAAACAATAAAACAAATATTCCGCATATAAACATAGCTTCTAAATTTTGAAAGAAATATACAATTATACAAATAAATATAGCTTCTAATTTTTGAAAGAAATTTGCATTTATTTTATTCACATACACATAAAATATAATATAAATATATAATGTTCACTATTTCATTCATTTTTTTGAAATGTAAATTTATGCAAATTTGTGTCTAGAACAACTTTTTTTAACGCATTGTATTATATAAATAAACTAGTTTACTAAGCCGCGCTTTGCAGCGGCGTTATAAAATTTTTCAAAAATATTCTTCCAACTGCATATTTAATTAATAAAATAAATAATAATATTTCTCGCATAACTTTAAGATTTTCTTTAAATTATTCGTTTCATCTTTCTCATTCACATACATTCAAATACATTCTGAATAAATATATAGAAGGATTATTGTTTAATATTTTTATTATTTTAATATTATCTCAAATATTATTATATTTATCATCAATATTTATTTTTCACAAAATTAAAACCCAACTTCTATTTGAAAAATACAAAATATAACACTAATATTAAATTTTAACAGATTACACACTCCTCTTGTTGAACCATTCTCTTGTTGAATACGTTTCTCCTTAGTCGATGTTCACGAAATTTGACAGATAAACTGTTTTACGGGCAAATATTTTTGTCATATCTCGAATATGTTAAAAAATTTAGCTATATATTTTTGTTATAAATTCAATTTTTTATTCTCTATAAATTTGAATGTCTTTGCAATTTTGAATATGTAATTTTATTCGAAGAAAAATAGTAGAAAACAATTGAGATGACTATTTGATATGTGGTGAAAGTTTAGGAAAACTTGAATAATTTGACTTGAAGAGAAAAGTTATGAGAATATAAATATGATAATCTGATTTAAGAATAAAATATAATAATTTAATTTGAAAAGAAAGTTCATGAGAGTTTTTATATGATAGCTTGAGCTGAAAACTAATTTAAGAAAAATAAATCGAGGCGATCAGAGAAGCGCCACCTCGGCTCACCTTTTATCCTTTGTATTATTTAAGTTTTTAAATTTTAACTTAAATTAAAATTTTAATATAATATTAAGATGAAATATTTAGTTTCCTATATTAATAAGTTTTATTGATAAATAAAAAATTTAGGTGAATATTAAAATTTTATATGTAGTTTCCTCTATTAAAAAATATTTTAAAGACAAAAATATTAAAATTGCGTATTTTGTTTCCGCCATTATTCTTGTTTTAAAAGACAATTAAGATATGTTCTAGTTTTTAGTATTATTAATTAAAAAATTTGAGAAAACTAAAAAAATTGATCGAGACGATTTGAGAGCATCCGTTGTCCTTTCTTCTCCTTTATTTATATAAGTATATTGATTGATTTTCAAAAAATTCGGTCCAACTCAATTTTTAAAAACTAAAATTTCGTAAAACTCAAACAAAATTTGGAACCAAGGACTTTTCTGCGCATCTTTGCTACCGTTCAATATGCATATGCTTGCACGGTTGCACCTCGTATTTGTTTAACCTGCAAAAGCATATAACCCATGTGTCAGACATTCTATTATGACGAAAGTTTCATGGATCTTTATAGATGTATTTATTTTTGTTATTGTGTTTCTAGAATTACTTATTCAAATTTTGAAATTAAATTCGCTTGGCACACAAGATTAATCATAAATTTGCAATTACTTTTATTATAATAATTAACACATAAATATAAATTTAGACTTTTCTTTCCTATAAATTCGAGTATGTTCACATTAATACTATTGGGATCAATTTTTAGAATCTACCAGTAAGTTACTATGATATAATTTATAGTCATATTAAACCTAAGTTCCATCTTGACATAAAAAAATTAAGAAAGAATATTGAATTTACCTCTTCATGTTTCAGATTTCAAATACACAACCTAGTTACATACACGTACAATCAAAGAAAAGAGAAGCAAAATCAAAATGTAATATAAGAAAAAAGACATTGGCATACATTCAATAAATTTATTTATAGGCATGTTGAAAATAAAAAAGATCAAAAATTGATGTAAACAATTGAACCTAAGATTTTGAGGAAATTAAATTCAATTAGACTATGTAAAGACGATATTGAATGACCAAGTTTAATATTTAATTAACATTACAATATACAGTCCATAACTCCATATAGTAACATGATACCTTGCATGTTCAATTCCTCAAAATCTTCGATAAATTAAAGAACCAGTAATTCTCCAAAGTACCTGTAGAAATAAAAGAAACATATATTAACACACTTACAAACTTCATAACAAAACTCCTGACCAAAAAAAAACTTCATTACAAAACTTTACGTCATAATATGTAACTGAAAAATCAAATTGTAAAACCGAGGCGTGCAGTGATGCAATTGTGTTGTTTTTTAAGGTGGAAATCGCTTTATATAGTATTATAGATTTTGAATGTATATAAGGAAATATCAATTTTTATGAAAGAAATATGACTGCCTTTAATAAAAGTTGTATAATTATAGACTTTTCAAAATTCAAACATAAATAAGGAAATTTAAATATTAATGAATTAAATGGATGAGCTCATCTTTTATAATATATAAAGATTAGATTTGTATATTAGTAAAGATTTTTTAAAGCAAAAAATATTATAATTATATATTTAATTTCTTCCATTAATAAAAATTTAAAAGGTAATTAAAAAATTTTCTATATAAAGAACGTTTCAGAGATTACTAACATTGTATACTTAATTTCCTTTTCTCAAGCAAGATAAGATAACTCAAGTGGTGAGATCTTATCTCTTGTCGCAAGTGGTAAGATCTTATCTATTGTCGTCCCATTTTCTGGGTTCGATTCTCGCTTACCCCAATATATGTGAGAACAGATACTCATTTGAGATTTTTTCTAATCTTTGGTAGTTTCCTCCATTGGTAAATATTTAAAAGGCAATCGAAAGATTATTAATTCAAAAATTTGAGGATTTGTAGAGGACATGTGAGAGATTACTAATATAGTATACTTAGTTTCCTTAATTAGTAAAGATTTAAAAGATAATTGAAATTTTTTTAAAAAAAATTTGAGGATTTGAGAGACGCCACCTCACCGTCTCCGTCTTCTCCTTTATATAAGTATATATCTCCTCTGTTAGTAAAGATTTTTAAAGATAAGAATATTATAATTGTATATTTAGTTTCCTACATTAGTAAACATTTAAAAGACAATTGAGATTTTTTCTATATTTTGGTATTATTAATTCAAAAAATTGAGAAAATTAGAAAAATAGAAATTCAAAAAATTGAGAAAATTAGAAAAATAGAACGAAGCGATTTGAGAGACGCCACCTCACCGCCTCCGTCTTCTCCTTTATATAAGTATATTGACTAGTTGAAAAAGCCGCGCTTCGCGGCGGGATCATAATTTTTTTTTAAAATTCTATCAATTAAATTACAAAAATTACTCTGTATTCTCTAATAAGTCGTACTCCCGTGAAACACTTTTCCTTTTTAATATCAAAATCTCAAATTTAATATATTGAATAAATGTGTTATATATTAATTTGCATGTTACCATACTTTTTTTTAATGAGTCGCTCTCTCGTTAGAAAAAAAAATACATTTATTAATTAAATTACTCGTTACTCTCTAATATCGTTCTCCCGTGAAACACACTTTTCTTTTTAGGATCAAAATCCCAAATTTAATATATTGAATATATACTTGTCTTATATATTAATATTTATATTAACATGCTCATTTCAAATGAGTCACTCTTTCGTTGAAAAAATACCTAAATAAATTCACGATCTTATTTTACTTCCAATAACAAATTTAACTATATGTTTTTCCTATAGTTTCTATAGTTTGAACTCTTCTCCTTTATAAATTCGCAAACTTATTCTACTTCGAATATAACTTTTAATTATGTCTACAAACACCTATTTTACTTCTAATAAAACTTTTAATTGTATGTATTTTTTATAAATTTGAACTATTCTCCTCTATAAAATTCGAACATCTATTCTATTTTCAATAAAACTTCTAATTTTATGGCTTACCTATAAATTCGAACCATCCTCCTTTATAAATTTGAACATCTACTCTACTTCAAAGAGAACTTTATTTATATGTCTTCTCTATAAATTCGAACTCTTCTCCTCTATAACTTCGAACAAATATTTTACTTCTAATATGCTAAAAAATATTTTTTTGATTTATTAGTATTTAAAATTGCAAACTGTTAGATATGAATATCACTAGGAAACTAGACAGAGGTGGGGGTGAATGGATAGTTTGAATGTTTTTCGTTTTCTTGAAACTTAAAAGCTGAGTTAGATTGTGTAGTATGAAAATGCAGAAATAAAATAAACAGAACACACACAATCACTTTAATCTACTTTGTATAAAGTAAATCAAATACTACAGCTTCCAAAATTTCACAAGTGAAATTCTGGCTTCTAAACAAGAACAGTGTTTTTTTGTTTTCTTACAGAGAAAAGAGTGCTTGGATAATTCTATGTGTATCTCCCTCACAGCTAACTATAGGGTGTGCACAATATATATATTACCTATACAAACTAGAATGATATCATTACCATGCTTCTTGAAGAATTGAGTTTTATCTATTGTCCCTCTTGTGAATTGATGCTCAAGAAGAAATTGAGAAAGAGTTTCATACCAAGCTCTAGGTGCCTGTTTGAGACCATAGAGTGCCTTGAGCAATCTGTACACAAAGTCTGAAAATTCTTCATTCTCAAGGCCAGGAGGTTGGGACACATATACTTCTTCAGCAAGATCACCATTGAGAAAAGCACTTTTCACATCCATTTGATACACCTTGAAGTCTGAATGAGCTGCAAAAGCCAGAAAAATTCTGATGGCCTCCAGTCTAGCTACAGGTGCAAATGTCTCATCATAATCAATGTCTTCTTGTTGACAATATCCTTTAGCAACCAACCTTGCTTTGTTTCTCACAACCACACCTTCTTCATCCATTTTGTTCCTGAATACCCATTTGGTTTCAATGACATTCTTATCTTCAGGAGGTGGTACTAATTCCCAAACTTTGTTCTTCTCAAATTGATTCAATTCTTTTTGCATGGCAACAATCCAGTCAGAATGCTTCAAAACTTCTTCAATTACCTTTGGTTCTTCCTGTGACAGAAAGCAGCTGTACAAACATGTATTCATTGTAGCTCTCCTTATTCTAACGCCCTCACTAGGATCACCAATGATTTGTTCCCTAGTGTGGGCTCTGTCCCATTTTCTTGTATGACCCTGTTCATCTCCTTGGTTTGACTCAGGGTCATTTTGATCACCAACATTGGAATTCTCTTCTTCTCCCCCTGTGTTAGTTTTCCCTTGCACAGGTGTTTGAAGGTGATCATCAACTTCATTTATTTCATCATGAGGAACAGTTAGAACATGTGTCTCATCTTCACTTTCAGAATCTTCAAGATATCCTTGATTTTCAAATCTCAATGGCACACTGTCTTTTTCACTTGTTGCAAGTCCAGGGAATTTCTTGTCATCAAAAGTAACATCCATACTTTCCATCACTTTGTGTTGCTCAGGTACAAACACTCTGTATGTTGTCCTTTCCAGAGAGTATCCAATGAAGATACCTTCAAATGCCTTAGCATCAAATTTTCCAACATGCTCAGATGTATCTTTCATCACAAAACACTTGCTTCAAACACATGAAGATGCTTGAAGGATGCTCTTTTTCCAATCATCAAAGAGTAATAAGTTTTTCCAGACCTCTTATTGATCAATGTTCTATTTTGCACATAGCATGTTGTGTTAACAGCATCAGCCCAAAAGCTAGTAGGTAGCTTTGCATCCAACAACATTGTTCTTGCAGCTTCAATGAGAGTTCTATTCTTTCTTTCCACCACTCCATTTTGCTGTGGAGTTCTAGGAGCTGAAAATTGTTGAGAGATGCCCTTGTCTTTGCAGAACTCATACAATGTGGAATTTCTAAATCCAGTTCCATTATCACTTCTCAAAGGAACCACAGAGGAACCAGTGCTTTGTGCTTCTCTATCAACTCTCTTGATATGCTCTATAATGACTTGATGAGCTTCATCCTTGGAAAATAGGATTCCACCCAAGTGTGTCTTGAATAGTCATCAACCATAACTAGAGCATATTTCTTCTTGGAAAGGGACATTACATTTACAGGGCCAAATAGGTCCATGTGAATTAATTACAAAGGTTTTGAGTTTGAGTTGAGCAATTTGTTCTTGTGACTTGACCTTTTCATCTTCCCTCTTTGAAATGCTTCACAAGCTCCATCTTGAACAAATTCCAAAGCAGGCATGTCTCAGATGAGTTCTCTCTTTGCTAGAGAATTCATTGCCTTGACATTCAAGTGAGACAGTTTCTTGTGACATAGCCAGAATTCTTCATTTGTGGCTTTTGTGTAGAAACAACAAATTTCACCCTTGTCTGCAGCCTTTAGATTAGCCACAAACAAGCTTCCTTTCTTTACACCAGTTAAAACAATTTCACCACTTCCTCTTTTAGAGATTAGACATTGATCTTCAACAAATTCCACTTTGAATCCCCTATTGGTGAATTGTCCAATACTCAAGAGATTGTGCTTCAGTCCTTCAACAAATGCCACATCTTCAATTATGACATTTCCAGATTCAACACTGTCATATCCCATTGTATAATCAATATTGTCATTTCCAAAGGTTACTGATGGGCCAGCCTTCTTCTCAAAATGTGATAGCAGGGCTATATCACCAGTCATGTGACTTGAGCATCCACTGTCCAAGATCCATATGACTCTTTTATTCATGTTGCCCTGCATTCACAAAATGACTAAGGTGTTTTTGGTACCCACACTTGGTAGGGTCCAGTTGATTTAGAAACATTTTTGTAATTGATTCTTCTATCATAATCAGCATTCTTCACAGTAGGAGACTTCACTGTGTCATGAAGTCTTTACCCTTTCAACCTTGATTGGGGATCCTGTCATGTGAGTGTGCATATGTGTGTGTGATTCACATGATTGTGCAGAGTCAAATTTTTGCTTCAAAGATAAGCAATTAGCAATCACAGTCACATAGCATGTCATGCAGTTAGATTTACCACAGAAAGAATCATGGATATCATTCATGCCAACAGAATGGTTGCTCAGATTATCAACTTCATTGTTAACAGATTTATTACACTTATGAGTCAAATGATTAACATATAAGCATTTTTGACATTGTTTCCTAGGAGCATTTGGCACATAAGCATAACTGTTACCCTTGTTGACACCTACTTTTCCATTCATGTTTTGTTTCTTTTTCTTAACAACTTCCTTAGTGATCTTAGGACTCTTGATAAGCTTTTTTTGGTTTCTTTCTGATTGACAGATTTAGGAGAGGAAGAAGTGTCTTTAGTAGCCTCATCTTCATCAAACTCAACAACACTCTTTTTGAAAATGGGCTCTTTGACACCTGACAAGATAGTTGGGGCATTTTTGTTTACAAAAGGTTATTTTCCCTTGCCCTTAGCCTTCTTCCTTCCCTTGTCATTCTCATAATCAAAACCAATTCCAGCCTTAATGTCTTCAGTGTGTTCCTTGTGATAGGCTTGAACAAGATCAGCTGAGTTTCTATAGCTTCTTATCTTTAATTCATTTTCAACAATTTGTTCAGCACAAACAACTTTATTCTTAAGATACTCAACCTCCTTTTTCAAGACATCAAGGTTCACAACCATTAACTCAAGTTCCTCATTCTTTTCTGTAAGTTCAATGTTCTTAGCAATTAGCCTATCAATTTCTTCATTAGAAACTAACATACTAGTGTGAATGTTAAACATCTTTGTACCCATATCTTCAACAGTTTGCTTGTATTGAGAGGGAGTCATTTCAAGAGAAGTAAGAATAGGTACCTGATATGAAGAATCACCATCATCAGAAAAAGCCATCAAGGCATAGTTTACATACTCCTGTTCTTCTTCTTCATCAGAATCATCCCAGCATTTTCCCTCTGCAATAAAAGCTTTGCCCTGCTGTTTCTTGAGTAGAGCTTCATACTTTGCTTCAAGTTCTAAGTATGTTTTGTCCTTCTTGACTTGCTTGGGCTTCTTGCACTCTGTAGCAAAGTGCCCAAGTTCATTACAGTTGTAGCATCTTATCTTTGACCTATCCACACTTCTAGTTTTGTAACCTCCCTTTGCAACACCAACAGTTCATTTCCCTTTGTTGAAGGTGTTTGAGCCACTTGATCCACCAGCACCACTAGCATTAAACTTTGACTTAAATGGCTGCTTCCTTTTGAATCTTATATTAGGATACCTCCTAGCCATATAAGCAAAAGATTTGTTCTCAATTTGATCCAGTTCATCTGTGCTATAGAAGTCATCTTCTTCAGGCAAGTCATAAGTGACTTGAGGTTCTTCAACAGTTTCCTCAACATCTAGTTCTTCAACCTTAGTTTGACTAACTTTCACAACTTCCAACCTTTGGCTTAGATTATCAGCAATGAGGGCACATGATGTGTTGGCCATTACACCTTGCTTTGCCTGAATGGATCTTTTCTGAAACAGCTCCAGTTCATATGTTTTTAGCACACCATATAACACATCAAAGCCAATCTTAGTTAGATCTCTTTCCATGAGAGAAGAGATCCTTGGCTCCAAATGATTTGGAAGAGTCAATAAGAACTTCTTGTTAAACTCTTCAGTTTCATAGTGTTTGTCATAGAGCTTAAGATCATTTATCAACCTGTTGAACCTTTCAAACACTTCTGTGATGCCCTCTTTTGGCTGAGCCATTAAGGCTTCATACTGAGAAACAAGAATCTGTTTCTTGTTTTTCCTTACTTCAGGTGTTCCTTCACATAACACTTCAATGAGATCCCACATCTTCTTAGCACTACTACAATGAGCAATAGTGCCATACATGCTAAGATCCATAGATTCACAAATAATGAGTTGGAGATTTCCATCTAGAGCCACTTTCTCTTTTTCAGGATCAGTGTATTTGGAAGGATCTTTAGGCTCATGATGTCGTGGTATTTTCTCAGTACCAACCGTTGATTCAGCAATTTCAATCATTGGAATGAAGGGACCATGTTTTAGGATGTCTAAATACATGGGGTTTGAAGCTTTGATGAACAACAACATCTTCTTCTTCCATAGATTGTAGTGTTCCTTGTTAAAGGGAAGAATCTTGATACTGTTTAGTTTCCGTGAACTCATTCTTGATCTTTTTCTGTTTGTATATCAACAGCCTGCTCTGATACCACTTGTTAGATAGGAATATCACTAGCAAACTAGACAGAGGGGGGGGGGGGGTGAATGGATAGTTTGAATGTTTTTCGTTTTCTTGAAACTTAAAAGCTGAGTTAGATTGTGTAGTATGAAAATGCGGAAATAAAATAAACAGAACACACACAATCACTTTAATCTACTTTGTATAAAGTAAATCAAATACTACAGCTTCCAAAATTTCACAAGTGAAATTCTGGCTTCTAAACAAGAACAGTGTTTTCTTGTTTTCTTACAGAGAAAAGAGTGCTTGGATAATTCTATGTGTATCTCTCTCACAGCTAACTATAGGGTGTGCACAATATATATATATTACCTATACAAACTAGTGCACACACCTATTTACACAGCTACTCTTAACTATAACTCCAACTTGTTCTTCCATAAGAGGTTAACTGTGTCAGGAAGGACCACTTGCTTTATGTCCTTTCCAGTTTCTGTAGCTGCTTGTCTCTATTCCTTCTCTCCAAGTTTTGCTGTAGATTTGTCATCTGTCTTTGGACCACCTAACTATAACAGATGCTTCAGTATTTGTCTCCTTGAACTTTGATTCTGTACCTTGATTTGTCTTGTTATAAATCGCCTAAGTGTTGACATCGTGAACTCCAACATACTCCTTATCCTGTGACTTGTCGACATAGAGCATTTGTGACTTTGCTATATGAGGACTTTGCTATGTGGGTATTTTAGGAGTATGCGATATGACATATTTCTAACTTCACGATATGGCCTTTTGAGGACTTCACGATATAGCCTTTTTGAGGACTTCACGATATAGCCTTTTTGAGGACTTCACGATCTAGTACATTTCAGACTTTGCGATCTCAACACTTCACGACATGTGCCTTGAAGACTTCACGACATAGTTCATTTTGGACTATACAATCTCAATACTTCACGACATGGATTTTGTGGACTTCACGACATAGCTCATTCTGACTTCACGACATGGGGACTTAGACAAATTTCTGCAACTTATTTCTTCAAGGCCTTATTCACATCCTGCTGCATGAACAATTTGAACTTCTACCAGGACAATTATTTCATGGCCTATGTACATTCTAGGTGCAAGAAACTTACTAAGCTCATTATAAACTTGAGCATATAGAATAAAGCTAAGTACATGAAAATAAGACAAGTACAATCGAGACCTATACTATATCCCAGTGATAAACTTCACTAGGTCATGTAGAGTGACATAGTCACAAGGTGTAGGCTTGTTAATAGTGGTATTCAGACATGCCTTGAGCCTAACACAAACCTTTAGAAAAATTAGAAAAATAGATTGAGACGATTGTAGAGACGCCACCTCACCTCCCGCGTATTCTCCTTTATATATATATATATATATTGAAGACCACATTTTCTTATGATCCTCAAAAAATGTGTTAAGTACAAGTCACGGGTTGCCCCCAAGGTCACTATAATTGCCATCACAAGACAATAACAACAACTATAACAGCTAATACGCTAAACAAAGCATTAAGCTAAATGTTGGACTCGAGATAGTAGAAGATGCGTGTTGAGGATGGTAGAAGGTCTATCCTTTTGCTGAGCCAAGTTGATGATTTAACCCTGCATGATACAGAAAGACTGTATAATACGAATAAGTTGTTCTGGACTAAGAGTGTCACATCCATGGACCCTTTAATTCATTTGTCGCCATATCTAGTGTTAGGATTTATGGGTGATAGCTATGAGACAACTTAACTAGATACTTTAATTGCTTAATTCTTATTAAGTATGAACATACTGTCACAGCCAGAGTATGTCTTTGTAACCGTTTTATTCAGTACAAATAAGATTCTAGTGCATCTTGGTAGAAGTTCATTTATTTGTTCAAGCCTCAAGAAGTACTCAAGATGAACAACGGAAATAAAGATTATTGTCACAGCGCTGACAGTAAGGTTACTTGTAGACAACATGTTGCGAGTCACGACAGTATATTCACTCTGACAGCAACATTGGCGGAAGCCCTCTGACAACAACTTTACCTTAGCCTGACAGCAAGCTTGGAAATCCTGACAGCATCTTTAGCGGGGATTTCTTACTGTCACTAAAAGCACACTTCTGTGATAGCAAGCTTTGCCATCAGGATACTGTCATGAAGGGATAAACAACCCAGTCAAACTCGTGACAATTTGGATGTTCAAGAAACAGATGTGTCGCAGTATCCCAACACTGTAACAGGTCTGCAAGACTACGACTGAAGCTTGAGAGGTCACATGACAAAGCTCACCAATTCCAGAGTATGACAAATCTACATCTACTGAATTGTGTTAGCTTAAAATAGAATGTTTCTAGATTGCTTTGTAATGTATTGATAAGTTGTCTGTATAGCAATTTAGGAAACAATCACGGGCAGGCAAATTGTAAGAAGCTGCCACTTGAAAATGACAACAGCTTCACAAGACCCGTGATTGAAAGTGATAGATTTAGCCTTCTTAGTCTATCTCTCAATTCATTCTGTAAAACAACTCGAGAAACTGAAGCTCAAGAAACAAACATTTTCTTGAGGTTGTAGCAACCCATTGCAAAATAAATAAAACATTTATTTTGTGAGAATTACTCGTGTGTCTACTTGTGTTTGCATATGATAAACTGATAATCCTTAATCTTGGTTTTAGTTGTTGAAACGTAGATTGAGTTTTATCAGTATTGCATTCAACCCCCCCCCCCCTTCTGCAATAGTCAAGGACCAACAACTGGTATCAGAGCAGACAGATTGTTTAACAAATCTGAGATCATGACAAGTATGCAGAAGTCAAGTAGCATAAAAATTCTAGCTTTTGATAAGGAGAGCTACAATGTATGGAAAAGAAAAATCATGTTGTTTATCAAAGCTGCGAATCCATTATACTTGGGTATCCTCCAGAATGGTCCCTTCGTACCACATAAAGAAATTGAAGCCTCAACTGTAGATGGTGTTCTTGTTCCAGCATATTGGGTCAACAAATTACCTTCGGAGTTTCTGGAGCCAGAAAAGGAGAAGGTAGCCCTTGATGATTACTTGCAATGCATCCTACTGGATGCCCTCACTTTGGACAAAGCCATGTGTGGGAATGTTATTGGGTGCTCATCAGCCAAAGATATGTGGAACAAGATCGAGCTACTGTGTGAAGGAAGTGAAGAAGTGAAAGACAAACAGAGACAAATCCTTATCTCACAGTACGAAGCCTTCATGGCAAAGTCAGGAGAAGACCTAACAACAATGTTTGAGAGGTTTAGTAAACTTATGACTGAGCTACAGATTCATGGCAAGTACTATAATAGAAAGGAATTAAATGTCAAGTTCTTGCTCACACTTCCTGAGCATCTTGAGCACAAAGTCACTGCCATAAGAGAAGGAAGAAATCTGAACAATATATCTCTTGAAACTCTATATGGTGTGCTTAAATCATATGAGCTTGAGTTTTTCCAGAAAAGAGCTATTCTAGCTGGATCCAGAGGAAAGATGGCTAATATGTCAGGTGCTCTAGTGGCTCATGTGCCAAGAATCACTCAACCTAGTGAAGAAGCTCAAATCACTCAACCTGCTTCAGTACCCTCTCTAACTCTCTTAAGATCGAAGAGGTTGTGGATGATGAGGAGAAAGTTGTACTGCAGATAACTGATGTTGAGGATGAAGACTTCTACTCCTTAAAAGAAATGGAAAAGATGGATAATCCAACCATGGCTTACATGGCTAAGAAATTCAAGAATATAAGGTTCAAGAGAAACAAGCCATATAAGTCTCAAGGTCAAACATCAAGGTTCAGCAAAGGGAACTTCTCCAAAGTTGAAGGTGGTGCCACAAGAGGTGGATACAAAACAGGGATGGTGGACAGATCCAAGTTTATGTGTTACAACTGCAATGAGCTTGGTCATTTTGCTACAGAGTGCAGAAGACCAAAGCAGAATCAGAGGATGGATAAAGGGTCAAGTGGACATTTCAAGAAAGGACAGGGACAGGCCTATGTGGCTGAAAAAAAGTGCTGGGATGATTCTGATGATGAAGAGGAAGAGGAATATGTGAATTTAGCACTCATGGCTAAATCTGAAGAGGCCTCCTCTAACTCTCCAAGTCAGGTACCCTCACTAGTCTTACTTGATATGTCTAAAGATGAATACAAGCAAACTGTTGAGGAATTGAGTGCAGAGATGTTTCATTTTCATACTAGTTTAACTGCAGCTAATGAAGAAATTGCTAGGTTAACTAAATTGAATGATGAACTCACTTCTGAAAATGATTTGCTTTTGTTAAAGACCAATCGTTTAGAATCTTTAACACATGAGAATGCTAAACTGAAAAATGAGTTAGTCTGTGCTAAAGAAATTGAGGAGTTTCTAAGGAAAGAAATTAGTGAAAATGAATTCAAGATTAAAGCCTATAGAAACTCATCCAAACAACTTCAAGATTATCATGAGAAACACACAGAGGATCAAAAGGTAGTAATATGTTTTGAATATGGCAAAAGACCTGGTAAGGAAATTGTTAGTCAGGATTGTTCAACCGATGCTACTGTCAAACCTCATATCCTCAAGAAACTCAACAAACCAATTTTTAAACCTTCTGAACTGGAGTTTGATGAGGAAGCCATGCTCATCAAGCAACAACTTGATGATGAGGATGAAGGTACTGACAGTACAACAGTTGGCGGAAAAGATACTATCAAAATCCCCAAGACATTAACTTTGACAAACAATCTGACAGAGTGTTCTAAAGATGCTGTCAATAATGGCAAGATAGTATCTTCCAAAGATACTGTCAAGAGAGCTTCAAAGACAACAACTTCCAAACCTAATGTCAAGACAGAGGGTATGAAAGGTACTGTCAAGAAAAGCTCGACAGCAACTTCAAAACATCCTGATGACACAGTTACCTACAAGTCTAGAAACAAGAATGGCAAGTTAGGAAATGGCAATGCAAATGATCCTAGAAAACTATGAAATAATTGTGGCTCTTCATATCACTTAACTCATGTTTGTAAGAAACCAAAAGAGGTCAAGAACAATGTGACCCTGCTAGATGGTAACTTACACAGAACCCCCATTATGCATAGACCTATGGTAATATGTAATAACATTGATTGTATGCCATGCAAGATAACTGCCATGAGTACTTGTTTTAATCTGCCTATTTCTTCTACTGAACAATGTACCTACTTGCAAACTGTTGAGACTTCTGAGCCTACTGGAAACAGTAAGAAGGCCTCATCCACTAAGAAGAAGACCAAGTCTAATTCTAAAGATAAGTGGGTGAAGAAAGGAGTCCAACAGAAGATTCCTGATGTGATGTTTAAAGTTGAAAATGATGATTATGCTTGTGATACTGAAGTGACTGGACCCAACAAGGATTGGGTACCATATGCCTCTTAAATACAATTTGTCTTGTAGGGTAAGAATAAGGAGCAGGTCACTTGGATCATTGACAGTGGCTGCTCTAGACACATGACTGGTGATAAAGCCCTGTTATCACAGTTTGTAGAGAAAGCTGGCCCAATCATAACCTTTGGAGACAACAGCAAGGGTTACACAGTGGGATATGGCTGTTTGGAAATTGGAAATGTTGTCATAAATGATATTGCACTTGTTGATGGATTGAAGCACAACCTGCTCAGTGTCAGCCAATTCAGTAACAGGGGATTCAAGGTTGATTTTGACATGATGGTGTGCAACATTTATCACAAAAAGGATGGAAGCCTTTCTTTGAAAGGAGTAAGAAAAGGAAGCATGTTTGTTGCTGACCTAAGCTCAACAAAGAAAGATAAGATTTACTGTTTCTACAGTAAAGCTACTGTTGGTGATAGTATGCTTTGGCACAGGAAACTCTCACACCTCAACTTCAAAACAATGAATATGCTGATGAAGAAGGAACTAGTGAGAGGACTACCTCAACAAGAATTCTGTCAAGAAGGACTGTGTGAGGACTATCAAATGGGAAAATTGAGAAGAGCTGTGCACAAGTCAAAGCAAATCAACACCAACACTGAACCACTCAAACTAATTCACATGGATCTCTTTGGACCAGTCAATGTTCCATCATTAGACAGGAAGAGATAAGCATTAGTTATGGTGGATGACTATTCTAGGTATACTTGGGTGAAGTATCTAGAATCAAAAGATGAAGCAGCTCAAGTTATCATTGATCACTTAAGAGTTCTTAACAGAACTCCAAATGCTAAAGTTCAAACACTAAGAAGTGACAATGGCACTGAGTTCAGAAATGCCACACTTGGTAATTTCTGTAAAGATGAAGGAATTGTACAACAATTTTCTGCTGCAAGGACTCCTCAGCAGAATGGAGTTGTAGAAAGGAAGAACAGGACTCTCATTGAAGCTACCAGAACTATGCTTCATGATGCAAAGTTACCTACATACTTCTGGGCAGAAGCTATCAACACAGCCTGCTACACACAGAACAGAACCTTGATCAACAAGACTCATGGGAACACTCCTTACTATCTGCTCAATGGAAAGAAACCTACTGTCAAGTATTTTCATGTGTTTGGAAGCAAATGTTTCATAATGAAAGACAACCATGAAAAGAAAGGAAAGTTTGACACCAAAGCTTATGAAGGAATTTTCATGGGGTATGCTTTAGAAAGGACTGCCTGCAGAGTCTATCTTTTGGAACACAGAATCATTGATGAAAGTGTGAATGTCACATTTGATGAAACCAAGTTTCCTGGACTGCATGAAGAAGGTCAAATGCAGACTCTTAGGTTTGAGAATCAAGGATACTTGGAGGAAGAAGAAGTTGTTGATGAAGAACCGACTTTCACTCAAACTGTTGAAACAAAAAAGGATGCTGTCATTGAAGAGTATGTCAATCAAACTCCAGCCCAGTCATAGACCATCACATGAAATACTCAAATTGACGGTAACTCTGGAGACATTGAAGAAAATGGTGGAGACAATTGCCCTGGTGAAGATTCAGTTCCTCAACTTGAAGTTACTGTCTCAAATCAAACAAGAAGCTTACCCAAAACCACTAGGTGGAACAGGAATCACTCAAATGATCTAATAATTGGAGATCCCTCTTCTGGGGTGAGGACCAGGAACAATGTTTCTGCTGACAGCATGTTTTCTTGTTTTCTATCTCAAATGGAGCCTAAAGCAATTGATGAAGCATTGTTGGATTCTGATTGGGTGATTGCTATGCAAGAGGAACTCAACCAGTTTGAAAGAAACAATGTTTGGAAGTTGGTTCCAAGACCTAAAGGAAAGCCAGTTATTGAGACAAAGTGGGTTTTCAGAAACAAGCTGGATGAAAATGGAAATGTGACTAGGAACAAGGCAAGGCTAGTAGCTAAAGGTTACTGTCAACAGGAAGGGATAGATTATGATGAGACATTTGCACCCGTTTCCAGACTTGAAGCTATCAGGATTTTCCTAGCCTTTGCTGCTCACTGTAATTTCAAGGTGTTCCAAATGGATGTCAAAAGTGCTTTTCTAAATGGAGAGTTGGAGGAAGAAGTGTATGTTGAACAGCCACCTGGTTTTGAAGATGTTGAAATGTATGATTTTGTGTACAAGCTGTTCAAGGCACTTTATGGTTTGAAACAAGCTCCAAGAGCATGGTATGATACCCTCTCTGCCTTTCTATTGGAAAATCAGTTTACAAGAGGTGTAGTAGATAAGACCTTATTCTACAAGCATCATGGCAAATACATCATTCTGGTTCAAATTTATGTTGATGATATCATCTTTGGTTCATCAAATGAGAAGCTGTGTGGGAAGTTTTCATCTCTAATGAGAAATAAGTATGAGATGAGCATGATGGGAGAACTGTCATTCTTCCTTGGTTTACAAGTTCTTCAGAGAGATGATGGAATCTTCATTTGTCAAGCAAAATATGTCAAGGAACTTCTCAAGAAGTTCAACTTAGAAGATTCATCACCTGCCAAGACTCCTATCTCTACCTCAACTAGTTTGGATCTAGATTCCAAAGGAAAGAAAGTGGACTCTAGTGCATACAGAGGCATGGTTGGATCCCTTCTTTATCTAACTGCTAGCAGACCTGACATAATGTTTGCTACATGTCTCTGTGCAAGGTTTCAAGCCGATCTAAAAGAGTCACACTTGGTAGCAATCAAGAGAATTTTTAGATACCTTAAGGGCACTCCTAATCTAGGCCTTTGGTATCCTAAAAACACTGGATTTGAGCTAGTGGGGTACTCTGATTCAGACTATGTTGGATGTAGGATTGACAGAAAAGCACTAAAGGAAGCTGTCAATTTCTTGGTGGAAGATTGGTATCCTGGTTCAGTAAAAAGCAACACTCAGTTTCTACATCAACTGCAGAAGCTGAATATATTGCAGCTGGAAGTTGCTGTGCACAAATCTTGTGGGTGAAGAATCAACTGTTGGATTATGGCTTAGTGTTAAATAATATCCCTATCTATTGTGACAACACTAGTGCCATAGCCATCTCAGACAATCCTGTTCAACACTCTAGAACTAAGCACATTGATATCAGACACCATTTCATAAGGGAGCATGTTGAAAGAGGAACTGTGAAGTTGATCTATGTGCCCACAGAAAAGTAACTTACAGACATTTTTACAAAACCACTGGATGAAGCAACCTTTAACAGGTTGGTAAGTGAATTGGGAATGCTAAATCTGGTATGTTAACTTACTAGGTTTTTATGCTTTTATTCAAGTGAAGCTTGTGACAGTAACATCTTCAGAAGTTGCTGTCATGAGAAAAGTTACTGTCTACCTAAGTCTCTATCTGTTTTCGACAGCACGTTTACTTTGACTTGGTTAAATTGAATTTTGTGCTAGTCTCTTACTTGAAAGTTGATTTTTGTATGACACTAACTTGCATGTCTGTTAAAATTGAAATTGGTCAAGGATTCTCCTTAATTGGTCAGTTTTGTCTTGATTGTTGTATTAGTGGTAGACATCACTTAATTGCAATATGTGGAAGTTGTATGGGTATTCCAAACTGTTGACCGTTTACATCCCTCTTAACCTAGTATGCCTATAAAATGAATCTTAGGCCATATTAGTGAATCATTTGGAAAAAGGGTAAAATGGAAAACAAAGTAGGAATTGAGTACATGCCTAAGCCTTGTGGAAGTGAACCCTACAATGAAGAGGTAGAAGCTCTGTTTGATGAGTTATGGGATATCCTTGATGAGGAAGAGGAAAAAGAACTTGCAGCCAAGGCCGCTGAGGAGGCTAAGGTGCAAGAAGAGGAAAAGGAGTTTCAAGCACTCCTCAAGGAAGAAGGAACCTCAGAAGAGAAAGTTAGGGGAGAAGTCCTAGTATTGGTTAAGAAAGATTGTACTGATTAGTAAATCTCACCAATTGTAGCGTTCTCCTTTCTTCACTTAATTAAATCAATAAAACTTCTCTTTCTGCCGTTTCTATTTACTTCCTGTGTGTTGATTAATTGCTTAATTAGTTGAATGTTGTTATGAATGAATAATGAATCAGTAATAACTATTGCAAATGTTTAATTGGTGACTCCTCAGTTAAGTTTTTAATAATAACAGTTTTAATACAAAGTCTTGACAGTGTTGTTTTCCCGTAAAGGTTGTTGTCATCAAGAAAAGTTGTTGTCACGGTTCTTTGACAGCTAACTTCTCGACAGCAGTAAACAACATTCTGTCATGACTTGGAAAAGATACTGTCATATAAGAACTTAACGATGACAGTAAGTTTTGCGCGAAATGTTTCTGTCACGCAAAACATGTTGTCATCACACCAAAGTTACTGACACGGTTGTTTTGAGCGCACAGGTTACTGTCAAATAAGTGGACCGTTAAAATTGGACACACATCCTCCACGAGGAGAGAGAAATCAGCCAGTAACCCACGTGACTGTTAAGTGGGTTAAGACACGATTTCACTTTTCCACTTTGTCAGTTAAACGCTTGAACTTCCCTCTAAATTCATCAAACATCCAACTGTTCTCAAAAAGCAAACACAACACTCACCTTTCTCTTATCTCCAAACAATTCATCTCTTACCTTCTCTCTTCTTCTCTCAAGCAAAACAAATGGCCCCCAAACAATCAATTTCACAAACAGATTTTGCTGGCATCTACTCTTCAAGTGATGCTGGTGAGGGTTTCAAAGGGCTTGTTTATTTCATGAATAAGTCCTATCTTGGGTATGCAATTACCTCCACTCCTGTTCTTGACCTAGACAGGATTGAAAACTTCTGGGAGACAGCCGTTGCTCAAGAAGATGGTGACATCTCCTCCATTCAGTTCAAAATCAAGGAGCACAGCTACTCTCTCACTGTTCAGGGCATCAATGCAGCGTTGAGAATTGTGTTAGAACCAGGAAAGGATTATGCTGAGCTTGCTAATGATAAGACCCTGACGAAGCTCTTCTTGAAGATTGGGTATTCTGGCCCTATTCTTGAAGAGGGAACAACAAAATGGTACCCTTCTGGTGAAATGGACAGGAAATATCTCCGCAAGGAGTGGAGTATGGTGTTTGATGTTATGGTGAAAGTGTTCTCTACCAAGACCACAGGCTAGAATGGAATTCCCACCTACATCAAGAAGCTCACTCACTCTCTTGTTCATGGGTACAAAGTGGATGTTGGAAAGCTGCTCATGGCACACTTCAAGGCTGCCATAGGTAAGAAGGTAAACATCTATCCTCGCTTTTTAATGTTGTGCATCAATTCTTTATGTGACTTTGATGAGAATGCCCCTCATTTGGAGGTGTGCCCTGTACTAAAAAGAAACACTCACACAACTCTCACTTCACAGAATTTGAATGCACATATTCCATTATGTTTCACCAAACACATGGTTGATCAAGTGACTGACCTTGATTTTCCATTACCATCTGGTTTTGATACCTTCACTATTGAGAATGAAGCTGGATTAGACCCAAATTCAGCTAACCCTCATTCTACTCCATACACTCAGCCTAGGTTCTCTAGACTTCCCAAAGTACAGAGACAAGCCTTGCAAGAAACCAGAAAAAGGCCCCTAGAAACTGGTGTTAGTGGTAGTACTGAGAGTCAAGAGGGAGTTCATGCACCTAGTGCAGCAAATAAGGAAGGTAGTCAAACAGAACCCACAGTGGTTCCTCCTGAGCCTAAGAAGAAGAGAGCTAAGAGGACCAAAACCACTGTCAGCCATCCTGCAGTCTCCTAAAAGACTGTATAAGAAAATAGGGAAATAAACTCCTCCCTAGATATGCCTTCTCAACAAGGGACATCTATTAAAATTGGCCTATCTCCCAAGGCAACCTGTAAAGAGTCTGCACAACCTCATGTTCCAACTCATGAGTAGCCTCCACTTGCAGAAACACACATGGAGTCAGGACAATGTGAGGATTTCAATTCCCCTGTTGATGCCTCTCAAGTTACATATGAGAAGCAACCATTATTCTCTTCTCTACTTTCACCTTCTTCCTTCCCTACACATTCACTTGTTTTTTCTCCACAACCTAGAGAGGGGGACAGTCCCAACACTTCAGGGTTTGATCATCCATCTTCTCTCATGGATGAGCCCCCATCAAGTGGTCCACAAGAACCCATTTCTAAAAGTGAGATGGACACCACTCCCTCAAACACTGAGAAAGAGCAAAGTACAACTCTGCTAGAAAATGAAATAGCTAGTACTTTGTTCAATCTCCAAGGAGCATCTTACCTCAGGGAAGATGTTGTCACAGCCCAAGTTGCTGTCAAAGACACTGTGGATGTTGCTGTCACAGGTGATTATGCTGTCATGGACTCAGTTGAAGTTACTGTCACAACCAAACCTGCTGTCCACATTGCAGAGGAACCTACTGTCAATAACATTCATGGCAAAGCTCCTGTCACCTCTACACAACCTGACTTTGATGCTGTACTTCTTGAGGATGTCTCTGATGATGATGTGCCACTATCTCAGTTGTTAAAGGTACATTCTAAACCATCTATTTCATTGGATGTAAGTACTGCTCATACCCATGCATCTAGGATGAGTGAAGGTGTGCAAAAGAAAAGAGAGATAAAGGAAAAGAGAGGTGAGCATCAAAATGAGAGGCAACCAAATGAGCTGGCAAAAGGTGAGGGACTTGAGCATGTCCAGAGTGAAATTGAGGGAGCCACACATGTCCAGGCCTTAGGCCATGAGAGTTCTTTTGTGAGGAGTGATGAGATCACTCAGAAAAACACTGAGAGTGTGAGAACCCCCACAGCCTCCAAGCCCCAATCTTTTCCTTCACCCCCAAGAAGGTTGAGATCAGGTGGCCCCTCTACATCTTCCAGGTTGCAAGCTCTAGAGAACAGGTGTCTGTCCATGGAATCCAAAATTGACAGGTTGTCTACCATGGTGGCCTCTGGATTCTCTGCCATTCAGGAAGCCATTCAGGTGCTATCTGCCAATCTTGATGCTGCCAACTTACCTAAGGGGGAGAAATGGGTAAGATTAGAATCTCAAAAGGCAGAATCAGGAAGGGAAAGCTCTGGAAAAGAAGGTTTCCCCAAACAGGATGTTGCTCAGGGGGAGCCTGTCTCAAAGAAGGCTTCAAGGAGTGAGGGGGAGCCTGCAACTAAAAGAAGATCAGTGCCTGCAAAGAGAAAAAGGGGAACAAAAGGAGATTCAGGAAGTAAGGGGGAGAAAATGCAAGAAGCTGAAAATATCTTTGAATATGAGATAGCTGGAGAAACAGTTCTAATGTCCAAAGAAGCCCTGGAAGCTATGCAAAGGGGTGTTTCTTCCAAGAACCCAATACTACCTCATGTGACTATAAGAGAGCCAACTTCAATTCCAAAGGAGAGTGCTCTTGAAAGCAATTGAGAGAAAAGGAGGAGCAGAACAGGTTGGGAAAAGGGAAAGACAAGATGTCTGAATACATCCTATCAGGAAACACCTGGAGTGAAGGAACCGAGTTCATCCAAGAAGATGCAAATGCCCTAATGGTTGAATACAGGGAAAGTACTCTGAAGAATCATGATGAAGACTTCTACAAGGTAGTTGATGAAGCTATGAAGGAGCCTATCAGAAGATTGAATAACTGCTCAACTTTGCTCAAGGAGAAAATCACCAGTGTATGTGTAAAGATCAATGAAGAAAGGAGGTGGGCTATTGATGTGTACTTAAACACTGGAATATCCATGTTCATTACTATGCAGCTGCTGCAGAGTCTTCCAGCAAGAGTGCTAACAGTAATGAATAACAAAATCACAGCAAACCATACAACCTTCAATGAGATCTTGCATCTGCAAATGCTGAGTCTAATTTCAGAGAAACTCCCAGAAGTCTACACCAATCCATTTTGTGTCTACTATGAAGGTACCACCAAAAGTGGTAGCAAGAGATGTGCATACATGAGTCTAGGAGGCACTTCAACAATGGAGTCAAGGTCAATCTTAAAGGTGTTAAACATGATTCTCAACTCCAAAGCCAACAAGGAAAGAGTTCTTGCTGTCAAAGCAATTTATGACTTGCTGGTAAAAAGGGACAAGGAACTGAGGTCTACTATGAAGAAGATGATCTCCAAAGCAATCTCCAACAGAGCTGAACAAGGAGAGAGTTGCTCCTATGAGGTTCCTCATGATGATGATGATGAGTTGGATGGTAGTGGAGGAACTGGAGAAGCAGGAAATGCTAGTGGAAACACTTCTGGGAATGTTGGATCAAAGTCCCATGAGGAAAATAGAGAAGAAGCTCCTATACAAGAAAAGGAAGATGCTGGAGCAATAGAAGAAGAGGAGTCAGCAATTATTGAAGCTTTGGAAGCAAATATCTTAAGATGTGCTATTGACAGTATAAATGCTGAAAAAGATACTGTCACCAAAGAGACTGTCACAGAAGACACTGTACTCAAGGAAGCTGTCAACAAAGAAGCTGTCACAGAAGAAACTGTCAAGAAAGATACTGTCATGGAGGACACTGTCAACAAAGATGCTGTCAAAGAAGGAATCAAGCCTACTGTCAAGCCAAAGAGGACAAAAACCTTAGCAAGGGCCTGGCTCTCTAGACAGGAACCTGAACCTGAGGAGATTTCAAAAGCAATAAAAGGAAAACACAAGTACTCAGGAAAGGAGAAAGCCACTGGGCTTGGTAGGAAGTTGAGAATCCTATCCAATCAAAACTCTATAGCTCTCTGGATCTTTTGGAAAAGGAAGCTGATTAAATCAAGAGCGTCGAGGTAAAATTGGATAACAACAATGAAGTAATTGAATATGTTTTTTGGTTTGATGCATCAAGACTTGTGAGAGTCAAAAAGGACTTTTCCATGGAAGTGTCATCATATATTGTATCTGCAACTCTTTCAATGAAAAAGACAACAGAAATAAGGAGAGTTGAATACTTCTACTTGGCAAGAATGGTCAATCTAATGCAAGGTTATGACAATGTCCCTGAAAGTGTCATGAACCATGTGTTAGCATACAAAGCCTTGAGGGATGAAGAATTCTATCAGAAGTTTGGAGAATGGTCTCTATATGATGATAATGACATTGCTCATTTACTTGAATGTTCTGATGAGGAAATGGCTGAGTATGAAGATGACATTCCTGAAGAAGTGGTGCAAACCCAACCAAGTCAAGAAGAATCCTCAAAGCCCACAAAGAGAGAAACCACTGAAGATAAAGATGATACATTCCTGAACAAAAGCAAAGAAGCCAACAGGATGGAGAGTGAAGGACCCAATTACCAATCTTGTATGCTTGAGAATCCTTTGAGAATCAAGTTCATATGGGAAGAGATTCCAGTAAGAAGCTTTCACAAACTTAGAACCAGTGCTCTGAAAGACTTACTTTTCTTGGTGATTGGATCAATTCATCCATTGGAACAACAATGCTCTTTTGAGATTGAGAGCATTATTCAAGCAAGAAAGGGTGAAGACTCAAAGCTGGATGAGTCAAGGAGAAAAACTCTGAATGCATACCCTGGAAGTAGATTCAAAGACTTTAATGGTACACTGAAGTTCAGAACTCATGCTTTTGGCAAAGACTTATGGTTGGATCTTCAGGATGCTAGGGTATGTCTCTCCAAGACACTCCAAAAACACATTGATGAAATTGAAGATAAGGCTATCACTCCTGATGAAATAGCACTGGTGGGAGGACTCAGAGAAGTTCTTAAGGAAGCTCTCAACAGAGAGGATGAAGCAAGACAGAAAAAGAAATCTGAAGCTAAGTAAAAAAAAATCTTTTGTTGAATTCTGATCTTGTTAGTTAAATTGTCAGCATGTATTAATTGTAAATTTGTTGTTATTGTCCATAAAAACAAATTGGGGGAGAATGTTAGGATTTATGGGTGATAGCTATGAGACAACTTAACTAGATATATACTTTACTTTCTTAATTCTTATTAAGTATGAACATACTGTCACAGCCAGAGTATGTCTTTGTAACCGTTTTATTCAGTACAAATAAGATTCTAGTGCATCTTGGTAGAAGTTCATTTATTTGTTCAAGCCTCAAGAAGTACTCAAGATGAACAACAGGAATAAAGATTACTGTCACAGCGCTGACAGTAAGGTTACTTGTAGACAGCATGTTGCGAGTCACGATAGTACATTCACTCTGACAGCAACATTGGCGGAAGCCCTCTGACAGCAACTTTACCTTAGCCTGACAGCAAGCTTGGAAATCCTGACAGCATCTTTAGCGGGGATTTCTTACTGTCACCAAAAGCACACTTCTGTGACAACAAGCTTTGCCATCAGGATACTGTCATGAAGGGATAACATTTGTATTGGTAAACAACCCAGTCAAACTCGTGACAGTTTGGATGTTTAAGAAACAGGCGTGTCGTAGTATCCGAACACTGTAACAGGTCTGCAAGACTACGACTGAAGCTTGAGAGGTCACATGACAAAGCTCACCAATTCCAGAGTATGACAAATCTACATCTACTGAATTGTGTTAGCTTAAAATAGAATGTTTCTAGATTGCTTTGTAATGTATTGATAAGTTGTCTGTATAGCAATTTAGGAAACAATCACGGGCAGGCAAATTGTAAGAAGCTGCCACTTGAAAATGACAACAGCTTCACAAGACCCGTGATTGAAAGTGATAGGTTTAGCCTTCTTAGTCTATCTCTCAATTCATTCTGTAAAACAACTCGAGAAACTGAAGCTCAAGAAAACAAACATTTTCTTGAGGTTGTAGCAACCCATTGCAAAATAAATAAAACATTTATTTTGTGAGAATTACTCGTGTGTCTACTTGTGTTTGCATATGATAAACTGATAATCCTTAATCTTGGTTTTAGTTGTTGAAACGTAGATTGAGTTTTATCAGTATTGCATTCAACCCCCCCCCCCCCTGCAATAGTCAAGGACCAACATCTAGTAAATCATAGTCTAGATGATGCATCTAACCACCTCCCGAATTACTGAGGTTAGTAGTCTTGAACAACTTTTGATGTAGGGAGAACGTCCCATTTCATAGGACCGAAACTTTGTAAATAAGAACATATTTGTTTATATATTTAATTTTGTAAATAACAACATATCTAATTATATAAGAGTTGCACATCTAGATGATTTAGGAAGAAGAAAAAACACAATACAGTTTGTGAATATAGAGTCATCTAAGATCAGAATCGTTAAGAATGTTCATAGTTTGAACGAAAAATTCTATATAGAATATGTTTTCAGTAGGGGAGAGCACATATCGGATCGGTTCGGTTTTAGGATAAGACCGAAATCGAAACCGAAGATCCTCGGTTTCTAAAATCGAAAACCGAAACCGACGATTCGGTTTCGGTTTCAAAAACTTCGGTTCGGTTGCAATCGGATCGGTTTCAAAATCACAAAAAATAAAACAATTATAATTTGAATAAAAAAAATAGCAAAAAAAAAGGATAAAAAAAATTGTTTAACTAAAAAAAGAATTGTATTTATGTCCAGTAACTACTATCATCTTCTGCTAAATATGTGGGTAGACTTGAGTTTCAGCACTATAACTATTATAAGCCTAGAAATTATAACTGAACAATCTTAAACGACTAAACAATTTAATGGAAAAGACAAGTTGTTGCTTCGAACTTTATGTGATATGCAAATGGTAAAGCCCGAAGTACCAATCCCAGTAGCCTAATAGACGATTTCTAATTTTTACTAATTATATTGATAAACTACATGTATTTATTAATTCTAAAAATTTATTTATTTATTTATTTTTATTAATCGGATCAGTTCGGTTTTTTTCGGTTCAGTTTGAACCTAAAACTGAAATCGAAACCTCAGGAACGGTTCGGTTTTTTAATTTCTGGTTTCGGTTCGGTTTCAACTCGGTTTCGGTTTTCTACAGTTTGGTTTTTATCGATTTCGGTTTTAATTCGGTTTTTTGCTCACCCATAGTTTTCACTAATTGAATATTGTTGAATAGCCTTCACCTCAACAATAAGTGAATTAAGTGAATTTATAGACATTTCGATGTATTGACTATAACATAATAATTAAACAATATTCGCTAATCATTAATGATGTGTTCCCGAGTTTTTTAAGGAAAGAAGAGAAAAGAAGAGAAGAGAAGAGAGTAGAGTGGAAGAGAAAAATAATTATTTCATTTCTCTAACTTGCTCCCAAGTTTTTTTGTGGAGAAAAGAGAAAGTTTGGATACAAAAGTAATTAAAAAAATTGTTTTGTGAGACAATCTCTCCCAATCATCCCAAAAATGGAGAGAAAGTTTTAGAAAGAAATTGTGAAGAATTTTCTCTCCAGATCATTTCCGTTCTCTCCTGAAAAAACTCGGGAGCACGCTTACAAAAGAAAATTTCAAAAACTTGTATTCTCTTCTTTTCTCTTCTCTCCTATTTATAACTCGGGAGCACAGCGTAAGAGCTGTTAGGCTCAAGACATGTCTGAATACCACTATTAACAAGCCTACACTATGTGACTATGTCACATTACATGACCTAGTGAGTTCTATCACTGGGATATAGTATAGGTCTCTAAATGTACTTGTCTTGTTCTCATGAACATTAGCTTGATCATGTATGCTCAAAGTTATAATGAGCTTAGTAAAGTTTCTTGCATCTAGATTGTATATAGGCCATTGAATAATTGTCCTGGTAGAAGTTCAGAAGTGTTCATGCAGCAGGATAGAGATAAATAAGGCTATGAAGAAATAAGTTGCAGAAATTTGTCTAAGGCATTATATAGCAAAGTCAGAAGAAAGCTATGTCGTGAAGTCACCAATATCCATGTCGTGAAGTACTATATCGCATAGTCCATTTTGTACTATGTCGAGAAGTCCTCAAGACACATGTCGTGAAGTGTTGAAGTCAGCAAAGTCAAAGAAGCCTAGATCGTGAAGTCTTCAAATGACCTATGTCGCATAGTCTTCAAATGACCTATGTCGCAAAGTCTTCAAAGGCTATATCGCGAAGTCCTCACAAGTGAGATCGCGAAGTCAGGAATGAAGTGGAGTTCACGATATCAACACTTAGCCGTTTACAACAAGACAAATCAAGGTACAGAATCAAGAATCAAAAGAGACAAATACTGAAGCATTTGTTCTGGCAAGGTGGTCCAAAGAACAGATGGCAAATCTACAGCTAAACTTGGAGAGAAAGATAAGAGACAAGCAGCTACAGAAACGGGAAAGACTTCGAAAAGCAGGTGGTCCTTCCTGACACAGTTAACGTCTTATGGCAGGACAAGTTGGACTTTCAGCAAGGGGTAACTGTGTAAAAATAGGTGTGTGCACTAGTTTGTATAGGGCTTATATATATCATGCACATCCTATTGTTAGCTGTAAGAGAGATACACATAGTTATTTGCTAAGCTCTTTTCTCTGTAAGCAAGCAAGTTCAAACTGTTCTTGTTTAGAAGCCAGAAATTCTATTGTGAATTTCTTGGAAAGCTGTAGTATTTAATTTGCTTATACAAAGTAGATTAAAGTGATTGTGTGTGTTATTTACTTTCTGCATACTACATATCATAATCATATACAGTCTGTTACTTAGTTTTCAAGAATCGAAAAATATATCAAACTATCCATTCACCCCCCCTCTGTCTAGTTTCTAGTAGTATTCATTTCTAACAAGAGCTACATCAACATTAATTACAATGAAACATTTCTTCCTAGAATTTTCGATCAATAAGAAAACTCTATAATTAGTAGATTGAAATTTCTGTAAGTAATATATAATATATATACAAGTATATATTGTAATTTCAACAAAATGAAATCTATCACTTCAGCATTACGATAAACCAGACTTACCATGTAATCATTGTAAAAATTTAGAGTGCGCTTGAGAAACTGATTTCTTGTGGAATAATATAAACATTTTCAACCATGTTAGGTATTCTTGTTGGTTAAAATAATATAAAATAATAAGTAATTATATTATGAAGAATGAAAAAAGTATTTTCTCTTCGGTGGTGTTATATATAATTATTGACTATAATTGAAGTATAACATTTTATCATTATTAATAAAAGGTAAATAGTGAGATGAAAATGCAATAGATCTAAAATATTAATAAAATAATGGTTAGATGAATATGTGGAGCATTACAGAGAACTGTAATGGTTCTATAAATAGAGCCAATCAAACTAGTTTATGTAAAAAGAAAAAATTAGTCAGTGAGCATGTAGTTGAAGATGATCATGTTGGGTTTTATTGCATACGCGAAAGCATGGATTACAATTATTTATATATAAAACCCGTAAAAACGTATATGATTCATGGATAAAATTAACGAATCGATTACTAACCTTTAAAAGCGATCCATGGATGAGGTAGGGAGGCTCCTAGCAGCCGCTCCTCAAGTGTGAAGCACTCCACCGGTATCCACCAAGATATGATGATTCGAAGGAGAGAAGAAACGGCTGAGAGAGAGAATTAGGGTTGCCTTCCTTTTTCTTTTCTTATAAAATTAGGATTGGAGGCTTAGGGTCTATAATAGTATATTTTAGGCAAATATTTCAGCTGAAAATGTATCCTATAAAATATTATTATTATTAACCCTATAATTTATTAATCTCATTAATCAATTAATTAATTATTAAAACTCTTTTAATAATTAATTTTTTTCTAAACTCTTTAGAAAATAATTTTCTCACTTAATTTAATTTCTTAAATTAAATTATTAATTAATAATATTAAGAACACTTCTTAATTATTTTATAATTAATTAAATCATATTTAATTGATTATAAAAAATTCTATCAAATATTTATTTCATAAATAAATAGTGACTAGCCATTATTAATTAATTCCTTCACCATTAAATCATTCTCTTTTATGGTATGACCCTGTAGGTTCAAAATTAAGTCGGTAGTAGAAATAAATAATAATAAAACAATTTTATTTTTATTTATATGAATTCTTTTAATTCATTAAATACGATTTGTAAAACTAATCATATTTATTCTACATCGTGCGGGATACTTCTCAGCATATCGCGACTATCCGGATAATATGAATTCACTGCTTAGAATACCAAGAACCTATTCAGTGACTAGTTACCGTACAATTAATTCCTTCTACCCTGCAATGTCCCGATTAAATACAAGGCATGGATCTCGTGTCAAGCCTCTTTCATTTAATCATATGCTTTCCTATTCACTATGCCTAGTTCCGATTAATGAAAATTAAAAACATTTTTCTAATTTCATTCACTCTGGCCAGAGATTCTTGAACTAGCATAAATGGAATAGCATATGTCATTTTCTTCCTTCATTGGAAGGGGCAGATCCTTTATTGATCATTCACCATCTTCGTGTACAAATTCCTATGCCCAGAAGAGCTCTTATTATTGTCTCTAGAGACTAAGAACTAAACCAAAGTATAGTTCAGTGTACATAAGATGACTATGATGACATCAAGTCTAAAGACACTTGTACAACCATCACTATATGAACAACTACTGACACGTGAGTGAACTCCATTAGTTGTTCAACTATTCAAGTCATGTTCAGTGAACTTATTCTATAATAAGCACCTACATACTAGCTATAGTGTCACCACACAAATGCCTATGAGAACAGACATCCTTCATAATGAAGCAAGCATAGTATGTACCGATCTTTGCAGATTAATTAAGTACCAATTAATTATCCTACGACCAGGAACTATTTAAGTTTAGAGTTATCATCTTTAAGGTCTCATTATCATGATCTCATTTTAATCCATTAAAGCTTTACTTTAAACTATGAATCATCTAATTTAAACACTTTAATTAGAAAAAGCCCGTTATAAAACATATTACCATTTTATTAAATTAAACAAACTCGAATCAGATTGAACAAAGTATCTCTTAACTCATCATCCATGATTGGATTTAGGACACACATCTTTCATATCATTATGCATATTGATTGGCTATTTATGTTGTCATATAAGATTTACCTAAGAGGTATGAATGCGCTGAAAATACTGTAAATGGTTGTGTATTGCCTTTATTAAAATGTATAATTGAAAATCACTATACTACCAAATTAATTTAATTTACTCCAAATTGCATGAGATACTCATGAATTCTTTTAAAGTTACGACATCCAAGGGTCCAAGAAATCACTTTTTGATAAGACAATTAATCATTTATAAGAACACATTGGGACATAATTTTCAAACAAAAAGTTTAAGTTTATTACAAATGTAAAAATTACATCATTTTAAACTGGTTAGGATATTTGATCTTTCAACATATTCACTCGTCTAAAGATTACTTGGTTTTAATCGCTTATTCACCAATTTTAATAAAATGTCAAATCAATTTATTGGCATGAGATAATGATCCCATTATTAGCATCCTAAAACTTTAAATTTAAATTAGAAAAAATAAAATATTCATCCCATTATTCATATTCAGTGACTTTTAAATTCGCGAAAATGAGAAGTAAATATTAAAATTGAAAGTAGTTGGTCTTGATAACCATTTATGTGTTAAAACATTTGTTGCAGCACCACTTCTCACCCTGCACGGTCGATCTTTTTTACAAACCGATTTAATTTTTCAAAAATAAATCCCTCAAAATAGAAGAACTTTTTCTAATTTACTATTAAGGAAATCATAAATTGGTATCAAAACAGTCGTCATCAAAGAAAAAAAGAATTCAAATTAACATTTAAATTTGTTTTCCAACATTGACTAATTAAAAACTCAAGATCTTAATAATCTACTATTTCAAAACTTTAAAATGATAGATTATCGCCCACTTACATTAATAAAAGAGTCAAATGTAGTTTATGTACATGTAATTTGGGTGCCACATCAATTGAAATACTGCACTTCACAAATTATCATGCACTATACTCAAATTTCAATTTCATTACTTTACGTGTATCTCCATTAAAACACTTTAACATCGTTAGTAAATAAAGTTGAAATATAGGAGTAAAATAGTTGTGTTATCATCATCTTCATCCTCAATCCAATATCTATCATTGATAGAATTCTTAAGGACCTAAAACTTAGACATTTTATTCATCTTATTCATTATTAACGAAATAAAGTCAATCAAATTGTAACATAATCATTATTTTTCCTTTACAAATTGATAGTGATTTTAACTATCAAAGATTATCGAAGAAATTTGTATTTTTTAGAAAAAAAATAAATACTCAAAATAAATGTATAGATACTCGAAAGGTTTGATGTTTCAATTTCTAACATTCTGTTTATTCTAAAATTGTAAATTCATTCTACTAAATTTTATGTAGTTAAAAGTAACATCGCTTTACAGAGGAGAAAGAGATATTTTTATTTTACTTTAAATCAGTTATTTTCGTTGAAAGATGAATAAAATATATGAGTTTTAAATTTTGAAAAAGTTCAACAATGTCAAATTTGATATTGAAGAAGCATATAATGATTAAAAAGCTATTAGCGTCAAGGTGTTTTAAGGAAATTTTACAAAATATAACGAAAACTTATCACATAAGAATTTCTAAAGTGAAGTATCTCGTGTAATCATTTTTTTTACGGAAAAATGATTTATATTAAGACAAATCATGCATCAATACATTTTTTAGATCAATAGGAACATCACTCCTATTAATCACTCGACCTGGATATGAACATGACTCCTTAGCTAAGAAGTGGGCAGCCATGTTTGCAGATCGTCTAACAAAAGACAAATTAATTTTGTTTGAACTACTAATCAATTTCCTGCAGTCTTCAACCAGCATTCCGAACGGTGAGGACATATGAACATTAATTCTGATTGCCTACACCGCTACTAGACAGTCTGATTCAAGTTGAATGTCTTCTCATGTTTATTCCTTTATCCAACTGAGCGCTTCTTTTATAGCCATTGCTTCTGCAATTTTTGAAGAAACCTCACCCTTGTAGTACGATGAACAAGCCTGCACTAACTCTCCTTTCGAATCCCTGGTTATCAAACCAGTACCAAAAGCTGCAGGGTCTTTAAACGTAGCCGCATCGACATTTACCTTTATTGTTACCATCTGTGGTGCTACCCAAGAAATGAGTCAATGAATTAGAGCCTCAGTTGAACGACCTTGAGCTTCCTATCATTGAGTAAGGTAAAGTTTTGTCGGTGCTGACACACCATTTATCGAACCTTGCTTCTTATTCCAGTGTTTATCATTCCGAGCCTTCTAGATTGCCCATCACATAGTAAAAACAACTGATCTCCTGTCCTAACTGATATTACATAGAATTTTCTCCAGCCATCCTTCAAAACCCCTTCCAATCTCCTGCTGCACATCCGGAATCACCCTTTGCCAGCACTGACTTGCGAAAGGACATGTAACCAATGCATGAATAATGGTTTCATTCTCATCATTACAAACCGGGCACGTTTGAAGCACTGACACCTGTTTTTGAGCCAACATTACCATAGTTGGCAGACAATAAGAAAGAGCTCTCCAGATGAGGTTTAGAACCTTTTAGAACCTTTGGAGGAGCTTTCACTTGCCACATTTTCCTCCATAAACTGCCATTATCATCTACTAACCACCTTCCTTTCTGAGCTTGCGAAAGACGATAAGCACTACGAACTGAGTATTCCCCAGACACCTTTTTACTCCAGTAAACCCGATCTTCTGTGATTCTCCTATTAATATTAGTGTTTAAGATGCACCTCTGATCTCTTTCGCTAAACAAGTCAAAAACAATTTCTGCGTCCCATTCTCGACTATTCAATCTCATCAGTGAAACAACTTTATTCTGTTCGAAGCTTGGAGATTCTGTCGAAACATAAGGATCATCTGCATTTAGCCATGGATGATCTTTAATGTTAATCATGTCACCTGCACCAATCATCCATCTTACCCCACTCTTCAACAGCGGAATAGATTCTCAAATACTCCTCCACACGTAGCTGGGATTATAACCCAGGCTTGCTGACAAGAAGTCATGATCTGGAAAATAACGAGCTTTGAATAACTTACTCGCCATGCTATCTGGTTTACTAAGAAACCTCCAACCCTGCTTCGCTAACATAGCTAAATTGAAATCATAAAAATCTCGAAACCCAATTCCACCCACTGATTTATGCCTGCTCAGGCCTGACCAGCTCATCCAACTGATACCTGAATTTTGCTTAGGTTTCGACTTCCATCAATATCTCGCTAGCATCCTCTCCGTATCTTTTGTAATTCCTTGTGGCAAGAGAAAAACACTCATTGCGTAGCTAGGGAGTTCCTGCGCTACATTCTTGATCAAAACCTCATTTCCCGACCGAGAAATATATCCCTCATCCCAGCTTCGCATTTTATTATCAATTCTCTCTTTCAAGTATCCCAATAGAGCATATTTATTTCAACCCAGAATTGTTGGAAGACCCAAATATGTTGATCTATCACCTGATTCTTGCATCTGCAGTCGAGTACATAGCTCCAGTTTATGAGAATCTGCAACGTTTGAGCTAAAAAATATATATGACTTTCCACAATTCACCCTTTGCCCTGTTGCATTTTCAAAAGTGCTCAATAATTTCATCACATTGTCTGCTTCTTCCTTGTTTGCTTTACAATACACATAGCTATCATCTGCAAATAGCATATGTGTGATTATAGGCACCTGTTTACAAATCTTGACCCCATTTATCCCTTTATTCAGCTCAAATTTCTGAATAGTAGCTGAGAGGCCCTCTGCACATAAAATGAATAAATAAGGCGATAGGGGATCCCCCTACCTTATGCCCCTCCCTGGATTAATAGGTCCCAGCTTTCTCCTTCCGTGAGTAACCTGATACATAACTGAGCTTACACATCTCATGATTAAATGAACCCATTTATCATGAAAACCCATCTTACACATGATTTCTCGCAAGTATGCCCACTCAACTCTGTCATATGCCTTACTTAAATCTAGTTTCAAAGCCATGAATCCATCTTTCCTCGCTTTTTCCTTTTCAAGTGGTGCATTACTTCATAACTGATTAGAATGTTGTCTGATTTTAAGTGACCTGGAATGAATGCGCTCTGATTTTCTGACACTACCCATTGCAGAAAGCCCTTCATGCGGTTTTCCATGACTTTAGTAATTACTTTTACTAGCACTTTGCAAAGAGATATATGTCGTAAATCCCCTATATTAATCAGACACTTCTTTTTATGGATTAGCACTACATTTGTGTCATTTAAACCTTGAGGTATAGTACCATCTTCAAAGAAACGTCTCACCAAACCAACAACATCCTTACCTACTATTTGCCAATGTTTCTGAAAAAATGCAGGTGTCATGCCATCCGGACCGAGAGCCTTGTCTGGGTGCATTGAAAATAAGGCATTTTTAACCTCCTCCACTGTAATTGACTTCAACAAACTATCATTCTGGTCTTGAGTTATACAGGTTGGCACATTTCTAATCACTTCTTCCCACTGCGTTTGTGAGGCACAAAATAGGTCACTATAATATTCACTAATCAGTTCATCCAGCCCATTGTCCCACTCTTTACAGATTCTATCCGAGTTCTGCAACTTTGTGATCTGATTATTCTTCTTACGCTTGGCTGCAGCAGCATGAAAATGCCTATTGTTTTTATCCCCCGACTTTAACCAAAGCTGTTTTGAACGTTGTCTCCAAAAGATCTCCCGTTGGTCTAATGTCAAATGCAGCTTCTTCTTTATTTCAAAGAACTCCTGTAATGATTGACCATCTTTTTTATTCCTCGGCTTCTTCAATTTTTGCTTGCAATCTTTGATGATGTTATTAAAATTACCCGTTATCTCCTTTCCCCACACTTCTAAGACATCACTGCAAGCTTTCACTTTACTTTGAATATCTATTTCTTCATCTTCCTTCCAGTATGCACTGACTAATTGTTGACACATCGGCTCCAACAACCATGCGTTCTCAAATCTGAATGTACTTGGTCCTGTGCTAGCTTCTCATTTCTTTGGCACTAGAAAAATTGGACTATGATCTGAGTTTGACCCCTCCAAATTATATAGGTTTCGCCATTGGGAATAGATTCAGCCATTCTTGAGTAACCAATGCTCTATCAAGCCTCACCTCTGTCCATTTTGATTTGCCCCTTCCCCTCTCCCACGTAAATTGGTGTCCCGTTAACTCCATATCCATAAGACCAGCATCTGTTAAAGCTTCATTAAAACCATCAATCAGCCATGTGGGATACAGCTCACCTCCACGTTTATCCTGTTGTGAGGTGACATTATTCAAGTCTCCAATAGTGCACCATGGGAGGTTAGAATCCCTTGCTAAATTATGAAGCAAGTCCTATGTTTTCCTCCGATTATTTCTCTCTGGCTCCCTATACATACCTGTTATACACCATACACCCATACCTTCAACCGAAACTTCCACATCTATGTGATGGTGAGACAAACTCAACAGATTAGCTTGATCACGATCTCGCCATAAGAAAGCTAAACCACCGCTCCTACCCTGCGGGTCTACCACCACCATACCTTCAAAACCTAACTTTATACGCAAGAATTAAATCTTTTCTCTTTTGCAAATAGTCTCACACAGAAAAACAAAGTTGGGCCTTTCTTGACGGATTACGTCCATTAGGAACCGAACTTTCCAAGGAGGCCCAATACCTTGGCAGTTCCAGCTCAGAGTTGTCATAATTCTAGGCGGGCCTGCAAAGCAGCACCCGCCCCAAGCACGTTTTTTTGGTTCTTCTGTGAGGAATTTTGTAAATCCAACATTTCTTCATCTGTTGGGCCTGTTATATCCATTCTGCGTCTTTTAGGATCTGTGACAAGCAGCCCATTATTCTCAACTACTTTATCCATATTTTCCCGCCTCTCATTTAAATTCATTACACCCTCAGCTGTTATACTCGCTAAAATTGTGGTTTTATTTGCTCATGATAAATCGTCATTATCTACCAGCTTTCCTTTATCCAACTCTTCAACCACCATTCCTGATTTATCGTGATTCTGTCCCCTCCCTGCAATAATTATGGACTCTGACTTATCATTTCCTTTTATGGGTTCATCTGCCGTCGGAGCCGCCGGAGATGCACTTCCCTGCCGTAACCATTTAGATCCTATTGTGTGATTTCGACGACGTAATTCAGCTCGCATCCACGTGCCGTATGGTTTTTCAATCAGCTCTAATGGTGTTTCAAAAACCCTTTCGCAGAATTTCTCACTATGTCCAATAATCCCACAGATAAAGCAAAAAGTAGGGACGCCTTCATATTTAAAATTTGCCCAGCACCATTGACTGTCATTTCTTCTCAGCTTCATTCTGTGTTTCAAGGGTATGTCTATAGGAATAACAACCCTGACTCTCAAGTATTCTCTCCAGACGCCAACAAAGTTATTTGGATCAGATTCGACAAACGTACCTATGTGATTACCAATGTCTGTCACAATTCTTTGTGACATGAATCCATGCTCCAGACCATGTATCTGAACCCATAGTAGCACCTTATTTATTGGCAATGTCCGTGGATTATCTCATATCTTCAGCCTCTTAAAAATCAAGTGAAATCTTCCAAAAGTCCATGGGTTGCCTTCGATTACACGTTTAATATCCACTTCATGGTAAAATTGAAAAATGTATCGATTGTGTTCCAACTCTTTCACGTATACTCCTCTTCCCGGACGCCACAACGAAGCCATTTTATGTTGCATCACCTGAAAATCGATCGGTGATTCTGTAAGGAACCGTCCAACCAAACACCAACGTGTGTCTATTTCCGGTTGCTCTTCAGATTCTCAGGCCTCCTTCCTTTTCATCCTCAATCCTAATTAAAGCAAAACTTTCCTTCATTTCCTTTATTGTATTTATTTTATCCGTCATTGACAAACTTTTAGAAAAACACAGTGTAAAACTCGACTGCTATACTATATAAGACGAAATAAAAACAAACTCTCTCACCATGCCATGAGACAAGACATTTATATGTATTTTAAGTTTAGCAGAGGTCAATTGAGTATATCAAGCATCCCTATGAAAATAGGCATGACATTTTCAGGTTTAAGAGCATATCAAGCTTGCAAAAACACGGGTGCTACAATGTGATTATGTAATCATTTTAACTTCGACTGCGAATATACAAAATACGCTTACCTCCTAATAAAAATACACTTAAGCTCTTCGCTTTCTCCTTAATATTATTTAGTCATCAAATCATGAATATTTTTTTTTTGAAAAAATCATGAATATTTTTAATACATCCTTTAAAAACTTAACACAATTCATGACGGGCGTAGGTAAAATATAAAAAGTGTGACTATAACTGGCCTTTAATTTTATTTTTATTTTGTCTTCCATATTTTTCAAAGTTTAATGTATTTTTGTATCGACAAACATGAAATTTCTTAATATATTTTTTAAAAAGTAAATGATCTGAACGACAATAATAATTGACAAGTTAATAGTCAGCAATTCATTACTTGGAAAATCGAAAGTTTCAATGGGATCTTGCAATTAATAAATTGGAAAAGCAAAATTTTTACTATGCACAAATTTTGCTATATCATTTCAATTACTTCTACATTTTGAATTTTAAATTGCTTTATCGTTTCAATTACTTCTATTTTTTGAATTTTAATTGGTTGGTACAAGTTATCAAGGTAGTATTTTAGCATAAATAAAGATGAAAACTGGTTCCCCAGCCAACCTGCCACCAACATCAGATGTCAACCACCTGCCGCAATTGCGAAAGATGGTTGCCAACCAATGTTGGCTGTGGAAACTGGAAGGGCACCCAATAAAGATACTGGTCAATGTATATGTTTTATATATGTATAAATACATATATAACAGCAAACAGAATAACTGGCGTAATCCTTTAATCATTTACAGCGTCAAGTTTCATTCCTACACAGCAGGAGCTATTTACATATTGCACCAACTACTACTATCACTGTCCAAAAGAAAATGAGAAAGAAATGAAAGATAACAAGGTGTCTATAGATATTAGAAACTAGATGCATTAACTATTTATTTCAAACTGGAAAACAAACTGCAGGGGCAAGTATTTTCTGCCTTCGGATCATAAATTAGGTATCAAACTGCGGAGGAGCACCTATTGAGAGCAAATTAAATTATGATGACTTATGCAAGGATGGTGGAAGACGAAGGACGGAGACAGCAAGCTCTTCATTAAGCTTCACAGGGATGGGCGGCATCTGCTTCATAATCTCTGGCAAGTCATTTAAGCTGCAAGATACATATTGTTTCATCAGCTGGAAACTCGTTTGTTTACTAGTTCACATCACTAAACTAACAATTATGTGACTTTAAATATGGACAACTTTATATGTGAAGACCATTTTAAAATCTTTACAGTGCAGAACTGGATTTATATTTACGTCTCCCAATGTTATAAGTCATGCTTTGTGCCCCTTCTCAGGAAAAGTCCGGTGTCAGGAAAGCAGAAGAGAGTTAACTTACATAAAACCATTAGGATGTCCAACCGACAGATCAACGAATTGTGATTACAGAAATATGCATGGAAACAAAATAAAATAGCCAGTGTAATGTAGTCAATGGCCCATTAATACGTTTCCCCCAGTCTTTCTACTATGGTTACCTCAAAGAATTCATGGACACAAGTACTCAAGGCAGTAGATAGTCTACGGACAGTAATGTTTCAAATTATTACTTGTAAGCGATGTTACAACCTGAACTTCAACAAATTATCTATTTTGAAATATTTAATTCGAAGAGTCCAACATAGGTACTCTTCAAGTTTACCGGAAGTTAAGCTAAGCATCAAGTTATTGGACAAAAGCACTCAAAAGGCAAAATATTTAACCACTTAGAAGAACAGAATTTCTTCTATATATTTAGAGCCCATTTGTTTACCACTGAATGCAGCTGAATTGCCCTATCTGACCGATTCATATTCTATCCAGAGTGTTTGGGATTGCAGGTGTTAGCTGAGCGAATCTTATAGGTCCCTGATTCATCCATACTTAAAATTGTTGCTGAACCCATTCATATACTAGGTGTATATCCCATCACGGGTATCATTATTTTTCAGTATTACATTATTATGTTACAATCTACAACTTACTTTGCACTATATTAGTATAGCATCTTTCATTGATACACGATTGTTAACAAATTATATCAACTCTTTTTATGAACATAAACTATGACTTCTTTATTGCATACATTTGAGTCAATAAATTTTTTTATAGGGTTTTTATTTAGATATCATAGATACAAAATTTGTCAAACTATTTGTTTTATTAGATGTTTAAAATTGTAAAAATTGACATTCAAGATATTATAAAATTTCATTAACCAAATAATATTATTCATTCATAATTCAGATTTTTTATTCTTTCAGAATATTAATCGTTCAGATATAAATTTTCAGATTTGTCAAATGACCCCTTAATTAATATATAAAAAGATACATAGTTCAAGTACATGTATCGGGGAGGGGAGGGAAAAGAGAAACAACCTGCTCCAGAAAAATGTGTCCCTTCATTACACATAACTACACAAGGCCCGACCATGAAACTAAGAGAATGTTACCCTACTATACATACACGAAAAAGAAACTTGCATGGCTGATTATGAACATATAAGAACACCATACAAGGCTAAATTGAAACTTAGGTATATACACTTACCAAGGAAATTAATGCCAGAGAACAAGGGGGAAAAAGAATAATATATTCAGAAAAAGAAACTTACTCATTTAAGATTGAGAGAATGTTGTTTCGAGCCTGGCGAAAGAGATTAATGTTATCATGATACTGCAAAATAAAAAAATTAAAATTAGGAAAATGATGACACAAGTCCACGTCCAAGAATGCGTAATGATGCAACAGGTGATCTGAAAATGAAGTCAATGAACCAGAATTTAAATCTCATTAATTACTGGGTTATTGAGACTGAAATCGTCCAACTGCGGTAATTTCTTCTGTACAGAAAAATTAATTGCAATCTTTCTCTACAAAATATACCAATGGGGAATGGAGATTGTGCTGTACTTTTCCTCAACTGATCCACACTATGGCTAGGCAATATTGCTTTGGAAATATATATTTATTGTGTATACCTGAAAGGTTTCAAGTAATGACCAGTATGTATATAAATATCAAACGATATTGTATTACCTGTGTCAAAATAGGGTATTGAGAAAATGACAGCTCATATGTAACCAAGATAGACCAATGACCAAATTGGTGTTACAATTCTAGCTAAGTAGACAACCATGTTTAAGGAAGAGTTCTTCACTTGCACAAGCATGGAACTAATTTTAGAATTTAATTTAGATACACTACTAGCAGGTTGAACAATACAAATATTATTTTGATTATTATTAAGAAAAAGAAAGTTGTCAATCAGGCAAAACATATTATATATATATATATATATATATTATATGAAATCAAGGTAAATGAGACACAATCTCAATACAGAACTGTAAGCAAACTAGCAAAGTTAACCTTAAATCCTCCAAAGTTTGCAGAAATCTGATCCAAGGCTTGAGCATTTTGTTCAAGAAGTTGCCCAGTTGCACCGCCAATGGCTGCAAATGACAACATAATCAATTTATAACAGCATCATGGTTGATAACTGATATACGACGAAAGATGTAGTACTTAATATTAAAGCAGAGCCTGAGAGATCTGGAGCCTGTTTTTCTAAACCTTTTCATAGTTACAGGGTCCTTTAAGTAAATCCCATTCTACCTTATTTAATAATCATGCCCCAAATTTTTATGACTGGCAATATAATCTTATTAAGCATGTTACTTTTTTCGAGTGCATATGTTTTCAATTTGTGTTGCAGTAACATAGCAATTTTGATTCTTCTTATTATAATTTATTAGTATATATGTAGTAAATGCTTGGCACAGGTTATGTGCTTGTAAATAGTAACAACATAAGAAGAAACACAGCAAAATTGGCTGGTGGGTCAACCTCTTGAACCATCACTGTACAGCTACCGTCATAGGTTAGATGCTTGTAATCTTACCCAGTGAGTGTGTCAACATCTATCAGACACTACTACAGATTCATAAACTGGTGGATAAGTGTAAATTTTTAAGCAAGTTTATCAAATCCGGATAAAGCAGGAGTGTGTGTATTACAGTCTAGACAACTAGATTATAGACTTATCTACTAACATTGACCCCATATAGTTACTCGAATCATTATCTGGAAAGGTATTCCTTTGGGTGAAGGTAAAGAATAGAGACGACCATCTTGGAAAAAGGGACCGAGTCTGAATGCAGAAAGTTCGACAAATAATGTTGATGGATATGTTGATTTAGCACTACATTAAGGGCATATTCGCATGAATATTGTAGGACTTTCCTAAATATTTTTTTTTCTTTCATGTACTCTGAGATTAACTAGCTACTTTCTCATGTCTATTGGTGCACTTAACTACAAAGATATTAAGATACACACCTAACTGTAAACAGATATGTCTACAGAACAAGAGAGAGGGTGCAGAAACCTTGGTATGAGATGCCATCATCATTTTCCATAGAGACCACTGTTTGAGCATAAGGAGGACCATTGGTACGGTTAGTAAGATGAGATGATGATTTAGCTGAAGGATCTGCAACTTTTTCCTGAAGGAAGGAAATGTAATAATATAATGTCAGTGTTAGAAGAATTAAGTCAACTACCTTGTTGCTTTTCACATTTCAACCAAGTCACAGATACATGTCCGTGTGGGGGGGGGGGGGTACATGTCCGTGTGGGGGGGGGGGGGGGGGGGGGGGTAAAAAAGAGATGGAAGAATGCATGAACTTTACTTTTTTCTCCATCTCCCTGTCAAACTCATAATATTGTATAGTTGTAACAGGTATCATATTCAACTTGCCATATTGAAGACCATACCTTTTTGTCTTTGTTTTTCCTTGATGAATTATGATCATCTTTCCTCCGCTTTCCATTCTCCTTTTTCTGAAAAAAAAAAGATTCACAGTTAGTACTACAATAATAAAGACAATCAAACTGACACCACCGCATCGTTTATGTTATGTTCAATTGCTTATCACCTCACAACATAACATGTTACCCAGCCCCAAAAGTTTTACAAAGTGTTTCTCTTTGTTGCATCTCTTATTTGCATGTGAAAGGTTACTGGCTTATGTAGAGAACTAATAATTTCGATTGTATGTGAGATTGCAAGTAATTCTTGGTACGGTCAGAAGTTCAGACAGAGTAAAAGGGGTTCTAGGCAACTAAATTCCATAGAACATGAGGTATAACAGTGCTACAGGTACCTATCGACAATTTTATTAAAAGTATTTTCAGTTGACTTAATTATGATTACATTATGTATTATACTTAATACTTGCCAAGCATGTAATAACCTGGAAACGAGTCCAAAAGATAGGGCTAAGCACAGTTTCCTCAATTCAAAAAGACAAATAAAGGGGTTCTATCAGGCCACCACAAGCGGCCAAAGAGGGCTACAAACTGTTTGTACACTTGGTAACAAAATTGTGTATTATCCATTTACATACCCAACAAGATTAACTTACAAATACTAAACATGAGAATTGATCATTTTCTTTAGTTGTGTGTTATATAACAGGCATTTGCCTTGGCACTTGTATACGTGTATCATAATAGTATCAACCTTGGGTGAATTGAAACTAAGGCTTATCAGTTGATAAACAATAAAAGGAAGATCTCGTGCTTACATTTATCCATCTACAACGCAGGGCAACATCCCTTACTGTCTTATCTTTTAACTGCATTGCAATTTTGGCATATTTAGTGATGATGGATTCCGAGGCATATCTGGGAAAAAAATATAAAATATATTATGCATCAGATACATATATCCAGGGGATAGGAAGAACAATTCCATATTTAACAATGGTAAAGAAGCCACAATAAAATAGATAAACAGTAAAATAGAAACAAACTATCAAACAAATTGACAACGCAAACTTCTATTGAGATGCACACCCCTACTTCACTACTTGTTTGCTTTGAGATAAAATTCAAGAAGCCAAATACACATATATCAAAATGAAAATAAACAGTGCCATGTAAAAGTTTCTATATCAATAGATCACTGGAGAACAAATGATAAGCTACCTTATGAACAAAGTCTACATACACACAATTCAACCAAAAAGTAATATCATAATTGAATCTTTTTAAGCAAGCGCCTAGCCCATACTCCAATTCAAGCATGAATTGTGTGTAAAGATCTGGTTTCGAAGCAGTAACAAGTAAAACCAATTAAATTCAATGACGACATAACAAGATCCAAGTTAGAAGGATAAGTAACAAATTCTACATATATACACAACTAAATAAGCTACTTAGCCATAATCAATTCAAGCAATATACATACACAATTACACACATACCTTAGTCAGCTAAAAACAAAATCAAGCATGGGGATATCTATATGACCACACAATTATACAAAAAGATGATAAAACAGAGAGAGAGAGCATACTTAGTAAGCAAATCATGCAAAAGGGTTTGCTCATCGGGGCTCCATTCAACAGAAAGACCCGGATTATGCTTAAGAGCAGCTTGAGTGGGGCCGACAGCAGAATTATCAGGCACCGGAATAGAGTTACAGGTGGGCCCATTTCCATTGCTAACACCACCACCTTCGTTTTGATTGTTGTTATCCCCAGATGGGTTCGCACTCGCAGCCATCAATAACCCCAAAACCCACTAATTATATATGCAAATAGGAAGTAAAGAAGAAGAGGGGTAATTTATATTAGGAATTGATAAGGGTGGGAGATTGTAGAGTTTCCACTTTTGTATTTATATAGCACAAATGATAAGTATCAACTGGAACAGATTTTCAAGCTACCCCTAAAATTATTCATCTTTTATTATAAAAATATATATATATGTTGAATTTCCAAACTTTTTTCTATACAGGAGTCCAGGACAATAATTATAGAGATTTTATATTAGGGGTGTTTTCTAGACCCGGCAATTTGTTCGTGTAGTAGTGTCGTGTACTTTCGTGTAACGTGTACCTAAATGTTAAATCCAAAATCACATGTTTAGGGTTCGTGTAATTTCGTGTTCGTGTACTTTCGTTTCGTGTATTTTTTTGTCATTTTTCGTGTAATTTAAATTAATAATAGAAATAAAAATAAATAAGTAAATATATTGAAATATAAAAATTTAGGTAATATTTTTACAAATGTGTATTAAAAAAATATATTTACAAATAATATTATAAATTTATGTATAATCACATAAATAAATGTTAAATATCTAATAAAAATGTTAAAATATCTATTATAAATATTAATTTATAAATATTAATTTATTTATTTCGTGTACTTCGTGTCGTGTCGTGTACTTGAAGGTTAAACTCAAACACTAAATTTTCGTGTCATTTCGTGTCGTGTCGAAAATTGTCGAATCTAATATTTTCCCCTTACTTTGCTCCGACTTAAAAATATTCAATATAGATTTTCATTCTAATTTATGTTTCTCGATCAATTGAGTTAACAATATTTCTGTCAAAAAAATCTAATTTTTTAACTCGATTTTATTTAATTTGGTTCGAGTAATCGAAGGGGAGCTGTAATTAATTTTAGATTTGAAAATCGAATGAATATATGGATTATTGGATATCATCCCCCGATGTTTGTGGTACTAATTGTACTTGGAGTATAATCAATCAGCAACATTTGACTTACTATTTTCAACTAATTACGGGGTCATGATATTACAGACTAGTGTCAACTTATTTGTCGTTAACTAGATTTACCCTTGAGGCCGTATTCAGATAAGTTACCCCAAATTATGTTAAAAGTTTATATAAAAATACGAGAATAGTAATTATGAAATATTATATATATCATTATAAATATTATAATTAATAATTTACATTATAATTTTTATAGAGTGATGACCGTATTTTACATCGAATTTAAAAAATATGACCAAATTTTCAAGTTCGTAAATTAATGGTCAGCTTTAGTTCTCGCGTCGCGTTTTAAAAGAATGGCTTCCTCTAGTTTTTTTTCAAAAAGATAACCAAATTTTATTTCAAATTTTTTAAAAAATGGATCCTTTTCACGTTAACAATTAGCGTCAGCCATTCTTTTAAAAGACAGATATAAAATTTGGTCATTAATTTGCAAACTCGAAAATTCGGCCACTTTTTTACAAATTGGTGTAAAATATAGTCATCATTATGTAGTTTACTCTAAAATTTATTTGATAAAGTTTAATATCATCATTCAAATGTACCATTTATCAAAAAAAAATTATTTTTATATTTTTAATATCTCATAAGTTACTCATAATACAAAAATACCCAAACAGATATTAACTTAAAATTTTTATTTTTGACTTATGACTTTAATAAGCAATAATTTTAAGTTTACCCAAACCGCATGTTAGTCAAAAAGAATTTCCGTATTTTGGATATTTTGCGGATAGTAATCTTCCTTCCCAAGTCATTTCAACGTATTCCAGGTTGCAACTTATTTCATCCCCCCTAAGCGATTATTGATGCTTTTCGTTATCATCCTACAGGCAGCTGCTTCTACTCATCATGATCACCCTCATTGTTCACCATACTGAATGCAAGTAAACAGCTAAACAGGTTACTTGAGAGTTGAGAGCTACAAGTATATTACCAGCCTTGCAATTCCATTTCCAATTTTCCTTTTCGATGTGTGCAGACTGCAGATAAAAGGTAAAATTCATTCTTCCAAGATAATAGTTCTTCAAACATGGTTCCCAAGTGCATAAGCAATGAAGGATGAAAGACATAAAGAACAAGCAAAAGCCAGCAAACTTGTTTTAGAAGAATAAAGAAAATTGCAAGATGTTTGATCATTTCATATGTACTAAAACTCACCATCACCACAGTCTTTCTTGGGGACAAATAATAGCAAAAAAGTTGACAGTTGTATGACATTTTAACAGATTCCCAACCTGGGATTGTCTGGTTTGGTTTTAACACATAATTATTACAGGTCGATGTGTTCTGGCTACAAATCTCTTTCGTTTCATGTTTCCTTTTCTTGGCCCTAGTTGTACTTGGTATTGGGCCACATACAAAAAATTTAGGAATGAACAGCCTTAAAGCTAGAATCAGATGAAGAAAAACCTACAAGGACCTCAATTTTAAGATTCAACCGCAGTAGCAGGAAGTTTGAAATGGGACAAACTTGAACAAACCTCAGAATCAAGCAAGTCAACCACACAACCATTGATATTCTAGCGCTTCAAATGCTCGACAAAGTTCTTGGACACGGACATGACGGTTCAGCTCGATTTGTCCTGCAATAATCAAGTGTCAGAAATGTAGAAATGTAAACTTGTAACTGAATTCTCTAAATTGTCATTGATCTAAAATGAAGTGTACAACTCAATATATATACAAGTAGCCTCTAACTAACTTTACATATCTCTAACTAACTTTACATTCCTGAAAGTACAAAACTACCCTTGGAATACATTCCTAACATTTCTATTTATCAGCAATAGGCTTAATACCCTCCTTCAAATTGGTAGGGCTGAATAGATTATGCACTCCCAATTTGCATAACAGAAACTGTAACCGGGCAGAAGACAACGGCTTTGTAAGCAGATCAGCAGGTTGCTGACTAGTAGATAAATATAATGGTTGAATCAACCCCTCTTTTACTTTGTCTCTAATAAAATGACAATACAGTTCTATATGTTTAGTCCTTTCGTGTAGAACTGGATTCTCAGCAATATGAATAGCAGAAGTGTTATCACAATAAAGAGGAATTGGTCTGGGAATCTGAATTCTTAGCTCAGTCATTAAATTGAATAGCCAAGAAATTTCACAGAGTGTAGTAGCCAGAGATCTGTATTCTGCCTCTGCAGAAGACCTAGCCACTGTAGACTGTTTCTTACACTTCCAAGATATTAAAGATTTTCCAAGCATGACACAATATCCAGAAAGAGATCTTCTAGTCATAGGGCATGTAGCCCAATCAGCATCACAGAAAGCTTTCAGACTGAATGTACTGGAAGAAGAAAGAAGTATACCTTGTCCTGGAGCTGCTTTTATATACCTCACAAGTTTCAATGCTGCTTGCCAGTGTATATCTGTAGGTGCTGCCATGAACTGACTCAATATATGTACTGGATATGAAAGATCAGGTCTAGTGATTGTCAAATATATAAGCTGTCCCACTAATCTCCTATAAACAGATGCATCTGGAAGAACATTACCAGTAGTATCCCTCAAATTATGTTGAGATTCCATTGTAATTGAACTAGGTTTTGCTCCTATTAAACCTGTACTCTCCAATAGGCTTAACGCATATTTTCTCTGATGTAAGTAAATGCCTTCTGAAGACCTTGCAATTTCAATTCCAAGAAAATAATTCAGATGTCCTAAATCTTTCAATTTGAACTGAGAAGCCGGGAAATCTTTCACATTTGCAATTTTCTGAGTACAAGATCCTGTGAGGATGATGTCATCCACATATACTAACAACATAGTGCAGGAGCTAGGAGTCTTCAAATAGAACAATGATGAATCACCCTTTGACTGAAGAAACCCATATGTAAGTAAGGCAGTAGAGAATTTATCAAACCATTCCCTTGGAGACAGTTTGAGACCATAAATGGACTTTATGAGTTTGCAAACATGATTCTTCCCTTTAAAACATGCAGGTAGAACCACACCAGGAGGAACCTTCATATATACTTCCTCATGGAGATCTCCATTAAGAAAAGCATTTGTAATGTCTAATTGATTTATAGTCCAGTTTTTAATAGCAGCTATGGACAAAAGTAACCTTACTGTTACCATTTTGGCAACTGGAGCAAAGGTTTGAAAATAATCCAATCCAGCAGTCTGAGTAAACCCTTTTGCTACAAGCCTAGCCTTGTACCTATCCAAAGATCCATCTGAGTTGTACTTTACTTTATATATCCACTTGAACCCATCAACTTTCTTATTTGGAGGAAGATCAACAATTTTCCAAGTATTATTTATTTCTAATGCATTCAGTTCAAGCTGCATGGCTTTACACCAATTTGAGTCCTTAATTGCTTGTGAATAAAATAAGGGCTCTGGAATGGTGACAGAATTTGCAAGAAAGGCTTGATACTTAGGAGTGAACTTATGAAGAGAATCTACCAATTGAATAGGATATGCAATATTGGATAAAGCTGTAGAATTCGATTGTTTGTGGAGAGTAACTGGCAAACCTGTATAGTCTGAAAATTTAGCTGGAAGAATTTTGGACCTTACTGGTCTGGAAGAGGATTGAATGGGATGATTAGAGACAAGAATTATAGAATCAGTAGCAGGAATTATAGAATCAGTAGCAGGAATTATAGAATCAGTAGTAGGAATTGCAGATTCAGTAGTAGGAATTGCAGATTCAGTAGTAAGAATAGTATCAATATCATCAATAAAGGAGGAAGAAGGAGGAAACATATATCCTTGAGAAGAAGAAATCACATATTTAAATGGAAAGACTGTTTCATAGAAACAAATGACCAGTGTCAAGATTCATTAACTTGTACCCCTTTTGATTTTGAGGATAACCTAGAAATACACATTTTATAGCTCTTGGTGCAAACTTATCTTTCCTTTGAGATAAAGTCGAAGCATATGAAAGACAACCAAAGACCTTTAAATGACTATATGAAGGTGAGTGATTGAAAAGAGCTTCATAGGGAGATTTATTTTTAAGAACAGCAGTAGGTGTTCTATTTATCAAATAGGTGGCAGTAAGGAGGCAATCTCCCCACAAGTGAATAGGAACATTAGATTGAAATTTTAAAGCCCTTGCAACAGATAGGAGATGTTTATGTTTTCGTTCAACTCTCCCATTCTGTTGAGGAGTTTGTACACAAGAACTTTGATGAACTATACCAAGTGAGGTAAACAAGGAATTTAGGTCATGATTAAAAAACTCACTTCCATTATCAGACCTAATAGTTTTGACATGAGCTTTAAAATGATTTTCAATGTAGTTGAAGAATTTTTGAAAAATGGAACACACTTGAGTTTTATTTGACAACAGAAAAGTCCAAGTACATCTTGTACAATCATCAACTATAGTAAGAAAAGAAGTACAAGTGTGATAAGTCTTATGTCTATATGGACCCCATAAGTCACAATGTAACAACTCAAAGGGCAATATAGCATGACTATCACTGGAAGGAAAAGATGACCTACTTTGCTTAGCAAAGTGGCAAACATCACAAGGAAAAGTACAATTTTTAACAGAAGAACCTACAACATTAATATGTTGAAGAATAGAAAAAGATAGATGACCAAGTCTTGAATGCCAAAGGATAGAGGAATCTACATTTTTCACATTATTGCAGGCAGAAATGACAGTAGATTTTGTAACTGGAAAAAGAGGTGAATACACTTGAGAAGTAGCAGGAAGAACCAACTTGTATAGTTGACCTTGAAGTTTACCAATCCCCAATATTCTCTTCTGCGTACAATCCTGAATGACACAGATATTGGAGAGACATTGAAAGACACATTTCAAAGAAGAAGTTAGCTTGCTGACAGATACTAAGTTGAACTGAAAATTTGGAACTAGGAGAACATCATATAGAACTAGGTCTACAGTTAATTTTAGTGAACCTTTTAGTTTAACCTTAGTAAGAGTACCATTAAGCAAACATATATCAACACTACAAGCAACAATATTAGTAAGCAACTCATGAGAACAGGTAATATGATCAGTGGCACCAGAATCCACTATCCAGTCACTTGAGCTATGACTATTAACCAGACAGATATATGTCATGTAAGAGCATAAGTGATTTATACCTGACTGTGGGGGTTCAGTCAAAGCCTGAGAAACTTGATTCTGATTCAACAAAGCAATAAGCTGTTGATACTGAGAGGATGACAGACAAACATCAGAATTAGGAGTAATGCTTTCTGACTGTTCTGCAGCAGTAGAAGAAGAACCAGGAACTGCTTGAGTAGCCACTTGTGCAACGACCTTTGTGTAAAACTTAGAAGAACCAGTAGTAGAAACACTAGCATTAGGAGTCTTATTCCTGGGTGGAAAACCAATCAACTGATAGCAACGATCCCTAGTGTGATTCGTGCCATTACAATAAGAGCATTGTAGATTATAACGTCTAGAATCAGTTTTCTTGAACTGATCTGTCCTCTTAAAGTCAGGTCTAGAGAACCTTGACTTACTGAGTAAAGCTGCAGATTCAACAGTCGATTGAGCCATAGGAACATAGTTACGTTGCCTTTCTTCTTGTTGAAGAAGCGCCAAAACAATAGTAAGAGACGACATATGACTCATCATCAACAATTGTCCACGAACATTAGTATAGTTTTCATTTAATCCCATCAAGAACTGAGTGACCTTCATCATCTCATCAGACTTCTCTAATTGTTGCTTTGCTTTGCAATTACAAACACAGACACACTTATGTACACTAGAGGCATGTAGTAGATCATCCCAAAGCACCTTGAATTTAGTATAGTATCCAGAAACAGTTAAAGTATCCTGAGTTAACGCACTCAACGCCTTCTTAAGCTCAAACACACGAGGACCATTACTTTACGAAAATCGTTCATGAATATCAACCCAAACTTCTGTTGCTAACGAAATATACACAAGACTCGAACGAATTTCAGATATGACAGAATTTAGAATCCAAGTAATTACCATATCATTGCAGCGCTGCCAATGCGCAAAATAAGCAGATGATTCACCTGGAATCTTGAAATTTCCTGAGATGAAATTGAGTTTATTCTTCGTCGAGAGAGCTAAGGACATCGAACGTTTCCACTCATTGAAATTGTCGCCGTTCAGTGCAGCAGACACAAGAATTTGTCCTGGATGATCTGATGGATGCAGATAGAGAGGATGACTCGCCTCTAACACAAGAGAATGAAAATTACTTTCAAGATCAACAGCTGTATTAGCAGTACCAGCTTGATTTTCAGTATCCACTGAAGTTTCTTCAACTATAGCCATAACTGTTTGACAAATTGCCTAAAAGAGTATAAACTGTGCACGAGAAACAATTATCTACTGAATCAATTAACGAGTTGACAAAGACACGATAAGACTCAATGAGTAACCAAAGAACAAAGAAGACAAAGCAAAGAAAACAAAGAAGACGAAGCTTTAGACAAAGCTTTAATGGCGGAAGAAAGTATAATAGAAAACGAAATTTTAGGAACACACTCTGATACCATGTAGAAATGTAAACTTGTAAGTGAATTCTCTAAATTCTCATTGATCTAAAATGAAGTGTACAACTCAATATATATACAAGTAGCCTCTAACTAACTTTACATATCTCTAACTAACTTTACATTCCTGAAAGTACAAAACTACCCTTGGAATACATTCCTAACATTTCTATTTATCAGCAATAGGCTTAATAAGAAACACACTAATCATTGACTTGCTTTATTAAATTCCTCCAGATCTCGACGATAGGATCTTACTTTGACTAGTAGGAGACTATTAGACTATCATGCAGTACTGATGCTCTATATGTTAAGTGTCAAGGTCAAGTCAATGTTACATTAGGAACTAACATGAAAACTCTTGAAGTAATCATGTAAAATTGCTCTTTCATTACTGTCCTGTTTGGAAGTTAGATATTTGGGGGAAAAAAAAATAGAGGTTTGAGCCAAATTAGAGGTTTGACAATTTGAAATCTCTAATTTTAGTGTTTGGTAGTTGACGGATTGAAATAACTTTTTGGACTCAAAAAACTAATTTTCAAAAAACTAGTTAGAGGAGCTTTTTCAATTAGATGATTGTGATATATGTCTAGTTAATATATAAAACGCTGACTCAAACAGCTAATTACCAAATAATTTTACATAAAACAGCTAATTCAATCGGTCCGCTAGTTAAATCATCTAACTAATTGCTAAACAGGGCCCAAGTGAGTGAACAAACAAAAAAGATAGTCACTAAGAACTACTACCAAGACCTCCATATATCTAAATATCATTCTGTCTACTGAGAGCATCTCCAACGGGGATAGCTAAGATGGTTAGTTAAAATAATATAAAATAATGGTTATGTAAAATTTGTTGAACCTGTAAGGTGCCGTACTCCAATGGTATTAGCTATAATGGTTAGCTATATTTCAAAAACGGTATTTTATTATTATTATTATTATTACTTTAACATATTATAGTATATTATAGTTTTAGCACTTTAACATTTTAATTTGGCGGGAGACGTGTAGATGTACTTTATCTATATTTTAATTATAGATAACCACTTTCCAATCTGTAAATATAGACAACCATTTTACAGTTATCTAAAAATTTAACTAACAGCTCTTACCGTTGGAGTGAGTGATCTGCTATCTCATTATCTATAAATGACTGCCACGTCAGCTTATTGCTAACAGATTGTTAGCCTTGGAGTTGCTCTGAGTTCTTTAGAAACTATCGCAATCATCTGTCCCCTCTATAAACCTCTTGCCTAATTTCTCTCTTTCCATGTGACTTCTCCATCATAATCTCAAAATTCTCAATCTATAAGCCTACGAGTCGCATTGCTTATTTCACACATCAGTTATTGACTTATTGATGTCCATGCCACTAACTGGAGAGAATGAAATAGCAAACTTGAGGGCAAACAAACTGAAACATCAACACAATAACGCAAATTCAGAATACAATAATATCTTTTACTGAAATGAATTGAAAGCCAACAAACGATTGAAGCTCCTATTACAAGTCTTCAGGAAAAACATGGCCGCAACTATGAAGACTAGTGATCGCCAAGTATCTCGTTGCCACATACTCTATCAACCCATCTCATCTGCAGAAACAAAATTTGATCGGCCTCTACATTTGTCACGATAAAAACCAGGGTAACCTAAAAAGAGGTTAATGCTTGTGTTGCCATCAAACAGGACATCATCTGCCATCACAATGATCACTAGAGGGGAGGGCGGGAGAGTATAAAGGAAAGGATGGAATTGGAGGGGAAAACATAATGATAAACAATGAATGAAGAAATTGAACTCACCTTAAAAAAGGTTGAGAATTTGTTCGAAGCATAATAAAGGATTAAATAATTCAACAATACCATAATTATAAAATTTTAAAAATGATTCTTATCGATGTTCGAGAAATTTAATTTAAAAATGTGGGCAGCTTGCATGGTTGATTCCAAAATGCCACTGAGGAATTCACAGGAGCAAAGTCACTGATATCGCCCTCTTGACCCAGGGACAGCAAAGTCACTAGTATTCCCATTGGTTCCAGAGACGGGTGTAAGTGTGTAACTGAGGACCAGTGACCTACAAAATTTCTCAACATCCATCTTCCTTTTCTCCGAGCTTTAGTAGAATCTGTTGTGTGTCAAATTAGACAAAAGCCTTGACTACAGTACAGTTACTCTACCCAAATAATAACTACACAGCCCAACTCTATGTAAAGCAAGTTCCGAGATTTAGCTATATAATCACCGAAGAAATCAGTTTGAGATAAAACATTCAAATCCACACATATGGTACACTTTGCCAAAAGAATTTTCCACACTTCAGATAATTGCAATTAGTAAACTTCCTACTAAGTTCCAAGTCATTTTAGCAAATTGAAGGTTGCAACTTCTACAAGTACACAGCGAGCAAACAGAACATCTGTTGGAAGCCAACATGCCGTATGATGCTTTTAGTTATCGTCCCTACAGCCAGCTGCTTCTAGTCATCATCCTCTGGATCAAAGTCCTTGACCTTCACATCAGCGTCTTCACCATACTGAATGCACATATCAATTTGTGACAAGATGTATTGTATGCTGCATTCAAGAACACAATTTATAACTAGAGACGATAATCATAAAAACCAATACAAGATAAAATGTTCTTTAAGATCGTGATCCAAATTTTATTTTGGGAACAAATTTATGAAGCGTTAGATGTCAATAGGAAGCTTTTGACCATAGAATACCATAATTAAGTTATTAAGACGAGATCCCAAGAAGACATAATTGTTATATAAGTACATGTAATCAAGAGATGATATGAAGTAGTAGCACATGGATGTATAATGTATTACCTCCTCTTTTTCCGCAAATCAAGAGGCACAAAGCTCACCATGCTATACTGGTCTACCTGGTTAACAAAATTAAAAGTTACTTCACATTACATTTGCATTACCAGCCCTCCACATATACTTAAGATTTTCTTTTTGATGCGTGCAGATAGGTGATGGTAGGTACCACTGGCACTTAACATAGTTCAAAAGTGCATATATTTTGCTTAAGCGGTACAAGCTAAAAGAAAACAAAAGAACAAGCAAAAGAGCCAGAAAACTCATGTATGAAGGAAAAGATTGTGCAAAAAACTTCGAAAATTGTTTGAGCATATAACATTTATTAAACCTCACCATCTTGCTTCAACCACACTTCACAGTCTTTCAAGGAAAATAAATAAATTGTAGACATCATTCTAATCTACATACAGTTGTTACTTGTATGACATTTTATTGCACTCTTGGTGTAAACACAAAATTAATACACATGGGGCAGGTTGTGGCTTTACATCTCTTTTCTTTACTTTTTCCCCCCTAACTCTAGATACTTTGCTGTTGGGCCATATACATACAAGTTTAGGAACAGACCAACAAAAGCATCGCACTAGAACAGGAATTTTAAAAAAATAAATAAATAAAGAACTCTTCTCTCCTGCTACGGTATGTATGTGTGCATGCAACATATGAATACTGTATACATGTAACATATGTACATACCAGCATAGAAAATATAGCAATGCAAACAATTACAACTGAATTCTCTCTTCTTCACCACAGATTAAAAGAAAACATAGAACTTGAGAAAATCATACAAGGGTGTCAATTTAGACATATTCCTAACCTACAGGAATAAATCTGCGGTCAAATATGGAAATATAATGAAGCGGTTCAAACAAAGTGCTTTTTTGACAAAAAATAAACCAAAATTTTCCAGATTTAGAAATATAGACAATAATTTACCAGTTCGATTAAAGCTTTATTCAGCTTTCCAAACCGAGGAGCCATTCGCTGATTCAACTCTGCAAGTAAAAATTGAGGCTCTGGATTCAAGTAGCTGAGAGGCATAAAAAACCGAATATATTAGAATATTACAAGGCAAAAGAGAAAAATTACTGCACAGAAAAAAATAACAATCACATAAATACTACACAAAATGTTGACAGGCATACTCTTCAATATCCTTTCTATTCCTCACAAGGTCCATCTTGGAGAGAATGTTAACATGAGGCAGTTCAAGCTGAATCATTGCAGAGAGTGAAGCCATACATCCACTAATGAACTTTGCAACATCGGTCATGAACTAATATTCAAATACAACTTGTTCAGCTTGAGTGGAAACCTTTGATAAATAAACAACAAAATGGGAGAAAGTGGAACAAACCTGAGAATCAAGCAAGTAAACTACACAGACATTGATATTCTTGCGCTTCAAATGCTCCACAAAGTTCTTGAACACAGGGACATGAGAGTATAGTTCGATTTGTCCTGGAATAATTTGTTTTCAGAAAATGCAAAAATAAAATCCTGTAATATCCCAACTGTTGGACCTTGCTTAGACTAGTAGAAAACATGCAGGCTATCATGTAATAATCATGTAATAGTGCGGTGCAAGACATCATATTAAGAGTCAAGGTCAAGTCAAAGTTGCAAACTTTTAAATACCTATATATATGTAGTTGCAGAGTCCTTGATGGATAACTGAAGTATTTATTTATATGTTTTATATGTTGGTGTTAGGAAATATAAAAGATGCAGGTGTCTAAAATAAGCCCAATTGTTTTGGGCCTTACTTCATTAGGTTATGTGAGAGAGACTGGAATGATTAGTTATATGTTTTATATGTTGGTGTTGGGAAATATAAAAGATGTAGGTGTCTAAAATAAGCCCAATTGTTTTGGGCCTTACTTCATTAGGTTATGTGAGAGAGACTGGAATGATTAGTTATATGTTTTATATGTTGGTGTTAGGAAATATAAAAGATGTAGGTGTCTAAAATAAGCCCAATTGTTTTGGGCCTTACTTCATTAGGTTATGTGAGAGAGACTGGAATGATTAGGAAAGTTCTATAGATGAGGTCCTGAAGCAGGTGTCCGATACTACAATTGGATATGATAGAAAAAAGCTCCATCTTCTCCTAGAGCTAGAATAAAGAAATAAACGTGCAAGCTACTCTGGAAGTGTTATCTTTAGTCACTTCGCTATGAAATTGTCCCGAGTTTCACCCCTTGTAAATGTGGGCATGAGTGTCCTAATTGTGTTCATACTTATTTGTCTTACGCACTTCAAACAGTTGAGCCATAAGATACGTCAAGAGACGAGATTAAGAATCTTATAATTAATTGTGCGGGTTTTAAATATGAAAAGTATACTAAATAGTTCGGGTATACTAAATAGTTCGCAAAATAATAAGACATAACATATACCTGGGCAATCAAAAACAATATAGTCATCTTCTGCAAAGTTTTCCATCTCTTCTTCCAACCAGTCATCTAAACTTTCTTCTAGATGTCTGAACATGAAGAGTCAAGGGCATACTTGTTGTGTCCAAATACACATATAAGCACAGTAATTATTGTTATGATGCTAGTACTAAAGGAAACAGAGGGAATTTCAAATGACAAGGATACTCCATGCAGTAGATAAGAGCACCATTTGGACCCAATCCAAGTTCTTCCATAACATCATCCAGAGATATAAGTTCCCTGATGTCTGCGTAGATATAATAACAAACATCCATATATCATAAAGTGAATGTAAGTAAATATCTGACAATGAAGAGAACAGCAAGAGAATAGTTTGAGTTACCCATAGCTACTGGATAGTCAAAATTTTCAGCCGCAGGATCTAAATTTACTATATGGACTGCTCGTCCTATAGTTTCACAATGTTGATGCAAACTGGCACAATATGTAGACTGCAATTTAAAGGAGGAGAATTTTGAAATATCAAACAATTGATACAAAACAACTAAACAAGTATTTCAGCATGTCCAGGGTTTTGTCAATCGATAATATTACTTGAGCTCATCACAAAAACTACACGTTGCAACAAACAATTAGTATTTTCTAATGGCTGAGGCTAATACCTCGCCATTATAACCTATTACATTGCCGGGTCGTCTTACACAATCTTATTTCCAATTAGTTGTACTTATCATAAGATCCTCAGGTCTTGTTTTGTACTCCCTTTGTCCCCTTTTACTAGTTCCTCTGGCTTATGGACCACATCTTTAGGTGTATTACATTTTTATTTGAAATTTACTATTAAATTTATTATCATTTACAAATTATATTTTAATTTCATGTAAAAATTAAATTTTGATATTAGACATAGGTTTTATTTTATACACCTCGTACTGTGTGTCAAAAGTCAAAAGGACTACTAAAAGTGGATGGAGGGAGTATAAGATGTCGTACCATTGATATATTGAATAAACTAAGGTTGTGTTCACTTGGTGAGAATAGAATGGGGAAGGAATGGAATGAAAAATTATAAACAAAGAATATGGAAAAAGAAGAATAAAGAAGAGAAAGTGAAAGAACACGAGGGAGTGAAAATTTTCTATGATGAAGATTGCGGGGAATTCTAGTTTAAATTGTTTGGAAAGGAACAAAGGAAAGAATAAAGATAGATCCCCCAAACACCCCCTTTCCTCCAAATAAAAGTACAGATTTCATTCCATTCTCACCCTATTGGCCATTCCATTCAATCCAAGTGAACACAGCCTAAGTGTTGTGTTCATATTATCAGGAAGTAGAAGGACGATGAGTATACAGAGCATATGCCTTTAGGTAAGGATTCATATCAAATCTAGTAACAGAATGAGCTACTGCGTTACACCCTACTTTACTATATTACTTGTCCCTCTGGCTTTTTAGGCATAATAAGTCTGTAGATTTGTGCTTGCAAATATTTATGAAAAAATATTTCACATCAGAAATGTCAAGTATGCTAACAAGGTTAAAAGGACTACATAGTAATTGAGGGAGTCAATCACAATAAAGATATAAAGTCAAGGCCTCAGAGTATAATAAACATGTACAAAAGATAGATAATTCTAAAGTAAAATCATGGGAGTCAAGGTAGGTAAGAATGTCTGCCTGCCTGTGTTAGTTACACCAAGTAGACTTCATAGATGTTAGATGTACAAAAAAACAGAGGGTATTGAGGAAATTTCAGATGTTTTACCTTTCCACTGCCAGCAGGACCAATAACTAGCTGTGCATAACCCATTATAGATACTTTCCTTTACACTAATTTTCCTCAAGAGTGCTACTTCAAGTAGGACTACAAACGCAACTGAATAGATGAAGGAATCCACCAACTGCAACCAAACATAAATTCGTTACCGGACACCAGCCACAAACAGCAAACAAAGTAAGCCATACAAAGCATTAGTAACATACAGCATTAAAATACAACTCATATTTCTATCTTTAAAATTAAAAAAAAAAACCTAATTAAACCGGTTTCTTATTCTCCTTGAACATTAAATCTTCCATGCTATCTTTGGATAAATACAACTGCCAAGCTTCACCATCTTTTAGTCTTTCCCAAATTAGTCAGTATTATACACGTACACTCATTGATATTACAAGTCTTCCGCCGTACATGTAGTTCTTATTGATGTATTTAATTACAATTTATTTGTTGTCAAAGTCAGCCTCTCTAGTATTATTGCACTGTCAAAGTCGAGGGTATACAAGAAAACATCCTCTTTTCCTTTCTACTCCCTGTCCTAGGAAATAGAGAAAACATTTACATGTATCTTAATTCGTGAGTCATGCCATGGAACCGTAAACCAGATTCCTAGTCCTGGATCACAATTCCATCTCGTCCAGATTCACTATGGAATGCAATCCGATTCACCATATCTGGCCATCCACAAATTTTATAGAAAGAAAGTAATAACACAAAAAAAACACACGAAAGACATGAGGCAAACAGCTTGAAAATCAAAGACAACTCTCTGAAAATTTTAAAATGCACAAGGAAAAATAAGAAACCAATTACAAAAGAAAAAAAAAAAGATAAACCAATTGTTAACATGGCATTGCAAGGCGACAACATCAACATAACATCCTAAATTGTTTAAAAAACTACTATGGGGGTTTTCTAATCATCCCGCTATCCGAAATTCATGGGAGACATCTTGTTCCTTGTAACACTAAATTCTGCCATCCTACCGCAGGATTCCCTTATACGAAACTTTAAATTCCCTAACATCAATTTTCATTCCTGGGATAACTATGACAACACTTAAATATTATAACCCACTTATATCTTAATCTCACTGCAATTCTACAAGGGTATTTCACAAATTTATTTTACCAAAACTTAATCATACACCATTTTTATAATATTTTTGGAATTTCATTAACCTAAAACCCAAACAAAATAAAACCCATTACAACATATGAAACAACTCACTAAACCCTTGAGCGCTACTTATTATGATTCATACAACAAAGATATAAATAAACCCACATAAGTTCAAAAGTACTTATTAAGAAGACCATAAACACCTTAACCCACGAGAAAAATATAGATATAGAGACGACGTATATGTGTTCTTACAGATATGTAAGAGAATCGCAGACTCCCCAAACGCTTTGCTTCCTGCGAGCGAGCCTCTTTGTGGAGTTTTCTCCCTCCCCCAGTGACTCGGCCTCTCTTTTATCGCTTCTTTTTCTTTTTAAATTTAGGGTTTTTTTTAAAAATATTATTTTCCTACTTTCTTTTTTTTTGAAAAAATTGCATAATTACGAGTTTGCAATCAAAATTTAACTCCAATTACTATTTTAGGGTGCAGAACCATTAACCTTAGAACTCTTAGAACCTTATTTTTAATTTAAAAAAATATATGATATATTAGATATCTTTTAGAAGGACAATTTTGTACAATTAAATTTATATGCAGAACCATTAACCTTAGAACCTTATTTTTAATTTAAAAAAATATATGATATATTAGATATCTTTTAGAAGGGCAATTTTGTACAATTAAATTTAAGATTGAAATCAGCGCCAAATCAAATTTGATTGACAGCTGCTGAGATACTCTTATGCTATACATATTATCCTATCTCACAAAATCCTCAATCATCATCCAGAAAATCTTTTATTGGTTATAAATCAAGCTTTCTCACAGTTCTTCGCAAAATCTCATTACCATCAGCTGCTATACTGGTTAGTAGAAATTTGTAGAGATTACAGAGGTTTTTCTATTCATTTCTTTGCTATTTACAAACTAGTGACCAGTGATACTTATTGTAGGTGATTCATGGGTTTAAGTTCGTGATATTGAATCAAAGAAGCAAAGTAAGGGTTATGAGACTACAACTGACATTGTAAAATGTGTAAGTCTTAAATTTTTTATTTTCTATTGTCAGTACCATTTTTTAGGAATTAGGGTTCTTTAATAGAATTTTAGTTTTATTTTCGGTTTTTTAAACTACTTTGAAAATTCACTATCCGGTTAATATGTTCGTATGTTGTATATGTGAGTTCTTCAGCAGAATTCTAATTTTGTTTATGAAGTTGTTTTATCATAAAAGACTCAAGTTTAGTTCGTTTATATTAAATCGTGTTGTTTGATTCCCTAATTTTTTCAAAAATAAATTGTCACAGCTTTGTTTCTTTTACTTGCTGGTAGATAGTACTCCTACTTATATTGCATGATTCTGTTGCAGCACATTCATGAAAGTAGAATTATGTTGCAGAACTTATATATAATTAGAATGTTGTTGCAGAACTACTACTTGGAGAAAAGTTAATATCTATTATAAATTGAATTTTGATGTATAACTTTTATTTTAACTAGAGTTCAGCTGCAGGCTTGCTACTTATATGCAGAATTATGCTACAGAACATTTATGGAAGTATATTTTTTTTATAGAATATTTATATAATTAGAATGTTGCTGCAGAATTCTTATTGAATTATGATTTATATTCTTGTTCGGGAAATAACTTCAATTGTCTATAATTGTCTGAAAGAACTACTTTAATTGTCTAATTTAAAATATTTTATTGTTGTCTATGCTATGTTTCTTTTACTTGTTGTTAGATAGTACTACATATATTGCATGATTCTGCTGAAGAACCTTTGTGTAAGTAGAATTATGTTGCAGAACTTTTATATAATAAGATGTTGCAGAACTACCTTTTGCTGCAAAATTTGCTTGAGTTGCTAATTTGCTTGAGATGATTGCGATTGAATTAAAATGCAGCTCCACGATGGAAAAATTCGAGTGATGAAAGAAAATTGAGAAAAAAGTAAAGTCAGGATGGAGCAAGTAGCAAACGCTAAAAGATGAAGTAAGTTTAGAAATGATTTCCCAGTTCAACATGGTGGATGACGATTTTGTGAAGGATTTGCCACAAGCTGCAAAAAAGGAGTAAAAAAACTACAAGTTATGTTGAAGGACCATAAAGCGAACAAAGTGAAATCTAGTGGAGCAAGAAATATGAATGTGATCAAATTTGTCTAAAATATTTTGTAAATAGGTAGACCTAATTCGTTTATAATATCTGTGTTCTAAAACATATGTATTAAACTGTCATAAATTTTGGGTTAAATCTTTCGATTTTCGAGTATAAATAAATTTCATGTTTGTGTTTAATAAACACTTGTAAAGGTGTTTATTGCATTTTTTAAATGAATGATTGGATATGATATTAAATTAAAGTGCAATACATGTAGCTTCTATTTTGTGGATCGTAGATATGATGGAATGAGAATTGGAGGTCATTTCGAAAAATGTTGTACACAATAGGTGATCCGAATAGAAGTTCTGCTGCATAACTTAGAAATTCTGCTGCAGAATGTACAAAATAGTAAAAAATATTTATATTATGAAACTAACATAATACATTTTATTAGTTTGCTTCGATATTTAGAATAGACCATTAATAAAATGAAAAGAAAACAAATTAGAAATGCAAGAATAATTTCTTTTAAAAATCGAATATGGTTACAAGTTTGTCTTTAAAATGCGTAATATTACTAAAATTGTAAATTGGTCCAAGGAAGATTGATTTATCGGCACCCGAAGAATACAGTAATTTTTGCAACAACTTAATTGAATTTGGCAATGAGTTGGTAATTGGAAGTGAGGGAGATGCCGGTTCAGCCGCATGACTCATAGGTTCAAATGTAGAACCTACATGTGTTTATGAAAAATTTAATTAAAGAAGGAAACTAGTAACGTTAAATATAAAAGTTTTAATAAAGTAAAATACTTGTAAAATGTATAATACAACCAAATTTGAAGCAAAAGAAAAATTTATAAATAAAATCTAATGTGATTATAATTTTGTGTTCCGAAATGAGCTATAATAACGTAAAGCTAAAAATGGTGAAACAAAGACTATTTTTTTAGGGTCGGACAACTACCAGAATTGTGTCCAGCAACTTGCGTGCAATTACTACAGTTTTTCACTTATCTTTGATAACATTCATTGAACCACTCCCACAACCTTTGTTTAGGATTCTGAACTAAAACAATATCGAAATGTGATTCAACATCAATAAGTGCATAGATAATTGCATTATTAGACGCACTCCAGTTTGAGATGTAGAGTCTTTCATATAATGTCTATGATTTGCAAGCTTAGCGGCCAACTTTTGGTAGAGTTTTTTAATGGCAAGACATTGATCTGTTATAACACATTGTGGTGGGTGATCCATGCATCTGTCAAAATCTCCCAAAGTCCATTCAAAATTTGTACGACATTCATTATCTAAAAGTGCATATGCAGCACGTTACTCCAATTATTATCAAACCCCGTGAAAGGAACAAAGACCATGTTACATTTGTCAGAAAATAGGTATAATCAAAATCAATATCTTATAAAATATTATAATTAAAGAGTAATAAGCTAAAAAAAGTAAGTTAGTGATGACGATACTGCAGCAGGACAGATGAATAATGTAGGTCACAAAACTCATGTTCTGCTACATAATTGTAATTGAGTAAAAAATTTGCAGCATAACTTTAAATATATTAAATTTATTTCCCGAACAAAAAATTAGATCATTTTGTCGATTCAGTAAAAAAAGTAATTTTGTAGTACAATTATAATTATATAAAAGTTGTAAGAAAAATTCTATTTATATAAATTTACATGAGTAGAACTCTACAATATACAACAGTGTTACAACTGAACACACTGAATTCTACAGCTGAACCTTGGGTTCTGCATTGTGTTTTGTACTAGAATACACAAGATTCTACAATAGTACACATTGAATCCTACTACTGAACCCTAGTATCTGTATTGTGTTACACAAAACTTTTATATTTTTCTTATAAAATGTGGAGTAAACTACTGTGTTTTGTAATAGAACACACAAGATTCTACAATAGAACATTATGTTCCGTTTTGAGATGGAATACATGAACCATTGAAAATTATGAACACGTGATCAAGAGAGTGTTTAAGAGAAAACATAGAAAAAATCATTCAACTAATAGACTGTTTAAATATGCAAAGAGAGCGGAATTGTGTTATTACGATTTGCATAAATATATATGAATATGCATGTACGTATATGTCTACAGAAACAGAAAATATTGAGAAGGTAAACAAAGTGTTGGGGAAGAGATAAATGATATAATCAAAGTGATACATACAACCACTAGTTGTAAAACTACGTACGTACATTTTACTGATTCATTTTGATTGATTTTGATTGATCTTCAATTCAGTCAAACATGTTGAATTACTTACATGCCCTTAATATTGATTTGTATAAATTTAATATTAGTTGTAATAAAATTTCTCTTGATTGCCTAAAATAATCTGAGCCATTAAATCTAAATGAATCTGACGGTGCATAATCGTTCTAAAGTTCTATTTTAAGAGTGGGTTCTCTCTTGAGCCTGACCCTACTATTTTATAGTTTATACACAAAATCTAAACAAAAGGTCGTATTTGGTTATTTTTAGTTGTTTTACAAATACTGGCTTATAATAATTCTTTTACATTTATATATTATTAGTCTACATGATTAAATTGTAGTTAATAAATTAATTTTTACTAGCATAATAGCTCGTGCGAGGCACGGGACTTTTCTAGTAATGCGGAAGTGCATAGTTCTTAGAATTTAAGAATTCTGACTGGACAATAACTTTATTTGAAATAAAATATATGAACTCCTAATCATTGTATTTTAAATATATGAGCTAATTAAAATGCAACCGGAAGCACCCATTCCTCAATAAATGTTTCGACACTCGGGTGACGGTAGATCGTGTCATGTTTGTCATTTTTCCTATTTTATTGACGGTTTGAGCTTTGATGATGCTAGTGATCACATATATTTTGGTTGTAAGTGATACGTGACTAATGTTCTCATGTACCTCGAATTAAACTTTAGTTCCTTTGAGAACACAATTTTTTTCTGAACTCGACACTGTCATAGCATTCTGAGGCTGCACCCTGTGTGAACTTGGAATGATATAAGCTAGACCCTCTATGTATATATGTGTGACTTTGATAGCATATAGGATTTTACGGTAATACATGATGTTCTTTTTTGCTTGTGAGCAGTGGTATGGGGAAACTCTCAATAGTTGTGGTAGTTACCTAGTCTGACTCAAAGATTTAGAAGACTCCGATTTAGGAGGGGAGTCTGTTGCATCTTCTACTGTCATTATTCTCAATCTGGTAAAACAGATTCTCGGTCACGTGTTATTTTCTAGCGATTGTCACAATGTCCCTAATTTAATTTATAGATAATTTAATTTATTCGAAATTCAGTATGCACTAAAAATAGTATATTTCTTAACATATAAATATGTTGTATAAGTCATATTTAGACTGATTCACTAAGCGTGTACGAATTTATTACAGGTCTTGCGACAACTTTGAATCTTAAATTTCTAGCTGAAAAAAAAAGAATTGAAATTAAGAGAACACAAAGTTTAAAAAATAGACGTGTGTTTCAAAAACTTTATATGATTTATTTATGATTTTTCAAAAAAGAAATCCAAATTTATCTATTATATATTTATTAATTTAATTCTGAATAAGTAATTTTAATCTTCCATAATATTAATATAAAAATTTATATTGAAATTAACTACAAATGCTTTACATACATAATTCATCCAACATAATTCTAAATCTAGTCACTTCTATTATATTTATACTATATTATTAAAATCTAAATATTAAAACTTTGATAGTTGGTCGGTACGGTACTCATATTTTGATATTTAGACTTTAGTTCTTTTACTTTTACAATTTTACGGTAAATTTTCAAAATAATAATTTTATTCAAAACATATCTCTAAAAAATTGTTAAACACAAAACTCTTAAAACACAAGTTATCGCGATCAAACACAAACACCTACGTTAATTCGATGCCAAGTTCAACAACCATATATAAGTGTTCAGATTTAAAATCATTTTCTTAAGAAACAAATATAAAAATAAAAATAAAATATTAAACTTGTGCATGACACATGTTATGAGCTTGTACTTTTATATGTAATAAAAATACTCATGAATATCGTGTATACATGTTGTCGATATGTGTTATATACCACTGATTGTTGTCTAATTTTTAAATATTTCGACACTAATTTTTATTAATTTAAAAATAAATAATTAAATAATATATATAAATAAACTACTTGTAATATGTTACTTATGTTATATCAATGTTATACATTTTATATATTAAATATATGAATAATTCAAATAAATTGTGTATTACAAGAAAGATAGACCGTTGTGCAAAAAAATAAATTATTTTATAATTAACATTACATATACGAAATATTTGTTTAACTTTGAAAACTGAAAAAACATAGTTTAATATATTATAATCACCTTATTTTTGCTCAAAAGTTAATATAATAATAAATATAGAATACGGTGAGATATGAGGTTCATGTAATAGAATTTTTAACTCATAACCAAAAGAGATAGGTAGCACAATGATTGTAATGATGAATCTCTTAGAGAAGGTTAATGGTTCAATACCCTAATTAACTATTATTCTCTATCTTGAGTCCAAAAAATTAAATTTGTATAATTTATAGCCACGTGAAATTCACAAAATAATCTTTAATTTAGTGATGATTTAACAATATTTTTTCAATTAAAACTACCCCGAAACCGAAGAGAGAAGAATGTGACGACTTATTTTTTGTTTAAATTATCAAAATACCAGTTTTAGTATTGGAATATAGTTCTACAAATAACCTAATACACTTTTTAATATTAGACCCAACGGTTATCATTAACCTATTTTAAAATCTAACAATCTTTATTATTTTGATATAGAAAATAAATTGAATATAATTTACGTATTATTGAATTGATGTCCTTGTAAGATTATGATTACGTTTTAGTTTAGACTACCAAATTTTTGGATAAGGTCCCTATTTTTTCTAACAAAATCACCTTCTTCTCCTTTTCCAAAAATATCATGGACAATTATCTTTTTCAACTAAAACATGTTACTTTTTTTATATTTATTTTTTAAACCTCTGCTTTTCCAAAAATATCAGGATCAAACCTTTAAATATTTATTTAAAACTTATTTTAATACTTTTAATTATTTAAAAAAGTTTACATATTTTGACATGTTTACTTATTTTTTCAACAAATATAATTAATAAAATATTAAAACGTAAATAATCAAATAACAACTATTAAAAATAATTTGTATATCGCACGGATTTTAAGTTAGTATAAATAATTATTTGATAACATTTAAAAGTTCAGAGGCAATGTTTATAGGTCCTTGGGTATAAATTCTCCTCCCTTCTCTTTCTCAGATAAGTTATTTATAAATGGTTATGCATCTTTTGGACCTTATTATGAGATAATATATAACAATTTAAGATTTAAACAGATCAACAAAAGAGTAAGTATAAAATTATTTTTAACGTAACATAAATATAAAAATTTTACTTTATTATTTTTTTTGAAATAAAACGTACTTGCTTTCATTAATACTCATCCATCAAAAGGTTACACATAATAAAACCAGGGGCGGTATCGTACCACTCCCTTAGACCTGAATTAGAATAAGTAGCTCGAGCAACCTCATGAGCCACACTATTCGCAGATCTGGGTACAAACTTAACTAAAACATCTTCGTAATGTTTAGCTAACTCACGACAATCTTCTACTATTGTATCAAACATAGATCTCCCTTCTATCGCATGAAAAGCATCTACCAGCAGTTTAGAATCTGTCTCAAAGATGCATTTGCTAGCTCTCCAACCCTTAACCCATGATAACGCTTCTCGCATGCTCAAAGCTTCTGCCTCCCTCGGTATCCTTAAACCTCCAATTTGATTACTGCGAGCTCTCTGAAATACACCACGGTCGTCTCGTACCACACAGCCAACCCCCACGCTATCCCAACCTGTAGAGCACGCAACATCGATGTTGATCTTAATCCAACCTTCCGGAGGTTTAGACCATTTCTTCTATTGAGCCGTATTACTGTTTTGATGATTCTTCTTAGTCTCTTGAGCTCGATTCCATTCAGACAATAAATTCAGGGCCATATGCTTAACACCAAACGTCGATATGCAAACTTTCTCCCATACCCACTTATTCCTCCTCACCCAAAGCCCCCAACAAAGTAAACCAAAAATTACACACTGATCTTTGGTAGCTATATTAACCACCCGTTTCATTGTTTCGATCCCTGTTTCAACATCCCCAGTGTATACTAAATGGCTTAACCCCACTACCTCCCATAATTCACGTGCAAAGCAGCAACCAAATAACACATGAGCTGCATCCTCTATAAAACTATGGCACCACGTACAATTGGGTTGGACCTCAACATGCTTCCGTAGTAAATCAGCCGATGTAGGAAGCACACCTCTTGCCAGTCTCCACATAAAATTTGCTATCTTACCTGGTACATTTAAACCCCATAATCGTTTCCAAAATTGCCTATCATGACCCTCAGATTCACCTCGAAGCAGTCTGTAACAACTACGTACAGAAAAATCACCCTTCTCTTCATGTATCCAAAACCATGAATCCGACCTGATTCTCATCGGTATTGGCACTTGATATATAAGGGATGCATCTCTCTCATTACATAGCTCAGTAATTATATCACTATCCCACTCCCTTCCATCCATACTTATCAAGCCATCTACTGTCATATGTTATAATTCTGGGTAGACAGCACTTGTAAGATAACCATTTTGTTTATCTGGCAACCACGGACTCTTGTATCTTTCCCATCGCCAATGCATCTTCGACACCCTTGTCTAACCACTGCCTGAGTTTCGAGAATGCTACGCCATACATAACTTTGATTAGCTCCTGGTAAAGCATTCAAAAAATCTGTTGTCGGGTAATATCGTGCCTTCAGCAGTTGAGTGACCAATGGATTAGCATTGTTGATTATTCGCCAAGCTTGTTTGGCTAGCATAGCTAGGTTAAATTCATGCAATTTCTTTAAACCTAACCCTCCCTCCTCCTTTACTTCACATAACCTCTCCCATGCCATCCACTTTATACCCCCAGTTCCTCCGTTACTACCCCACCAAAATGTGTTCATCCTCTTCTCGATCATATCAATAATCTCCCTTGGAATTAGAAACAAACTCATCCAAAAATTCGGAATTGTTTGTGCAGCTGTCTTGAGTAACATCACCTTCCCAGCCTTCGAAATAACTCTACTTCCCCAGGCCTGCAATTTTTGCTCCACCTTTCCCAACAAGAACTTAAAAGTAGAAACTTTACGCCTCCCTACTGTCATAGGCATGCCCAGATAATTACATGGGGTATTTATTTCTCGAACACCCAGCTGAGCACACACTTTCTCCCTTTTATCTCCTCTGGTATTTGGCGAGAAAACAACCGTAGATTTTTTGAAATTCACCACCTGCCCTGACATTTCTTCATATCTATTCAGGATTCTTTTCATTACATTAGCTTCCGTCTCTACAGCTCTAAAGAAAAAATAACAGTCATCGGCGAAAAGAAGGTGTGAAATCGTAGGTGCTCCCCTTGCAATGATGCAGCCATGTACAAGTCCCGTATTTTCATTTCGTCTAATCATCGCACTTAATCATCGCACTTAGTCCTTCAGCACAAAGTATATAAATATATGGTGAAATTGGGTCGCCTTGCCTGATACCACGAGTGGGACTAACACTACCGAACTCCTGCCTATGGTGAGTAAAACTATAGGATATCGACCTTATTAATTTCATCACTCGAGCAACCCACAACTGATCAAACCCAAATTTATGCATCATACTTTCGATAAAATTCCATTCCAACCTAACATACGCCTTTGAGATATCTATCTTTAAACCCGCTACCCCGTATTTGCCTCGAGTTTTCCTCTTTATATAGTGGTTCACCTCAAACGCCACCAGAGCATTATCTGCCAGCAAACGGCCTTCAATAAACGCGCTCTGTCTGTCAGAGATTATCGAACCCAGGCATACCTTTAACCTGTTAGATAGAACCTTGGACATAATTCTTACCAGCACATTACACAGGGAGATAGGACGAAGATCTGCCATCGTCTGAGGAACTTTAATCTTTGGTATGAGGCATACTAATGTTCGGTTCATCCCTTCTGGCAACTCCCCCGTACACATAAATTTTTGGCATAGCTGAACCACATCTTTCTTCACTATATTCCAAAAAGATTGATAGAACGCTGGATTGAAACCATCCAAACCGGGGGATTTATCCGAGTGCATAGAAAACACAGCATGCTTTACCTCCTCTTCCGTAACAATCGATACCAGGTCTGCATTTTCTTGTTCAGAAACTCGTTTAATTTCCTCTATTTGAGACAATTGACCATTCATTGAAGATGATGTGAACAAGTTTGAGAAATATTTCTCAATTACCTTCTGTATGTCCTCCAGATTTTCACACCATTAGCCCGAATCATCTTTAATTTCTTTCTATCAAATTTGTTTTCCTCCGCTACGACGCATATTTATGAAAGAACCGTGTATTCTGGTCCCCTTCTTTCAGCCAAAACTGTTTGGCGCGTTGCTTCCAGTAGATTTCCTGCTTTTCCAGTAGTTGTAAGAACTCCCAACAGACTTCATTGTACAATCTAATCCCATAATTATCACGCCTGGCCCTCAACTTCCGTAACCGCTCTCTACAGACCTTTATTTTCTCCTTGAACTTCTTATTTGACCCTCCTCATCATTCCTGCAATTTTACTCCACAAAACATAACCTTCTCCATTATTCCTCTGTTCGCAGCATCATCCCACATATTTTTAACTATTTGAGTACATTCGTCCTCTCTGAGCCAGACATTTTCAAATTTGAATCGTCGTTTCTTTGGGATATAAACCTGCTTATACAGCTGGAGATATATTGGCAGGTGATCAGATGTAGATACTTCCAGAACTCGTAACTCTACTTGCGGGAACAAGGTCCTCCAATTATGATTTGCAAAAGCCCTGTCTAACCGTTCTTGCACCCAACCAGCTGTTCCCCTAGATCTCTCCCGGGTAAACTTCTCGCCTACAAATCCTAAGTCAAACAAGCCACAATCATCTATTGCTTTCGTAAAACCCCTAAACAAGCCACCTGGTTGTTCACGACCTCCTCGTTTCTCCTCTGAAAACAACATATCGTTAAAGTCTCCCAATATACACCAAGGGAGTGTTGAATCTGCAGCCATCCCCCAAAGCATATCCCATGATACCCTTCTCCTACTTCTATCTGGACAACCATAATACCCCGTGTAACGCCATCTCCCAACCTGGTCGTTTTCGACCTCGAAATCTATAAACTGAGTTCCACTCCCTCTTATTTGACAACCTCCATCATTTTTACATAACAAAGCTAAGCCCCCGTTGTGCCTTTGTGCCTCAACCGCCCAATACCCTGCAAAATTTATTTGTTTACACAGCTCTTTCACTTTATTCTCCTTCGCCAAAGTCTCAGATAAAAAAATAATATTGGGTTTTATTTGTTGGGTAATTTCTTTAAGGAATTGAATTGTTCGTGGTTTACCCAGGCCACGACAATTCCACGCAAGAGTACTCATTTGTCTAGGCGGGCCTGGGCTCCAGGTCCCGCCTCTAGCAAGTTTTTTGGCCCGTTTTTTGATATGTTAGCAGGCTGGATCACAGGCTCCGTTTCATCCAACCCCGTAATATCCTCTACCCGTTTCCTTTTTGAGTCCAACACTACCACCTCATTTTCAAACTCATTCCCGCCTTGCTTTATTTCCTCCGCGTTTAATGTGATGCTATCTCTTGATTTGTTCCCCGATTCCCGCAGTACACAACGAATCACATCCACATCTCTTAAAATTTCTCCTACCTGCCCATCAATCTCCATGAACCTCGCTGTCACCGTTGCTCCACCATGATCACCATCTGGACAGGTTGACGTACTGCCCTTTGTTGTCCATGACTGCTTACCACCATCAGCACCATTCTTCAACCACCGAGCTCCAATGTTTTGAGTGTTCGCATTTTTCATAGGTGCTTTGAGCCATGTGCCATAGGCTTTATCAATTAACTTATATGGGTTTGCATAGACAATTGCACAATCTCGTTCGGAATGACCTAACAATCCACACACAAAACAAAAAGTACTTAATCTCTCATACTTAAAGTTCACCCAACTCCAATTACCCCCCTCTATTTTAATCTTCATACGGCGTTTAAGCGGTTTATTAATCTCCATCTTGACCCTTATACGTACATATAATCTCCATGCACCAGACGTGTTATTAGGATCCCCCCTTAAGAAACGTCCCTATATGATTACACAAAACTCTGCAGAATCTTTTCCGAAAGCATTCCTCTTGGTAAATCATATATTTAAACCCACATGTCTTTAGTTTTCAACTGTATTTGATGTGGATCTTCGTTAGCCTCAAGATTTTGGTACAGTAATAAGCTTTGCTCAAACGTCCACGGCCCCCCATCCAAGACCTTCTGCAAATCTAGAACACGAAAGAACACAAATGAGTACCTCTGACCGCCTAAATCGTGAATTTCTACTCCTTCTCTCGGCCTCCATATCGACGCCAATACATTTTGCATGGCTTGGAAATTAACATTCTTATCCGTAAGGAATTTCCCGATCAATACATATGTTTTCGCAGCCGAAATCATTTCTTCATCCCCTACTACCACCCCTCCCTCTTCCTCCTCCGCCAACGTCATCTGTGAATACATTTATTCCAAATCTCCCATTGGTGACCCCATGATTAACGAAATGAAAAAAACAAAAAAACCTAATAACTTATCATTCGATAAGACTTAAAACTTGCAAGGTTGCAAGACTAGGAACAATCTCCCTCTAGTAGATAAAGATAGTTGGATGTGTCATTTACGTGGGTATTCATGACACCCCTATTAACTCAACCAGATTTTTTACTTTATAAGTAACTTATAGTGCGTGTCAAAACAAACGAGCTATGCAACGAACTTGTCATTTACAACTTAGATAATTTAGTACATGGCTACCGTTTTATTACAATTTTATTCTGAATCAAGAACACTACAGATGTGTTGGGGTTCGCCTCGAATTCCTAAATAAGTTAAGAATTCTATTATGAGCAGTATTCTAATCATCAATATATATATGGCTTGTGCTCATATGAGAACCCCTATTAAAATGAGAACTGAGATCTAATCTCAGCCCTTCATTTTCTTTTAATCTTAACCACACATTTGAATTATATACATACAATTGTATATGTATCACCCTCATCTTTTAATCCACCCACCCCACTTCTTCTTCCACCATAACTTCCACCCCACACCACCACCACCACCAACTGCCTCCACCCTCCGCCCACCACCACCTTGTTAATCCCAAATGACCTAACAGAATTGTAGAAGGGGGGGGTTGAATACAATTTTGATATTTCTTTAACTTGAAAGTACTTTATAAAATTAAACTGAACTGAATAAATAAAAACACAAGATATAAATAATTCAGTTGGATTGTTTGATGATCCAACTGAAGTGTTTTTATTGCGGAAATAATCTGTGATACAAATGTACACAGCTGCTCAGTTACAAGGTTGTAGAGAAGAAAAATGCTCTCAAAGATAGCTAATACAAACTCTTTGTTTTTCTTCACTCAAATAAAGTAACTGCTACACTTGGTTATATAAACCCAAGTTTACAACCCTATTTTTGGCTACACTAATAGTACAATGAGTAACCGCCAATAGTTTGCTTTTCATCCCTTTGTCCAGTGGTCCTTGGAGATCCTTGCTTTTGACTTCATGCTTATTATGATCACTTCCAAGAGCCCAATTGGAAACTGGGATGTTTCCTTATTCCCCATGTCCATTTTAATGGTTTCCAATGCAAAGTACACTTCCACATCTCCTTTTTTGATCTGTCAGGAACCTGTCACTATCACTTTGTCAATTGTATAGAAAAGCAATAATGATTCGTTGATGGCATAGAGATGTGTTTCGTTGATAGCTTTATTCTTTGTTTCGTTGATGAGCTTCCTTGTTTCGTTGATAGAGTAATCTTCATTCCGTTGACATGTCTTCACTTAGGCAAAATTACAAGGCACTAAATATTTACAATTAACCAACCTATTTTGCCTATCTAACCATTTAGTCAACATGACTTAGAAAACCTATCTAGTACTCAACAAACTGCATACCAAACTATGAAGTAATGTACAGTGCAATTGCTACATCACTCATTTCGTTGATGAGCTTCCTGTCAACGAAACACTGCAAAGCATGCTATTTCGTTGACAGTTACAAAATAACTTAATACAAAATCTACTAAGTGTTTTTATAATTATCATCAAGAACAACATATTCCTAACAATCTCCCCCAATTTATGACTGATAGAATAACAGCCATAAATCAAGAGCCTTGATGATAACAAAAACACTCAGGCATATTACACATGATAAAAGTAAAAGTTGTATTGAGCTTCATAAAGTTTTTAGAAATAATGCAAGACTTACAAAACTAATGCCCAAATGTGCTCCTCCAGACTGAGCAAATAATTCATCTTTGTCTTCTTTGGGGCATAGTCTTCTTCCCTCTCCTAGAGTTGTTCTCCTCAATCTGGACCTGTAGCCTTCTGTAAAAGATCTTCTCTTCTTCATCTTGATCACCAAGCTTGGATTGCATAAACCTTAGAGTTTGATTAGATGCCTTGTCCAGCTGGTCTTCCATCCTGAAGAACCTTCTGCAGTTGTCCTTGTCCTTGAATTCCATCATCCAGAAAGGTTGAAGATGGATCTTCTTTCCTGTTGAGGGCACTCTTAGCATCCTGGGAAGAGCCTCAGGCTTGTTCCAGCTAGCCTTTATTTGACATATTCTGGAGACCACCTCAGACTTGGCTGTTTTGGTGAAGCCAAAGTCTTTCTTCAAGCATCTAAACACTGTGAGTAGTGTTTGGTAGTCTTCTCCTAGAATTCTGTAGAGAGGCCAAATTTGTTCTCTACCACCCTTGTATGTGAAAACCAATCTTTCAGGTAGCTTCTGAGAAGCTGCAATGCCCCTTACTTCCACCAGGTTGTCTAACTCAAGATGCAAGCTGGATTCTTCCCTGATGTCAGCAATGTACATGCAGTCCTCTGGATTTGAAGGGGGTTTTTGAGGTTGTGGCTTTCTCACAAATACTGGCTTTGTCTTGACAGCCCTTTGCTTCAATTTCTTCTTTGGATCCATCTCAAAAAGGAATTTAGGAAAGTTAGCCTCATCAAACTCAATTGGCTCTTCCTTTGGCTCAATTGGCTGATCATGATAATTAACAAGATGTTTGGGATCACAGGCTAACTTTAAAGATGGATCAGGAATTGTTGGAGGTACAGAAGAGTCTGATGCAATACTCTGAGAGTCATCATTTTCAAAGGTTATGTTTCTTCTAGCCCTTGCCTTTGGTTGCCTTGTACTCTTCTTTTCACTCCTTTCCTTTTGGGCTTTTTCTTCTTGCTGTCTTTCTTCTTCATCTAGAGCTTGAGCTACTGCAAGAGCTTGCATAGCTGCTCTTTCTGATTCCTCAGCCTTGGCTTCAGCAAAGTTTGGATGACCAGCCCAAACACAGATTTGTTGTCCATTCCTGTAGACAATTGCCCTTTGCTTCCTTATCTCATGATTATTACTTTCCTTGCTTTTTGTGATGAGAAGTCCAAGTAGTTTGAGCTCATCTGGATAAGGTGCAGGATAGAAAGTCCTTGCTATGTTTTTGCCTTTTGGTTTAGCAGGAGACTTGGGAGATAAGCTTCTTTGTAATGTAGCTTCTTCCACATCCCTAATGCATGAAGTTTGTCCTTTCTCCTTTCTTGGTCCTTGAATGACTCCATGTAGAAGGGGCTCTATAGCATAAGAGCTCTTGAACTGTGGCTCCACTTGTGCAGTCACCATTGCATTTGTTGATGGCTGATCTGTCTTTGAAGATTCAGTAATTTTCTTGAACCTTGCTTCTATGTTGGACCAATGATCTTTGATCTGTGCTGCAAGTTGTATCCTCATAAAAGCTTCCTGGATCAAGTCAATGCTATCCTTATTCTTCTTTCCAAACTCCCCCATTGCTAGTGGCTCCTGTGGCAATGTGATGGTTGGGACCAGCACCTTTGTGATTTGAATGGTTAGCTCCTGAGATTTCTCCCCCTTTTTGTTATCATCAAGAGAGACAACTGGGAGTCCTTGAGCTGCCACTAGCTGGGCCAAAAGTTGAGTCTGCTTCTCCTGTTCCTTTTGCATTTGAGATAAAGTAGCTTCCACCTTGTCCACTCTAGAAGAGAGAGTCTTCAAGGAGGTAGCCACTTCAGGTTCCTTAGAGAGAAACCTGTTCATTTTGGACATAGTGAGAAGAGGGAGCTTTTCATCCATCATCCTGTAGTTAGCATCCCTGAAATTGCTAATAGAGTCCTTGATTTCTGTAGCCTCAATCCTTGTCTGCATCATTTGTAGCCTTTGAATTTCCAGAGAATCCATGATGGCCTTGTAGAATTTCTTGTCTCTTGCATTTGCAGACTCATGAGCTAAGTAGGCTTCATTGTACTGCCTGGAGATAGCAGCATCTAGAGTGGCTCTACCATGCATACCTTGAGAAAGCCAGCCTGGTGTAGGAGGCACCACAGAAGTCCCAGTCTGTGAAGTGGTGGCCACCTGTAGATTATCACCATAGCTGTCCTCAGCATCAGAAAACTCAAAATCTCCACTTGCTGCAGCTCCTGAAGGTAGATTGGTCAGGGCATCCTTTGCTCTTTGCATTGATGCAGTTGTATGAATTAGATTTAGTGACCTTTCTGCCTCCACATTGCCCTGCTGAGCCATAATTTGATAGGCTGGCACAGGATGAGTAAAGGTCTCAGGATCCAGGGAAATACTATCCAGAGTTTGTTGATAAACCTCTTGGAAAGTAGGTTCCCTTTCTCCCTCACTGACCTCCATTAACTCATTAGCAATGGCTGCTTCCATCCTTATTTCTCCTGTAGTCCCTTCTCTCTCTCCACTCTGTTCTTGCATCATGGGCTCCCCATGGCTCACACCTCTCACACCCTCACCTTCACCTTCTAAGGTGGAACTCTCAATCTCTCCTTTTGCCTGGCTGGAAGAAATAGCCAGCCTCTCACTCACATTCTCTCCTTTTGCCTGGCTGCAAGCCAGCCTCTCAGTTTCACTCCCTCTCAGTCCTAGAAGTGTCTCAACTACCACTAGATCATCTGCACTAGTTGTGGGAACAACTTGATTTTCAATTAAAGGTGCAGAGTGAACTATCAACGGAATGGTAGTTTGAACTGTCAACGGTATGGATACCGTTGATGGAGAAACACTTGTCAACGAAATAGACTGTTTCGTTGATGAAGTCAAGAAAGCACTTTGAGAATGAGAAATTACAGTAGAGTCTGTGGTGATTGATTTTAAAGAATGGTCCACAGATCCCCTTGCAACTTCAGGAAAAATTGGTTGATGGCCCAACAAATCACTTAACAAGTGATGGCCACCAGCTTCAGAGTGGGGCTTCTCCAAGATTAGAGTTGGAGAATCAGGAATAGATGTATGGATCATGTCCACATCTAAAGATTGAGTTGGTGAATTGGATGGAGATAATTCAAGATTGATGTTTAGAGAATGGGACTGTAACCCCAGAGTAATGATAGGGGTTACATCAAACTGAATTTGAGAAACTGGAAGTGTTGCTTCCAGTGTGTGTGCACCCTGTGTACCCTTGGACTTTTGCTTCACTCTCCTTTGGTATTGGGAAAATGTAGACTTTGGGCTTGAAGTGTCCCTTACCCTCTTGGACTTTGCTCTTGGTGGAGAGCTTGTTTCAATAATCACATCCTTTTGGGAGGATGCAATTAGACTTGTGTTTAAATCCATTTTACTCATTGTGCCTTGTTGGGAAGACACAATGGGGCTTGGCTGGTACACACTAACCTGTCCTTCCTTATCCTTGGGGTTTCTTTGATGTTCACCCCTTCCCTCACCTCTTACAACTCCAGACTCACTCCCCTTAGGTTGTGTGGTAGTTTTTACAACAGGTGCCTTTTGAGAAGCACCTGAGGTTGGCTTGGAGGATTTCTTTGATTTAGGTTTTGTTGCTAGGGTAGGAGCCTGTTGGGTCACAGCTACAGACTCCATAGCAACATTGGAAGGTAAAACAGTAGAGGAGTTAGCTACACTAACAGGGATAGTAGTAGTTACCTCAATGATTGGCAGATACACCACTGGAACATCACCATTGTGGTTCAGCCTCAGTATGTCTGTCAATACTCTCTTTTCTTGCACAAAGCACTCAAACCTGGCATTAGGGTTAGAGATAACTAATGGTGCTGGACTAACATGGTTAGCCAACATCATCAGAAACCTAGCATAATAGATATTTTTCTTCCTATTCGCTTTGTCACCCAACTTAGCACCAATTTCATACATAAGTTGGGTGCTAAAGTTGTGATATCTATCATTTAGAAGCATGGTTAGGAGAATTAACATAGAGTTAGTTAATGCATCAAAATTACTAATCTTTCCAGAAAAGACCTTAATGAATGCATCAGCTAAATAACTGTATTCTCTAACCAAACCTCTCCTAATTATTCTACCCAGATTATCAGTAGGCAAAGAGTAGTTTATAGAATTTAACATGGTAGTTATTTCAGTGTTAGTAGGCAAAGCATCACAGTTATTATCAGGAATATGTAAACATGCTTGCAAAACATCAGAATTAACTATGTACTCATTACCTTGAAGAGTGAATTGTAGTGTGCAGTTTGTTCCACTATACTCACATGAGGTCCAAATCTCCTCGATTATCTCATTGTAGAGTGGTGTAGAGTGAAACATTGCATAGCTCAACTTGCAATTCTTCATGAAATCCATCATTTTGAAGAACAGACTGTTCGGGTTTTCCTTGACAACAAAAGGGATGGAGTTGTTCTTCTCATAGATGAACCCTCCAGCAGACATTAGCTTGACTATGGGTGCCATTGTTGATTAAAGGAAAGCTTCGAACTGAATTGATTGATAGAGAGAAGAAGAGAGAAAAAGCCTTTGAAATTTTTGAGAACAGGTAAAAAGAAATAATAAAACTAAAATTTCTTAAATACTCCCCCAAAAATTCTCAGAAAATGAATCCAATAATAAATGTAAATTACTGGATTGGCTTAAAAATATAACCGTTACTCTTAAAGTATTACCATGATTTATACTTACAGGGGTGTATGCATAGATCGTGGTAAAAGACGTGTCACATTTCAACGGTTCAGATAAAAAGCGCTAAATCAACGAATCAGGATTGGGCGGTTAAAGTCCCGTCTTATTTCGTTGATAAAGCTGCGTTTCGTTGATATAAAAGAGCTATCAACGAAACACCCAGAAAACTGCTAAGACTGTCAACGAAATGGTGCATTCCGTTGGCATAGTAATTTTGACTTAGACAAAATTTTACCTTTTCCTGAGAAAATTTATTCACAGAAAAAAAACATAGCAAATTTCTGGCTGCATAATGACTTGCAAATATTTCAAAAATAATTAAGAGAAATTTAGCATACCTAGCTCACTTACTAATCTTGAGAATGTTGATTCATCAAGTGGCTTGGTAAAGATGTCTGCAAGTTGTTGTTCACTTGGAACAAAATGTAACTCCACAGTACCATTCATAACATGTTCTCTAATGAAATGGTACTTGATGTCAATGTGCTTGGTTCTTGAATGCTGCACTGGATTCTCAGTAATGGCAATGGCACTAGTGTTGTCACAGAAAATAGGAATTTTCTCAACTCTTAATCCATAATCAAGTAGTTGATTTTTCATCCATAAAATCTGTGCACAACAACTTCCAGCTGCAATATACTCAGCCTCAGCTGTGGAGGTGGAAACTGAGTTTTGTTTCTTGCTGAACCATGACACAAGCTTGTTTCCTAAGAATTGACAGGTGCCTGTTGTGCTTTTCCTGTCAATTTTACATCCTGCATAATCTGCATCTGAATAACCAATTAGTTCAAAACCAGATTCTCTAGGATACCAAATGCCAAGGTTTGATGTTCCTTTGAGATATCTGAAAATCCTTTTAATAGCAACTAAATGGGATTCCCTAGGATCAGCCTGAAATCTAGTACATAAACATGTAGCAAACATAATATCAGGTCTACTAGCTGTTAAATATAAAAGTGAGCCAACCATGCCTCTGTAACTTGAAATGTCCACAGATTTTTCCTTAGTATTCAATTCAAGTTTGGTGGCAGTAGGCATGGGTGTTTTGGCAGGAGAGCATTCCATTAAGTTAAACTTCTTCAATAAATCAAAAATATATTTTGTTTGACTAATGAAAATGCCTTCATTAACTTGCTTTACTTGAAGACCAAGAAAGTAAGTTAATTCTCCCATCATGCTCATTTCATACTTACTTTGCATAAGCTTGGCAAACTTTTGACAAAGTTTTTCATCTGTAGACCCAAAAATTATGTCATCTACATAAATTTGAACAAGTATTGTAGAGCCATTCACAATCCTATGAAAAAGGGTATTATCTACAGTACCTCTAGTGAAGTGATTCTCAAGAAGAAACTGTGAAAGTGTGTCATACCAGGCTCTAGGTGCTTGTTTCAAACCATAGAGTGCTTTGAGGAGAAAGTACACATACTCTGGAAAATCATCATCTTCAAAACCAGGAGGTTGACTCACATACACCTCCTCTTCCAGTTCCCCATTTAGAAAAGCACTCTTAACATCCATTTGATAGACCTTGAAATTGGCATGGGCTGCATAGGCTAGGAAAATCCTTATTGCTTCTAGTCTTGCAACAGGAGCAAAGGTTTCATCATAATCGATTCCTTCTTCCTGTGAATAGCCTTTTGCAACCAATCTAGCTTTATTCCTTGTGACTATGCCATTTTCATCCATCTTGTTTCTGAACACCCATTTTGTGCCTATGACACTCCTGTCCTTAGGCTTGGGCACCAGCTTCCATACATTGTTCCTTTCAAATTGGTTTAGCTCTTCTTGCATAGCCAAAACCCAATCTGGATCTAGAAGTGCATCCTCAACTTTCTTTGGCTCATCTTGAGACAGAAAGCTGCTATATAGACAATCTTCTTGAGTTGCTCTTCTAGTTTGGACTTTTGAAGAAACATCACCTATAATGAGTACAAAGGGATGATCTTTAGTCCATTTTCTTGAGGGAGGTAGATTTGCTCTAGACGAGGTAGCTTCATGATCATGATTGCCTTGATTGGACATTTGTCCTTGAGAAACTCCCCCTGAGTTTGTTGTCCCTAAATGATCACTTCTAGAACCATTTCTATGACTGTCAACGGTATGACCATTTTGGTTGTCAACGAAACGCTCATTTTGACTGTCAACGAAATGATCATTTGGTCTACTAGCAGCTATTCTTTTCAATCTTAATGCAGCAACTTCATCTTCACTGCTGCTTTCATCTGTGCTAGATACAACAACTTTAGGCTGTTTCTCAGTAGCCTTATCATGATTCACTTGTTCTCCTTCCTCATTCTCAAAAGAGAGACTTTCATGGAAACCTTCATCACAGAGACCTTGTATTTTGAGATCATCAAAAACAACATGTACAGATTCCATAACAATGTTGATTCTGAGATTAAAGACTCTGTAAGCTTTCCCTGCTGCATATCCCACAAATATTGCTTCATCTGCCTTTGCTTCAAATTTCCCCAAATGCTCAGCTTGATTTCTCAGAACAAAGCACTTGCATCCAAAGACATGAAGAAAATCTAATAGTGGCTTCTTTCTTTTGAGTAACTGATAAGGGGTCATTCCTTTGGCCTGATTAATCAAAGAAATATTCTGAGTGAAGCAAGCTGTGTTAACTGCCTCAGCCCAAAAATAAGTTGGTAACTTTGATTCATCTAGCATTGTCCTTGCAGCTTCAATAAGTGTTCTGTTTTTCCTTTCAACTACACCATTTTGCTGTGGTGTTCTTGCTGCTGAAAACTCATGCAAAATACCATTTTCTTCACAGAACACCTTCATGCTTGAATTCTTGAATTCTGTCCCATTGTCACTCCTAATCCTTCTTACTTTGAAATCAGGATGATTGCTTACCATCTTGATGTGATTGATAATGATTTCACTTGCCTCATCTTTAGAGTGCAAAAAGAAAGTCCATGTAAATCTAGAAAAATCATCAACAATCACAAGACAGTATTTCTTCTTTGAAATAGACATGACATTTACAGGGCCAAACAAATCCATATGAAGTAACTCAAGCTGATGAACAATTGATGACTCTGTCTTGCTTTTGAATGATGCCTTCTTTTGTTTCCCTTTTTGACAGGCATCACACAAACCATCCTTGGAAAACTCCACCTGTGGAATTCCTCTAGCAAGATCTTTCCTCACCAAATCATTCATAACCTTGAAATTCAGATGAGATAATTTCTTGTGCCATAGCCAACTTTCATCCTTGCTTGCTTTGCTGAAAAGACAAGTGATGGTGTCTGAACTTGTGCTACTAAAGTCAGCAATGTACACATTCCCTCTTCTGAATCCAGTCATTACCACATTGTTGTTTCCTCCTTTAGAAACAACACAGGCTTCTTTTGAAAAAGTAACTAAAAATCCTTTGTCACAGAGTTGACTGATACTAAGCAAATTGTGCTTAAGACCATCCACCAATGCAACCTCATCTATGATGACATTCTCTTTTGAAATCAAGCCATATCCCTTTGTGTAGCCTTTGCTGTCATCTCCAAAAGCAATACAAGGGCCAGCTCTTTCCTGAAACTCTGTGAGCAGGGTAGAATCACCAGTCATGTGTCTTGAACAACCACTATCCAAGTACCAAAGATTCCTTTTGTCTCCCTGCACATAATAAAACCAAATCAAGTTGATTTTGGTACCCAAGTTTCCTTGGGTCCTGTCTTGTTAGCCTTTGCATTCCCTTTTGTACCATTTTTCACTTTGGACTCAGATTGATTCAAATCAATCTTTACCCTTGGTGTTGATTTCTGAGGGTTGCTCATATTTTCATTCATAACATGCATAGTTGGAGGAACAATCATGTTATTCATGTTCCATGGCATTTGTGGCATGTTAAACATATTCATGTAAGGATTAGACACAAATGGCATGCTAGCATATGGATTCTGAAATTGTGCATATGGAGCAAACATGTTAGGCATAACAGGCATTGTAGGCATGGAACTGTTCATTGCAGGCTTGGGCATTTTCACATTAGCAGATTTCTTAACAGATTTGCAGTTAGTAGACAAATGACTAACACTTCCACAATTAACACATGTCTTTCTAGGAGCATATTTATCAGGTGTGTAATTGTTGTGTTTGTTAATTCCTACTTTGCCATTCCTGTTATTCTTTTTATTTCCCTTAGCCTCATTATGAACTTTCTCTACCTTGTCTTTCAATTGCTTGTTAGACAAGTGACCTACATTAGCTCTCTCAACAGGCTTCTCAACTTTCTTTGAATTACTAGACTCACCTTGAACAAAGTTCTTGGTGACAGGACCATACTTGTCATTAAGTCTAGTGAGTTTCTCTTTTCTTTTGTCTGTCAACGAAACAGCCTGATCGGTTGATGGTTCATGTGTCAACGAAACATTGCATTTCGTTGACATATCAACCTCCAACAAATGATCATTGTTGTTTGTTGACTCTGTTTCTGATTCTAAGGTTTCACCAACACACCCTAGCTTCTCTTTGTTCTTTTTCCATGATTCCTCACAGAAAGATTCCATACCTTGAACATTAATGATGTTGGTAGCAACATTCCTGGAATCTTTCCATTTTGCAATCACACCTTGTTCTATTTCAAGTTGTGTTTTAAGAATTTCTTCCCTTTGTAACACGTTCTCAAGTTCCTTCTTAGCATCCCTACTAACACATCTCATTTTCTCAAATTCAATGAGCTGTGCTTCTAACATTGCATTCCTATCACTTAAGAGCAGATTTGTCTCTTTTATTCTAGAATTCTCTTTGGTAAGTGATTTAAGAGTAACACGCAAATTATATAATACAGTAGACATTTCATTTACTGCACTATCGCATTCCTCTTTAGAAAGCTCAGAAAGATTAGTAATTGTTACCTGGTTGCTTGAGGAACTTGCTTCCTGCTCATGATTGTCAGCCATAAGAGCCAAGTTGACATACTCAACATCATCATCAGAGTCTTCACCATTACCAGCCCAGTCATACTCCTGAGACATGAAAGCCTTTTCTTTTTCCTTGAGAAGTTCAAAGTATTTCTTTTTATAATCAACAGGCTCAAATTTCCTGTTGCCCTTCTCAACCTTGGGCTTTCTGCAGTCTCCAGCAAAGTGACCAAGCATTCCACAATTGAAACATTTTGACTTAGACTTTTCAATCCAGTTTGTTTTGCTAGGTTGAAAGTCTCTTCTTGGTGGCCTTGCTTCTGAGTTTCTTTTGAACTTGAACTTAGAGAATTTCCTAGACAGAAAAGCAATATGCTCATCAATCTCATCTAAGTCATTCAAGTTGGCTGGTTCTGATTCTTCTTCTTCTTCTGTCATCTTGTCTTTACCCTTGCTAACATCACTCCTACAACTAGGTCGACTAGTTGTGGCCTTTGCAGTTTCTTTGTTGTCATCTTCCAGTTGGTTCACAGATGCAATTAATGCAATAGATCCACCCTTCTTCTGTACCTTTTCAATTTCCTCATCTTGCTCCATTTCCAGCTCATAAGTCTTCAAGGTTCCATAAAGCCTTTCAAGAGTGTAGTCTTTGTACTCTTGAGTGTTTCTAAGAGAAACAGTCATAGGCTTCCATTCTTTTGGAAGAGCTCTGAGAAATTTAAGGTTTGAATCCTTAGTTTGATAGATCCTCCCATACAGCTTTAATCCATTCAAAAGCTTCTGAAACCTACTAAACGTGTCATTTAGGGTTTCACCAGCTTTAAAATGAAAATGCTCATATTGTTGTATAAGGAGTTGCATTTTATTTTCCCTGACTTGCTCAGTTCCTTCACAGAGAGTTCTAACAGTATCCCATACTTCCTTAGAGGTTGTACAGTTGATAACATTGTCAAACATCTCTTGCTCCAAACCATTAAACAGAATGTTCATGGTTCTTTTGTCTTTATGGACTTCTGCAACATCTTCAACAGTCCATTCTGAGACAAGTTTTGGAATCTCTACATCAGGAGCATTATCTGGCAATCCAACTCTAGAATCAAGCTTCATGGGAACGTGTGGACCTTTCTCAATGCAATCTACATACCTCTCATCCATAGACATGAGATGTAAATGCATCTTTACTTTCCAGTGAAAGTAATTGTCCTTATCAAGAACTGGTATCTTCACACCTGCATCCTTCTTCACCATGGTTTCTGTTTTTGGTCTTGATCTTTAAACTTCTTGTATGTTAGAAGCTTGCTCTGATACCAATTGTTAATCCCAAATGACCTAACAGAATTGTAGAAGGGGGGGGTTGAATACAATTTTGATATTTCTTTAACTTGAAAGTACTTTATAAAATTAAACTGAACTGAATAAATAAAAACACAAGATATAAATAATTCAGTTGGATTGTTTGATGATCCAACTGAAGTGTTTTTATTGCGGAAATAATCTGTGATACAAATGTACACAGCTGCTCAGTTACAAGGTTGTAGAGAAGAAAAATGCTCTCAAAGATAGCTAATACAAACTCTTTGTTTTTCTTCACTCAAATAAAGTAACTGCTACACTTGGTTATATAAACCCAAGTTTACAACCCTATTTTTGGCTACACTAATAGTACAATGAGTAACCGCCAATAGTTTGCTTTTCATCCCTTTGTCCAGTGGTCCTTGGAGATCCTTGCTTTTGACTTCATGCTTATTATGATCACTTCCAAGAGCCCAATTGGAAACTGGGATGTTTCCTTATTCCCCATGTCCATTTTAATGGTTTCCAATGCAAAGTACACTTCCACATCTCCTTTTTTGATCTGTCAGGAACCTGTCACTATCACTTTGTCAATTGTATAGAAAAGCAATAATGATTCGTTGATGGCATAGAGATGTGTTTCGTTGATAGCTTTATTCTTTGTTTCGTTGATGAGCTTCCTTGTTTCGTTGATAGAGTAATCTTCATTCCGTTGACATGTCTTCACTTAGGCAAAATTACAAGGCACTAAATATTTACAATTAACCAACCTATTTTGCCTATCTAACCATTTAGTCAACATGACTTAGAAAACCTATCTAGTACTCAACAAACTGCATACCAAACTATGAAGTAATGTACAGTGCAATTGCTACATCACTCATTTCGTTGATGAGCTTCCTGTCAACGAAACACTGCAAAGCATGCTATTTCGTTGACAGTTACAAAATAACTTAATACAAAATCTACTAAGTGTTTTTATAATTATCATCAAGAACAACATATTCCTAACACACCTGCCTCCACCGCCTCCACCGCCTCCACCCTCCGCCCACCACCACCACCACCACTCCCCCCGCGCTGCCACCGCGTCGGCGCCACCCGCGCCGCCGCCACCATCACCCACCGTCGCCGCCTTCTTCACCACCATCTCCGATGCCGACCTTTTCAGATCTGAAATTAGTGCTCCGATTTGATTTTACTTTGATTTTCGTTCATTTTTTTGGTGATTTTTGTAATTTGAAAATTCTGTTGTGGTGGCTGTGTGGTGATTACTGGTGGCTACAGTGGTGGTTATTGGTTCAGGCGGTGGTGCGGTGGTGATTATTGATGACGACGGTGGTGATTAATGGTTGTTGTATTAAAAATGTGATGATTAGGTGTTGAATTTTGGTAACGGTGGTGGTGATTATTGATCATGACGGTGGCCGGAGTTAGTGATGGCCGGAAGTTATGGTGGGAGATGATTGAAATTTGAAGGAGATGATGGTGATTTTCTGTTTTCCGGTAGTGATTTTATTCTGAACTGTGGTGATTTTAGTTATGACGTTGGTGATTACTGCTGGTCGCCGGAGGTGGTGGTCGCCGGAAATGGTGGTCACTGGTGGCAGGAGGTGGTCGGAGGTGGTGGATGGGTGGGGGTGATGGAATATTAAAATATTAATAAATTTAATGGGTGGTGGGAGATTAATATAAGATGTATTAATGAATGGCTAGGATTAGATCTCATATCTCACAATAGTAGAGGTTCTCACTGGAGCGCGACCCTATATATATATATAAAGGAGGATACGCGGGAGGTGAGGTGGCGTCTCTAGAATCGTCTCAATCTATTTTTCTAATTTTTTTAGAGGTTTACAATTTTAAATACTAATAAATCAAAAAATATTCTTTAGCATATTAGAAGTAGAATAGGTGTTCGAAGTTATAGAGGAGAAAAATTCGAATTTATAGAGAAGACATATAAATAAAGTTCTATTTGAAGTAGAGTAGATGTTCGAATTTATAAAGGAGAATAGTTCAAATCTAAATCTATAGGTAAGCCATAAAATTAGAAGTTCTATTAAAAGTAGAATAGATGTTCGAATTTGTAGAGGAGAAAAGTTCGAATTTATAAAAAATACATACAATTAAAAGTTTTATTAGAAGTAAAATAGGTGTTTGTAGATATAATTAAAAGTTCTATTCGAAGTAGAATAAGTGTGCGAATTTATAAAGGATAAGAATTCGAATTATAGAAAAAATATATAGTTAAAAGTTATATTAGAAGTAAAATAGGATTGTTAATTTATATAGGTGTTTTTTCAACAAAAAAGTGGCTTATTAGAAAGGAGTATGTTAACATAAAAATTAATATATAAGACAAGTATATATTTAATATATTAAATTTGGAATTTTGATCTTAAAATGGAAAGCGCGTTTCACGGGAGAACGACTATTAGGGAGTAACGAGTAATTTTTATAATTTTATTTGATAGATGTATTTTTTCTAACAAGAGAGCGACTCATTAGAAAAAGGAGTATGTTAACATGATAATTAATATATAACACAAGTATTCAATATATTAAATTTGAGATATTTATATTAAAAAGGAAAGATGTTTTACGGGAGGACGGCTTATTAGAGAGGACCGAGTAATTTTTGTAATTTAATTGATGAAATTTTAAAAAACATTATGACGTGTTAGAGAGTTGTGTGCGATACACAAGAGAGAGCTTTTGTAATCAAGGTGAGGTGATTGTATTCAAGAATGTTGAGTGAGGGAACGACTCCAATCTTGTAATACATTCATAGTGGATTTGTGGTTTTACCCTCCCTTGAGAGGTTTTCACGTTAAATTGTTGTGTTCTTTATTTTCGTGTTTGTTATTGTGTTTGATTAACGCTGATATGCGATCCTAACAAGATGCAGGATCAAAATCGTAGTAGGAAAAATAATATTTACGGAATTTGTTCAAAAAATTATCATCAACCAATTTAGGATTAAAAAAATAAAAAAACGTAATTTAAGTAGTTTGCAATAGAATAATAAGCTAAGAAGTTTTTTCTCCGTTCACAAGTTCACATCTGTATATACATGTCCCTGTATCTTGTATTTCATATCCAAGTTTCACAAGTGAGAACACGTGATACTTCCAAACAATTTTAGAAGAAAATTTATTGGATGGGCTTGTTCAACATCCATTCCCCAGAAGAAAATTATGAAATTAAACCCTGGTCAGGCCAATAAGCTCAGTAGGCTTCTATCCATGGTAGCCTTGAACCTGCTTTCTTACCATTTTTTAGAGCTGCAAATGAATAAAAAAAGTGAAGTAAAATTAGCGCAAACTAACTCTTGTAGCTTTAAAAGAAAAAATCTTTTCTTAAAATTTAAGAAGAGCTATCTGAGAATTCCTCTGCCTTTGTAGATGTTCTCAATTGAAAGGAGCACAGTGTTTTTATATATACTTTATCATGGACATTATGACGCTTACCATGGGATAAACATGATTGCCACAATCACTAGCCTACAACGGAAGGAAAATGCTAAAAACTGTCACTACAAGCTTACCTAATGATACATGCTCTGGCAAGCTGACATACTTTGGGCAAGAGCTTTTTGAAGAAACCAAGTCACTTTGATGACTGCTGCCAAGTCCGGTTGCACAGTCTCGAGGCTGCAACAGTTAAGTTTACAATAATCAGCGAAGATGTCAATATTCGCTAATTAGTATAGAACTTTGGTGCTAGCTTAGATTTTAAAAAAAAATGAAGGAATGAGATGAACCACTCAAGTATAAGCTCGAAGCCTCTCTAAGAAAGAAGGGTCTACTTGATCAAGAGAAGCAGCCAACATAAAAAGGTAATCTGAAGATTTGCTCAAGGCAATACATGAATTACCAATGTCCCTTTTTTTTTTAAAACAACCAATGTCCTTAGTTCTCTATGAAGGAAAGGACCAATAAATGGAATATAAATTGCTACTTAAGGTACACGAATTTTGATAATGTTGACTTCGTAATTGAAGAGAAGAAAGATTCAAACCTTAAAATCCTTATAGAAGCACAGTCGGAGTTCCTCTACAGAACCTTGTGAGCAAGTAATCTCCGGAGTTGCATGGAAAGCATTTTGAACAGCAGTGATGATGCCTCCCAGAGGATACTTTTCAGAATTTGAAGGGACATATCCAGCTTCATACAATACCTCCTGATTGCATTATCAGCCAGCCTTTATGAGCAGGATAATCCAATTTTTGTGCACTTTGTTAATTTAAAAATGAAAAAAGATTAACAGCAAGCGTAGGTCCTGTCCTGCATTTGTGGCTATAATCAACAATATGTGTGTGTGTGGATATATTCTCTGCTACAGTAGTTTGAGGATCACTTCCTCCTTAAAAAAACATCAAGTCGGCAATTGTAAAATGTATGAAACAAGCTACAAGAATAAAAAAACTTGAGAGCAAAATCCATTATCCCTTACAAGCACTACACTGCTACTAAAAAGCACATCGAGTGGAATGACATAACCACTTAAGCAGCAATATTGAGATCATAAAGGTTTTCATTTCATGCAAATTGTGAGTGTAGTAAAATTATGCAGATCAGGAATTAAAGTGAATTGACTTATGCAGATTTATTTATAAATTATAAAAGTTCAATAATATTGAACTGAGAGGTTACAATAGTAGAATAATAAATATAATTCCTTTGCTTGTTATAAGGAAATGAAATCTTCTATTACAGAGAAATTTACCAAGTAAAAGCGTGAGTGATTAAAATCCTAGAAAGTTGGTGGTTAATTCCTTCATACATATGTATAATTTTTTTTTTTTTTGTAGTTTGTGGATGATTAGATTCTTTAAGCAATCTAAACAAATCAATCCTTTAGTCTTATTTCCTGGTGATTAAAATCTAAAGTAATTCAAGTTACAATTAATTTTTTGCAACTAATTTGATCTTCCATAGATAAAATATAACACAAAGTGTTAGTTTTTCCGTAATAGAATACGAGTGTTGTGTTTAGGGATAAAACATGTTTTCTTCATAAAATGGCCGTACAAACTAAAAAACTGTAAAAATAAATCAACGGTTACAATAGGCTAGCCAAAAAATCGCCGAGAATGATATATCGACTGATCTGTATTTAGCTATGTGCAATCCTAACCCAATAACCCCGTGTTAAAAAGATTGAAGAATCCTATATAATAGAATTTCTCGAAATTAATCTTGATCTGCAATTATGTAATTCGGCATTGCACATGATGTAAAACAGGTTAACCAGGACTTCTTTAAGTTCAACACAATATGGCGTATATAAATATATTTCATTTTTCAAGTGAATAAGCTTTTCATGAGATATACCAAATGCGATTGAAAGCCTTACCGTGACATTAAATTTGAAATACACGTTGAGGGTTGTTATAAAATAACCATATTCATCTTTAACAACTGGAGAAGAGCATGTCCCATGTTTTTCTGCCAATAAAATGCAAAGGATCAGAGCCTGACATTGTGGAAGTAAAATAATAGTCATCTAAGGAAACACCTAAAAAGGGATGTCTAAGATACGTGTGTAAAAAGACAATATATTTGAAAAATAAAAATTGTTGCTGCTCCTGTAGATGGATGTTTAACAGAGCACGGCAATCAAGAGGAATAATGCTGTGGTAGGGCGTGCATGCGGTATGATCAGTATTATAAGCATTAAACATAATCTGGTACCAGAAACCCTTTTGCGAAGAAAGAACTACTGATAATAACAGACTATTATAAATGACATGCATTTTTTTTGAAGAATCACTAGTAATCCTCCATTCTTGTTCATGCATGAACTCATTTAACAGAATGGTTAACTCGCGATGATAATCAAAGTAAGATAATTCATTTGCTCCTCTACCAAGTCGGGAGGACAAAACTTAAGTGCACACATCACATACCACTCGCCACAACTGGGGCATATTTTAAATACTTTAAGAAATCGGTTCTCTAAAACAATTAGACAGCTAACTGATGTAAATAATTTAAAAGAGAAGATTAAACTTTTAATTTGAATTGATCACGTAACGTAGCATAAGACAAAGATGATTACCCCACTGCGAAGTACAACGCCCCCATCAAGCCATGACAATGTACATGGAAGAAAAGTTAGTTCAATATATAGAAATATTATGAAGTTAGTAAGTATTAATATGACTCCAACTAATCACCTCGTGTGCCCAAAATAATCCTTTCTTGCCACTGCAAGTTGATGCTTTACTGCAACTGTAGGACGGCCAATACTTCTCTAGGGCATCACGCAGAGTTGATATCTAGCAATTGGGTCAAGCAGACGGAGTCAGGAACTCATTACCTATATTAAGAATCTTATAGACTCCGCTAAATGTATGAGCGCCAGTGGAATCGGAGAGCTAATGACTGTTGTGCTCCAGATATAACGTAGCTACCAGCATGTATAAAAACTATAATACCAGTATACCACACTACAACAAAGCTTATATTTGATGCCAACCATAGTCAACAACGCATGGAGCATTACAGACTTACAGTAATCTGCCTTGAACAATAATATGCAAACCCGAAATAAAAATCAATCTTCGGAAAGGGAGTACCTCTTTAACATCAAAATCCGATTTGGTGCAACATGCAGGCCATGTGCCATCATTGTAGTCTGGCCACAGTCCATCTGCAGTGCAAATGTGCAGCGTATTGTACTTAAATACCTTTTCACGAAACTTGCATCATGAGATAGATTATTGCAAGACTAAGAACATCAGGTTGTCTTCGAAAAACATATTAAACAAGATCAAAAACACTTGTGCACTGAACTTATGTCAACAAAAAGACCATGATTCGCAACTGGACTGTACATGTCATCTAAGCTATAATTAAGATATAAAAAACCAACATTTACAAAACTTCAAAACACACCATCAATCCTGAAACTGCCTATGAAAGAAAAAAACTAAATTCTCGACTTACGGATCGTAAATTCCGTGGGAGAACTTGACCTGCAAAATATCACACACAAAAATCTTGAGTAAGTTCCTTTTAGCAGCACAAGTCCAACAAGACCATCAATCAATTCAACCAACAAAGTCAACTTGACAAAAAACTCCAAATCTTGAAACCCAAAAGTACCTAAATTCAACATTAATTCACTAATCACTACTACTTCTAACAAACTATCAACAACATAAGCAACAAATTTACATCTCCCTCAAAACACAAATGCAAGAACACACACATATACTAATTCAAAAACATACACAATATATATATATATATATATATATATATATATATATATATATATATATATATATATATATATATATAAGTTGAGATAAACTTAAAAATACCCTCTACAGCAGCCATTAGAAGAACAACAATGCCGAGTGTTTCGACAAATAGTGCCAGGCCATTGAAGAGAAAGCTTGAAATAATCAAACTCTCTCTGCTCCTTCAAAAAATTAATTGCACCCCCTTTGATGGGTTCGATACAGAACGAGACAGTGAGTACAATTAAGAGGTTTATAGAGAGAATCGTTCTGGTAAAGATAGAAGCCATGGCTGATAGCTCTGTTTTCTTGAGCTTGTTTGTTTTGCGCTGATCCAAACAGAGCCTGACAAAGATTGTTTGTATTTATTATGGTTAGTAATTGTTGGTTTTTTTACAGAGCATAAGTTGGGGTTAGAAGTCATTAAAGCTTCAAACTTAAGTTACTTTGGTATTTACTTTGTCAAGTTACTTTCAACCGGATGTGTTTAATGAATCCTAAAATTAAAAAAAAAAAAAACTATAGTAAATTTTTTATAAATTAATATTGTTGATACTTGATACCGACTAATTTTATTAATTTATCGAGATTATTAATTAATCAAGGTTAAATTTTATGTTGTCGCTATTATGTTGAGATTAAAAATCTGTATTTAAAATATTAATTTATCATGAAATCAAGTATTAATTAAGACTAGCATAAAACCCGTGCGATGCACGGATCGTTAATTGTTATATTATTATTTTTTTAATTGTATTTGTTAAAATAATAAGTAGACATGTTAAAATTGTTAAATACTTTTAAATAATTAAAAACATTAAAACAAATTTTAAAATAAATAAGTAAGAGTTTGCTCGTTATATTTTTGGAAAAGGGGGGTTTTAGTATGGAAAAATAAAAAATGTAACATATATTTAGTTTAAAAAGGTAAATGTCCGTAATATTTTTGGAAAATGATGTTTTAAAATTTAATAATTTAAATTATTTAAATACGTTTTAAAATAAATAAGTAAATGGTTTGTCCGTGATATTTTTAGAAAAAAATGGATTTTAGTGAGAAAAATAGAAAAAGTAAATTGAAAAAGGCAATTTCCCGTGATATATTTAGAAAATGAGGGACTTGTTAGAAAAAATCTATAATGTATTTTAGCTGAAAAGGTAATTGGTTATAAATAGGTATTTGATTATTTTTAGTAATTGCCCGTGATATATTTGAAAAAGTAAAGGAATTTGTTAGAAAAAAATAAAAAAATAATGTATTTTAGGTGAAAAAGGTAATTGGCTATAAATAGGTAATATTATTATTTAATAATATATTTTTATAAATAAGTAAGGTTAATTAAGTAAAAACATGAATTTAAGAAAGGGCAATTAAGTAAAATCACAACGTACCATACCGACCGACCAAACTTTTAATGTTTCGTCTATTATATAATAGTATTGATTGATTACATTTTCTACAATTTAAGAGCTGAAAAAGAAAATTTCAATTTCAATTTGATTACGCTTATAATTTTAAGTCGACTTGTGTTTAATAAGGATTACATTTTCTACAATTTAGGAGTTAAAAAAAGAAATTTCAATTTTTAATATTTAAAATAAAGGAGCTAGGTTTATAATTTTAAACCAACTTGTCTTTAATAAATACTACCTTTTCTACAATTTATGAGCTAAAAAAAAGAAATTTCAATTTCTATTATTTTTAATATTTAAAATAGAGGAGCTCTAGAAAATTAGATAAATATGAATCCAGCGATTCAAGAGTACATTTCTCGATGTTATAAAAGGAAATTCAAAATTCTAATTTAAAATAGAGGAGTTCTAGAAGAAAAATAGAAAAATATGATCCAATATAAATTAGAGTGGTTATACCTACCTTTTATACAATGGTTTATTTTATACAACTTAAAAATTTTTTGACTTTCTTTTCTAAAAAACAGGACTTAAAGAAGGAAGTTTAATTTCAAGTATTTAAAATTGAGGAGTTCTAGAAAATTAGAAAAATATGAATCGAGCTATTCTAGAGCTCCTGGATGTTTTTCTTTATATATATAATAATAAAGAAGATATTGATTTTAAATATGATTGACTTTTATATATTTATTGCCTTTCCTAAAAACTATAGAAAAATAGATTAAAACTTAAATATGATTTAAGTTAGTTGAGAAAAAAAGGTAATATTTAGATTTAAGTTAGTTGAGAAAAACAAAGGTTAAAGATGTTGATTGATGATGGCTTAACAACGCCAAAATAATACAAAATAAAATTAATAATTACCCACTTTAACGAAATTTATTCCTAAATATACAAAATTTCACACAACGTGAACTTATCCGATATAAATTGATACGCAATCATCTTAATAAAAAATCCCATGCACGAGATAACACCTTCTAAATCCGGCCCCACTATTCTTCGTGATCTTGTTACCAAATTCCTATATAAAAGATAAAGAAGAATCAATGCACAAAGAAAAGGTTTGTTTTAAACAAATATCTCAGCGCAACGTTGTATGTGTTAATAATACAGGGCAGAATGGGGTTTGTAGCAGGACCTTATTTTCCGGAACATATCCTGATAGTTGAGGTGCTTCACAGATTGCCAGTCAAGACTCTGGGGAGATTCAGGTGTGTTAGCAAAACATGGCATCATGTTATTGCTTCTTCTTCATTCGTTAATACCCATCTTACGTATCATCAAAAACACTCCTTCAAAAAGTATATACTATATCAAAACAATCTTGTGTGCTCGTTACTTACCAATCATGACTCTATTTTTGATTTACGCGAAATCTCTAAACAACACACCAATCCCTATCTGTCCTGGTCCTACAAGTACGATTTTTTGTTTAGAGATGGAGTAAAAGTTTACGGGACCTGTAACGGGCTGGTATGCTTTTCAAGTAGATCTTACCGTATAGGCGACCCTATACTTTTATGGAACCCAACTTGTTACAAAGTCAAGAAGCTTCCCAAAATTGATCATACGGATGGTGTCCGTTTCACTGGGACAGCTTCTGTGAGCTTTGGGTATTACAATGAGGATCATAAGGTGGTAGTAATTGCTCCTATTGATGACACATACGTTGTTTTTGTTTACAGCTTGAGTACTAATAGTTGGAACACTGTTTGTCCTAATTTTCATCACCATATTCCTTTTCATACTGGTGATGATAAAAAAAAGGCTATTGAGTATACCGGATTTGTAGATTGCACTGCGTATATGACAACACGAAACCAGGTCACCTGTTTTGACTTGAGGGATGAGACCTTTCAAGTGATTGACTTTCCATTTTTGATATGTGGGGCGGAAGCATATGGAGAAACAATAGCAATTTTTGCATGCGAGCATTCATATCCTAGTAGGTCTAGTATGTGGATATTGAAAGACAGAGTCTCATCCACATCGCTATGGGAAAGGAAGTGTGTCTTCGATTTGCAAGGAGTTGCAGTAGGCCTTGTAGGGGTAGGGTTCCTGAATAATGGCAAATATGTGGCAAGGGCTTTGAGGGACAAAGAAGGTATAGACAAGTTCTTTGTGTGCGACCTCGAGTCTCAGAAGTTATCAGAATTAGGATCTGTGCATGGTGATAATCCTCTATATATAATTTCTGGCCGCATACATTCAAATTACGTGGAAAGCCTTCTGCTACTCAATGAAGAAGGATTTGATGTGCCATCCTCCTTACGATGCCTTAAATTTTTCAACGGCTATGCTAAAAAGGATGTGAGTTCTACTACGTCACAGGAACAACCTACAAGTAGCTTGGACCTTGAAGAGACTGCAAGTGAATTCAACTTGGCGACGGTTGAAGGAAACCGCCAAGTTGAAGGAAACGATGAGGCAGAATTGAGACTAAGGGAAGAGCGGACAGCCAAGGCGAAGGTTGAAGGAAACGATGAGGCAGAATTGAATCTAAGGGAAGAGCGGACAGCCAAGCACAAGGAGGCTACGGAAAGGAAGGTGGAGAAAAGAGCTGAAAAAGCCCCTCAGATGGTCTCCAAATTGATGATTCAAAAGAAGAAAAATTACTGTGCATGTGCACGCTATGCTTGCACTGCTCTATTTGTGGGTTTTACCTCATGTTTGTTTTGTTGCCTAGTGAACAAACCAAACATGCATGATGAGATTCTACGATGACTTTGACTTGAATATAATGTTGCTTCTGGTTTTTTATTTAGATACTAACCCGTTCGATAATATTTTTGTATTTTAGGTGAAAAATATAATTGATTATAAATAGGTAATATTATTATTTAATAATATATTTATATAAATAAGTAAGGTTAATTAAGTACAAACATGAATTTAAAAAAGGACAATTAAGTAAAATCACAACGTACCATACCGACCGACCAAACTTTTAATGTTTCGTCTATTATATAATACTAGCTTAAAACCCGTGCGATGCACGGATTGTTAATTGTTATTTTATTATTATTTTTTTAATATTTTATTAATTGTAATTGTGCAAAAAATAAGTAGACATGTTAAAATAGCTAAACACTTTTAATTAATTAAAAACATTAAAACAGATTTTAAAATAAATAAGTATGGGGTTGCCCGTTATATTTTTGAAAATGAGGGGTTTTAGTAAGAAAATATAAAAAAATGTAACATATATTTAGTTTAAAAAGGTAAAATGCCCGTGATATTTTTGGAAAATGAAGTTTAAAATTTAATAATTAAAAGTATTTAAATACGTTTTAAAATAAATAAGTAAATGGTTTCTTGTGATATTTTTGGAAAAAGAATGGATTTTAGTGAGAAAAATAGAAAAATTAAATTGTAAAAGGCAATTTCCCGTGATATATTTAGAAAAGGAAGGACTTTGTTAGAAAAAATATATAACGTGTTTTAGCTGAAAAGGTAATTGGTTATAAATAGGTATTTGATTATTTATATTTTAATATTTTTAGTAATGCCTTTTGTTAAGAAAAATAAGTAGACATGTTAAAATAGGTAAACTTTTAAAAAATAATTATAATATTAAAATAGGTTTAAAAATAAATAACTAAATGTTTGTCCGTGATATTTTTGGAAAAGAAGAGGTTTTAGTAAGTAAAAATAAAAAATTAACATGTTTTAGTTAAAAAAGGTAATTGTCCGTGATATATTTGAAAAAGTATGGGAATTTGTTAGAAAAAATAATGTATTTTACGTGGAAAAGGTAATTGATTATAAATATGTAATATTATTATTTAATAATATATTTCTATAAATAAGTAAGGTTAATTAAGTAAAAACACGAAGTACAGTTAATTAAGGGCAATTAAGTAAAATCATAGCGTACCATACCGACCAACCAAACTTTTAATGTTTCGTCTATTATATAATAGTATTGATGAGTAAAAGAAATATCTGATTATATATGATCATTACATTTATACGGGGAAGATGTTTCATAGCCAAAATAGACATAATCGTGAGAGATAAACGAGTCAAAAATGATAGAGTCAATTGTGTCTACTGTCTATCAGATGTGATAGAGTACATATTTATATGTATTTTAAATGATTTTTATTTCCATCTTAATTATATTTTGTATTTAATTGGATCTTTATTAATTAGATTATAATATTTTTATTGTAGGAAACAAAGAATTCTAAATTGGAAATGATTGGAGCTAAATAAGAAGAAAATTCGGATTTATTGGACTACTCGCACAATACACATTGTTTGGGCCGTATCTTGAGTTATGCATATTAGATTTAGGCGATTAAACAGCCTACGCGAAGATAACGAGATTTTCTTTCATTTTAGAGTGGCCCAGATATCAAAATCCAGTTGCAGCAGCCCTGGAACAGCAGAAAAAGTCAACAACGAATTTTGACTTTAGAAACCTTTTCGGTTTGGGAAACCTTTCTTGTGTATTCCTAAAATCTTTAAAAAAAATACTTTTTATTATTAGGTTATTATCATTAGAGAGGACTTACGTACTTCTATGAGCCACCAAGGAGAAGAAAAGGGAAGATCGTGTGCTTGAGAATTTCGACATATGGATTTCTCTACTACATCTTTACTTTGTATTGTATTCTCACCTCTTTATGACTTTTATGTATTTGATTATGAAAATGGTAGGCTAAATCTTATTTGATGGGACTGTTTTGAAACCCAAGTCCTTATGACAATTTTATAAGTAGTGTCTTTGAATTCTTGAGATATGTGTTTGATTATGCTTGTATGTTCATCAATGCTTGTAGAGATTCTTGAATTAACAATGATATGTGATCATCCAAGTTTGCTATGTGATTGTTGTCTCTGTAAAGTCAATTAATCTTTCTATATGGTCATGAAATTAATTGTATAAGTGTGTAATTCATATTAACCTTTCTAGGTGGTCATGGATTTATATGGGTAGCAAAACTTGTTTATACGTGGTAATGACAAGTTTTCTATAAGTATTTGTCAAACCATATCAATGGAATTTAGAGTTCAATGTCTTGTATGTCATGGATTTGGTGGTGGATTTACATGATTTACAACAGACCCTCTAACTGTTTACACACCAATTCTTAATTAAGCACTATTTAGTATAGTCAAAAACAACAAATCAATTCAAAACTCATTTATAATTTCTTTATCCAAAATAAAAGAGAAAAACAAACCCTTAATCCTTGGCGTTGAACGATACCCTTACTTATTCTACATTACATACGACACAAAAAACGTTTAAATTGAGTCACATTATAATGTCGGTATAACTAATCGAGCGAAGGTTCAAGGAGCATTCTCTACTTGTCGTATGTTATATCTAATCGAAAAAGCTATCATCAAGTCAAACTCTATGTCTGCTTGTCTGTTGTGTGCTGTGTGCTAGTGAAACATCAGTCTCTTCCACGTGGGGATTGTTGAAATATGTGGATTTGTCCAACATTTTCAAGTCATTTTGAGTCGTATTTTGAGTAGACGGTTGTTGCGTGTGTGCAACAGATGATACATAGAATGTGTTCTCTTACACGATGCATGTAAAATTACTCAAAATGATGATTAATAAGGAATATATTAGATATGATCATCCAAAATTGGATCATTAACTGTGGAAATTTTGTTATTGAATTGTAAGTTGCACATCGAATTGCAAAATAAGTTTTCTTTACTTTATATAGCACAACACTTGTGTAGTTTACATTTGTGTTGGCTAAGTGTTACTCTATATTCTACGCGGGTGCGCGTGGGGTGCAAATCATGAGATCTCAAAGAAAAAATCGAGACTTCGCATGCCTTCGGATGCGCAACCCGTAAATACGAATGCATATATAACAGAATTTGATTGAACATATATTTAGTTGATTTAATTATTGATTAATTTATAACAGAAATTAATTAACGCGATTTTAATTAATTGTGAATAGTAGTTCACACGTCTCGTGTATATATATTCGTTATATAAGTATTGGGGATTATTATCTAAAACACTAGTCGTCTAAACACACCAAACGCTCTATCCTCAATTCGATGATAGTTCCTTACTCGTTTAAAGGTGATGTTCTTCGCTAACATTATCTCTTCTCATGTTATCTTAGCAAGCTATCGACTCACACAAACAGTAAAAAGTGAAATAGTTTAAGGACAGAGTTTTCGCACTAGACTCCTTATGGTATATATTCTTTTATTGTTTATTTATTTCATTTATCCACGATTATTCATTGTACTGAAATTCACACACATTATATTTCAATATATTATTCACAGATTATTTCGCAACTTTAAGATACTAAAGATCATAATACAGAGCAATATTTTTGTTTCAAAAAGAAAAATGCATAACGAAATAAGGTATTAGCAAACACTAGTTGCAATACAATTATAAGCCACAATAAATTGAAATCATTTCTTTTTTGTTTTTACATTGAATATCGAAAATAGCTATCTTATAGCAAATAATTACTGCAAGTATGAAATATAAAATTCACAAAAAAGGTCGAATCCTATATTAATACAAAAGTGAGTGCTAGAATAATTATTGAATGTCTCTCATTATTCGAATCGAATCTTGATCAAATTCGAATTCAATGTTATTGAAAATTTTATAAAAATAGATTGTAAACGAATATTTAGAGTTTAGACAAGTACACAGTCTATTAATTATTATTATATTTGTGCTCATTCAAAAAATAAAAGTAATTTTTTAAATATAAATTGTCATTAATTAATTTGTCAAAAAAGTAAATTAATCTGAATCTCATTTAAATTTGTTTTCGGACCTTGACAAAAATAAAAAGAAATCTATTTGCGGAAATAATCCTTACTATTTCAAAAAGAACCTGGAAATTTATCTATATTCTATTTATACTTACATGTGTTGTGTGTGTGTGTATATAAGTGAAACATATGAAAGAAAGCAAGCCAGTTTCTGTTGCTTCGAAACCTTCAAACCCTCCCTCCGACCAATTTTAGGGTTTATTTCACAGACTAAAACCAAAGACGACGTCGTATCCTCTGCTGATATACAAACCCTAATTTACACTCTAATCTCTATTTCTCACTTAAATTCAACCACAATTATATCGAATTCTCTCCTCATCTAACTCCGATCTGGTAAGTCATTCCTCTTCTAATCACCTCAATTTCAATCAAATTATACTTACATCTCCATTATATATATGTTCATTGTTATATTCTCAAGCTATAAGTGTGTGTGTGTGTTAGCAAGATTAGTTTTTTTTTAAAATTTTAAATTTATAGATTATCTGCTAAATTCAACTACAGAAATTGGATTAATGACTGTAATTACACGAATTGTAATGTGAATTGGTATATAGTTTCATTGACAAGGCAAATTGAGACGGTAGATTTAGGATCGGTTATATATGACGAAATTTAAGATTTTGTGAACTCGGAGAGGCAGGGGTGACATTAAGAAGATGAACATTGTGTGATTAATCACATAGAAAATAAAAAAGAAGATTTTGTAGGTAGAGAGAGAGAGAGAGAGAGAGCAGTTAATATTATCACTGTTGGTGTTTGGTGCACAAATTCTCTCGGAAGTGCAAGTTCAAATTTTCTCGGGGTTATGGCTTTCATGTTTTTTCCTTGCACGTCTGTATGGAGATTTTTATGTAGTTACTGATTGTAGTAAGTGGAGTTTCTGGATTAGTTACTTTGTCAAGAGTTGTAGTCTTGTAGATATTGCAATATGGCCTATACGACGGCTTTTTAATTAACTTTAGAAGACGACATGGGGTATGTTATATTATCCGTAAGTCCAATATTGAATGCTGCTTTTGTCTTTCACTGTTCTTTTAATAAAAGTCTATTTTTTTTTCTTCTTAAAGTCTATCCTCGTTTCTTCTTAAAGTCTATCCTCCGCTGCCTAAATGTTTATCATATTCTGTTCTTATTTATTAATTACTAGGTCAGAAACAACTAAGAAGTGACACTTTTGTATCAAAGCCCTGTTCCGAATAAATTTGAGATTTCTATTAATGAGTGATCCAATATTCACATATTGCTCTTACACTCAACTGAATGAACCGAACCCTATACATACACTTATATGGGCTCAGTTTTATCTATCTATCGGTTTTTTTGACATTATTCGAGGATAAAATACAAAAATAAGAATGAGAACAAATAAATAAATAGGCTGGGGTAAACTATCATAGAATAATTGCTGTCTCAGGGAGTTATCAACCACGGAAAGAAAAACAAATTGATGGCAACCAATACTAGAGAAACACATTTTGACGTACATGTATATAAAGTAAATAAAGAAATAAATATCAATATCAAAACTAATTTTCTAGTTGAAACTATTACTCACCTATCTCCAACTTTGAAATTTATGTATCTATCCGTCATTTGTATCTTCTTATCCAAATACCAAATTACATTGCAGATGGATTAATTAATAGTATCATTTAACGTGTTTTCTTGTGATCGTGCAAGCATGTCCTTAGAGTTGCATTTCTTAAATTAAATCTGTGAAAAAACGTAGAGCAAATATTTTCAAGTATTTATACAATTGTATTTAACAATATGCTGTCTTGTGCAACTCTGGAATATTATTGGTGCATTTCGGTGGATGGGTATTGATTTTCTGGTTTTCTCTATGCTTATAATCAGACAATAATGCTGTATCCTTCTATGATTCACTGACTGATGGATCACGAGAGGAAGAACTTTGGAAGAGGTAAGGCTTTCTAGTTAGCAGTTGCAGTATACTCTGTTACTGTTTGTGTATTACATATGGGTTTGCAGCTAACTTCCTGAAAGTTTCTGCATATAATTGTTTGGTGCTTTCTATTAAGTTATGTTGGTCAAAAATCTAGAATTTGTACCATACTTATGTTTGTCTAGATATGTAGAGTGTAATGAAGCTAGTACACTCATCTGGGAGCATGTTTTATTTACTCGAGCTGATTATTTTTTATATTACTTCATGCACGACTCTATATGGACCTATAAATTTGTTTCAGCTACTCAACCTGATTTATTTTTATATTACTTCATGCATGACTCTTATATGGACCTATAAATATGTTCCAGCTACATATTCTTTGAGCCACATGAAAGCTGTTAAAATTCCTTTTTTTTTCCAAGTTTGTCACACTCAATAAAGATAAATAAATCAGTTCTAGTAATATAAGGGTGTCCCATTCTTTAAAAAGTGCTGTAAATACAAACAATTGACCTCGTGATAAGTGCGAAAGGACATTACAATGTGAAGGGACATTACAATGCTGATGGGTGATTGTTGATTTATGAACTTCCAAAGTTTTGATTTTCTTAGGATGAATCACCTGTAAATGATAATGTCGAGTATATGGAAAGAGAAACACGTGTTAATTAGAGGTGCTACTTGCCTACAAGTAACTTTGACAGAAGATCAAGGAGTGTTGAGAGAATCTAAACATCAAGCAATGCTATGCGAGGCTAATTTTAGTATGCTTGTGGACAGAGAAATTAGTAAAGAAATAATTTGGTATCTTGAAGGTTGGAACTTGGCTTTTAAGAACCTTCACAGATTACACCAATCTTAAGATCAACTGCTTGCAATTTTTTTTCTTGTTCTGTCTTTTCTTGGCTGTTCCACGTGCAAGCCCAAATTATTAGTTTTATGAAAGTCAAGCATTATAAAGTAATATGATTGTGAAAAAGAATACTTCAAGAATGTAAAAGCCACCTTTTCTGATGCAAGTTTCCTGGGCAACTTTTTATCCCAAGTTTATAATTGTGGTTAACTTACCTTTGCGGGGTCCAGGGCCACGAGAGCGTACAGGGGCTGTGGATCTTATAAATCAATACAAATTACTGCCTCATCATGAGTTCTTCTGCAAGAGGTCACTTCCTTTGTCAGTTTCAGACACACACTATCTTCACAATGTGGTGGGAGACACAGAAATCAGAAAAGGAGAGGGAATGCAATTGGATCAGCTTATTCAAATTACATCCTACCCAAGAGAGTCAAATGTACGCATCCAGCCTTTTGACATAGACATCCTAAGAGAGTCCTTTCAATTAAGGGAAACTGGTTCGGTTGATCTGCCTGCTGTAAGATATCTACTTCCAGGGTTTCTTTTATAATTGATTAATCTTTTAGTTATTTCCGTATCATGTTACCTCTATGACTTGCTTTTAAATCATGATGATTTGCCTATGATTTGCCTTTAATTGCCCTTTGTGCGGGAAAATGACCAAAAATAGCACAAAAATAGGGGAAGTTCCCAAAATGCCATATTTAGAGAAGTTGGTCTATTTCAGCACCTGCATAGGGCAAATATTATATATATATATTGATTTGTACCACTAAAACACATTTTTAAATGTGTTTTAACATGTAAAACATGTTAATGCATTTTATGTGTAGCACTTCTAAAAGTAAGAAAAATGCATATAAATGCAATGAAACTTTAATCATTTAAATAAAGAGATTAGAACCACTTTAAAGAGGGAGGATATTATACGTATTTGGATCCGACAATTTCTAATAAGAATATGAATATAAGTCCATCCGTATTCGATAATATTCGAATCCGAAATTATATATATATATATATATATATATATATATATATGATATATGAATAATATATATTATGGGCCAGGTTCTACTTAGAACCACTTTAATATTAGAGCCTTAGAACTATTTAATATATTTTGTTGCGGCGTAATATCTTTTTATAGTATTTTAATTATTATAATTTATTTTTTAGCATAATATTATTTTTTAAACATATTACAATGATCAAATATAAGTTGAGTTAAGCGACCAAATTTTTTTTTTTTTAATTTTTTTTATTGTGTACATCATAAGTACATCATACTTTATAATTATATTGTGTGCTGCAACAAAACTAAGATATCGTGCACATGAATAAATCTCGGTTGTTGATTACACAAAATCTATGGCATATATTAGTCCTAAGTTCTAATTTAACATAAGGTTGTATTTTAACCTAACCCTATATATTATCACATATAACTTAGAATTTGTTGTATTGTGTTTATGGTATATATATATATATATCTATACTATATTATTAAAGACGAAACATTAAAAGTTTTGGTCGGTCAGTCAGTCGGTCGGTCGGTCGGTATTTGGGCCGATTCACGGGCCTATCTATAACCAATTTATTAATAATCAATTACCTTTTTCAGTACATTACCTATTTTATATTATTTTTAAACTAAACCAACTCATCTTCTAAAAATAAAACGGGCAACATATATATAATATGGTAATATTATTATATATTTATAAACGATTACCTTTTTCAGCTAAAACAAATTATTTTTATATTTTTAAATAAAACAACTCATCTTCTAAATACCCATATATGGAAACCAATTTATTAATAACAAATTACCTTTTTCAGCTAAAACATATTACCTATTTCATATATTTATTTAACTAAAACAAATCATTTTCTAAAAATAAGACGGGCAACATATATATAAAATGGTAATATTATTATATATTTATAACCGACAGCTAAAACACATTATTTATTTTATATTTTCTAACTAAAACAACTTATCTTCTAAATATAATACATGCAAAATAAATATACAATGGTAATATTGTTTTATATAAATATTAATAAATAACTATTTATTCTTTTCAGCTAAAACACATTACCTCTTTTATATTTTCTAACTTAAACAACTAATTTTCTAAAAATAATGCAGACGACATATATAAAAAAAAGTAATATAATTTATATAATTGTGAATAAGTAACTAATTGTCTTTTTAAGAATATTACCTGTTTTATATTTTTTAACTGAAACAACTCATGTTCAAATTAAAAATAACACGACAAAAGACAGATATATTGGTAATATTATTATATTAAACTTATGAAATTCATGTTTATTATAATTTTTTTAACATTCAATTTAAACGAGATAATTAATGAAAATAAAAGTAATAGTATATTCAAATAAACTCGGTATATTGCACGAGCACATATTTTGATATTTACATTTGAGTCCCTTTTTAGATTTTTAAGAGTAAAAAAATACGAATCATTAGATCTGTTATTTTAAAATATTTTATATTTTAATATCTAAAATACTACTACAGATTACGTCAAGAATATATTAAATTTAGATATTAAATTGTTAGATTTATAAATCCCATATATATATTAGAATTTTATCAAATTATATATAATAACTAAAATCTAAATAAAAAATAAGAAAATATTAAAGAAGACCGTGCGTCGCACGGGATATAAGCTAGTATATATATATATATATATATATATATATATAAATATTGGATAATGATCAAATACAACTTTTTTTGTTTAACACATATATAACTTGGGTTCAACATCATTTATTAAATTATAATTAAATTTTTTTTGAATAAATATTATATAATTCTCAACTATCATTCTGGGTTTCACCAATACCAAATTAAGGTATAGAAATATGAAATATTATTAATTTAATATAGTTTTCTTAATCATATCAATGTAAAACTATTTTATATATTTTTTATTCAACAAAAGTATTATAATTGTTCAATAGATGATGTGAACCCAAGTTATATATATGTTGAACACCGTTACAAAAAAATTCAATTTTTCGTAAGAATTGTTGTAAAATATTTTTTTAATAAATTATATAATGTTATAAATATGTTTTAATATAAATTATTTGTATGAAACAAAAAATTAATTATTATTTAATAAATGATGTTGAATCCAAGTTATATGTGTTTAACAAAAAAAGTTATATATATATATATATATATATATATATATATATATATATTTCTTCATTAACTCATATTTTTATATTAGATATATATATAATTATAAACATATTATAGACATATGTGTAATTGTGTATCATACTATTTTTTTTTTTTACTTAAAATGATACAAAGAAATAAATTTTTGAAAAAAAACAAAACATGCTTAAATAAATTTAACTTTTAATAGAGTTTGATTTTTTTTATTTAATTGTACAATTTATTTACAATTTTTTTGAATTAAAATGTAAGATTAGATAGAATATCTGATTGAAAATTGGATTCACATATTATCCAGTATCCGGATGGCGGATAGTGTCTGCTGGATTCGGATTCAGATATTTTTGTTTAAATATTTTTGAATTTGTATAAGGATTCTAATAAGGATTCAGATTTTTGGATTCGGATATTAGCATATCCGTATCCGAAATATCCGTTTGACAACTCTAGTTGTAGCTTCAAATGTGCTATAAAGGGCCATCACAACACCCTTTTTTGCTTGAGGTACTCAATTATTTGTATATTACAATTTGACAGTCTGAAAAGGGAACTCCTACCATAGCGGGAAAATCCAGAAGCGAGTCCAAAGACAAAGAGAAAAAACATAAAAAGCACAAGGATAAGGATAGGGAGAAGGATAAAGAGCATAAGAAGCACAAACATCGCCATAAAGATCGAAGTAAAGACAAGGACAAGGAGAAGAAAAAGGATAAAAGCAGTCACCATCATGAGAAGGTTCTAATGAACTTTTTATTGCAGCTGTTTTGATTAATAAATTACGTGTAAAATTCCTTATGATGCATTTAGCTTGTAATTATATGTTAGTGTGATAACATTATTAGTGACCTACTACTTGAATTAACATAAACAATTCTTTGGATGCTCAAATCGGCTAAGCTCCAATAATTGGCTCAACGTGATAGGAGTCTGGCTGTTGCTATATTCCTCTGAGCTTTAATATATAAGATCGCCCCTTACCAGCTTTTCATCCTATGTCTTTAATAAATAATTCAAGCTTTTACTTCTATCACAGAAAAGGAAGCATGACGGGGATGAAGATATTAATGATGTACACAAGCACAAGAAAAGCAAGGTAGTATTTAATTTTGCTAATGTGTCCGATTCTTAAACGTTGTTGCTTATTGTAAATTGATATTTTAAACCCAGTCTACTTAGCTTCAACAGCTTGTTATATCAGTGTCATCAGAAAATAGCATACTGTTACTGTAGGTCTTATCTCTATTTCAAGTGATCTACTATATACTTTTGTATTGTGACATGTTGCAGCATAAGAGCTCAAAGATTGATGAGATGGGTGCAATAAGGGTTGCAAGCTGAGAAGTTGAATGAGAACTTTAGTTATTGTCCTCAAAATGTTGCTATTAAGTTTTTGGAGCCCTTATTTAACAAATTACATGAGGTAATAGGATATGTCCTGCTATTCTTTTATTTTATTTTGCTATATGAAATGCCTGTTGGTAGTTTGGATCAATGATGGTCACAGTTCCCTCGAGTTTATAATGATTTTGACTATTTCTTATTAACCCGGAGAAGATGCTGCCTAGGGTTTCCGTAATCTGTCTTGTTGTGTATTCGTGTCTGTGTGTGTTGGGGGGGGGGGGGGGGGGGGGGGTCAGAAAACTTTAAGTGGACATGAAAATTGAGACAGATCCAGATTACACCAACTTAGCTCATTTGGTGAGCACCACGATCTCCAAATCAAACATTATCTTCATATAAACTGTTTAGTACGTTTGTTGTCTAGTTTGTACATTTCTAAGTACTTGTAAAACTGATTCTTATGACATGCTTGTAAAACTGATTCTTATGACATGCTTAAGTAATTTGAGCGGAAGAGGCACTGATTTTTTTTTCCTCAATTGAGGGTGCCATAACAATTTCTGGATCCCAAGTTTTAGCAAAGATCTATTGTCATTCAGTAGCGTCTGGCCACATCTTTATGATTTGTACTGTTATACATAATGCTTGCCTTCTTCCATATGTGCAGGACTAGTTCTGAACTAATCAAGTATTATCAAGGATGGTGAATTCACCGGTAGAAGTCAAAGTTGATACCAGGAAAAAATTGTTGACATGAACTTTTTGTATCATAATGAGGGCTCCATTTTATATCACAGCGTCATACAGACAATTACCCTTTCTTGTAGTTCTCACAGTGCTTTTAATGTATAATCTTATATACTACATTATCTGGTCCTTTGTAATTTGACAACTGTTCCTAAGTTCCTATATATAGATACAGCGCTCAAGTTCATAGCTTTCGGGTGGTAGAAAGATATGAATTTTAGGCACAAAGAACCGTGTAATTTGATCTCAATGTTTCTTTTTCTAAAAATTAGTTGTATATTGTAGAAAGTAGAATGACCCCCCATATCTGAAGCAGGAAAACTCGCAAAATGTTGGGTGTTTGCCTTTTTTAATACCTAATTTTTAAAATATCGTATGAAATATCACAGCTCGGAAGGGTTGACCGAAATCTCTCATCAAACTCACATGTTGCAAGTGGATTATCATTAACACCTTATCTATACTATTATATTAAAAACGAAACATTGAAAGTTTTGTAGTCTGGTCCTGAAAATTTTTGTAGTCTGGTCACTCCGTTCATAGCCGTTAGATATTTCTGATCAAATCGATGAGAACCGTTAGATAAAATATTAAAATTATTATATAGAATATCTTTTCTATTTTTCCTAACTAAAACATCTCTTTTTCCAAAAATATCGCGGGCATTTTCATTTAATAAAATAACATAATAAGGTTATAATTGCTAATAACTAACTCATTACCATTTTTAGCCAAAATGTATATTCTTTTTTATAATTTCTAACTAAAATTTCTATTTTTCTAAAATGTATATATTTTTTTTATATTTTCTAACTAAAACCTCAAAAATATCACGTGCAATTCCATTTAGTAGCATAAAATATATACTAATATTATAAATTTATCTCTCTATTTATACTATATTATTAAAGACCAAACATTGAAAGTTTTGGTACCTGTTTTTTGGTACATGTTTTTTGATGCGGTACTTGCCTTATTTAATTGTTTATTTAATTATTATAAAAATTATTATAATTAGTTAACCTTTCAGTTAAAATACATTCCCATTTTTTTCTAAAAAAATCACGGACAATTTCCTTTTCAGCTAAAACATGTTACTTTTCTATTTCTCTTGCTAAAATCCATCATTGTTCAAATATATCATGAGCAAACTCTTATTTATTTATTTTAAAACCTATTTTGATACTTTTAATTGGCAATTACCTTTCCCCTCTTTTTCTAGAAAAATCACGGGCAATTATCTTTTTCAACTAAAACATGTTATATTTTCTATTTTCCTTACTAAAATCCCTCCTTTTCCAAATATATCAGAGCAAACCCTTTTTTATTTACTTTAAAATCTATTTTAATACTTTTAATTGATAATTACTTTTTTCAACTAAATCATGTCACTTATTTTATTTTATTTTTACTAAAACCCCTCTTTTTTCAAAAATATCACGGGCAAATCGTTACTTCTATCTTTTAAAATTTAACGAAAACATGTTACTTTCTATTTTTCTTACTAAAACCCCTCTTTTTACAAAATATCACGGGCAAACCATTACTTATTTATTTGAAAATCCATTTTAATACTTTTAATTATTTAAAAATATTTAACCCACCTACTTATTTTTTTTAATAAATGCAATTAATAAAATTTAAAATATAAATAATAAAATTAATAATTATTAAAAACAATTCGTGCATCGCATGGGTTTTAAGCTATATTATTAAAGACGAAACATTAAAAGTTTAGTAGTCGGACGGACGGACGGTCGGTACTTAGTTATTTTACTTAATTACTCTTACTTATTTTTTTTAAAAACTATCACTAACCAATTACCTTTTCAACTAAAATACATGACCTTTGTTTATTTTTTTCTAACAAAATCCTCTAATTTTCTAAAAAAAGACACGGGCGATTATTTTTTTTAACAAAACATGTTACTCTTTCTATTTTTCTTTACTAAAACCCCTCATTTTCGAAAAATATCCCGGGCAAATCCTTACTTATTTATTTTGAAATCTATTTAAAAACTTTTAATTACGGACACTTACCTTTTCAGCTAAAACATGTTACTTTTTCTATTTTTCCTTACTAAGACCCCTCCCTTTTCAAAAATATCACGGGCAAACAGTTATTAATTTATTTTAAAATCTATTTTAATACTTTTAATTATTTAAAAAAGTTTAACACACCTACTTATTTTTTTTTAGCAAATGCAAATTAATAAATATTAAAACATCAATAATAATTATTAATAACAATCCGTGCATCGCACGGGTTTTAAACTAGTATATAATAAGCATAAGGTAGATCTTATCCAAAATTTTGGTCGGTCACTGTACTACCAAAAGTATACGATCCGTTGGATTATTAAACTATAAATCTTCAAATCAATGAGGACCGTCAGATATAATATTAAAAATTGTATTTGATTATTAATAGGATAGTATTTAAATACTAAAAAATGTATTTTGATAATTTAAACCAATTATAAATAGGTTTTCTATATTGAATAGAAATCTTTATGTAAAAATTCGTAATTATCTTTTCTCTTCGGTTTATGGATAGTTCCGGTTAGATAATAATTGTTAAACCATCATTAAATTAAAGATAATTTTGTAAGCTTCGCGTGGGCTGTAAAATCGTTAAAATCTGTTGTCTAAAACTCAAGATAGAGTCCAAACAGTAAAGTTATTATCTAAATTTTAATAAATATACTTTTATTATTGTAGCACCAATTTAATTTTTTTTTCTAATTCTTTTAAATTTATAAATTCTATGTTTATTTCAATAAAATATTAAAACCAATTTAAGAAAAAATTAAAATCGATCGTCCGTGTACGATTACGATCAAATTAATAATTATAGTTAGATCTTAAATAGATCGATGAGAATTGTTAGATCTAATACTAAAAAGTGTATCTGATTAATAATAGAATTATATTTAAATACTAAAAAATGTATTTTGATAATTTAAAATTTTTCTATGTAGAAATTCTTAAATATATTTTCTCTTGAATTTATGTATAGTTTCAATTAGATAATAATTATTAAACCAAATATTAAGATAACAATTCATATCGATTACAATGATACACGTGGACCCTACGTGGAGAACTCCTGTACATGAATAAATTTAAACACTTTTTTTTCTGAAGAAACATAACAATTTGATTAATCCAAATTATAATTATATTATTTTACATATAACAAACATAAAAGGATAATATCAAAATATTATTAAAATATTGAGGGTTTTATATTCATAAACGATAATTTTGAATATAATACTTATATTAAAATGTGTATTTGATTAAAGGTATGATTATATTTAAATACTAAGAAGTGTGCTTTGATAATTTAAACCAATTATGAATTGATTTTCTATATTGAATTGAATTCTTTATGTAAAACTTCTTAACCATCTTTTCTTTTCAGTTTATTTTATGAGTAGGTCAACTGGTCAAGTTAGATAATAATTATTAAACCATCATTAAATTAAAGATAATTTCGTTAGTTTCGCATGAGTTGTAAAATCGTCAAAATTCAATTTCTAAAACTCAGGATATAACCCAAATAGTAAAGTTTGTATCTAAATTTTAATAAATATTTTTTTATTATTGTAGCACTAATTTATTTATTTTTCCACTAATTCTTTTAAATATAGAGAAATTTTATGTTTCTTTCAAAAAAGTATCAAAATTAATTAAGAACAAATTCAAATCGATAAAGAATATAATAATATGAGAATAAAATTTTATATAATCATAACATAATTTTTATTCTGTTTAATAATTTTTAAGTAATAATGTATTTTAAAATTTTATATACACTGTAAATAAAACCGAAACATTAAAAGTAAAAGTAGTTAGTAAGATACTTATATCATTATATACTTGATATCATTATTATATTAAATCCTTATATATAATAATCATAATAGGGATCTTATCCAAAATTTTGGTCGTAGATAACCAAATTAATAAGGACCATTAGATCTTAACTAGATAAATGAAAATCGTTAGATCAAATATTTAAAAAGTGTATTTTATTAATAATAGGATTATATTTAAATTCTAAAAGGTGTATTTTGATAATTTAAACCAAATATACCAAATATAAATAAGTTTTCTATATTGAATAGAATTCTCTATGTAAAAAATTCGTGACTTTCTTTTCTCTACCATGGATAATTCCAGTTAGATAAAAATTGTTAAACCATCTTTTAATTAAATATAATTTAGTTATCTTCATGTGGGGTATAAAATCGTCAAAATCTGATTTTTAAAACACAAGATAAAGCCCAAATTAATAAAGTGAATATTTAAATTCTAATAATAATTAATATGTCATCATTATTTTAATACCAATTTAATTACTTTTTTCTAACTATTTTAAATTTAGAAATCTATGTTCAAAAATTAAAATCAATCTAAGAAAAATTCAAATCAACAAAGAATATAATAATACGAGGATAAAATTTTATAAAATTGTGCATATTTTTAATCCTATTTTATTAAGTTTTAGATCATAACTAATCAAATATTATTTATTATTAAATTATAAATTATACGTAAATGATGATTTTGTTTTATAAGAACTCATAGATACCTAATTTCATTGTTAGCAGGAATATATTCATATTAAAAAAAAATCGTATTTTGAAATTTTAGACTCAGCTACAGAGGCCTAACTTTTTTAACATATATACATTGTAAATTATTAAATTCGAAACTTTAAAAGTTTCTTAATCAATTAGTATAGTACTTTTCTGAAAAATCGTACTTTACAAAAAATATTATTAAATAACCTATGTCTGCAAGAAAAAAAAATGAAAAAATTCTTTATTTTTTAAAAAAAACCTATAAATTTTAATATGTTGTTGGTAGATTCAAACCTTAGATCATTCTACATGATAATTTTATTGTTATATCTAACGTTTTTTAACAATTTAATTTGAAACATCCAACGATTATGGATTGAGTGATCAAACAAAGCGACCAAACTTATAAGGAAGCTTTCATTATTTAGTCTTTAATATAATAACATAGATATTTATAGGATATACTATAAAAAATGAATTTTATACAGAATTTTGATCGTCACGGTGTACTACTTTAAAAGAAGAACTATTACAAAAAAAATTATATTTTAATTGATAATTTATTTTCTCAAAAGTTCAAAGTTCCCGCATATTTAACATATTACAAAAAAGAGTACATTATATTTTATCAATAAATATTTAAAAAAATTATAAATATTAAGAAAAATTAATGATGTTATCATGGTAGTTTGTTTATAAATACCGCCAAAACATTCTCAACCGTTAGATCCAATACTTTTAAAAATAGATGATCAAGATTATATCATATAAAAAGAAGTTATTGTCTAAAAATGATATAAGTTAAAAGATATTATATTAGGATTGGATTTTCTAAAAAGTCAAAACATAAAAATAGTTGTAATTAAATAAGGAAACTCATTTAATACCAAAATAATCAAAATCGTTTAATGTTAAATAGATAGGTGAAAACCGTTAGATTTAACATTAAAAACTGTATTTGATTAATAAAAAGTATTCTAATAATCTAAACTACATATAAGTAGATTTCCTAAATCGAATAGAATTCTCAACATTAAATTTCGTCACTTTATTCTCTTTTTAGTTTTAGAATAGTTTAGCGTGTAAAATATAATAAATATCAAATTTTTAACTATAATTTTTTTGGCTAAATCTTTTTTAACAATAATTTAATCATGTAAATTAATAACTTTTAAATATTAAAATATTCATAAATAAATATAATTATAAATATTTAAAAAATAATCGTGTGTTGCATGGATAATAAAAATATAATTATAAACAGAATAATTATAAATAAAATTTAAGTAACCGTGTATCGCACGGCTATAAGCTAGTATAAATAAAAGCTTCCACTCAATTAATGAAGTACCAAAATCCTTGCAGGTAGGTTACTCTCGTCAATTTTTTTACCCAAGCAAAACGAACTGAACATAATTCAAAAGGGTTAAATGACAAAAAAATCACTCAAACTCAGGCTAAACTTGTATGTAGGTCATTTAACTTAAAAAACTTGCAGTTAAATTACTTAACTGTTTAAAACTTTCAATCAGATCATTGCTGCTAGAAACCGTTAAAAATCAAACGGAAATGTGACGTGAAATGCTGACGTGGCTCCTTAATAACTAAAATATTATTCAACTCATACCTGACTTGCAATTGAATCATCCAACTAAAAAAACTTGTAATCAAGTCATTAAACTATATGTTTATTTTATTTTTTTAATTAAAGTACTTGTTTTTCTCAATGTCTAAAAAAATGATAGGCGGGTCTAGGCGGCAAGGCCACCTTCTAGCGATTAATCGGCTAGGCGGCGATTAATCGGAATGATTAATCGGAGCATTAATCGGGTGTATTTTAATATTATGTTTTTAATAAAATTTAATTTTAATATTCAAGAACATATTTTATACACGTAAAATATGTAAATATATAAATATTCTTATTTTGTAATCAATACAATAGATAAATACCTTTATATTATATATTTATATTAATTTTTGCTAAAAAATTAAAAATTTACAAATTTTCCCTAATTTGACCGTCTTATCTATTTTTGATCGATTAATCCCGCCTAATTTTTGATCGATTAATCGCGTCTAAACCCGCCTAGGTCCGCTTAGACCCGATTAATCACCGATTTTTGACAAAAACATTTTTTTACCGAATTTTCATAAAAATTAGGCGTTATTGGTCCGCCTAGGCCAATTTTTAAAACAGTGGTTTTGCTTAAGGGATAAAATTATTTACTTATAAAGTTATACTAATTTTAAAAGCATTTTTTTTGAACCAAATGTAAAATGCATTTAATTTGTATAAAAATAGTAAGAAAGCAATACATCACTTAGGTTATTTTAATTTAAAAAACATTTAGTTTATAGTTTGTAATATGAATATAATGTATGTGACATAACTAATAATTTCTTTAAATAATACTAATTTACACTAGTAGTGGAATTATTAAGAGAGTGAAATATATACAAATTTGATGATTTTTGACGATATAAAGTAAAAAATATATTATTTGATAGAAAAAAATTTAAACAATGACAAATTTTGTGACCCACCTGCAAATTGAATATAAGTTGAGTAACCCACTTGCAAGTTGAGTGATCTTTTTGATATTTAATCCTTTAATTTACACATCATTTTCTTACGTGGCAAGTGAAGGGGACTAACAAAATAATATTTAATGGATTTCCGTTAAAGTCAAACTCAACTTAATGGATGTGAAATTTTTTATAGGTTTAGTGATTAGATTGCAAGGTTTAATTGATTTAGTCATTCATTTGAAAGTTTTTTGAGTTTGATGATTCACTTGCAAGTTGAACGTTAGTTGAATGATGACCCGTACAGTACAGTTTGCTTTTTGTGCAACACGTGCACGGTATTTTAAAACGTTACTCCCTCTGTCCCAGTGATTTCTATACGTTTGGTTTGGACACGGACACCAAGAAAATGTATAAAAAATGAGTAAAATTAGATGAAAAGTGGGTAAAGTGGTGGGACCTATCAATATTTAATAATAAGTTTGAGATAATGGATGAAAATAATGGATGTAATAGTGTTTTATATTATTATAAATTAGAGATAGTGGAGAAAATAGTGGGTGTAATATTGTTTTATATTATTAAAAGTTATTATTTTTGGAATGTATAGAAATGAGAGGGACATCCCAAAATGAAAAGTGTATAGAAATGAATGGGACAGAGGGAGTAATTAATAAAATGATAATATATATAAATAATAAAAATGGTAAATTCAATAAATCAAATAAATATATGTTAAAAATCAAATAAATATAATTGTTAAATGAATAATATTAATATAACAAACTATTACTTTTATAGATTAAAATAAATATGTTTAAAGATTGATTCTGCTGGATATTTTGTTATAGATGTTATCTTGCTACGTGATAATATGCATTAATGAACTTACAAAAATTAAAAGATGAATTCAAAATTTTATTAATAAACTTACCATAAATATTATATATGGGGTTTTTTTTAGAAATAACGAAGTCCATATTTTAAAAAATATATTTTGCGCAAATACCGAATTTTAGAAAATATTTCAAAAATGCAGACCGTATTTTTGCAAATTTTTTCAGAATATGATAAAATCGCAAAACAATTAAAAATCTAGTATTTTTGATAATTTCTCTATTATATATTACATTAATGACATCTAAATTTATATACAAACTTTCTATAATTGAAAACGGGTTAAATATGATTATGGATCTTCACAAACCTAAATATTGATAACAAACCTCAAAAATGAATAGACCATGCGTTAATTTAAAGTATAAAATTTTGTCCAAATTTAAATATGGATACCAAATCCGAGATATGGGTTACCCAAAAATTTATAATATATATATTAGTCAAATTCACACAGCACCGATAGAGATGCATGCATATATATTCCCCTACAAAAAGCTTAATGACATTCCTAATGGTTGAACATGAATGTCATTTATGTTTTTTCCGCATCGGTAGTGTTGTTCTTGCGTCACTCTTAATACATGATCATAAAGGCTACATAATATTGTCCTTTGATGCTTACGATTATGCATTCTTCGGAAATTTGGCCGATTACTTTGCGGTCTCCTAAAATGTAATGCTGTTTATAATTATTCCGTGTAAGATCTTGATGTGGTGTGGGTTGCTATGTTTTCTTGATTTTGTTTTCAGTAACTTTGTAAGGTCATGTAATATCCTGTAATTTTTAAATTAATAATAATGAAAGAATTCGAAAAAGAATAGGATTTAAAATTTAATTAGATTAATGAGCCTAAAATATGGATTGAATTTGAGCACGGACAACGAGTAGGTTTGAACTTAGGGTTTCGTAACGTTATATAAAAATCTTATTTTCCTTCCTCCTGTTTTATATCAAAATTCGTAGGGTTTAAATACAAACAGTTCAGCAGTTTTGTGAAATTCTTAGTAAATTCATCTTAAGTTAGAATTTGATGATTCTGGACTTTTCGGAAATCTCTTTCAATTTCCTACAACTTCTATTTCACAGTGTTTTTCCATATTAAACTCTGAACTGTTCTTAAAATCACAAAACACAATCAGATCTTATTTTTCAGTTTCTGTTCAAATTCAGAAGATGTTTTATTTAATTCTCGATTCGTTATAAGTCCGATTCTGTTGAGCCTTACCTTTTCGGAAATATATTTTCGTGATCTACGACTTTTGTGGTTTAAGATTTTCAAGAAAACGTTGTTTAGATGGTCAAAAAGAGTAAATACAGTTCTGGTCAGAAATGGATACGTGCTCTAGGATGATTTGATTCTTGATTTTTCGCGTTGAGGTAAGTTTTCGATTGATCTTTCTAGTGTTTTTATAATTATATGTGATATATGTATGTTTGTTTATCGAAACATGGGCTAAGTTATTATATTTTGAAGTGATACGTGATATTGCATATGTGTTATGTGTAAGCAATAGTCTTGAGATTCTGATTTGTGCCATGGTTTGTAAAAATATCGAATAAGAATAAGGACCGAGTCACTGGGTTATAGTGATAGTTTTCTGAAAATTTAGGACTGCAATCACCGGGTTGTAGTGGTCGTGGCATGAATTGTGGGTTTCGAGTTATTGTTGTTATGTGGTGTCGTATCGTATCTATCGAATAATAATATGAATGTGTATCGAAAGTTATTTGTTTCATATATCGTATCGTATCGAATAAGAATAAGAATAAGTATATGTGAATCGAAAGTTATGTATTGTGTATCATTATTGTATCATATTGAAAATCGTATTATCTTGTATGTATACATGTTATTTGCCTGACTAGTTGGATCGATTGGTTTCTTGCTGGGCTGTATAGCTCATTCCTTACAATTTTCAGGTTCGGTGTAACTCAAGTGGGATAACTTTGGAGTTCGAGAATCTTAGGTCCGGAATAGATTGGTTTTTGGATTATCGTTAGCTGTGCTTTTGTAATAGTTAGGTTTGTAATAGAAATTTTGTCACGCTTCTGTCTATAATTGTCATTGTATAATACTTTATTTAAGTTTTGTATTTAGAATAATAGTCCAAAAAGTCGGGCTGTTACAGGTCTGATATGACGTAATAATAAGGTAAGGTGGGTGGGGTGGGGTGGGGTGGGGTGGGGGGGGGGGGGGGGGTTTAATAATTTATTGTCAATTTAAAAATTCATCAATGATACAGACCAACCTACCAACCGACCAAGAGCCAGTAAGCCATTTAAGACCCTCAGTTCCAGATATCGATTTTAACAATTCGAAAACAATGATACAGACTCCTCGACGAGTAAATTCGAAAGATAAAAATGACTTGCTTGGAACAACTATGACAAAACAGGTTTTTCTCGTTTTGAAAACGCGTTATCACAATATAACAAATTATAAGTGCGTAAATAAAAGAGAAAGAGCAAGCAAACCATGCAAGCAATTTCTCATCAGTCCAGCTGAGACCTTCCTCGATCTCAAGAGTTATTCCACTAAAAACACTCCTTAACTTAGGCGGAGAAGACTTTACACAACCTACAAATATTTATCTCGAAGCATAATCCCATAATATGTAATATCCCGATTTTTTTTGACCAAAATGCAGCCAACTTGACTAGACACAAGCCTACCACATGCCCAAAAATGATCATGATTTGTTGGTGCACTTAGTAATATTACTTTGCCTTATGTAGTGAACTAACTTCCTAAATCGTATCGATATGGTACCGGGGTGTTACATGTTACCTTCTAAAAAATAAAGTAAAAATACTATCTATCTTGGACCGTAACTCCCTGTTATTCCCTCAAAATAAAGTAGCAATCATATAATAATTGTCTTGAAGCGTAACTCCCTGTTACCTCCTCGAATTAATGTACAAATTCCTACACGACCTATCTTAGACCATAATTCCCCGTTATTTCTTCAAAGCCGATGTAGCCCTTTGCGCAGTATTTGTACTACTAACCTTTTCCAGTCTTGGATATTAGGTCTTGGGTATTTCCTCACGGTGTAAAAACACCTAGTTCCATATATGGGTGCCTAACACTTGGGGTCTTAAAACAAGAATCACCTCACTTCACGTCACTGCAAAAGTTAATATACAATCTCTATACAAGATCCCTTTGACGAAATAAAGAAAGAATTAAACTAATATTCATACAATCTACACTATTTTGAAAATTTGATATCGATACAATATTAGTTTGAAGTGAACACACATAATTTATTAGCACTACTTTATATTTTTAATTAAATATTAAATATTTATTTAAAAGAACATGCAATAGTTTCTTTTTCAGGCCTTGCTAATTGCTATACCTATGTGACTCCTTTACATATGTTAATTTAGGGGACCAACCATTAAAACAAATATATGTTTTTTGCGGTATACTATAATTTACTATCTATAATTACCCTTTTTAGCATAATTAATCCATATATTAAAGGGGTGAGATAAACATTAGGTTATGCTATAAAATTATTTATTTTTTGAACAATAATATGTAGTTTGTAAAAGAACATGTCAGTCATAGCACAATATTTCATAATTCATATCCTATAATTTGTAATTAAACATTGTTTTATTCATGTTATTTATTAAGTACATTTCTACAAGGGATGACAAAAAAATCTAGGTGGATACCCGATCCATTCCAACTCGGTTGGATTTTACCCAACCCGATATTTTGGATTTGGATTTGGATTCAATTTTTAAACCCGAAAGAGTTTGGATTTGGATATTAGCGTAAAATAGGGGTGGGTGATGTCATATAGGGGGTGGATGATGTAATGACGATGTCATGGTGGGCCCGGGTAGGGTCCAGGTGGGGTCGGGGTGGGGTCCGGGAGGGGTGGTAGGACCCGGGTGGGTGATGTCATCCAAGGGGTTCATTGATTAGTGACACTCGGTGGCCGCCTACCTTTTTGTTAGCTTGCCGCATGTGTGGTTCTTCATTGACATTTAAAGAATTTCTTAATTTTTATTCTTATATTTCATATTTGTTTTAATGTGGGAACTAAAACTCCAAATTTGAATCTTATTTATAATTCATAACAATGAGTAATATCTTTGATTTGTAAGCTAAAATTTTAATTTAAATTACAGTTCCTGAATTAAAGTTCAAAGTAAAAAGGGTAGAAAGTAATCTTTTTGTAATTCCCAAACTAAACTGTAATATCCAGGAATTTCAAATAATAATAATTATTTGGGACTAGAGTATTAATTTAATTAGAATTTGTAAGATTGGTTTTTAACAATTATATTGCCTGGAATAAATTCGACTAAAAAGAAGATTTGTAACTAATAATTTAATTTAGGACCAAAAAGCGGATAATTTAAATTATATATATATATATATATATATATATATATATATGTGTGTGTGTGTGTGTATACCTCTGCTATGACGTCAAATCTTAAAAACAAATCGACTACCAGGAAGAAAAGAGCTGGGACAACACACCTTGAAGTAAAGACCATGATGATCAATTTTATAATTATGTAAGCACTCGTTCACTAATATTTTCGATCTTAAAGTCAATATAGGTTAAATTTTGGCATGTGGCTTTAACGAGATAAACAATTTGATTTATACATCATATTATATCAATGGAGTCAAACATGATTCCATGTGAAGGGTGTAAATGATTTTTGTTCAAAAAAATGTGCGAAAGTAGTTTAGAGGTTTGTAAATAATGAGTATTAATTATTATATATACAAATATCTGTTTCTCGGGTTTCGATATAAAACATGTTAAATAACTTTGTACATTTGTTTAGTATAGTTACTTTGGGCACAAATGGACTGAATTTTTTTTGTTGGGTGTACAAGCTCCGGGTGTGAGAGTGGGCTTCAACAAAAGCAAAAAGTTAATCCATTTTTTGTACACTTTATTCCCTTTTCATATCTAACTCTCGTTGTCTCACTCCCCCCCCCCCTCTCTCTCTCTCTCTCTCTCTCTCTCTCTCTCTCTCTCCCTCTCTCTCTCTCTCTCTCTCTCTCTCTCCTCTCTCTCTCTCTCTCTCTCTCTCTCTCTCTCTCTCTCTCTCTCTCTCTCTCGATCAAGTATAAAACCATGGAAATTGAACCCATGTAATCACTATCTTTAGCCAATTACGTTGAAGAAAAAGACCCCATAGCCTTTTATCATTGCATGGACACAAACAAAGAAGACCTTGATTAATTTGTATCCTCTCAAATCGATGGATATTGAGGACTTCGGTAAGAAAAACAACTCAATTTTCATGTTATCGTTATTGGTTATTCTTTCAATTGTGTGTATGTATCATTGTTGTATGATAAATTTAATTTATTACTAAATTAATTGCATCAGTTGGGTTAATTGTTAGATTTAGAAAGATGAAAAATGTTATCTTCACTTGTTTACTGTTCTTCTAAGGTCTTGGGCGATTCTTCATTCGTGAGGAAGATGATGAAGGTGCAGAGATGCTACCATTGGCTTCAAGTGTGGGTATGATTTCTTTTCTTTTAGTATGTAATGTCATATTGTTTTGTTGTCTCTGTTCTATTTCAGTATATGATCATATCAAATGAGGGCAGTTGTGTTAACTCATAGTTTGCATGCTTGTATAAATGAGAATATACACTTGTAATGCATGTTATTGTTTCCTAAAATCATAGTTGTGTTATTGTAATGCTTTTATATATACATCAGGATATACACTTGTAATATACAGTTTTTAACTCATAATTGTGTTATTGTAATGCATGTATAGAACAAATTATGAGGGTCTGTTGTGTAGTCTTTCTATGTTTAATTATCATACATTTGACTATGTGAACTCATACTGTGCATTGTGTTCATAGTAATGCATGGTCATATGAATGTAAATCATAGTATCATCTATTTGAGGCTGATACTCTAGGTTGTGTCAACTCATCATATGTCCTCACTACTTTTTTGGTTTTTGATTGGTATTAGTTGCGTTTATTGATACATGCATCTCCTTTTTTATACCAGTGGTAAAGCAGAATAAAGCTCGGGAGATTATGCAGATGGAGGAAGATGGAGACATCCATCAAGTGTAGATGTTCCATTTTATGCTATATTCAGTTTTCTTATTGGTTTTTCTATAAACTTAAGCATGTTTATGCAATGCATTTGGTTGATTTAAGTTAATTTTTTGTAAACAAATTCTTCTGCTTGTTTTGGAAACTTGATGATGTTTGATTTGTAATTGGATGGTGGTGGGTGCTGGTATGAACTGTGTTGGTGGTTTATATATTTTTGTCAACTTGTTTAAGTGGGTTTATATGTTTGACGGAGGAAATGTTGATTTTGTAATATCATGGATGGTTGGATTTGGCTGTAAGAACTTCATTTTAGTTGAGTTGTTCAACTGATTTTTATAAATTATATTATACTAAATGTTGATTCCTTTCAATTTACAAGTTCTTTGAGCTACTTCCACAAAAACATTTCGGCTAGAATAGTTATTAAGTACATTTTTCGAAACTTTAGTGGTTTATGTGTATATCCATTCAGGTTTGGGTGCACTATCCCTAGTCGAAGAGTGCACATCACTCTCCAATTTTTCGGTACCGGCGTGGTCAATCGGTACAATCTTCAAATCATGGTAATATAATGGCCATGGTGTATTTTGGCTGATATTTGGATGGTGAACCTATAAATAAGCCATGAAAAATGGTTCACTGGTTTTCAAGTCAGAGGCATCGTGCAAGCAATTTATATTATAATATTAATAAAATAGTTAACATAATATTAGCATGACTTAGGTTCTTGCCGTTAGTGTTAATTTATTAACTAAGTTATACAAATTTCTAATTATGTAATCTAATTTACAATGTTAATCGAGTTTAATTATTGGTAGTATCCAGGTGACGAATGTAGTGATGATAACTATGTATTTTATGTAATAATAAATTATATGCGTGTATTTAGACAAGGAACAAAGATTTGACAGGTTGATTTCGGTATTTTGTTAGTGTTAGAAATTGCTACTTCAGGGTAAAGATTCTATTCCCTTTTATTCAACTCTACTCATATTAGGACTAGTTACATTTGTCTCATTTTATTCTCAAATATGTACCACTTATTATTGTCCATTTTAACTTCTGAAAATTATTTTAAACTCTGCTCCAAGGAAAAATATTATTAAGACGTGTGAATAGATTGACCTTCAAACAACAACGATTAATCACTTACGTGTGTGCCTCAGTTCTTTTCTAAAAATGTAAGTATATGTTTTTACTATCGGTCAAAAATATTTAAATACAAGTCTCAGTGATTAAGTATTAAAAAAACTGAGTAAAGTGGTGAGACCTATCAATTTTTAATGTATTAAGTGAGTATAGTGGACCAAAGTAGCGAGTGTAGTTAATTTTTATATTATAAAACTTTACTATTTTGGGAAAGTTTTTTGGATTGTAAAGAGTTGAGAGGCACATCCATAAAAAGAAAGTGTAAAGAAATGGATGGGACGGAGGGAGTATATGTTTTATATCTTTTTTGAATATTTGAAATATTTGCATCAAGTGATTTTAAAAATTGTGAAATATTTCATTTGAACCCCTAGTGATATGGGGTATACTGAGTTAACCAGCTGTAGGCGTACTACAACCATGTCATTGCGGCACTAGTGGCATTACACTTCCATGACAGTTTGATTGGTGATAAGCGTGAGCTTTATCCTAATTTTCTCCCTATATTTTAGTTATTTTGTATTGATTTTGGATTTTTATTTAATAAAATATAATGTTTTATTGTAGGTATCAAAGAGTTTTAATAAAGGAAGTTTTGGAACTTAAAAGAAAAGAGTTGGAGATTTATTTGATTAAAAATCGGATTTTATGACCCACTTGCGCAGTCCACACTGTTTGGGCCATAACTGGAGTTCTATAAGTCCGATTCAGACGATTCAACAGCCCATGGAAAGCTTGTGAGAAGGGATTTAATTCAGAAGTGGCCTTGATATTAAAATAAATCCGAGTCAGTCCAGAAGCAGAGCCCAACAGTCAGCTACGAATTTCTTTGCTGGAATTCAATTCTGTTTGGGAAAAGCTCTTTGTATTTTGTATTAAATAATTAAAAACAGTTTTATATATATATTATTAGATAGAGATCAGACCTAATACAGGAGAAAAAGAGGGAGACACAAAAATCAAGAGAGAAGAAGCCGCACAAGGGGGAGGATAAGCCATCAACAGAGAAGGATTCAGCCATTGAAGACATTCAATTGGCTTTGTTTTCTCTTATCTTTTTATATCTCTTCTTATGAACATGTGTTGGTTATCTTGGAATTGTTTTAAGATATTTGTTATGAACTAATTGTATAAAGTTGGGATTTTTATGGAACCCTAGTATGTGATTATTGGTGTTTTGTTAAATAGTACTGTATGCAGTTCTATGGTTTACTCATTCAAGTATTTTTCATGCTAATACTTGCTATTGTCTGATCAACTTTAGTGGGTTAATGAGTTAATTATAATATCGAGAGAGTTATAGTTAATTGACATAAAACTTGAATGGTTCATGCTTATATCTTTGATTATAATATTGTTACGATATAGACATATATTGTGACCATGCATAGCTGTGAGAATTTGTGCTTAATTTTATTCTGAGGAGTAAATTGGCATAGACATATGTTAGTTTTCTTGGTAGGAATTATACCATAGTGATTTCGAGAGAAACCTATGACCATTGAATTCTAGCTAGTGAACTGTGGATTTGCTATAGTGCTAAGCGACACTTTTACCGATTTTCATGTGTTAGGGGGAAGTAATTATCCTGACTTAGCTTCTCGTATCTAAAACTCATTCAACTATCTTTGCTAGTTTAGTTAGTTAATTAATTAGTTTTAGTAGAAAAACCAAAACCCAAATCTTGTGTTCGATAACTGAATTGTGAGACTTTACTTGCGATTAATACAAATTTGCAGTCCTTGAGGAACGAAATCTGGTATTTATTACTATATTACTTGTTTGTGATTGTGTACACTTGCACATCTATATTTTACGCAACAATTGGTCATGGCGTATCCTTGAGATAGCTCTTGGGAGGAGCTTTGCGCATTAATATTTGTTTCAGGATACGTGGGTGCACCCATAGTTTGATTTGATTTGTAATTTGATTTGATGGTGGCGATGCATATGCCGTACACGTTATCCAGTTTGTTGCATACGTTACGGTACCCTATGACATTTGTATCGGTACCTGTATCTGTTCTAATCTCGGCATGAAATATCCTAACCCCTCGTTACTTGAGCCTTATTTATTTTAAAGATTAATGCTTTACTTAAAATGTCAAAATATTTATCTTGTTTCTTATTTTATAAAATTGTACTCCAATCCGTACTGGGAATTTGGCTCATGCCGCATTCTTTTTGTAGTAGGTGATTAGGGGGAATCTGGGGCTGTGTGATGAAGAGCTACCCCTTCATTTCTCTCACTAGGACTAAATTTTAGTGCTCAAGTAACCCCTTATCTTATTTTTAGAAGGGGTGTTTCATAAACAGTGGGATTATATTATGGAGGGGGGGGGGGGGGAGGGTTGAATAGAATATAGCAACTTTGAAACTTTAATTGTTTGTATTTTTTATTTTTGTTGAAGAAAAGTTAAAGAAAAGTAAAGTAAGAAAAGTAGACAAAGAAACACTCTTAAATTTTCAGGCGAATGTTAACGAATACACATAAGTGTCTTTTTGTATTTCTTGATAACTCTGTGAAGAAAGTTCACAGTTGCTTACAAAGTATGGTAATCTTCCAGAATGCTTTAAGTCATCTGTTCATGCTGCAGTTTCCAAGATGACTAGGATTGTTAATTGACCTAGTTCCCAAGCCCATGTGATTTCTCTGTAGAGATGCTCTCGTGAGTATTTGTCTTGTTGCTACGGTCAAGTCACTGTCAATTGATAACTGAGAAAATACTTAGAAGTCGATTGCTTCTTGCATTTGCCGAGTCATCATTTAAACGTAGCCATCTAGTCAATCTTCAAGCTAGCCGTTGTAACTCCTTATTGATCTGTCTTATAACTGATAGATAACAGTTGATTCTCCACTTCACTTGTAAAGTTTTGTACTCTCGAGTATTTACAATTCAGTAACCTACCCTTTACATCTTTTGTGTCTTCAAGAACTATCCATCACTTATTAGATATCTGAGTTACAATACAGAATAACAGTCGATTGATAATGCGTCAACTGATAAACCACATGGCTTGTTATAGAATAAATTCCTAACCTAGTGAAATACTATCCAATATTGACTATTGACATGAATGTGGATAAATATAGCATCTAAGCTAGTTTCTGATCAACAGATATTTCAAGGATGTTATCCATCGACCAGTTACAAATACATAAATAAAAATTCTTGTCTAAGCTATTTGTTATCATCAATTCTAAACATGTGCTTTCTAACACTTTTTTATTCTTTTGGAGTTTTAAAATTTGGAGTTGGATAAACCCGAACCCGAACCCAATCCGAAATCCGATGGATTGGGTTTGGATTTTGATTTAAAATTTTATTTGAATTTGGATTGGATTTGATAAAAAGATTTAGATTTGGATTTGAATATCTCATAAACCCAACCCAATTCAACCTGTTGTCATCCCTAATTTCTACCTTAGTTATAACTTATAAATTAAGAATAAAATTTATCTTTGATGTTAATCCTGTTACATCATATTTCCGGTTGCCTCAACAATATCCCAAATTTCTTAATATTTATTTATTAATAATTAACTTAATTATCATATTAATTATTTTCTCTCTCTGAAATGACGAATAATCTCCAATAAAATATATAAAATATCTCCAAAACGATATTCTTCAAAACCGGAAAGTATTCTAAGCGAATCTAAAAAGATAAAATATACTAATTTCCAATACATCTCTGAATAATCATAGGGATTAAAAATGGTTCCTGACTAGAACCGTGTTGGCTTAATCCCTATAAATACAGAGTACACAGGACATCCTGGAATACGATCCGACATATCTAAGTCGAGACACCTCTCAAGTCCAACCCCAAACATCCAAAAAAACAAAAATCACCCATTATCAGAATATCGTTATTTTAGCTATTTCCGAAATTTATTATCATCAAATTCCCTTGTTAACAAATCCCATATGTCTAATTATTTTTTTCAAAATGATGATATGTTCTTCAAAATTTTAGATCTACATGGGAACTATTTTGGTGACTTACTTTTGATTCATGAACATATTTGACATTTTTAAAAACGTTTTTCATATTTTGTGAGAGATGATCAATATTGATACTTACATTTATGAATAATAAAAAAGCACAATTATAATACATCCTTGTTTACAAAATAATTATTTTGAAAATTCAATTCTAGCACATGCCAACATCAATCATATTTGTAAAAAGGTTTAAATTCGATATTGAAGAATAATCTTTTCATTATTTAAACCACACAGATCACCTTTAATTTAGAAAATATGTTTAAAAACTTTTCACTAAAGTTATACAAGACGAGCATAAAAAACAATCACTAATTATTATCTTTTTGGCAAAAAGTAAAGTTTGTTGGGAGAAAGTATCACCTTTTATCTAGAAAATTTGTTAAAAAACTTTTCACTAAAGTTGTAATAGATAAGCATAGAAAAGAATCACTAATTATTATCTTTTTGGCAAAAAGTAAAGTTTGTTGTGAGAAAGTGTCAGGATATTATCAAATTTAAAACATATCATAATAAAAAAAATGAAAAAGTACATTCTTTGCATAAAAGGTGTATTCTTTGTATATAAAATAACGCTAGTAACTTATAATCGGTTACCAAAAGTAACTCTTTTCAAGTGGATTTATATTCCACACACTTTAGCCAAATCTTATTCAACTCCAATAAGAGTTGGGAGAAAATCTTTTCTAAGAAATTTTATGATATATATATATATATATATATATATATATATATATATATATATATATAAATATATATATATAGTAAAGAATGATAGCTCAATATCCATTAACAATCATGTGTTTAAGGCAGGAAGGTTTTGGTTTTGGGATTGTTTTCTTGCTAAATAACCATCATTTTTTATATATAGTTGATTGTATTTCATTAAATATGGTTAGATCTTTTGTTTAATTAGATTTGGTAATATGGTATTTGTCTATATAGGAAGGTTGCAAGCACATCTACAACAATTTAGGCAACATAAACAATGAAGAACCTGCTCCAAAAATCGGGGATATACAAAATGATGGATCTAAGGTATAATCTCGATATCTTTTCCTTTTTATACATTTTAACTCTTAGCTATGTTCATTTTCTGCAATGGCTATATGCACTTTATACCCAGATCTAATTGATCCTTTTGTCTACCTCCGACCAACTTACTGTGAATTAGAGGGTGCTCATATGCAAGTCCCGATGACCTAGATCTATATGACTTCCTTTTTTATATCTGAATTTAGGGGCTTAAAACTATTCTACGTTTAATTATTTTCACAATGTTGTAATATACCTACCTTGATGACCTACTACACAATTGTGACACGAGAAATATGTTCAAGAGTAATCGAAATTCCCATTTATATAGTTACTTTCTTTGGATTTCTTGATTACATGTAATTCCGGCTACTTTGGCTAGTTAACTGACTGATTTTAGTGTTCATAGATGCGATCTTTAATATAACTTATTTATTATGATGTAGTGTCCATATAGGAGGACCGAAGGCGCTAGCTCGATTTTCTAATTTTTGTGGATGTCATATTTGAAATAATCCATTTATCTATAGATAAAGGGATTGCCCCTTACTGCGTAGTTTGTTGGTTGCTTGCTCAACTATTTTCTTTTTAATTTATGCACTGATATTATGTATAATTTATTTTGTGAAAGGGCTTGCTAGGTTGCTTAGTGGTTGCTTAATTACTTTTGTGTTGGTATATATATATATATATATAGACACCTTTTTTGCTGTTTGTACATACTTATACATCTACCTTATCTTGATTCGAACAACGCAAACGGAGCAAATGAGATAGGTTATTGGTATATTTTAATGTTATTAATTTAATTTTGTACATAGAAAAGACTTAATCTTGATTCGTTTTTAATAAATAGTTAACTTTATTTACTTAAAACTTGTTGGATGAAAATATAGATGACCTACTAAAAAAGTGATGTCTCAAAATGTAGCTCTTCCACTTGATGATGGGATGAAGGATTCTCCAAGAACAAGTGTGATTGATAAAAGGCTCTTGCCGTTGATGATGACACTGCTGCAGAGCTAGAAAGAATTGAAGATATAACTCTCGAGGAAGATGATGCAGCTAAAGATAAGCATAGGAAAGCGAGCTAGAAGAAATAAGAAACAAGACCCAGGGAGATGATACGTACCTAAAGACGTAGCATATGAAAAGTGTTATGTGGACATGAAAGTAAGGAAGTAAACCATCTTCAAGCTATAGAGGAGGCTCATGAAAGTATTTGAGGGCTAGCTAGTAAACCGTCATTTCAGATATAGTACTTGTAAACAAAAAGGGAGCTCTTAGCGGATGTTATATATATATATATAATGTATCAGTACTTCATTGATGTCTATTTAGGTTTTCGTGTAGATTTCAAAATGCAATTAAATATTATTTCATAATCGTTTAAATATTTGTATGTAAGGTAATCGTTTCTGATTATTTATGTTTACAAAATTTTGAGTTTTGATAATGAATCCCAAGTTCAGTCTTTTGTAGTGAATGTCATGTATATAAATGTGTATAATGTATAAAAACTAGACTCTGGGACAAAGGTACAAAGAAGTGAATTGTAAGAAGAATATCATTAAAATACGATATGAATGGTGGCTTATGAGAAGGTTGAACTAAAACTATATATGTCCACAAATAGGCTTTTGATGGATATAGCTGACCTGTGGCATTTTATCACGACCGACATATGTGAGTTTAAAATTTTAAATTAATTAAAGTGTTTCAATTTATGTTGAACCAGAAGAGTGTTCTTGACTCAAGTCCACTAAAATGATTTGTGACTAACATACTAGCATGAATCCAGACAGGTTTGAGTTTTGGTAACTTTGCTTCGGCCCTAGCTAAGGTTGAAATTTAAAACGCACATTAAGAAGTTTAAATTTGAGATTTCAATTCATATTCAATAACATGAAGCAGTTGGTTTCCGAAGAGTTTGATTTTATAGGAAAGGTCAGTGACCCTCTTGTTAAGTCACTTGTACCAAGAAACGATAAACTTGTCAAGATTGATGGAAATTAGTAATTTATATATTTTGTTCTAGCTAGAAAGAAACCCATGGAATCCCATGTGGATAGAGAAGAAAGAGAGACAAGGAAACTAGTTTGGTGCAGTTGCATTAGATCTAATTCCTGAATATATCTGTTCATGGATCAGAAATTCAGGACAAGTTAGTGTGCGACATTCTCATATACAGTATATATGGAAAAAAAGTGCTCTTGCTTCAGGTCTGAAGCCAACACCAGCTTATGGTATATTAAAACAATGGTTTTGTGAAGGTCATGCCTGATGGCCCAAAAGTAGATTATAACATCATAAGAAACCAATTTATATATGCCTTCAAGTTCTAGCCAGATGATGCTCAAGTAAATGCATCTTAAACCGATGAGGCTTATGTATCATATGAAATTACAATAAGTCTGTACCAAATTTGCATAGAAACAACAAACCCAAAAATACATGGTCTTGCAGATTTACTAGTTAATTGTTGTTAGTTGCTCATCTGTTTGCAGTTTTACGTTGAGAAGGCTTTGAGGGCTTATAACTGTTATCTACACTGTTACATACATGTCTGGCATTCACAAGCAGTACGAACTCTATGAAGGTAAACATTCAGCTTAAGAAATAATATATGCCCTAGTAGATTATAACATCATGACCGACGAATTCATGCCTTCGAGTTCTAGCCAGATAGATATACATGGACCTCAAGTAATGCATCTTTAAACCAGTAGGCTTATGTATCATAAGAAATAGCTAAAAAGTATTTACTGTTTCTAATTTGCATACTTGAAGAAAATAGAAAGGTTCTCCATCCAAGTAACTTGTCTCTTTACAAGTTTTCTTTGTCGTAGTTTGTAAAACTGATAGGATTTGATGCCTTAATGAATAAACAAAATGAAGCAGGTTGAACAATTCAAGCTTCCTCAGCTACCCACACTTTTTGAGATCCAACTTGCATGTCCACACACACTACAAGAAATCTCAGTTTTGAGTAATCTGTTTGATGTTTATGATGACTTTAGTGATTGAAACGATACCCGTTGAGATCAGTGATGAAAATGATATATGGCACTACACCAAAAACGGCCTTTTCCTACCATATAAATCTTACCAAAAAAACTTGGTAGGAATTGACCCCCCATTTCCTACCGACGACGAATATGGTAGGAAATGGTCCGCGTGGGGCCCGATTTCTGTAAAAGCGAGGACCAATTCCTACCGATTGTTGGTAGGAAAATAAAACCTACCAACATCGGTACGTTTTGCCTGCATTTTCACAAAGATAAGACCCCACCATCCTAATCATCAAGCCTTGTCATATTTTTAAGTAATAAACAATTTTTATAAAATAAAAAATATTTTCAATATGCTGTGGTCATTTCCTACCATATATGGTAGGAAACTAAAACCTACCAAATCTGGTAGGTTTTATTCTTGATGGTACCCCACCATCCACATCATCAGCCATATCATAATTTAATTAATAAATAATTTTTTAAAAATAATAAATTTTTTAATTCTGTCATGGTCATTTCCTACCATATATGGTAGGAAAATAAAACCTACCAAATCTGGTAGGTTTTATTCGTGATGGTACCCCACCATTCACATCATCGTCCCAATCATATTTTAAAGTAATAAACATTTTTTTTAAATACGAAATATTTTCATTCTGTCAAGGCCATTTCCTACCATATATGGTAGGAAATAGTCACTGACGAATTTTAGACCCCCACCACCTTTTTGCTTTTCCGCCAAAAATTTCACAGAAAAGTTGAATTTCCCGCGCACATCAAAACCTACCATTGTTGGTAGGTTTTAATCGATTAATAAAATAATACAAAATAAAATTAATGGAGAATGTGTTTATATTATATTTTTTGTTGATCGGTTATCATATTTTTTGTTAATCAAACTCTAGGGACATAAAGATTTACTCATTTTAGTAGTGGAGGATAAAAATTAGTTGAATTAAACTTACATATTTAGGTACTTATGTTATTCGTTAAAACCTAATTATATATCGAAAAAAAATTAAAAATATAAAGACGTATGGATAAATTAAATTTTTTTATATGAAACGTCGTTTTGTAGTTTGATGAATGTAAGGAAAAAAATTTAGACAAAAAGGAATTACAAAAAGTTAAAATCGTTTAGAAAATGAAAGAGTGTTAGAAAATTGAGTTAGATTTTATACTCATGTTTTAGGGGTTGTCTAGGGTTACACTTTTTGATTTCTATTTATTTTTTTTCAACGATCCAACCTTACGGATGATTAAATATGTTGATTTCTTAGTTTTATACAAAATATTGGATTTTTTTAATTTAAACTCTTATATTTTTATAATAAATCTATTTTAGGGGTTGTCTAGGGTTACACTTTTTGATTTTTTTTGATTTTGTTTTCAACGATCTAACCTTACGGATGATTAAATATTTTGATTTCTTAGCTGTATGTAAAATTTTAGAATTTTTTAATTTAAACTCCTATATTTTTATAATTAATCTATCTATCAAACTTATAATTTACAAAACTTGAACTGAAATATGATATATGAGTAAATTGCATATTTAGTACAAAAAACGATGTTGGTGTAGTGGTTATGCACTTGGTTATTCTTAGAGAGGGCAGTTGTTTAAATCCACACAACCCAATTTTTTTGGCAATTTCCGCCAAATTGTTTTACCAAAAACTTGAAATTACCGCGCACAACTAAAAAAGAATATAGTTAAAATAATAAAAGAAAAAAATTTACGGTAAAAACTCATTTACCCTCTGAAATAAATTAATAGATCTAAATTATCATTACGTTTCGATCGTCAAAAATATTATTTAAAAAAAATTATTATGTTTATTATTTTTAAAAAAAAATTGTGCCAAAACCTATACCCTACCATTATCGGTAGGAAATAAGCTATAATTTCACGAAAAATTCAAAAATTGCGCCTAAAACTAAAAATTCAAAAATTGCGCCCAAACCAAAAATTCAAAAATTTTGCTGAGAATCATAACCTACCATTATCGGTAGGAAATAAGCTACAATTTCACGAAAAATTCAAAAATTGCGCCTAAAACTAAAAATTCAAAAATTGCGTCCAAACCAAAAATTCAAAAATTTTGATGAGAATCATAACCTACCATTATCGGTAGGAAATAAGCTACAATTTCCCGAAAAATTCAAAAATTGCGCTTAAAACTAAAAATTCAAAAATTGCGCCCAAACCAAAAATTCAAAATTTTCGCTGAAAATCATAACCTACCATTATCGGTAGGAAATAAGCTACAATTTTACGAAAAATTCAAAAATTGCGCCTAAAACTTAAAATTCAAAAATTGCGCCCAAACCAAAAATTCAAAAATTTCGCTGAGAATCATAACCTACCATTATCGGTAGGAAATAAGCTACAATTTTACGAAAAATTTAAAAATTGCGCCCAAACGAAAAATTCAAAAATAATTTCCTCTTCTTATTACTTATAATACAATCATTTTTTTTTTCTCATTTCACTTCAATTTTCTTCCCTCTCTTCATCTTCTTCTCTATATCTTTATCTTCTTCAAATCAATTTCACATATTATAACCTTTGTTCTTCTTCTTTTTGCTTATTTAAGTAATTTTATCTTCATGCTTATTTTGTTATTTAATTCTTAATACTAATTCTTGCTTTTATGTAAATTTTAGGTACTTGATGAAGATCCAAAGACAATGATGTGGAAATAGAGAAAATGATTGTGAAGAAAATAACATGAAGATCCAAACGAAAAAGATGAAGATTTTGAAGATAATTAATTAAGCCTTGTAAATAATTTTTGATTTGTAGTTTTGGTCCATAAGAACAACTTCTAATTTTGAATATTATGATTTATGTGTAAGGAATGTTTGAATTTTCATATACAATGAATGTTTGATTATTTGTTATGTTTGTATACTTGTGAATTATATATCGATCTATTTTTTTATTATGATTTGAGCAATTTGTTAGATAGGAGAAGTAATGAAAGCTTTATTTTTTTTGAAACAATTGTCTAGTAATTCCTACCACCTTCAAAGCATTTCCTACTGTCTTCATAACATTTCCTACCGTCTTCATAGCATTTCCTACCGTCTTCGTAACATTTTCCAGAATTGATGAATGCGGTAGGTTTTAACTAGTAGGAAATACTGAAGGTGGTAGGAATTGTTTGGTAGGAAATAGCTATTTTTATGTGCTTCTGTTATAAAACCTACCAATTTGGTGCCCATTGAGTTGGTAGGAAATACGTTTGTAGGATTTGGTTGGTAGGAAATAGTCCTTGATCGGGGTCAAATGTGACCCCACAAAATGACGTGGCAGTGACCCCACATGTGACATGTGCATGACATGTCAACCTCGTGGCAAGTGACGTGTCGGGGTCCACCGCCATGTGGCCGTCGATGTGGCTGTTGATGTGGCTCGCCACATGGGCAGCCATTTGGCATGTGGGGCCGTTTAAGAAACAGACCACCAATTCCTACCATCACCAATTCCGACCTGAGCAATTCCTACCATGTTGAATGGTAGGAATTGACACCAATTCCTACCAATTTACCCCCAAAACCTACCATTTTCGTGGTAGGAAAAGGCCGTTTTTGGTGTAGTGTGGTCTTCACTTCAGTGACCACTTTGATATTTAACCCCTACAAGAAATCTCGGTTTTACCAAGGAAAGTCGCCAATGGAAATTTGTGGATTGGCGATTACTAGTGGTTTACGAACTGCTGACACAATGTTCAAAAGCCAATGTTTTACCAACCGATACCCGCAGGGCCTGCCCTGGAAAGCCCCAAGCGAAACATACTTCTGTGCCCCAAATTAAAAAAAAATCAAGTTCATATGATAACATAATATTGTCCTTTGATGCTTACGATTATGCATTCTTCGGAAATTTGGCCGATTACTTTGCGGTCTCCGAAAATGTAATGCTGTTTATAATTATTACGTGTAAGATCTTGATGTGGTGTGGGTTGCTATGTTTTCTTGATTTTGTTTTCAGTAAGTTTGTAAGGTCATGTAATATCCCGTAATTTTTAGATTAATAATAATGAAAAAATTCGAAAAAGAATAGGATTTAAAATTTAATTAGATTAATGGGCCTAAAATATGGATTGAATTTGAGCACGGATAACAAGTAGGTTTGAACTTAGGGTTTCGTAACGCTATATAAACATCTTATTTTCCTTCCTCCTGTTTTATATCAAAATTCGTAGGGTTTAAATACAAACAGTTCAGCAGTTTTGTGAAATTCTTAGTAAATTCATCTTAAGTTAGAATTTGATGATTCTGGACTTTTCGGAAATCTCTTTCAATTTCCTACAACTTCTATTTCATAGTGTTTTTCCATATTAAGCTCTGAACTGTTCTTAAAATCACAAAACACCATCAGATCTTGTTTTTCAGTTTCTGTTCAAATTCAGCAGATGTTTTATTTAATTCCCGATTCGTTATAAGTCCGATTCTATTGAGCCTTACCTTTTCGGAAAGATATTTTCGTGATCTACGACTTTTGTGGTTTAAGATTTTCAAGAAAACGTGGTCAAAAAGAGTAAATATAGTTCTGGTCAGAAATGGATACATGCTCTAGGATGATTTGATTCTTGATTTTTCGCGTTGAGGTAAGTTTTCGATTGATATTTCTAGTGTTTTTAAAATTATATGTGATATATGTATGTTTGTTTATCGAAACATGGGCTAAGTTATTATATTTTGAAGTGATATGTGATATTGCATATGTGTTATGTGTAAACAATAGTCTTGAGATTCCGATTTGTGCCATGGTTTGTAAAAATATCAAATAAGAATAAGGACCGAGTCACTGGGTTATAGTGACAGTTTTCTGAAAATTTAGGACTGTTATCACCGGGTTGTAGTGGTCGTGGCATGAATTGTGGGTTTCGAGTTATTGTTGTTATGTGGTGTCTTATCGTATCTATCGAATAATAATATGAATGTGTATCGAAAGTTATTTGTTTCATATATCGTATCGTATCGAATAAGAATAAGAATAAGTATATGTGAATCGAAAGTTATGTATTGTGTATCGTTATTGTATCGTATTGAAAATCGTATTATCTTGTATGTATACATGGTATTTGCCTGACTAGTTGGATCGATTGGTTTCTTAATGGGCTGTATAGCTCATTCCTTACAATTTTCAGGTTCGGTGTAACTCAAGTGGGATAACTTTGGAGTTCGAGAATCTTAGGTCCGGAATAGATTGGTTTTTGGATTATCGTTAGCTGTGCTTTTGTAATAGTTAGGTTTGTAATAGAAATTTTGTCACGCTTCTGTCTATAATTGTCATTGTATAATACTTTATTTAAGTTTTGTATTTAGAATAATAGTCCAAAAAGTCGGGCTGTTACAGGTCCGATATGACGTAATAATAAGGTAAGGTGGGGGGGGGGGGTTTATAATTTATTGTCAATTTAAAAATTCATCAATGATACAGACCAACCTACCAACCGACCAAGAGCCAGTAAGCCACTTAAGACCCTCAGTTCCAGATATCGATTTTAACAATTCGAAAACAATGATACAGACTCCTCGACGAGTAAATTCGAAAGATAAAAATGACTTGCTTGGAACAACTATGACAAAACGGGTTTTTCTCGTTTTGAAAACGTGTTATCACAATATAACAAATTATAAGTGCGTAAATAAAAGAGAAAGAGCAAGCAAACCATGCAAGCAATTTCTCATCAGTCCAGCTGAGACCTTCCTCGATCTCAAGAGTTATTCCACTAAAAACACTCCTTAACTTAGGCGGAGAAGACTTTACACAACCTACAAATATTTATCTCGAAGCATAATCCCATAATATGTAATATCCCGATTTTTTTTGACCAAAATGCAGCCAACTTGACTAGACACAAGCCTACCACATGCCCAAAAAAGATCATGATTTGTTGGTGCACTTAGTAATATTACTTTGCCTTATGTAGTGAACTAACTTCCTAAATCGTATCGATATGGTACCGGGGTGTTACATGTTACCTTCTAAAAAATAAAGTAAAAATACTATCTATCTTGGACCGTAACTCCCTGTTATTCCCTCAAAATAAAGTAGCAATCATATAATAATTGTCTTGAAGCGTAACTCCCTGTTACCTCCTCGAATTAATGTACAAATTCCTACACGACCTATCTTAGACCATAATTCCCCGTTATTTCTTCAAAGCCGATGTAGCCCTTTGCGCAGTATTTGTACTACTAACCTTTTCCAGTCTTGGATATTAGGTCTTGGGTATTTCCTCACGGTGTAAAAACACCTAGTTCCATATATGGGTGCCTAACACTTGGGGTCTTAAAACAAGAATCACCTCACTTCACGTCACTGCAAAAGTTAATATACAATCTCTATACAAGATCCCTTTGACGAAATAAAGAAAGAATTAAACTAATATTCATACAATCTACACTATTTTGAAAATTTGATATCGATACAATATTAGTTTGAAGTGAACACACATAATTTATTAGCACTACTTTATATTTTTAATTAAATATTAAATATTTATTTAAAAGAACATGTAATAGTTTCTTTTTCAGGCCTTGCTAATTGCTATACCTATGTGACTCCTTTACATATGTTAATTTAGGGGACCAACCATTAAAACAAATATATGTTTTTTGCGGTATACTATAATTTACTATCTATAATTACCCTTTTTAGCATAATTAATCCATATATTAAAGGGGTGAGATAAACATTAGGTTATGCTATAAAATTATTTATTTTTTGAACAATAATATGTAGTTTGTAAAAGAACATGTCAGTCATAGCACAATATTTCATAATTCATATCCTATAATTTGTAATTAAACATTGTTTTATTCATGTTATTTATTAAGTACATTTCTACAAGGGATGACAAAAAAATCTAGATGGATACCCGATCCATTCCAACTCGGTTGGATTTTACCCAACCCGATATTTTGGATTTGGATTTGGATTCAATTTTTAAACCCGAAAGAGTTTGGATTTGGATATTAGCGTAAAATAGGGGTGGGTGATGTCATATAGGGGGTGGATGATGTAATGACGATGTCATGGTGGGCCCGGGTAGGGTCCAGGTGGGGTCGGGGTGGGGTCCGGGAGGGGTGGTAGGACCCGGGTGGGTGATGTCATCCAAGGGGTTCATTGATTAGTGACACTCGGTGGCCGCCTACCTTTTTGTTAGCTTGCCGCATGTGTGGTTCTTCATTGACATTTAAAGAATTTCTTAATTTTTATTCTTATATTTCATATTTGTTTTAATGTGGGAACTAAAACTCCAAATTTGAATCTTATTTATAATTCATAACAATGAGTAATATCTTTGATTTGTAAGCTAAAATTTTAATTTAAATTACAGTTCCTGAATTAAAGTTCAAAGTAAAAAGGGTAGAAAGTAATCTTTTTGTAATTCCCAAACTAAACTGTAATATCCAGGAATTTCAAATAATAATAATTATTTGGGACTAGAGTATTAATTTAATTAGAATTTGTAAGATTGGTTTTTAACAATTATATTGCCTGGAATAAATTCGACTAAAAAGAAGATTTGTAACTAATAATTTAATTTAGGACCAAAAAGCGGATAATTTAAATTATATATATATAAATATATATATATATATATATATATATATATATATATATATATATATATATGTGTGTGTGTGTGTGTGTATACCTCTGCTATGACGTCAAATCTTAAAAACAAATCGACTACCAGGAAGAAAAGAGCTGGGACAACACACCTTGAAGTAAAGACCATGATGATCAATTTTATAATTCTGTAAGCACTCGTCCACTAATATTTTTGATCTTAAAGTCAATATAGGTTAAATTTTGGCATGTGGCTTTAACGAGATAAACAATTTGATTTATACATCATATTATATCAATGGAGTCAAACATGATTCCATGTGAAGGGTGTAAATGATTTTTGTTCAAAAAAATGTGCGAAAGTAGTTTAGAGGTTTGTAAATAATGAGTATTAATTATTATATATACAAATATCTGTTTCTCGGGTTTCGATATAAAACATGTTAAATAACTTTGTACATTTGTTTAGTATAGTTACTTTGGGCACAAATGGACTGAATTTTTTTTGTTGGGTGTACAAGCTCCGGGTGTGAGAGTGGGCTTCAACAAAAGCAAAAAGTTAATCCATTTTTTGTACACTTTATTCCCTTTTCATATCTAACTCTCGTTGTCTCTCTCTCTCTCTCTCTCTCTCTCTCTCTCTCTCTCTCTCTCTCTCTCTCTCTCTCTCTCTCTTGAGATCAAGTATAAAACCATGGAAATTGAACCCATGTAATCACTATCTTTAGCCAATTACGTTGAAGAAAAAGACCCCATAGCCTTTTATCATTGCATGGACACAAACAAAGAAGACCTTGATTAATTTGTATCCTCTCAAATCGATGGATATTGAGGACTTCGGTAAGAAAAACAACTCAATTTTCATGTTATCGTTATTGGTTATTCTTTCAATTGTGTGTATGTATCATTGTTGTATGATAAATTTAATTTATTACTAAATTAATTGCATCAGTTGGGTTAATTGTTAGATTTAGAAAGATGAAAAATGTTATCTTCACTTGTTTACTGTTCTTCTAAGGTCTTGGGCGATTCTTCATTCGTGAGGAAGATGATGAAGGTGCAGAGATGCTACCATTGGCTTCAAGTGTGGGTATGATTTCTTTTCTTTTAGTATGTAATGTCATATTGTTTTGTTGTCTCTGTTCTATTTCAGTATATGATCATATCAAATGAGGGCAGTTGTGTTAACTCATAGTTTGCATGCTTGTATAAATGAGAATATACACTTGTAATGCATGTTATTGTTTCCTAAAATCATAGTTGTGTTATTGTAATGCTTTTATATATACATCAGGATATACACTTGTAATATACAGTTTTTAACTCATAATTGTGTTATTGTAATGCATGTATAGAACAAATTATGAGGGTCTGTTGTGTAGTCTTTCTATGTTTAATTATCATACATTTGACTATGTGAACTCATACTGTGCATTGTGTTCATAGTAATGCATGGTCATATGAATGTAAATCATAGTATCATCTATTTGAGGCTGATACTCTAGGTTGTGTCAACTCATCAAATGTCCTCACTACTTTTTTGGTTTTTGATTGGTATTAGTTGCGTTTATTGATACATGCATCTCCTTTTTTATACCAGTGGTAAAGCAGAATAAAGCTCGGGAGATTATGCAGATGGAGGAAGATGGAGACATCCATCAAGTGTAGATGTTCCATTTTATGCTATATTCAGTTTTCTTATTGGTTTTTCTATAAACTTAAGCATGTTTATGCAATGCATTTGGTTGATTTAAGTTAATTTTTTGTAAACAAATTCTTCTGCTTGTTTTGGAAACTTGATGATGTTTGATTTATAATTGGATGGTGGTGGGTGCTGGTATGAACTGTGTTGGTGGTTTATATATTTTTGTCAACTTGTTTAAGTGGGTTTATATGTTTGATGGAGGAAATGTTGATTTTGTAATATCATGGATGGTTGGATTTGGCTGTAAGAACTTCATTTTAGTTGAGTTGTTCAACTGATTTTTATAAATTATATTATACTAAATGTTGATTCCTTTCAATTTACAAGTTCTTTGAGCTACTTCCACAAAAACATTTCGGCTAGAATAGTTATTAAGTACATTTTTCGAAACTTTAGTGGTTTATGTGTATATCCATTCAGGTTTGGGTGCACTATCCCTAGTCGAAGAGTGCACATCACTCTCCAATTTTTCGGTACCGGCGTGGTCAATCGGTACAATCTTCAAATCATGGTAATATAACGGCCATGGTGTATTTTGGCTGATATTTGGATGGTGAACCTATAAATAAGCCATGAAAAATGGTTCACTGGTTTTCAAGTCAGAGGCATCGTGCAAGCAATTTATATTATAATATTAATAAAATAGTTAACATAATATTAGCATGACTTAGGTTCTTGCCGTTAGTGTTAATTTATTAACTAAGTTATACAAATTTCTAATTATGTAATCTAATTTACAATGTTAATCGAGTTTAATTATTGGTAGTATCCAGGTGACGAATGTAGTGATGATAACTATGTATTTTATGTAATAATAAATTATATGCGTGTATTTAGACAAGGAACAAAGATTTGACAGGTTGATTTCGGTATTTTGTTAGTGTTAGAAATTGTTACTTCAGGGTAAAGATTCTATTCCCTTTTATTCAACTCTACTCATATTAGGACTAGTTACATTTGTCTCATTTTATTCTCAAATATGTACCACTTATTATTGTCCATTTTAACTTCTGAAAATTATTTTAAACTCTACTCCAAGGAAAAATATTATTAAGACGTGTGAATAGATTGACCTTCAAACAACAACGATTAATCACTTACGTGTGTGCCTCAGTTCTTTTCTAAAAATGTAAGTATATGTTTTTACTATCGGTAAAAAATATTTAAATACAAGTCTCAGTGATTAAGTATTAAAAAAACTGAGTAAAGTGGTGAGACCTATCAATTTTTAATGTATTAAGTGAGTATAGTGGACCAAAGTAGCGAGTGTAGTTAATTTTTATATTATAAAACTTTACTATTTTGGGAAAGTTTTTTGGATTGTAAAGAGTTGAGAGGCACATCCATAAAAAGAAAGTGTAAAGAAATGGATGGGACGGAGGGAGTATATGTTTTATATCTTTTTTGAATATTTGAAATATTTGCATCAAGTGATTTTAAAAATTGTGAAATATTTCATTTGAACCCCTAGTGATATGGGGTATACTGAGTTAACCAGCTGTAGGCGTACTACAACCATGTCATTGCGGCACCAGTGGCATTACACTTCCATGACAGTTTGATTGGTGATAAGCGTGAGCTTTATCCTAATTTTCTCCCTATATTTTAGTTATTTTGTATTGATTTTGGATTTTTATTTAATAAAATATAATGTTTTATTGTAGGTATCAAAGAGTTTTAATAAAGGAAGTTTTGGAACTTAAAAGAAAAGAGTTGGAGATTTATTTGATTAAAAATCGGATTTTATGACCCACTTGCGCAGTCCACACTGTTTGGGCCATAACTGGAGTTCTATAAGTCCGATTCAGACGATTCAACAGCCCATGGAAAGCTTGTGAGAAGGAATTTAATTCAGAAGTGGCCTTGATATTAAAATAAATCCGAGTCAGTCCAGAAGCAGAGCCCAACAGTCAGCTACGAATTTCTTTGCTGGAATTCAATTCTGTTTGGGAAAAGCTCTTTGTATTTTGTATTAAATAATTAAAAACAGTTATATATATATATTATTAGATAGAGATCAGACCTAATACAGGAGAAAAAGAGGGAGACACAAAAATCAAGAGAGAAGAAGCCGCACAAGGAGGAGGATAAGCCATCAACAGAGAAGGATTCAGCCATTGAAGACATTCAATTGGCTTTGTTTTCTCTTATCTTTTTATATCTCTTCTTATGAACATGTGTTGGTTATCTTGGAATTGTTTTAAGATATTTGTTATGAACTAATTGTATAAAGTTGGGATTTTTATGGAACCCTAGTATGTGATTATTGGTGTTTTGTTAAATAGTACTGTATGCAGTTCTATGGTTTACTCATTCAAGTATTTTTCATGCTAATACTTGCTATTGTCTGATCAACTTTAGTGGGTTAATGAGTTAATTATAATATCGAGAGAGTTATAGTTAATTGACATAAAACTTGAATGGTTCATGCTTATATCTTTGATTATAATATTGTTACGATATAGACATATATTGTGACCATGCATAGCTGTGAGAATTTGTGCTTAATTTTATTCTGAGGAGTAAATTGGCATAGACATATGTTAGTTTTCTTGGTAGGAATTATACCATAGTGATTTCGAGAGAAACCTATGACCATTGAATTCTAGCTAGTGAACTGTGGATTTGCTATAGTGCTAAGCGACACTTTTACCGATTTTCATGTGTTAGGGGGAAGTAATTATCCTGACTTAGCTTCTCGTATCTAAAACTCATTCAACTATCTTTGCTAGTTTAGTTAGTTAATTAATTAGTTTTAGTAGAAAAACCAAAACCCAAATCTTGTGTTCGATAACTGAATTGTGAGACTTTACTTGCGATTAATACAAATTTGCAGTCCTTGAGGAACGAAATCTGGTATTTATTACTATATTACTTGTTTGTGATTGTGTACACTTGCACATCTATATTTTACGCAACAATTGGTCATGGCGTATCCTTGAGATAGCTCTTGGGAGGAGCTTTGCGCATTAATATTTGTTTCAGGATACGTGGGTGCACCCATAGTTTGATTTGATTTGTAATTTGATTTGATGGTGGCGATGCATATGCCGTACACGTTATCCAGTTTGTTGCATACGTTACGGTACCCTATGACGTTTGTATCGGTACCTGTATCTGTTCTAATCTCGGCATGAAATATCCTAACCCCTCGTTACTTGAGCCTTATTTATTTTAAAGATTAATGCTTTACTTAAAATGTCAAAATATTTATCTTGTTTCTTATTTTATAAAATTGTACTCCAATCCGTACTGGGAATTTGGCTCATGCCGCATTCTTTTTGTAGTAGGTGATTAGGGGGAATCTGGGGCTGTGTGATGAAGAGCTACCCCTTCATTTCTCTCACTAGGACTTATCAACTTGTAGCATTATTTAATGTTTTAATGCCTATTTAGATAGTTTTATAATATATGGTTAGAAGTGTATAGAGATTTATTATTATTTTATAAATTTTAGTGCTCAAGTAACCCCTTATCTTATTTTTAGAAGGGGTGTTTCATAAACAGTGGGATTATATTATGGAGGGGGGTGGGGGGGGGGGAAGGGTTGAATAGAATATAGCAACTTTGAAACTTTAATTGTTTGTATTTTTTATTTTTGTTGAAGAAAAGTTAAAGAAAAGTAAAGTAAGAAAAGTAGACAAAGAAACACTCTTAAATTTTCAGGCGAATGTTAACGAATACACATAAGTGTCTTTTTGTATTTCTTGATAACTCTGTGAAGAAAGTTCACAGTTGCTTACAAAGTATGGTAATCTTCCAGAATGCTTTAAGTCGTCTGTCCATGCTGCAGTTTCCAAGATGACTAGGATTGTTAATTGACCTAGTTCCCAAGCCCATGTGATTTCTCTGTAGAGATGCTCTCGTGAGTATTTGTCTTGTTGCTACGGTCAAGTCACTGTCAATTGATAACTGAGAAAATACTTAGAAGTCGATTGCTTCTTGCATTTGCCGAGTCATCATTTAAACGTAGCCATCTAGTCAATCTTCAAGCTAGCCGTTGTAACTCCTTATTGATCTGTCTTATAACTGATAGATAACAGTTGATTCTCCACTTCACTTGTAAAGTTTTGTACTCTCGAATATTTACAATTCAGTAACCTACCCTTTACATCTTTTGTGTCTTCAAGAACTATCCATCACTTATTAGATATCTGAGTTACAATACAGAATAACAGTCGATTGATAATGCGTCAACTGATAAACCACATGGCTTGTTATAGAATAAATTCCTAACCTAGTGAAATACTATCCAATATTGACTATTGACATGAATGTGGATAAATATAGCATCTAAGCTAGTTTCTGATCAACAGATATTTCAAGGATGTTATCCATCGACCAGTTACAAATACATAAATAAAAATTCTTGTCTAAGCTATTTGTTATCATCAATTCTAAACATGTGCTTTCTAACACTTTTTTATTCTTTTGGAGTTTTAAAATTTGGAGTTGGATAAACCCGAACCCGAACCCAATCCGAAATCCGATGGATTGGGTTTGGATTTTGATTTAAAATTTTATTTGAATTTGGATTGGATTTGATAAAAAGATTTAGATTTGGATTTGAATATCTCATAAACCCAACCCAATTCAACCTGTTGTCATCCCTAATTTCTACCTTAGTTATAACTTATAAATTAAGAATAAAATTTATCTTTGATGTTAATCCTGTTACATCATATTTCCGGTTGCCTCAACAATATCCCAAATTTCTTAATATTTATTTATTAATAATTAACTTAATTCTCATATTAATTATTTTCTCTCTCTGAAATGACGAATAATCTCCAATAAAATATATAAAATATCTCCAAAACGATATTCTTCAAAACCGGAAAGTATTCTAAGCGAATCTAAAAAGATAAAATATACTAATTTCCAATACATCTATGAATAATCATAGGGATTAAAAATGGTTCCTGACTAGAACCGTGTTGGCTTAATCCCTATAAATACAGAGTACACAGGACATCCTGGAATACGATCCGACATATCTAAGTCGAGACAACTCTCAAGTCCAACCCCAAACATCCAAAAAAACAAAAATCACCCATTATCAGAATATCGTTATTTTAGCTATTTCTGAAATTTATTATCATCAAATTCCCCTGTTAACAAATCCCATATGTCTAATTATTTTTTTCAAAATGATGATATGTTCTTCAAAATTTTAGATCTACATGGGAACTATTTTGGTGACTTACTTTTGATTCATGAACATATTTGACATTTTTAAAAACGTTTTTCATATTTTGTGAGAGATGATCAATATTGATACTTACATTTATGAATAATAAAAAAGCACAATTATAATACATCCTTGTTTACAAAATAATTATTTTGAAAATTCAATTCTAGCACATGCCAACATCAATCATATTTGTAAAAAGGTTTAAATTCGATATTGAAGAATAATCTTTTCATTATTTAAACCACACAGATCACCTTTAATTTAGAAAATATGTTTAAAAACTTTTCACTAAAGTTATACAAGACGAGCATAAAAAACAATCACTAATTATTATCTTTTTGGCAAAAAGTAAAGTTTGTTGGGAGAAAGTATCACCTTTTATCTAGAAAATTTGTTAAAAAACTTTTCACTAAAGTTGTAATAGATAAGCATAGAAAAGAATCACTAATTATTATCTTTTTGGCAAAAAGTAAAGTTTGTTGTGAGAAAGTGTCAGGATATTATCAAATTTAAAACATATCATAATAAAAAAAATGAAAAAGTACATTCTTTGCATAAAAGGTGTATTCTTTGTATATAAAATAACGCTAGTAACTTATAATCGGTTACCAAAAGTAACTCTTTTCAAGTGGATTTATATTCCACACACTTTAGCCAAATCTTATTCAACTCCAATAAGAGTTGGGAGAAAATCTTTTCTAAGAAATTTTATGATATATATATATATATATATATAAATATAAATATATAGTAAAGAATGATAGCTCAATATCCATTAACAATCATGTGTTTAAGGCAGGAAGGTTTTGGTTTTGGGATTGTTTTCTTGCTAAATAACCATCATTTTTTATATATAGTTGATTGTATTTCATTAAATATGGTTAGATCTTTTGTTTAATTAGATTTGGTAATATGGTATTTGTCTATATAGGAAGGTTGCAAGCACATCTACAACAATTTAGGCAACATAAACAATGAAGAACCTGCTCCAAAAATCGGGGATATACAAAATGATGGATCTAAGGTATAATCTCGATATCTTTTCCTTTTTATACATTTTAACTCTTAGCTATGTTCATTTTCTGCAATGGCTATATGCACTTTATACCCAGATCTAATTGATCCTTTTGTCTACCTCCGACCAACTTACTGTGAATTAGAGGGTGCTCATATGCAAGTCCCGATGACCTAGGTCTATATGACTTCCTTTTTTATATCTGAATTTATGGGCTTAAAACTATTCTACGTTTAATTATTTTCACAATGTTGTAATATACCTACCTTGATGACCTACTAAACAATTGTGACACGAGAAATATGTTCAAGAGTAATCGAAATTCCCATTTATATAGTTACTTTCTTTGGATTTCTTGATTACATGTAATTCCGGCTACTTTGGCTAGTTAACTGACTGATTTTAGTGTTCATAGATGCGATCTTTAATATAACTTATTTATTATGCTGTAGTGTCCATATAGGAGGACCGAAGGCGCTAGCTCGATTTTCTAATTTTTGTGGATGTCATATTTGAAATAATCCATTTATCTATAGATAAAGGGATTGCCCCTTACTGCGTAGTTTGTTGGTTGCTTGCTCAACTATTTTCTTTTTAATTTATGCACTGATATTATGTATAATTTATTTTGTGAAAGGGCTTGCTAGGTTGCTTAGTGGTTGCTTAATTACTTTTGTGTTGGTATATATATATATATATATATAGACACCTTTTTTGCTGTTTGTACATACTTATACATCTACCTTATCTTGATTCGAACAACGCAAACGGAGCAAATGAGATAGGTTATTGGTATATTTTAATGTTATTAATTTAATTTTGTACATAGAAAAGACTTAATCTTGATTCGTTTTTAATAAATAGTTAACTTTATTTACTTAAAACTTGTTGGATGAAAATATAGATGACCTACTAAAAAAGTGATGTCTCAAAATGTAGCTCTTCCACTTGATGATGGGATGAAGGATTCTCCAAGAACAAGTGTGATTGATAAAAGGCTCTTGCCGTTGATGATGACACTGCTGCAGAGCTAGAAAGAATTGAAGATATAACTCTCGAGGAAGATGATGCAGCTAAAGATAAGCATAGGAAAGCGAGCTAGAAGAAATAAGAAACAAGACCCAGGGAGATGATACGTACCTAAAGACGTAGCATATGAAAAGTGTTATGTGGACATGAAAGTAAGGAAGTAAACCATCTTCAAGCTATAGAGGAGGCTCATGAAAGTATTTGAGGGCTAGCTAGTAAACCGTCATTTCAGATATAGTACTTGTAAACAAAAAGGGAGCTCTTAGCGGATGTTATATATATATATATAATGTATCAGTACTTCATTGATGTCTATTTAGGTTTTCGTGTAGATTTCAAAATGCAATTAAATATTATTTCATAATCGTTTAAATATTTGTATGTAAGGTAATCGTTTCTGATTATTTATGTTTACAAAATTTTGAGTTTTGATAATGAATCCCAAGTTCAGTCTTTTGTAGTGAATGTCATGTATATAAATGTGTATAATGTATAAAAACTAGACTCTGGGACAAAGGTACAAAGAAGTGAATTGTAAGAAGAATATCATTAAAATACGATATGAATGGTGGCTTATGAGAAGGTTGAACTAAAACTATATATGTCCACAAATAGGCTTTTGATGGATATAGCTGACCTGTGGCATTTTATCACGACCGACATATGTGAGTTTAAAATTTTAAATTAATTAAAGTGTTTCAATTTATGTTGAACCAGAAGAGTGTTCTTGACTCAAGTCCACTAAAATGATTTGTGACTAACATACTAGCATGAATCCAGACAGGTTTGAGTTTTGGTAACTTTGCTTCGGCCCTAGCTAAGGTTGAAATTTAAAACGCACATTAAGAAGTTTAAATTTGAGATTTCAATTCATATTCAATAACATGAAGCAGTTGGTTTCCGAAGAGTTTGATTTTATAGGAAAGGTCAGTGACCCTCTTGTTAAGTCACTTGTACCAAGAAACGATAAACTTGTCAAGATTGATGGAAATTAGTAATTTATATATTTTGTTCTAGCTAGAAAGAAACCCATGGAATCCCATGTGGATAGAGAAGAAAGAGAGACAAGGAAACTAGTTTGGTGCAGTTGCATTAGATCTAATTCCTGAATATATCTGTTCATGGATCAGAAATTCAGGACAAGTTAGTGTGCGACATTCTCATATACAGTATATATGGAAAAAAAGTGCTCTTGCTTCAGGTCTGAAGCCAACACCAGCTTATGGTATATTAAAACAATGGTTTTGTGAAGGTCATGCCTGATGGCCCAAAAGTAGATTATAACATCATAAGAAACCAATTTATATATGCCTTCAAGTTCTAGCCAGATGATGCTCAAGTAAATGCATCTTAAACCGATGAGGCTTATGTATCATATGAAATTACAATAAGTCTGTACCAAATTTGCATAGAAACAACAAACCCAAAAATACATGGTCTTGCAGATTTACTAGTTAATTGTTGTTAGTTGCTCATCTGTTTGCAGTTTTACGTTGAGAAGGCTTTGAGGGCTTATAACTGTTATCTACACTGTTACATACATGTCTGGCATTCACAAGCAGTACGAACTCTATGAAGGTAAACATTCAGCTTAAGAAATAATATATGCCCTAGTAGATTATAACATCATGACCGACGAATTCATGCCTTCGAGTTCTAGCCAGATAGATATACATGGACCTCAAGTAATGCATCTTTAAACCAGTAGGCTTATGTATCATAAGAAATAGCTAAAAAGTATTTACTGTTTCTAATTTGCATACTTGAAGAAAATAGAAAGGTTCTCCATCCAAGTAACTTGTCTCTTTACAAGTTTTCTTTGTCGTAGTTTGTAAAACTGATAGGATTTGATGCCTTAATGAATAAACAAAATGAAGCAGGTTGAACAATTCAAGCTTCCTCAGCTACCCACACTTTTTGAGATCCAACTTGCATGTCCACACACACTACAAGAAATCTCAGTTTTGAGTAATCTGTTTGATGTTTATGATGACTTTAGTGATTGAAACGATACCCGTTGAGATCAGTGATGAAAATGATATATGGCACTACACCAAAAACGGCCTTTTCCTACCATATAAATCTTACCAAAAAAACTTGGTAGGAATTGACCCCCCATTTCCTACCGACGACGAATATGGTAGGAAATGGTCCGCGTGGGGCCCGATTTCTGTAAAAGCGAGGACCAATTCCTACCGATTGTTAGTAGGAAAATAAAACCTACCAACATCGGTAGGTTTTGCCTGCATTTTCACAAAGATAAGACCCCACCATCCTAATCATCAAGCTTGTCATATTTTTAAGTAATAAACAATTTTTATAAAATAAAAAATATTTTCAATATGCTGTGGTCATTTCCTACCATATATGGTAGGAAACTAAAACCTACCAAATCTGGTAGGTTTTATTCTTGATGGTACCCCACCATCCACATCATCAGCCATATCATAATTTAATTAATAAATAATTTTTTAAAAATAATAAATTTTTTAATTCTGTCATGGTCATTTCCTACCATATATGGTAGGAAAATAAAACCTACCAAATCTGGTAGGTTTTATTCGTGATGGTACCCCACCATTCACATCATCGTCCCAATCATATTTTAAAGTAATAAACATTTTTTTTAAATACGAAATATTTTCATTCTGTCAAGGCCATTTGCTACCATATATGGTAGGAAATAGTCACTGACGAATTTTAGACCCCCACCACCTTTTTGCTTTTCCGCCAAAAATTTCACAGAAAAGTTGAATTTCCCGCGCACATCAAAACCTACCATTGTTGGTAGGTTTTAATCGATTAATAAAATAATACAAAATAAAATTAATGGAGAATGTGTTTATATTATATTTTTTGTTGATCGGTTATCATATTTTTTGTTAATCAAACTCTAGGGACATAAAGATTTACTCATTTTAGTAGTGGAGGATAAAAATTAGTTGAATTAAACTTACATATTTAGGTACTTATGTTATTCGTTAAAACCTAATTATATATCGAAAAAAAATTAAAAATATAAAGACATATGGATAAATTAAATTTTTTTATATGAAACGTCGTTTTGTAGTTTGATGAATGTAAGGAAAAAAATTTAGACAAAAAGGAATTACAAAAAGTTAAAATCGTTTAGAAAATGAAAGAGTGTTAAAAAATTGAGTTAGATTTTATACTCATGTTTTAGGGGTTGTCTAGGGTTACACTTTTTGATTTTTATTTATTTTTTTTCAACGATCCAACCTTACGGATGATTAAATATGTTGATTTCTTAGTTTTATACAAAATATTGGATTTTTTTAATTTAAACTCTTATATTTTTATAATAAATCTATTTTAGGGGTTGTCTAGGGTTACACTTTTTGATTTTTTTTGATTTTGTTTTCAACATCTAACCTTACGGATGATTAAATATTTTGATTTCTTAGCTGTATGTAAAATTTTAGAATTTTTTAATTTAAACTCCTATATTTTTATAATTAATCTATCTATCAAACTTATAATTTACAAAACTTGAACTGAAATATGATATATGAGTAAATTGCATATTTAGTACAAAAAACGATGTTGGTGTAGTGGTTATGCACTTGGTTATTCTTAGAGAGGGCAGTTGTTTAAATCCACACAACCCAATTTTTTTGGCAATTTCCGCCAAATTGTTTTACCAAAAACTTGAAATTACCGCGCACAACTAAAAAAGAATATAGTTAAAATAATAAAAGAAAAAAATTTACGGTAAAAACTCATTTACCCTCTGAAATAAATTAATAGATCTAAATTATCATTACGTTTCGATCGTCAAAAATATTATTTAAAAAAAATTATTATGTTTATTATTTTTAAAAAAAAATTGTGCCAAAACCTATACCCTACCATTATCGGTAGGAAATAAGCTATAATTTCACGAAAAATTCAAAAATTGCGCCTAAAACTAAAAATTCAAAAATTGCGCCCAAACCAAAAATTCAAAAATTTTGCTGAGAATCATAACCTACCATTATCGGTAGGAAATAAGCTACAATTTCACGAAAAATTCAAAAATTGCGCCTAAAACTAAAAATTCAAAAATTGCGTCCAAACCAAAAATTCAAAAATTTTGATGAGAATCATAACCTACCATTATCGGTAGGAAATAAGCTACAATTTCCCGAAAAATTCAAAAATTGCGCTTAAAACTAAAAATTCAAAAATTGCGCCCAAACCAAAAATTCAAAATTTTCGCTGAAAATCATAACCTACCATTATCGGTAGGAAATAAGCTACAATTTTACGAAAAATTCAAAAATTGCGCCTAAAACTTAAAATTCAAAAATTGCGCCCAAACCAAAAATTCAAAAATATCGCTGAGAATCATAACCTACTATTATCGGTAGGAAATAAGCTACAATTTTACGAAAAATTTAAAAATTGCGCCCAAACGAAAAATTCAAAAATAATTTCCTCTTCTTATTACTTATAATACAATCATTTTTTTTCTCATTTCACTTCAATTTTCTTCCCTCTCTTCATCTTCTTCTCTATATCTTTATCTTCTTCAAATCAATTTCACATATTATAACCTTTGTTCTTCTTCTTTTTGCTTATTTAAGTAATTTTATCTTCATGCTTATTTTGTTATTTAATTCTTAATACTAATTCTTGCTTTTTATGTAAATTTTAGGTACTTGATGAAGATCCAAAGACAATGATGTGGAAATAGAGAAAATGATTGTGAAGAAAATAACATGAAGATCCAAACGAAAAAGATGAAGATTTTGAAGATAATTAATTAAGCCTTGTAAATAATTTTTGATTTGTAGTTTTGGTCCATAAGAACAACTTCTAATTTTGAATATTATGATTTATGTGTAAGGAATGTTTGAATTTTCATATACAATGAATGTTTGATTATTTGTTATGTTTGTATACTTGTGAATTATATATCGATCTATTTTTTTATAATGATTTGAGCAATTTGTTAGATAGGAGAAGTAATGAAAGCTTTATTTTTTTTGAAACAATTGTCTAGTAATTCCTACCACCTTCAAAGCATTTCCTACTGTCTTCATAACATTTCTTACCGTCTTCATAGCATTTCCTACCGTCTTCGTAACATTTTCCAGAATTGATGAATGCGGTAGGTTTTAACTAGTAGGAAATACTGAAGGTGGTAGGAATTGTTTGGTAGGAAATAGCTATTTTTATGTGCTTCTGTTATAAAACCTACCAATTTGGTGCCCCTTGAGTTGGTAGGAAATGCGTTTGTAGGATTTGGTTGGTAGGAAATAGTCCTTGACCGGGGTCAAATGTGACCCCACAAAATGACGTGGCAGTGACCCCACATGTGACATGTGCATGACATGTCAACCTCGTGGCAAGTGACGTGTCGGGGTCCACCGCCATGTGGCCGTCGATGTGGCTGTTGATGTGGCTCGCCACATGGGCAGCCATTTGGCATGTGGGGCCGTTTAAGAAACAGACCACCAATTCCTACCATCACCAATTCCGACCTGAGCAATTCCTACCATGTCGAATGGTAGGAATTGACACCAATTCCTACCAATTTACCCCCAAAACCTACCATTTTCGTGGTAGGAAAAGGCCGTTTTTGGTGTAGTGTGGTCTTCACTTCAGTGACCACTTTGATATTTAACCCCTACAAGAAATCTCGGTTTTACCAAGGAAAGTCGCCAATGGAAATTTGTGGATTGGCGATTACTAGTGGTTTACGAACTGCTGACACAATGTTCAAAAGCCAATGTTTTACCAACCGATACCCGCAGGGCCTGCCCTGGAAAGCCCCAAGCGAAACATACTTCTGTGCCCCAAATTAAAAAAAAATCAAGTTCATATGATAACATAATATTGTCCTTTGATGCTTACGATTATGCATTCTTCGGAAATTTGGCCGATTACTTTGCGGTCTCCGAAAATGTAATGTTGTTTATAATTATTACGTGTAAGATCTTGATGTGGTGTGGGTTGCTATGTTTTCTTGATTTTGTTTTCAGTAAGTTTGTAAGGTCATGTAATATCCCGTAATTTTTAGATTAATAATAATGAAAAAATTCGAAAAAGAATAGGATTTAAAATTTAATTAGATTAATGGGCCTAAAATATGGATTGAATTTGAGCACGGATAACAAGTAGGTTTGAACTTAGGGTTTCGTAACGCTATATAAACATCTTATTTTCCTTCCTCCTGTTTTATATCAAAATTCGTAGGGTTTAAATACAAACAGTTCAGCAGTTTTGTGAAATTCTTAGTAAATTCATCTTAAGTTAGAATTTGATGATTCTGGACTTTTCGGAAATCTCTTTCAATTTCCTACAACTTCTATTTCATAGTGTTTTTCCATATTAAGCTCTGAACTGTTCTTAAAATCACAAAACACCATCAGATCTTGTTTTTCAGTTTCTGTTCAAATTTAGCAGATGTTTTATTTAATTCCCGATTCGTTATAAGTCCGATTCTATTGAGCCTTACCTTTTCGGAAAGATATTTTCGTGATCTACGACTTTTGTGGTTTAAGATTTTCAAGAAAACGTGGTCAAAAAGAGTAAATATAGTTCTGGTCAGAAATGGATACGTGCTCTAGGATGATTTGATTCTTGATTTTTCGCGTTGAGGTAAGTTTTCGATTGATATTTCTAGTGTTTTTAAAATTATATGTGATATATGTATGTTTGTTTATCGAAACATGGGCTAAGTTATTATATTTTGAAGTGATATGTGATATTGCATATGTGTTATGTGTAAACAATAGTCTTGAGATTCCGATTTGTGCCATGGTTTGTAAAAATATCAAATAAGAATAAGGACCGAGTCACTGGGTTATAGTGACAGTTTTCTGAAAATTTAGGACTGTTATCACCGGGTTGTAGTGGTCGTGGCATGAATTGTGGGTTTCGAGTTATTGTTGTTATGTGGGGTCTTATCGTATCTATCGAATAATAATATGAATGTGTATCGAAAGTTATTTGTTTCATATATCGTATCGTATCGAATAAGAATAAGAATAAGTATATGTGAATCGAAAGTTATGTATTGTGTATCGTTATTGTATCGTATTGAAAATCGTATTATCTTGTATGTATACATGGTATTTGCCTGACTAGTTGGATCGATTGGTTTCTTACTGGGCTGTATAGCTCATTCCTTACAATTTTCAGGTTCGGTGTAACTCAAGTGGGATAACTTTGGAGTTCGAGAATCTTAGGTCCGGAATAGATTGGTTTTTGGATTATCGTTAGCTGTGCTTTTGTAATAGTTAGGTTTGTAATAGAAATTTTGTCACGCTTCTGTCTATAATTGTCATTGTATAATACTTTATTTAAGTTTTGTATTTAGAATAATAGTCCAAAAAGTCGGGCTGTTACAGGTCCGATATGACGTAATAATAAGGTAAGGTGGGGGGGGGGGTTTATAATTTATTGTCAATTTAAAAATTCATCAATGATACAGACCAACCTACCAACCGACCAAGAGCCAGTAAGCCACTTAAGACCCTCAGTTCCAGATATCGATTTTAACAATTCGAAAACAATGATACAGACTCCTCGACGAGTAAATTCGAAAGATAAAAATGACTTGCTTGGAACAACTATGACAAAACGGGTTTTTCTCGTTTTGAAAATGTGTTATCAAAATATAACAAATTATAAGTGCGTAAATAAAAGAGAAAGAGCAAGCAAACCATGCAAGCAATTTCTCATCAGTCCCTGAGACCTTCCTCGATCTCAAGAGTTATTCCACTAAAAACACACCTTAACTTAGGCGGAGAAGACTTTACACAACCTACAAATATTTATCTCGAAGCATAATCCCCTAATATGTAATATCCCGATTTTTTTTGACCAAAATGCAGCCAACTTGACTAGACACAAGCCTACCACGTGCCCAAATAATATCATGATTTGTTGGTACACTTAGTAATATTACTTTGCCTGTAGTGAACTAACTTCCTAAATCGTATCGATATGGTACCGGGGTGTTACATGTTACCTTCTAAAAAATAAAGTAAAAATACTGTCTATCTTGGACCGTAACTCCCTGTTATTCCCTCAAAATAAAGTAGCAATCATATAATAATTGTCTTGAAGCGTAACTCCCTGTTACCTCCTCGAATTAATGTACAAATTCCTACACCACCTATCTTAGACCATAATTCCCCGTTATTTCTTCAAAGCCGATGTAGCCCTTTGCGTAATATTTGTACTACTAACCTTTTCCAGTCTTGGATATTAGGTCTTGGGTATTTCCTCACGGTGTAAAAACACCTAGTTCCATATCTGGGTGCCTAACACTTGGGGTCTTAAAACAAGAATCACCTCACTTCACGTCACTGCAAAAGTTAATATACAATCTCTACAAGATCCCTTTGATGAAATAAAGAAAGAATTAAACTAATATTCATACAATCTACACTATTTTGAAAATTTGATATCGATACAATATTAGTTTAAAGTGAACACACATAATTTATTAGCACTACTTTATATTTTTAATTAAATATTAAATATTTATTTAAAAGAACATGCAATAGTTTCTTTTTCGGGCCTTTCTAATTGCTATACCTATGTGACTCCTTTACATATGTTAATTTAGGGGACCAACCATTAAAACAAATATATGTTTTTTGCGGTATACTATAATTTACTATCTATAATTACCCTTTTTAGCATAATTAATCAATATATTAAAGGGGTGAGATAAACATTAGGTTATGCTATAAAATTATTTATTTTTTAAACAATAATATGTAGTTTGTAAAAGAACATGTCAATCATAGCACAATATTTCATAATTCATATCCTATAATTTATAATTAAACATTGTTTTATTCATGTTATTTATTAAGTACATTTCTACAAGGGATGACAGAAAAATCTAGATAGATACCCGATCCATTCCAACCCGGTTGGATTTTACCCAACCCGATATTTTGGATTTGGATTTGGATTCAATTTTTAAACCCGAAAGAGTTTGGATTTGGATATTAGCGCAAAATAGGGGTGGGTGATGTCATATAGGGGGTGGATGATGTAATGACGATGTCATGGTGGGCCCGGGTAGGGTCCAGGTGGGGTCGGGGTGGGGTCCGGGAGTGGTGGTAGGACCCGGGTGGGTAATGTCATCCAAGGGGTTCATTGATTAGTGACACTCGGTGGCCGCCTACCTTTTTGTTAGCTTCCCGCATGTGTGGTTCTTCATTGACATTTAAAGAATTTCTTAATTTTTATTCTTATATTTCATATTTGTTTTAATGTGGGAGCTAAAACTCCAAATTTGAATCTTATTTATAATTCATAACAATGAGTAATATCTTTGATTTGTAAGATAAAATTTTAATTTAAATTACAGTTCATGAATTAAAGTTCAAAGTAAAAAGGGTAAAAAGTAATCTTTTTGTAATTCCCAAACTAAACTGTAATATCCAGGAATTTCAAATAATAATAATTATTTGGGACTAGAGTATTAATTTAATTAGAATTTGTAAGATTGGTTTTTAACAATTATATTGCCTGGAATAAATTCGACTAAAAAGAAGATTTGTAACTAATAATTTAATTTAGGACCAAAAAGCGGATAATTTAAATTATATATATATATATAAATATATATATATATATATATGTGTGTGTGTGTGTGTATACCTCTGCTATGACGTCAAATCTTAAAAACAAATCGACTACCAGGAAGAAAAGAGCCGGAACAACACACCTTGAAGTAAAGACCATGATGATCAATTTTATAATTCTGTAAGAACTTGTCCACTAATATTTTCGATCTTAAAGTCAATATAGGTTAAAAGCTTTAACGAGATAGACAATTTGATTTATACATCATATTATATCAATGGAGTCAAACATGATTCCATGTGAAGGGTGTAAATGATTTTTGTTCAAAAAAATGTTCGAAAGTAGTTTAGAGGTTTGTAAATAATGAGTATTAATTATTATATATACAAATATCTGTTTCTCGGGTTTCGATATAAAACATGTTAAATAACTTTGTACATTTGTTTAGTATAGTTACTTTGGGCACAAATGGACTGAATTTTTTTTGTTGGGTGTACAAGCTCCGGGTGTGAGAGTGGGCTTCAACAAAAGCAAAAAGTTAATCCATTTTTTTGTACACTTTATTCCCCTTTCATATCTAACTCTCGTTGTCTCACTTCCCCCCCTCTTTCTCTCTGAGATCAAGTATAAAACCATGGAAATTGAACCCATGTAATCACTATCTTTAGCCAATTACGTTGAAGAAAAAGACCCCATAGCCTTTTATCATTGCATGGACACAAACAAAGAAGACCTTGATTAATTTGTATCCTCTCAAATCGATGGATATTGAGGACTTCGGTAAGAAAAACAACTCAATTTTCATGTTATCGTTATTGGTTATTCTTTCAATTGTGTGTATTCGTTATTGGTTATTCTTTCAATTGTGTGTATGTATCATTGTTGTATGATAAATTTAATTTATTACTAAATTAATTGCATCAATTGGGTTAATTGTTAGATTTAGAAAGATGAAAGATGTTATCTTCACTTGTTTACTGTTCTTCTAAGGTCTTGGGCGATTCTTCATTCGTGAGGAAGATGATGAAGGTGCAGAGATGCTACCATTGGCTGCAAGTGTGGGTATGATTTCTTTTCTTTTAGTATGTAATGTCATATTGTTTTGTTGTCTCTGTTCTATTTCAGTATATGATCATATCAAATGAGGGCAGTTGTGTTAACTCATAGTTTGCATGCTTGTATAAATGAGAATATACACTTGTAATGCATGTTATTGTTTCATAAAATCATAGTTGTGTTATTGTAATGCTTTTATATATACATCAGAATATACACTTGTAATATACAGTTTGTTAACTCATAATTGTGTTATTGTAATGCATGTATAGGACAAATTATGAGGGCCTGTTGTGTAGTCTTTCTATGTTTAATTATCATACATTTGACTATGTGAACTCATACCGTGCATTGTGTTCATAGTAATGCATGGTCATATGAATGTAAATCATAGTATCATCTATTTGAGGCCGGTACTCCAGGTTGTGTCAACTCATCATATGTCCTCACTACTTTTTTGGTTTTTGATTGGTATTAGTTGCGTTTATTGATACATGCATCTTCTTTTTTATACTAATGGTAGAGCAGAATAAAGCTCGGGAGATTATGCAGATGGAGGAAGATGGAGACATCCATCAAGTGTAGATGTTCCATTTTATGCTATATTCAGTTTTCTTATTGGTTTTTCTATAAACTTAAGCATGTTTATGCAATACATTTGGTTGATTAAGTTAATTTTTTGTAAACAAATTCTTCTTCTTGTTTTGGAAACTTGATGATGTTTGATTTGTAATTGGATGGTGGTGGGTGCTGGTATGAACTGTGTTGGTGGTTTATATATTTTTGTCAACTTGTTTAAGTGGGTTTATATGTTTGACGGAGGAAATGTTGATTTTGTAATATCATGGATGGTTGGATTTGGCTGTAAGAACTTCATTTTAGTTGAGTTGTTCAACTGATTTTATAAACTATATTATACTAAATGTTGATTCCTTTCAATTTACAAGTTCTTTGAGCTACTTCCACAAAAAAATTTCGTCTAGAATAGTTATTAAGTACATTTTTCGAAACTTTAGTGGTTTATGTGTATATCCATTCAGGTTTGGGTGAACTATCCCTAGTCGGAGAGTGCACATCACTCTCCAATTTTCCGGTACCGGCGTGGTCAATCTGTACAATCTTCAAATCATGGTAATATAATGGCCATGGTGTATTTTGGCTGATACTTGGATGGTGAACCTATAAATAAGCCATGAAAAAATGGTTCACTGGTGATATGGGCTAAAAAATAACCCTAGATATGTAATTAATGATATATTAATTAGACCTAGTTCGGTCCAAGAATTAGGCCCGATAAAAAGGCCCGAAACCCTAATCATTTATTAATTTCGTAATTAATAAATAAGGGAAATTACCAGCTCATTAAATGAGTCCAAAGCATATTAAACTCTTCAAGAATCAGCAATCAAGACACACAAACCAACTAGGAGTCAGTCTCCTACAAATTAGGATTCACAATCCTGATCTAAGAAGGCGACTTGGCCCCCAAGTCACCTAATTCTATTCTAAATGCAAGGCACCTGACGCCTATATAAGGACCCTGATCCTACAATCAGAACTACGTTTTTTGGCTTGATTCTCTACACAACAGAGATACGTAGGCATCTTGTGAGGACCTGTTTAGTCACGAACCACGAGAGCAGCCATAAAGACACGATTGTCCACCATCATTCATTGAAGACAGCCGTCAACATCTAAATCTACTTTTCATTCCATAACATTTGGCGCCGTCTGTGGGAAGACGACATCAACCATGGCTAGAACACGAAGAACAGCAACCGCTACTGAATCAACTGTCACCACCACTGTTCCAACCACCACAGAATCAGGGTCGTTACCCCTCACGACAGTGGTTTCTCAACCACTAGGGACGTTTCCCATCACCACAGAGCTGGTGTCTCAACCACAAGGGACGAATCCCCAAGCTTCCATACCTCAGAACGAGACGAACCCTCTTCAGATGGTTGTCTCGCCCCTCGACCATAACCTTCCCCATGGAGCACAGATCTCCACAACCGTACTTCCTATGAGCACAAATCCAGCATATGGACTGCCCAACTATCCCCCTGAAGCCGGAAGGAGTGGCCATGCCCCATACGAACCAACCTACATTCGAGGATTGGGACCCATCCCTGAAGGAAGATACTTGGATTATTCTGGGCCCTACTCTGAAGACAACTCGTCTGATGAAGGACGAGATCGAGCACCCAGAAGAAGAAGAGCTAGCAAAGAGCCCCTTGGAAGAAGGAATCGGGGGGCAACTACAAGGGCACCTATGACTGCCATGGAAAGGATAAGGGCTCATGAGGCCGAGATCCAGAAACTAAAGAAAAACATGGAGATAGAGCAACAAAGGAGGCAGACTCAGCCTTCGAACCAAGGGGCAGGAGATGTCCTCCTAATTGATTTAGGAACACCTTCAAGGAGGCAAGAAGGAGCTAGGGCTCCAAGGACGGAGATTCCCAGGTCAGATCCCCGTGTTTTGACACAGCTGGGTGACCCAGACGATCCTATTCCACCTTTTACTGAAGAGGTAATGGACGCTCATGTATCAAGGAAATTTAAGATGCCTACTATCAAGGCATATGACGGAACGGGTGATCCCGCAACCCATGTGAGGACTTTTTCGAATGCACTGTTGCTGCAACCAGTCACTGATGCTCTTAAATGTAGAGCGTTTCCTCAAACCCTGGCTGGCATGGCCCAAAGATGGTATAGCCGCTTGCCGCCCAACTCTATCAGTTGTTTCAGAGATTTGAGCACGGCCTTCATCAGTCAGTTCATTAGTGAACGGGTACATGAAAAAAGCTCTGCTTCACTCATGAACTTAACTCAAGGAAAGAACGAGACGTTGAGAGATTACCTCAAACGTTTCACCAAGGAGACATTAAACATACCTGATCTAGATAACAAGGTAGCTATGATAGCCCTTCAACAAGGAACCACAGATGTCTTTTTCAAGATGTCATTGGCTAAACACCCCCCTGAGAGCATGACTGAGCTCCAACAAAGGGTTGGAAAGTACATCAAAGCTGAGGAAAGCATGAAGAAAACTGACACAGGTGGTGGAAATAATGGTGGCTCGAATAAGCGAAAGACGGAGCAAGAGTATGATGTCAAGGACAAATATCCTCGTACGACTAGAGACTCTGATTCAGACACGAAATTTACCGAATATGCAAGGTTGAATGCTCCAAGGAGTCAAATCCTCTTTGACATTGAGAAAGATAGGGACTTTCGATGGCCGAAGCCACTAAGGGGAGATCCTGAGAAGCGAAACAAGAACAAGTACTGTAGGTACCATAAAGACTCGGGCCATGATACTGATGATTGTAGGCAACTCAAGGATGAGATCGAGTTCTTAATCCGAAAAGGAAAACTCGATAAGTTCACTAAGGATGGGAATCGAGGAAATCAGCATGGAAACTATGAAAGGAAAAATTATGATACGAGGGACGACGACCAAGATCATAATCCTAAGCCCCGAGGGCCTGTTATCAATATGATATATGGAGGACCAGCTGCTACGTTAAGGCCTAATAGAGTCGGGGGGCAGGTTCTCCCAATCGAGGTTATGGATTCAAGAGATGACGAAGAAATAAGGGACTGAGATGCCAGGAACATGGCATGCCCCAAATTTGAAAGTTTATTATGTTTAATTGTTTCCTAATAGTACAAGTAGCAATAAGGTCGACGAAACCATTATGAGCTTTTCAGCTCTTAATAGGAAGTAAAGCTATGTAAGGGTTGAACCCTCTTTTTTAAAGAAAATATTCAAGTTCTTTTTCACTATTTTATTACTTATCTGTGTTTGAGCATTTCCTTATCGTTTTGTTAAAGAGCAAGTTGTACCAATAGCATTTGATTAAAGTGCTAGCCCATTCAAGAGGCCAAGTACTAGGAATTGCCTTACAAAAGATAAGTTAAATAAATATAAGTGAGCAAACAAAACAGATATAACATAAATAGCATGCATGGATGGAAGGTCCCGAAAGATCAAAGAGTTATGTTACAAACGCCAAATAAAATCTTAAAGTCCATAAAAGGACCTTAAATAAAAACAAGATATAGAGAGCCACGCAGGGCCAATAAAATCTACTCTAAGTCATCAGCGGGTCCTTGTCAAGAACAAGGGCATCCCCACGAGGGGCATCTAAGTCCTCTATGAAGTCATCAGTGGTCTCGGACTCATACAAGCCTCGAACGGCTATTAAAGCCCAGGCATTAGCTGACTTCGTGGTTGAATTCACCATTAACAACCAAGAAGTCGGGGGGCAAGAGATAATACCCCATGAATACCCGAAGTTGGGTGTTCTATTTTGATGGACCATCAAAAACAAAATCAAGCGGAGCAGGTTTAGTGTTACAAAGTCCTGATGGATTTTTCATAGAGTATACACTAAAACTTGACTTCCCAACGACGAACAATGAGGCTGAGTACGAAGCCCTGATAACTGGCTTAGGGCTGGCTGGAGCATTGAGAGTTAAAACCCTGAAAGTAGGTGGAGACTCGAGGCTAGTGGTTTCCCAAGTAAATGGGGAATTTGAGGCCACAGATAAAGTCATGGCCAAGTACTTAAAACTTGTTAAGGCCATCATGACTCAGTTTGATGAATGCTATGAAGAGCACGTTCCGAGGGAGGAAAACGTGAAGGCTGATGCCTTGTCTAAGTTTGCCTCTTCTGAAATTGAAAACTATGCAGGGAGTGTATACTTCCAAGTCTTGAAGACCCCAAGCATCAACGAAAAGTTGGTAGCACCCATTAATATTTCCAGTTGTTGGATTGATCCCATCAAAGCTCATCTGGAAACTGGGTGGCTGCCCAACGACACTTCAGAAGCACGAAAGCTATACGTCAAAGCACTAAGGTATGCCCTAATTGAGGGAATCCTATACAAAGAAGTCTTTCATCATTCCTTATCTGAAGTGTTTGAGACCCCAAGAGGCAGAATTGGCCCTAAAGGAAGTACATGAAGGAATCTGTGGGCAACACTTGGGGGCAGAGCCCTTGCACATAAAGTTACCCGTCTAGGTTTCTATTGGCCAAGCATACTTGCTGATGCTAAAAGCTATGAGAGAAAATGTGAACGGTGCCAGAAACATGCACCAGTGGTTAAACAACCACCTGAGATGATGACATCCGTTAACTCTCCTATCCCTTTTGCTATGTGGGGAATGGATATACCTGGGCCATTTCCAATGGCGAGTGCCTAAAGAAAGTTCTTGATAGTGGCAATTGACTACTTCACCAAGTGGATTGAGGCTAAGCCATTAGCCAAGATAGCCACCAAGCAAGTGATGCAATTCTTCTGGGAAAATGTGATATGTAGGTATGGAATTCCCCGAGTCCTTGTTACGGACAATGAAACTCAATTCAACAATGATGACTTCAAGAAATATTGTGAAGAGAATGATATCCAATTACGCTTCACTCCTGTTGCTCATCCTCAAACAAATGGGCAAGCTGAGGTTGCAAATCGAATTATCCTAGATGGACTAAAGAAAAGAGTTTAACACTCCAGAAACACTTGGGTAGACGAATTACTCCCCATACTTTGGGCATATCGTACTACCTGTAAAGTCACCACTGGAGCAACCTCATTTCTGCTGGTATATAGGGCAGAAGCAATGGTTCCAGTAGAGATTACCCACACGTCTCCAAGAGTTGAGGATTACGAATCAGAGACAAATGGAGAAGGCTTGAGGCTAGCTTTAGATCTAATTGATGAAGTTAGAGACGAGGCAAATGCCAAGATAGTTCAGCATCAGAAACGAGCATCTTTCTATTACAACCTAAGGGTTAAAGAGAGATTCTTCCGTCAAGGAGACTTAGTCCTCCGAAAGATTGAGGCATCCGGAGTTGGACAAAAAGGCAAGTTGGCCCCAAATTGGGAAGGACCATATCACGTTAAGAACGTGTTTGGACGAGGCTCGTAAAAGCTAGAAACCCTCGAAGGGCATGAGGTGCCAAAAACTTGGCATGCCTCAAACTTGAAAGTTAATTACGTTTAGTGCATCCTAAAAGGATCCGCTAGTAGGACAAGTAGAAATAAGATTCGATGAAATCATGAGCTTCCCAGAAAGCAGATGAAGGATTGAGCCCGTTTTGATTGGTAGAAACATTCTCAAAAGCTTTGCCAAGACAAACTACAAATTATTGCAAAGGAAAACATACAAAATATGCATGTCAACTACACAAATAGAGTTGAATACAACGAACCCCGAAGGGTGAAGGGTTGAAACCCCAGAAAATTCGAGGAAGTAGAGCTCAGAACGAGCTTCGATTCGATATACTGGAAGCTCAAAATTAAAGAAACGAGTGAAATGTTATGTCTATCTTCGTTCATGAAGACCCCTCAATGTGTTTATTACTGTTCAACCTCACTCCACTTCCTAATCGAAAATGAATACTGGGAATGAGATCGAAATAATACTGATTCCTGGTCGAAAATTTGAGGTCGAAAAAGGCCTAAACTTTCTGGTCGAAGTGTTCGACCTCAACACTGTTCTGATCGAAATTAAGCTATAATTCCTGCTCGAAAATGCAAAGAAACGAGGTCGAAAATTCCTGCTCGAAAATGCAAAGAAATGAGGTCGAAAATTTGAGGTCGAAAAAGACCTAAATTTTCTGGTCGAACTGATCGACCTCATTCCAGTCCTGGTCGAAAATGACCTAGGATTCCTGGTCGAAAATCCAGGTCGAAATAGCCTGGATTCCTGGTCGAAAATTCCTGGTCGAATTTATACTAAAATTCCTGGTCGAACCATTCGACCTCACCCCAGTCCTGGTCGAAAAAGACCTAGAATCCTGGTCGAAAATGACCTAGAATTCTGGTCGAAAAAACCTCAAAATGAGGTCTAAAAGACCTCAAAATGAGTTTTAGGAATAAATGTTAAAAATACCTGTGGGTACATGGAAATTCCTAAAAATATTAGGAATAATTATTAAAAATACCTGTGGGTACATGAAAATTCCTAAAATATTAGGAATAATTATTAAAAATACCTGTGGGTACATGGAAATTTCTTAAATATTAGGAATATTTCATATAAATGTCAAATTAGCCTCGAATAAGGCAACAATCGTCGTAAATGTGTAGGTCGCTCCACACTTTGCAATAAGGCGATACTTGTGAAACACTGGTGTAAATAAAGTCCTAGGTAAAGGATAAAAAGACCCCGAATCTCGAAAAAGGTCAATGTAATTTCTACGAAAACTTGAAAAGTTTTCCTAGAAATTGGGGGGCAAATGATATGGGCTAAAAAATAACCCTAGATATGTAATTAATGATATATTAATTAGACCTAGTTCGGTCCAAGAATTAGGCCCGATAAAAAGGCCCGAAACCCTAATCATTTATTAATTTCGTAATTAATAAATAAGGGAAATTACCAGCTCATTAAATGAGTCCAAAGCATATTAAACTCTTCAAGAATCAGAAATCAAGACACACAAACCAACTAGGAGTCAGTCTCCTACAAATTAGGATTCACAATCCTGATCTAAGAAGGCGACTTGGCCCCCAAGTCACCTAATTCTATTCTAAATGCAAGGCACCTGACGCCTATATAAGGACCCTGATCCTACAATCAGAACTACGTTTTTTGGCTTGATTCTCTACACAACAGAGATACATAGGCATCTTGTGAGGACCTGTTTAGTCACGAACCACGAGAGCAGCCATAAAGACACGATTGTCCACCATCATTCATTGAAGACAGCCGTCAACATCTAAATCTACTTTTCATTCCATAACAACTGGTTTTCAAGTCAGAGGCACCGTGCAAGCAATTTATATTATAATATTAACAAAATAGTTAACATACTATTAGCATGACTTAGGTTCTTGCCGTTAGTGTTGATTTATTAACTAAGTTATACAAATTTCTAATTATGTAATCTAATTTACAATGTTAATCGAGTTTAATTATTGGTATTATCCAGGTGACGAATGTAGTGATGATAACTATGTATTGTATGTAATAATAAATTATATGCGTGTATTATTAGACAAGGAACAAAGATTTGACAGGTTGATTTCGGTATTTTGTTAGTGTTAGAAATTGCTACTTCAGGGTACAGATTCTATTCCCTTTTATTCAACTCTACTCATATTAGGACTAGTTACATTTGTCTCATTTTATTCTCAAATATTTGTCTCAATTCACAACCCTAGATCTTTTTGATCAAATCGATGAGAACCGTTGGATAAAATCCTAAAAATTATTATTTAGAGTACCTTTTCTTACCTTTTCTATTTTCCAAATTAAAACATCTTATTTTCCAAAAATATCACGGACAGTTTCATTTAATAAATATAAAATAATAATATTATAATTGCTAATAACTAACCAGATACCTTTTTTTAGCCAAAGTTTATATTCTTTTTTATATTTTCTAACTAAAATTTCTACTTTTCTATTTTTTCCTAACTAAAACCTCTCATTTTCCAAAAATATCACGGCCAGTTCCATTTAATAAAATAAAATAATAATATTAAAATTACTAATAAGTAATCAATTAGTTTTTTTTAGCAAAAACTTAATTTTTTTATATTTTCTAAACTAAAATTTCTCCTAACTAAAGCTCCCATTTTCCAAAAATATCACGGGTAATTTTCTATTTTTCTTAACTAAAATCTCTCATATTCTAAAAATATCGCGGACAGTTCCATTTAATAAAAGAATATAATTACTTATAACTAACCAATTAGGTTTTTTAGCCAAATCCTATATTATTTTTTTATAATTTCTAACTAAAATTTCTCCTAACTACAAGCTCTCATTTTCTAAAACTATTACGGGCAATTCAATTTAATAAAATAAAATCCATTCTATCATATAATAGACTAGACGAAATATTAAACGTTTGGTCGGTCGGTATAATTTTTTGGTAATTCGTGTTTTACTTAATTACCTTTACTTATCAATAAAAAATATTATTAAATAGTAATATTACCTATTTATAACTAACTACCCTTTCAGCTAAAATACATTACTTTTTCTATTTTTTCTAACAAAATTCCCTATTTTTCCTAAAATATCACGCGCAATTACTCTTTTCAACTAAAACATGTATCTTTCTATTTTTTCTTACTAAACTCCCTCTTTTTTCAAAAATATCGTTTTTTTTGTAGTTTGGTCCTCCAAAAGATTTGGTCACTCAATTTATAGCCGTTAGATATTCTGATCAAATCGATGAGAACCGTTAGATAAAATATTAAAATTATTATATAAAATATCTTTTCTATTTTTCCTAACTAAAACATCTCATTTTCCAAAAATATCGCAGACAGTTTCATTTAATAAAATAACATAATAAGGTTATAATTGCTAATAACTAACCCATTACCTTTTTTAGCCAAAGTGTATATTTTTTTTTATATTTTCTAACTAAAATTTCTACTTTTCTATTTTTTCTAACTAAAACTCTCATTTTCCAAAAATATCATGGACAATTCTATTTAATAAATTAAAATAATAGTATTATAATTACAAATGACTAACTGATTAGCTTTTTTTTCCAAAACATATATTTTTTTATATTTTCAAACTAAAATTTCTCCTAACTAAAACTTCAAATATATCACCGGCAATTTTATTTAGTAACATAAAATACTAATAATTAATCAATTACCTTTATGAACCAAAACATATATTCTTTTTTATAATTAACATTTCTATTTTTTTATTTTTCCTAACTAAAACTCCCATTCTCCAAAAATATCACGCGCAGTTCTATTTAATAAAATAAAATAATAATATTATAATTACTAATAACTAACTGATTAGATTTTTTTGCCAAAATGTATATTCTTTTTTATATTTTCTAACTAATATTTCTCCTAGCTAAAATCTCAAAAATATCACGGGCTATTCAATTTAGTAGCATAAAATACTAATATTATAAATACTAATAATTAACTGATTACCTTTTTTAGCCAAAGCGTATATTTTTTTTTATATTTTATAACTAAAATTTTTCATTTTCTAAAATTATCACAAATGACATCAATCAATACTATTATATAATAGACGAAACATTAAAAGTTTGGTTGATCGGTATGGTACGTTGTGATTTTACTTAATTGTCCTTAACTATATTTCGTGTTTTTAATTAATTAACCGTACTTATTTATAGAAATATATTATTATTAAATAATAATATTACCTATTTATAACCAATTACATTTTTTCCCTAACATACATTATTTTTTTTAACAAATTCCCCTACTTTTTCAAACATGGCAATTACTTTTTTAACTAAAACATGTTAGTTTTTCTATTTTTCCTTACTAAAATCCCTCATTTTCCAAAAATATCACGGACAAACCTTTAGTTATTTATTTTTAAACCTATAATATTATAATTATTTTTTAAAAGTTTACCTATTTTAACATGTCTACTTATTTTTCTTAACAAATGCAATCACTAAGAATATTAAAATATAAATAATCAAATACCTATTTATAATCAATTACTCTAAAACACATTATAGATTTTTTCTAACAAAGTCCCTTTTTTTCTAAATATATCACGGGAAATTGTCTTTTTCAATTTACTTTTTTATTTTTCTCACTAAAATTCATTTTTTCTCCAAAAATATTACAGGAAACCCTTTACTTATTTATTTTAAAACGAATTTAAATACTTTTAATTATTAAATTTTAAAACCTCATTATCCAAAAATATCACGGACATTTATCTTTTTAAACTAAATATATGTTACATTTTTTTTATTTATTTTAAAATCTATTTTAATGTTTTTAATTAATTAAAAGTATTTAGCTATTTTAACATGCATACTTATTTTTTTAACAAATACAATTAATAAAATATCAAAAATATAATAATAAAATAACAATTAACAACGCACGGTTTTAAGCTAGTATATATAATTATCAGTTACCTCAAATGCGACACTAAACACTGAAAATTAGACAAAATTCTCGCATGCTTAACACGTGGTGGAACTGTTCTATAAATTATTAAATCATGTCGAGTCAAATAAATATGCATTATAATTTTTTTAAATAATTTAATATATCAAATGAATGCATAAATTAATCATCAAAAAATAAAAGCAAATAAGCCATATAAAAAAAAATATAAATGTTAATAATATTAATTTTAAAAAATGTAAGTAAAGATTAAATTTCATCAAATATGTAGTATTATACTTTTTTCTTTAATATATAATAGATCAAATGTATCCTATATATATAACTGACAAAAATAAAAATTAAAAAGTGAAAAATTAAGTAATAAAATATTTAAAAGTAACACTTGCAAAAAAAAAAATTTATTAGTAGTTTGGTTAGTCGTTCTTTAATTTGTTAATTCAATAGTTAAGATATTTATATAAAAAAAATTATCTATGCTAATTAGAACGTTATTTGGGCCGTGTGTTTAATTCAATATACTTAAACCAATTTACGGGCTTATTTATTAAAAAATATTTTAGTACATCTCTAAAATATTTTTTTAGTTGCTGAAAATACACCTTTTGACCAAAGATATTTATTTAAGCAAAATTATTACACATCAATTAAAATAATATACTAATAAAGTATATTATTTTTAATTAGTATAATATATTATAATTAATTATCACAAATTACTCTACTTATTTTAAAAGTAAGCCTAATTATTTTAAAAACTTATTTAAATAGTCTTATTTATTTTAAAAGGTTATTTATTATTTTTAACATGTCTTATTATTATAATTATAAATTTCAAGAAAAATATATTTAGAAATCTACTTAGTTTTTTTAACAAATTCATTTAATATCCAACTAATAAAACTATTATACACAAACACAAATTAACAACTACATTGCACCGTTATAGGCCAGTATATATCATGTATCAGTACTTCATTGATGTCTATTTAGGTTTTCAGCGTAGATTTCAAAATGCAATTAAATATTATTTCATAATCGTTTAAATATTTGTATGTAAGGTAATCGTTTCTGATTATTTATGTTTACAAAATTTTGAGTTTTGATAATGAATCCCATGTTCAGTCTTTTGTAGTGAAGGTCATGTATATAAATGTGTATAATGTATAAAAACTAGACTCTGGGACAAAGGTACAAAGAAGTGAATTGTAAGAAGAATATCATTAAAATACGATATGAATGGTGGCTTATGAGAAGGCTGAACTAAAACTATGTCCACAAATAGGCTTTTGATGGATATAGATGACCTGTGGCATTTTATCACGACAGACATATGTGAGTTTAAAATTTTAAATTAATTATAGTGTTTCAATTTATGTTGAACCAGAAGAGTGTTCTTGACTCAAGTCCACTAAAATGATTTGTGACTAACATACTAGCAAGAATCCAGACAGGTTTGAGTTTTGGTAACTTTGCTTGGGCTCTAGCTAAGGTTGAAATTTGAAACACTCACATTAAGAAGTTTAAATTTGAGATTTCAAATCATATTCAATAACATGAAGCAGTTGGTTTCTGAAGAGTTTGATTGTATAGGAAAGGTTAGTGACTCTCTTTGCGTCACTTGTACCAAGAAACGATAAACTTGTCAAGATTGATGGAAATTGGTAATTTATATATTTTGTTCTAGCTAGCAAGAAAGCCAAGGAATCCCATGAGAATAGAGAAGAAAGAGAGACAAGGAAACTGGTTTGGCGCAGTTGCATTAGATCTAATTCCTGAATATCTGTTCATGGATCAGAAATTCAGGACAAGTAATTAGTGTGCGACATTCTCATATACAGTATATACGGAAAAAAAGTTCTCTTGCTTCAGGTCTGAAGCCAACACCAGCTTATGGTATATTAAAACAATGGTTTTGTGAAGGTCTTGCAGGTTTACTAGTTAATTTGTTACTTGTTGCTGAGGGGTTTTGTTGAAATATATAGCATAAGATTCATTTGGGGCCTTCCTCTAACACCTTAAGGTTTTAGATGAGCTGGTGACTCAACATGGTATCAGAGCTCTGGTTGGCGGGGGTCACGAGTTCGACTCCCTGCCACCCCCAATATTCTCAGAGATTGTGGAAAGTGGATATGAAGAACCGGCGAATCAAGCCAATCTCTCACCACAACAATTGAGTACTTTGAAGGAAAATCGAAAGAAGGACAAGAAGGCTCTCTACTTTATTTATCAAGCGGTGGATGAAGTAATTTTTGAGAGAATTTCAACGGCATCAACATCAAAGGAGGCATGGGATATCCTCAACAAGGCCTACAAAGGAGAAGAAAGAGTAAAAATGGTGAGACTTCAAGCTCTAAGAGGTGAATTTGATTCACTCAAGATGAAGGAAAGTGAAACGGTGGAGGAATATTATAATCGAACAATTTCGATTGTTAATCAACTTCGTGTAAATGGTGAAGATATTACGGATAAAAGAGTCTTGGAAAAAATTCTTCGTAGCATGACTCGAAAATTTGAGCATGTTGTTGTGGCTATTGAAGAATCAAAGGATTTAAATACTTTTTCTCTTGAAGAATTGTTGGGCTCACTCCAATCTCATGAACTTCGCATCAAACAATTTGATTCCTCTCCTTCCGAGCAAGCTTTTCAAGTTCAAGACACTAATTGTGGCGGTTTTAGAGGAAGAGGTAGAAGAGGATCATTTCGTGGTCGAGGACAAGGAAGAGGAAATGTGCCAAGTGAAAATTCAAGCTCATTCCAAAGAGGAAGAGGAAGAGCTCGTGGAGGTTACAATGGAAGAGGAAGAGGTAATTCTTTTAATTTTCAATGCCATTATTGTCATAAAATTGGGCATATGAAAAAGGATTGTTACAAAAGGATTAATGATGAAAAAGATGACTCAAATTTTCTACATGAGGACATTGAGGAGAAAGATGAAAGTATGCTTCTTGTTAGTAATGTTCAAGAAGTTCAAGAAGAATCTATTGATGATGTTTGGTATATCGATAGTGGTTGTAGTAACCACATGACCGGAAAGAAAAATTGTTTTGTGAATTTTGACGAAAGTGTCCAACGAGAAGTCAAGACGGGTGACAACAAAAGGCTCATTGTCAAAGGTTGTGGTGATGTTCCAATTCGAACAAAGCAAGGTACAAATTATATCTCTAATGTTTATTATGTTCCCGATCTTAAACATAATCTTTTAAGTGTTGGGCAACTTTTAAGAAAGGGGCATCATGTGATTTTTAAAGATGATTTTTGTGAGATCAAAGATAAAAATGGGATTCTTGTTGCAAGAGTCAAGATGACATCAACTAAAATGTTTCCATTGAAAATTCAAAGTGAGGCTCTTCCATGTTTTGCTAATATTGTGAACGACAAGTCTTGGCTTTGGCATCTTCGATTTAATCACTTGAGTTTTAGCACTCTATCCAAGATTTGTAAAGGTCATATGGTAAGAGGCATTCCAAATATTCAAAAGCAAGATCAAGTATGTGAAGATTGTGTTTTTGGCAAGCATCACCGAGATCCATTTCCGAAAGAGAAGGCATGGCGAGCTAAAAAACCATTGGAGTTGATACATTCGGATTTATGTGGACCTATGCGCACCAACTCTATTGGAGGTAGTCGTTATTTCCTCACTTTTATTGATGATTATAGTCGCAAAATGTGGATTTATTTTCTCAAAGAAAAATCTCAAGTATTTGAAACATTTAAAGATTTTAAAGCATATGTGGAGAAAGAAAGTGGTCATTCTTTAAAGACACTACGATCCGATCGTGGTGGTGAATATATGTCCGAAGAATTTGGAGGTTTTTTGAAAAAGCATGGAATTCGCCATCAACTAACGGTTCGTTCAACCCCTCAACAAAATGGGGTAGCCGAGCGGAAGAACCGAATAATCATGGAGCTTGTTCGAAGTATGTTGAAAACAAAAGGATTGCCTAAGATGTTTTGGGCCGAAGCGGTTGCGTGTGCATGTTATGTTCTCAATCGTGCACCTACTAAAAGTGTGCAAGGAAAGACTCCACAAGAAGCTTGGAGTCGCAAGAAGCCATGTGTCTCTCATTTTAGAATTTTTGGAAGTATTTGTTACTCTCATGTGCCCGATGAAAAGAGAGGTAAGCTTGATGATAAATCTGAAAAATGCATCTTTGTTGGCTATAGTGAAGCTTCTAAGGCATACAAATTGTACAATCCCATCACAAAGAAAGTCATAATTAGTCGTGATGTAATTTTCAACGAGGAGGCTTCATGGAAATGGAAGGATGAGAAAGAAAGTTCAAGTACTTTTCTTGATGATGATGCATTTGATCCAATTGAAGAAGAAGGCTCCACTCCACCTACTCCACCATCTAATTCTCCACCAAACTCATCATCATCATCTTCAAGTTCCGAGTCACCACCAAGAAAGACAAGATCAATGGCGGATCTTTATGGAGCAACAAGAAGAATTTTGGAAGATGAATTTGTTGATTTTGCCTTATATGCAAATGCGGATCCGGTTGCTTTTGAAGATGCCGCTAAGGAAAATAAATGGAGACAAGCCATGGATCAAGAAATTGATGCAATTGAAAGGAATGAAACTTGGGAGTTAGTTGAAGCTCCTAAAGGAAAGAAATCCATTGGAGTCAAGTGGGTTTACAAGACAAAGTTGAATGCACAAGGTGAAGTTGAAAAATATAAGGCACGTTTGGTGGTAAAAGGCTACAAGCAAAAATATGGTGTTGATTACAAAGAAGTATTTGCTCCCGTGGCACGTCTTGAAACAATTCGCTTGTTAATTTCTTTGGCCGCTCAAAACAAGTGGCAAGTTCACCAAATGGATGTCAAATCCGCTTTTTTGAATGGAGTATTACAAGAAGAGGTGTATATTGATCAACCACCGGGCTATGTGAAAAAGAACGAAGAAAATAAAGTCTATCGTTTGAAGAAGGCTTTGTACGGTCTAAAGCAAGCCCCACGTGCATGGTATAGCCGCATCAATGATTATTTTATGAAGATGGGATTCAAGAGGTGTCCATTTGAGCATACACTTTACATCAAGGAGAACAAAGGTAAAATTCTCATCATTGGCTTATATGTGGATGATTTGATCTTTGCGGGAAATAATCGTGATGACATTGAAGAATTTAAGAAAAATATGATGCAAGAATTTGAGATGACCGATTTGGGACTACTCCACTATTTTCTTGGTATTGAAGTAAAGCAAGATAAGAATGGAATTTTTATCTCTCAAGAAAAGTATGCAAAAGATTTGTTAAAGAAGTTTAGAATGGAAGATGCGAAACCAAGTAGCACTCCCGTTGAAGTTGGCTTGAAGTTAAGTAAGGATGATGATTCTAAGTTTGTTGATCCTACTTTATATAGAAGTCTTGTCGGAAGTTTGATGTACTTGACCGCCACTCGGCCGGATATTACATATGGTGTTAGTTTGATTAGTAGATTCATGGAGCAACCAAAGAAGACACATTGGGAGGCCGGAAAAAGAATTTTGAGGTATGTTCGTGGAACACTTGGAGATGGAATTTATTATCAAAAGGCAAGTGGTCCTAAGGTGCTTGGATATTGTGATAGTGATTGGGCCGGAAGTGTTGATGATAGTAAAAGTACTTCGGGAAATGTTTTCTTCATTGGCTCTAGTGCAATCACATGGATGTCAAAGAAGCAACAAGTTGTGGCTCTATCAACGGCGGAGGCGGAATATATTTCTTTATCATTAGCTAGTTGTCAAGCTTTGTGGATCACATGGGTGTTGGAGGACCTTAAGCATGATACAAAAGAAAGTCCAATTATATATTGTGATAGCAAGTCTGCTATAGCACTCACGGAAAATCCGGTGTTTCATGGGAATAACAAACATATACGAATCAAATATCATTTTATCCGTGACTTGGTGACGAAAGGAGAAGTTGTGGTTAAACATTGCAAAACCCAAGACCAAATTGCTGATATCTTTACAAAACCTTTGAGGCCCGACATTTTCAAGGAGTTAAAGAAGAAGCTTGGCATGTGCAAAGTTTAGCTTAAGGGGGGCTGTTAAAATAATAATGTAATCTAAACTTTGGATTATTATTTTTATTATCTAGAATGTTCTTGAAAGTATCTAGAATAGACTTTTGAAGTTCAAGACCTTTTGTATTTCAAGATGGTTCATGTACTTAGGGAGTTACATATTAAATAAGGTGCATGTACTAGAGTTGTTCTAGGAGGTTCCATCTTGTCCTATAAATAGGACAATCTTCCAAGCTTTGTATAATCAAGAATTATCAAAATCTTTTGAGTGAAATACATTTGTGAGTTTTATATTTTGTGAGTAAGTTGTGTGGATTATTGAGAACAAGTTTCTTCTCTTTAATCTCCAACACATTATACACTTAAAATTTCTACAGGTTTGTACTATTATCTACACTATTATTTACATGTGTGGCATTCAGAAGTACAAACTCTATGAAGTTGAACATTCAGCTTAAGAAATTGAAAACTCCTACGTGACCGGGCATTAAACATGCCTGATGGCCCAAGTATATTATAACAATGGTTTTGTGAAAGTCTTGCAGGTTTACAAGTTAATTTTGTTACTTGTTGCTCATCTATTGCAGTTTTACATTGCTGAGGGGCTTATATACTATTATCTACACTATTATTTACATGTCTGGTATTCAGAAGTACAAACTCTATGAAGTTGAACATTTAGCTTCCGAAGTTGAAAACTCCTACGTGACCATAAAAAGAAAGTGTAAATAAATGGATGGGACGGAGGGAGTATATGTTTTATATCTTTTTTGAATATTTGAAATATTTGTATCAAGTGATTTTAAAAATTGTGAAATATTTTATTTGAACCCCTAGTGATATGGGGTATACTGAGTTAACCAGCTGTAGGGGTACTACAACCATGTCATTGCGGCACCAGTGGCATGACACTTCCATGACAGTTTGATTGGTCATGGCGTATCCTTCAGATAGCTCTTAGGAGGAGCTTTGCGCATTAATATTTGTTTCAGGATACGTGGGTGCACCACCCATAGTTTGATTTGATTTGTAATTTGATTTGATGGTGGCGATGCATATGCCGTACACATTATCCAGTTTGTTGCATACGTTACGGTAACCTATGACCTTTGTATCGGTACCTGTATCTGTTCTGATCTCGGCATGAAATATCCTAACTCCTCGTTACTTGAGCCTTATTTATTTTAAAGATTAATTCTTTACTTAAAATGTCAAAATATTTATCTTGTTTCTTATTTTATAAAATTGTACTCCAATCCGTACTGTTGAAGAAAAGTTAAAGAAAAGTAAAGTAAGAAAAGTAGACAAAGAAACACTCTTAAATTTTCAGGCGAATGTTAACGAATACACATAAGAGTCTTTTTGTATTTCTTGAAAACTCTGTGAAGAAAGTTCACAGTTGCTTACAAAGTATGGTAATCTTCCAGAATGCTTTAAGTCATCTGTCCATGCTGCAGTTTCCAAGATGACTAGGATTGTTAATTGACCTAGTTCCCAAGCCCATGTGATTTCTCTGTAGAGATGCTCTCGTGAGTATTTGTCTTGTTTCTACTGTCAAGTCACTGTCAATTGATAACTGAGAAAATACTTAGAAGTCGATTGCTTCTTGCATTTGCCGAGTCATCATTTAAACGTAGCCATCTAGTCAATCTTCAAGCTAGCCGTTGTAACTCCTTATTGATCTGTCTTATAACTGATAGATAACAGTTGATTCTCCACTTCACTTGTAAAGTTTTGTACTCTCGAATATTTACAATTCAGTAACCTATCCTTTACATCTTTTGTGTCTTCAAGAACTATCCATCGATTACAGACTTATTGGATATCTGAGTTACAATACAGAATAACAGTCGATTGATAATGCGTCAACTGATAAACCACATGGCTTGTTATAGAATAAATTCCTAACCTAGTGAAATCCTATCCAATATTGACTATTGACATGAATGTGGATAAATATAGCATCTAAGCTAGTTTCTGATCAACGGATATTTCAAGGATGTTATCCATCGACCAGTTACAAATACATAAATAAAAATTCTTGTCTAAGCTATTTGTTATCACCAATTCTAAACATGTGCTTTCTAACACTTTTTTATTCTTTTGGAGTTTTAAAATTTGGAGTTGGATAAACCCGAACCCAATCCGAAATCCGATGGATTGGGTTTGGATTTTGATTTAAAATTTTATTTGAATTTGGATTGGATTTGATAAAAAGATTTAGATTTGGATTTGAATATCTCATAAACCCAACCCAATTCAACCTGTTGTCATCCATAATTTCTACCTTAGTTATAACTTATAAATTAAGAATAAAATTTATCTTTGATGTTAATCCCGTTACATCATATTTCCGGTTGCCTCAACAATATCCCAAATTTCTTAATATTTAACTTAATTCTCATATTAATTATTTTCTCTCTCTGAAATGACGAATAATCTCCAATTAAATATATAAAATATCTCCCAACCGATATTCTTCAAAATCGGAAAGTATTCTAAGCGAATCTAAAATGATAAAATATATTAATTTCCAATACATCTCTGAATAATCATAGGGATTAAAAATGGTTCCTGACTAGAACCGTGTTGGCTTAGTCCCTATAAATACAGAGTACGCATGCATCCTGGAATACGATGCGACACCTCTCAAGTCCAACCCCAAACATCCAAAAAAACAAAAATCACCCATTATCAGAATATCGTTATTTTAGCTATTTCCGAAATTTATTATCACCAAATTCCCCTATTAACAAATCCCATATGTCTAATTATTTTTTTCAAAATGATGGTATGTTCTTCAAAATTTTAGATCTACATGGGAACTATTTAGGTGACTTACTTTTGATTCATGAACATATTTGACATTTTTAAAAATGTTTTTAATATTTTGTGAGAGCTAGATGATCAATATTGATACTTACATTTATGAATAATAAAAAAGCTAAATTATAATACATCCTTGTTTACAAAATAATTATTTTGAAAATTCAATTCTAGCACATGCCAACATCAATCATATTCATAAAAAGGTTTAAATTCGATATTGAAGAATAATCTTTTCATTATTTAAACCACACAATGTAAACCTTTAATTTAGAAAATTTGTTTAAAAACTTTTCACTAAAGTTATACAAGACATCATAAAAAACAATCACTAATTATTATCATTTTGGCAAAAAGTAAAGTTTGTTGGGAGAAAGTATCACCTTTTATCTAGAAAAGTTGTTTAAAAACTTTTCACTAAAGTTGTACTAGATAAGCATAGAAAAGAATCACTAATTATTATCTTTTTGGCAAAAAGTAAAGTTTGTTGTGAGAAAGTGTCAGGATATTATCAAAGGTATATTCTTTGCATAAAAGGTATGTTCTTTGTATAGAAAATAACGCATACACGGTAGTAACTCATAATCGGTTACCAAAAGTAACTCTTTTCAAGTGGATTTATATTCCACACACTTAAGCCAAATCTTATTCAACTCCAATAAGAGTTGAGAGAAAATCTTTTCTATGAAATTTTATGATATATATATAAATAAATATAAATATATAGTAAGAATGATAGCTCAATATCCATTAAGAATCATGTGTTTAAGGTAGAAAGGTTTTGGTTTTGGGATTGTTTTCTTGCTAAATAACCATCATTTTTTATATATAGTTGATTGTATTTCATTAAATATGGTTAGATCTTTTGTTTAATTACATTTGGTAATATGGTATTTGTCTGTATAGGAAGGTTGCAAGCACATCTACAACAATTTAGGCAACATAAACAATGAAGAACCTGCTCCAAAAATCGGGGATATACAAAATGATGGATCTAAGGTATAATCTCGATATCTTTTCCTTTTTATACATTTTAACTCTTAGCTATGTTCATTTTCTGCAATGGCTATATGCACTTTATACCCAGATCTAATTGATCATTTTGTCTACCTCCGACCAACTTACTGTGAATTAGAGGGTGCTTATATGCAAGTCCCGATGACCTAGATCTATGTATGACTTCCTTTTTTATATCTGAATTTAGGGGCTTAAAACTATTCTACGTTTAATTATTTTCACAATGTTATAATATACCTACCTTGATGACCTACTAAACAATTGTGACACGAGAAATATGTTCAAGAGTAATCGAAATTCCCATTTATATAGTTACTTTCTTTGGATTTCTTGATTACATGTAATTACGGCTACTTTGGCTAGTTAACTGACTGATTTTAGTGTTCATAGATGCGATCTTTAATATAACTTATTTATTATGCTGTAGTGTCCATATAGGAGGACTGAAGGCGCTAGCTCGATTTTCTAATTTTTGTGGATGTCATATTTGAAATAATCCATTTATCTATAGATAAAGGGATTGCCCCTTACTGCGTAGTTTGTTGGTCGTTGCTTGCTCAACTATTTTCTTTTTAATTTATGGATTGATATTATATATAACTAGCTTTATACCCGTGCAATTGCACGAGATGTTTAATAAGTTATTTTATTTTAGTGTTTTTATAATTTTATTTATTTATTAATATCTTTGTGTATTTTCATAAAAATATAAATTCATTAATTTAATAATATGTTTTTTCATATGTATATATTATTTCGGTTTATGTTGTACTTCTTGAAATTACGAATTTTTTATATATACAAATTCGCTAAAATAATGATTATTTATATGTTTATTCATTGTTTTTATAAGTTCAATTTTAATAAATTTTAGTGTAAATATTTAAAATATTAAAATTATACTACTTCTATTATTATTTACTTTTATAGAAATATTACTTTTTCTCTAAAGCATTATTAATAACTCTAATTGTGTAATTATATCTTTATACATAATTAATGTAAAGTACTTAGAGAATTTTTAGCTATGTAGGACGGTTTTATAGTAGAGAGTTTTTAGCTATGTAGGACCCTGACGAACAAACCAAACCATACCATTTAAGTGTTTTAGACTAATTATATATAAAGATATAATTTATTTTGTGAAAGGGCTTGCTAGGCTGCTTAGTGGTTGCTTAATTACTTTTGTGTTGGTATATATATATATAGACACCTTTTTTGTTGTTTGTACATACTTACACATCTACCTTATCTTTCGAACAACGCAAACAGAGCAAATGAGATAGGTTATTGGTATATTTTAATGTTATTAATTTAATTTTGTACATAGAAAAGACTTAATCTTGATTCGTTTTTAGTAAATAGTTAACTTTATTTACTTAAAACTTGTTGGATGAAAATAGAGATGACCTACTAAAAAAGTGATGTCTCAAAATGTAGCTCTTCCACTTGATGATGGGATGAAGGATTCTCCAAGAACAAGTGTGATTGATAAAAGGCTCTTGCCGTTGATGATGACACTGCTGCAGAGCTAGAAAGAATTGAAGATATAACTCTCGAGGAAGATGATGCAGCTAAAGATAAGCATAGGAAAGCGAGCTAGAAGAAATAAGAAACAAGACCAGGGAGATGATACGTACCTAAAGACGTAGCATATGAAAAGTGTTATATGTTGCAATGTTGGAGGCACATTATTCGACATGTGAGACAGAAAAGGAAGTAAAGCATCTTCAAGCTATAGATGAGGCTCACGAAAGTATTCGAGGGCTAGCTAGTAAACCATCATTTAGATACAATACTTGTAAACAAAAAGGGAACTCTTAGTGGATGTTATCTATACTAAACGAAACATTGAAAATTTTGTATCTGGTCCTCATTTATTTATTAGAACCGTCAGATAAAATATTAAAATTATTATATAGAATATTTTTTCTATTTTTTCTAACTAAAACATCTCATTTTCCAAAAATATTGCAGACAGTTTCATTTAATAAAATAACACAATAAAGTTATAATTGCTAATAACTAACCCAAAGTATATATTCTTTTTTATATTTTCTAACTAAAATTTCTACTTTTCTATTTTTCCTAAATAAAACCTCTTATTTTCCAAAAATATCACGGACAGTTTCATTTAATAAATATAAAATAATAATATTATAATTGCTAATAACTAACCAGATACCTTTTTTTAGCCAAAGTTTATATTCTTTTTTGTATTTTCTAACTAAAATTTCTACTTTTCTATTTTTTCCTAAATAAAACCCCTCATATTCCAAAAATATCACGGGCAGTTCCATTTAATAAAATAAAATAATAATATTAAAATTACTAATAAGTAATCAATTAGTTTTTTTAGCAAAAACTTAATTTTTTTTATATTTTCTAAACTAAAATTTCTCGTAACTAAAAGCTCTCATTTTCCAAAAATATCACGGGTAATTTTCTATTTTTCTCAACTAAAATCTCTCATATTCTAAAAATATCACGGACAGTTCCATTTAATAAAAGAATATAATTACTAATAACTAACCAATTAAGTTTTTTAGCCAAATTATATATATTTTTTTTATAATTTCTAACTAAAATTTCTCGTAACTACAAGCTCTCATTTTCTAAAACTATTACGGGTAATTCAATTTAATAAAATAAAATCCATTCTATCATATAATAGATTAGACGAAATATTAAACGTTTGGTCGGTATAATTTTTTGGTAATACGTGTTTTACTTAATTACCTTTACTTATCAATAAAAAATATTATTAAATAGTAATATTACCTATTTATAACTAACTACCCTTTCAGCTAAAATACATTACTTTTTCTATTTTTTCTAACAAAATTTCCTATTTTTCCAAAAATGTCACGGGCAATTACTCTTTTCAACTAAAACATGTATCTTTCTATTTTTTTTTTTACTAAACTCCCTCTTTTTTAAAAAATATCGTTTTTTTTGTAGTTTGGTCCTCCAAAGGTTTGGTCACTCAATTTATAGCCGTTAGATATTATGATCAAATCGATGAGAACCGTTAGATAAAATATAAAAATTATTATATAAAATATCTTTTCTATTTTTCCTAACTAAAACATCTCATTTCCAAAAATATCGCAGACAGTTTCATTTAATAAAATAACATAATAAGGTTATAATTGATAATAACTAACCCATTACCTTTTTTAGCCAAAGTGTATATTTTTTTTTTATATTTTCTAACTAAAATTTCTACTTTTCTATTTTTCCTAACTAAAACCTCTCATTTTCCAAAAATATCACGGACAATTCTATTTAATAAATTAAAATAATAATATTATAATTACTAATGACTAACTGATTAGTTTTTGTTTCCAAAACGTATATTTTTTATATTTCAAACTAAAATTTCTCCTAACTAAAACTTCAAATATATCACGAGCAATTTCATTTAGTAACATAAAATACTAATAATTAATCAATTACCATTATTAACCAAAACATATATTCTTTTTTATAACTAACATTTCTATTTTTTTATTTTTCCTAACTAAAACTCTCATTCTCCAAAAATATCACGCGCAGTTCTATTTAATAAAATAAAATAATAATATTATAATTACTAATAATTAACCGATTAGCTTTTTTTGCCAAAATGTATATTCTTTTTTATATTTTCTAACTAATATTTCTCCTAGCTAAAATCTCAAAAATATCACGGGCTATTCAATTTAGTAGCATAAAATACTAATATTATAAATACTAATAATTAACCGATTACCTTTTTTAGCCAAAGCGTATATATATATTTTTTTAATATTTTATAACTAAAATTTTTCATTTTCTAAAATTATCACAGATGACATAAATCAATACTATTATATAATAGACGAAACATTAAAAGTTTGGTTGGTCGGTATGGTACGTTGTGATTTTACCTAATTGCCCTTAACTATAGTTCGTGTTTTTACTTAATTAACCGTACTTATTTATAGAAATATATTATTAAATAATAATATTACCTATTTATAACCAACTACATTTTTTTCCCTAAAATACATTATTTTTTTGACAAATTCCCCTACTTTTTCAAACATGGCAATTACCTTTTTAACTAAAACATGTTAGTTTTTCTATTTTTCCTTACTAAAATCCCTCATTTTCCAAAAATATCACGGACAAACCTTTAGTTATTTATTTTTAAACCTATAATATTATAATTATTTTTTAAAAGTTTACCTATTTTAACATGTCTACTTATTTTTCTTAACAAATGCAATCACTAAGAATATTAAAATATAAATAATCAAATACCTATTTATAATCAACTAGGTTACTGAGTCGCGCTTCGCAGCGGTATTAGAATATATTTATTAAGAAAAAAAATATTAGAATAAAAATTGTGAATTAAATATCTATAAAATTATATAAATTATCAAATAAAATATATTCTGTAAAATTTGCATTTGGATAAGTAATATTATAAATTATTTACATATTCCTTTTGTTTATAGAGTTTGATTTTTTATTTTCTTGGACCGATACCATTGTCATATATATATTAAAAAAATTATATTGATAAAAATCAATATAAACATATAATATTACTATTTTCTCAGGGATGACACATACGGTGTATCCAGATTTGTATAAATTTTACTATTTCTTGTGGTAGAAAAGCTAATTGTATCTGCATATAAGAGTAAATAAATGGTTAAAAAAATAATATAAGAATTAAATCAATAATATCAATGAAACAAGTATTTGTATAATATCTAATGATATTCGTTCAATCGAGATAAGATAGATTTATATATGTGCAATTTCTTAAACTATATATTATAAAAACATTAATAAAGATAATTAATTTTAAATTTTTTAATCTGGGTAGATGTGACAATTATTATATAGGCTCCACCATCCTCCTTGTATAAATTTGTATCAACCATCTCAGCCAATTTTTCCCACAAAGTTATGGTACTGTTTAAGAAAAAAATTAGAACAAATTAAAAAAGTAAAACAAATAAATTGGGGTAACCAAAGAAGTAATATAAAATTACAAGAATTATATTAAAATTAATATAATGCATAACTTACTAATTTGTGACAATTTTGAGATTTCTTTTTTTTCAACCGCCTTTGACAACTTCAATGCCACCCAAGTAGGTCAACCATCCTACAACATCTAAATCAACATAGAAAAAATAATATTAGAACATGATAGTTTGAATTATAACTTATATAATAGTATTACTTATATATTACTCTAATATATTACTGCATCAAAAACCTGAGAGTATGTTGGTGTCATTAATATGTGCATCAATCATATCCGGACATATGAACTGAAATCCATGCAGTAATATGTTGACGATGCCTTTTTCCAATCTCTTAGGCAACGTTATGCGTATGAAGATCAATTTAGAATCTTCGGGATCGTAGCATGGATCAATTTTTCATGTCATACAACATATCTTAGAAAAGTTAATAACATCGTACAATTTGACAAACTAATAAGTTATAAGTATATTGATTTATTAACCTTTTCATCGATCAAAATCATGTCAAGACTGATCAGTTCTTCATTATTTGGATTGACTGATTCCCACATTCTACACACTCGTACTCTTATCATCCAGGTATAGTTCTTGTCGTTCAAAGTATCCAACATGGTGTAGGCCATAGTTGTATTGATTGTAAATATGATTGTAAAAATTTGAAGCTATGTAAAAAAGTTTTGGTGTAGATTTTTTTCTTATGAATGGCCTTTAATTTATAGGTGTTTGTAAGGTGAATAACATGGAAATCCATTATGTTTAAAAGTCAAGAAATATTATAAAAGAAAAGTTCTATAATGTTTGGAAATAATAAAAGAAAGTTCTATCAAGTTTGAAAATAATAAAAGAAAGTTTTATCAAGTTTGAAAATAATAAAAGAAAGTTTTATCAAGATTAAAAATAATAAAAGAGAAAATTGCAATTATTAACATAAGAACCTAAAAATTCGAAAATAATAAGAAAGTTGTAATTTTCTAAATCAAAAAAAGTTCTATCAAGTTTGAAAATAATAAAAGAAAGTTCTATTAAGATTGAAAATAATAAAAAAGAAAATTGCAATTATTAACATAAGAGTCTACAAATTCGAAAATAATAAGGAAGTTGTAATTTTCTAAATCAAAGAAAATTCTATCAAGTCCTACAAATTCGAAAATAATAAGGAAGTTGTAATTTTCTAAATCAAAGAAAGTTCTATCAAGTTTGAAAATAATAAAAGAAAGTTTTATCAAGCCTACAAATTCGAAAATAATAAGGAAGTTGTAATTTTCTAAATCAAAGAAAGTTCTATCAAGTTTGAAAATAATAAAAGAAAGTTCTATCAAGCCTACAAATTCGAAAATAATAAGGAAGTTGTAATTTTCTAAATCAAAGAAAGTTCTATCAAGTCCTACAAATTCGAAAATAATAAGGAAGCTTTAATTTTCTAAATCAAAGAAATTTTCTAAATGAAAGAAAGTTCTATCAAGTCCTACAAATTTGAAAATAATAAGGAAGTTGTAATTTTCTAAATCAAAGAAAGTTCTATCAAATTTGAAAATAATAAAACAAAGTTCTATCAAGCCTACAAATTCGAAAATAATAAGGAAGTTGTAATTTTCTAAATAAAAGAAAGTATTCAATTTCCTTCCTACAAAATCGAAAATAATAAAGGAAGTTGTAATTATTAAAATTAAAAATTGTGAAAAATTGAGAAAATTAGAAAAATAGAACGGAGCGATTTTAGAGGCGCCACCTCACCGCCTCCGTCTTCTCCTTTATATAAGTATATTGATTACTCTAAAACACATTATAGATTTTTTCTAACAAAGTCCCTTCTTTTCTAAATATATCATGGGAAATTGTCTTTTTCAATTTACTTTTTTATTTTTCTCACTAAAATTCATTTTTTCTTCAAAAATATCACAGGAAACCCTTTACTTATTTATTTTAAAACGAATTTAAATACTTTTAATTATTAAATTTTAAAACCTCATTATCTAAAAATATCACGGACATTTACCTTTTTAAACTAAATATATGTTACACTTTTTTTATTTATTTTAAAATTTATTTTAATATTTTTAATTAATTAAAAGTATTTAGCTATTTTAACATACATACTTATTTTTTTAACAAATACAATTAATAAAATATCAAAAATATAATAATAAAATAACAATTAACAATCCGTGCATCGCACGGGTTTTAAGCTAGTATATATAATTAACAGTTACCTAAAATGCGACACTAAACACTGAAAATTAGACAAGAATAGTTCTATAAATTATTAAATCATGTCGAGTCAAATAAATATTCATTATAATTTTTTTAAATAATTTAATATATCAAATGAATGCATAAATTAATCATCAAAAAAATAAAATCAAATAAGCCATATAAAAAATAAAATAAATGTTAATAATATTAATTTTAAAAAATGTAAATAAAGATTAAATTCATCAAATATGTAGTGTTATACTTTTTTATTTAATATATAATAGATCAAATGTATCCTATATATATAACTGACAAAAATAAAAATTAAAAAGTTAAAAATTAAGTAATAAAATATTTAAAAGTAACACTTGCAAAAAAAAAATTTATTAGTAGTTTGGTTAGTCGTTCTTTAATTTGTTAATTCAATAGTTAAGATAATTATATAAAAAAAATTAACTATTCTAATTAGAACGTTATTTGGGTCGTGTGTTTAATTCAATATACTTAAACCAATTTACGGGCTTATTTATTAAAAAAATATTTTAGTTCATCTCTAAAATATTTATTTCTGACGTGGTATGGCTAGGTGTGCTGAAAATACACCTTTTGACCAAAGATATTTATTTAAGCATAATTATTACACATCAATTAAAATAATATACTAATAAAGTATATTATTTTTAATTAGTATAATATATTATAATTAATTATCACAAATTACTCTACTTATTTTAAAAGTAAGCTTAATTATTTTAAAAACTTATTTAAATAGTCTTATTTATTTTAAAAGGTTATTTATTATTTTTAACATGTCTTATTATTATAATTATAAATTTCAAGAAAAATATATTTAGAGACCTACTTAATTTTTTTAACAAATTCATTTAATATTCAACTAATAAAAATATTATACACAAACACAAATTAACAACTACATTGCATGGCCGGTATATATAAAGTATCAGTACTTCATTGATGTCTATTTAGGTTTTCAGCGTAGATTTCAAAATGCAATTAAATATTATTTCACAATCGTTTAAATATTTGTATGTAAGGTAATCGTTTCTGATTATTTATGTTTACAAAATTTTGAGTTTTGATAATGAATCCCATGTTCAGTCTTTTGTAGTGAAGGTCATGTATATAAATGTGTATAATGTATAAAAACTAGACTCTGGGACAAAGGTACAAAGAAGTGAATTGTAAGAAGAATATCATTAAAATACGATATGAATGGTGGCTTATGAGAAGGCTGAACTAAAACTATGTCCACAAATAGGCTTTTGATGGATATAGATGACCTGTGGCATTTTATCACGACAGACATATGTGAGTTTAAAATTTTAAATTAATTATAGTGTTTCAATTTATGTTGAACCAGAAGAGTGTTCTTGACTCAAGTCCACTAAAATGATTTGTGACTAACATACTAGCAAGAATCCAGACAGGTTTGAGTTTTGGTAACTTTGCTTGGGCTCTAGCTAAGGTTGAAATTTGAAACACTCACATTAAGAAGTTTAAATTTGAGATTTCAAATCATATTCAATAACATGAAGCAGTTGGTTTCTGAAGAGTTTGATTGTATAGGAAAGGTTAGTGACTCTCTTTGCGTCACTTGTACCAAGAAACGATAAACTTGTCAAGATTGATGGAAATTGGTAATTTATATATTTTGTTCTAGCTAGCAAGAAAGCCAAGGAATCCCATGAGAATAGAGAAGAAAGAGAGACAAGGAAACTGGTTTGGCGCAGTTGCATTAGATCTAATTCCTGAATATCTGTTCATGGATCAGAAATTCAGGACAAGTAATTAGTGTGCGACATTCTCATATACAGTATATACGGAAAAAAGTGCTCTTGCTTCAGGTCTGAAGCCAACACCAGCTTATGGTATATTAAAACAATGGTTTTGTGAAGGTCTTGCAGGTTTACTAGTTAATTTGTTACTTGTTGCTGAGGGGTTTGTACTATTATCTACACTATTATTTACATGTCTGGCATTCAGAAGTACAAACTCTATGAAGTTGAACATTCAGCTTAAGAAATTGAAAACTCCTACGTGACCGGGCATTAAACATGCCTGATGGCCCAAGTATATTATAACAATGGTTTTGTGAAAGTCTTGCAGGTTTACAAGTTAATTTGTTACTTGTTGCTCAGCTATTGCAGTTTTACATTGCTGAGGGGCTTATATACTATTATCTACACTATTATTTACATGTCTGGTATTCAAAAGTACAAACTCTATGAAGATAAACATTTAGCTTCCGAAGTTGAAAACTCCTACGTGACCATAAAAAGAAAGTGTAAAGAAATGGATGGGACGGAGAGAGTATATGTTTTATATCTTTTTTGAATATTTGAAATATTTGTATCAAGTGATTTTAAAAATTGTGAAATATTTTATTTGAACCCCTAGTGATATGGGGTATACTGAGTTAACCAGCTGTAGGGGTACTACAACCATGTCATTGCGGCACCAGTGGCATGACACTTCCATGACAGTTTGATTAGTCATGGCGTATCCTTCAGATAGCTCTTGGGAGGAGCTTTGCGCATTAATATTTGTTTCAGGATACGTGGGTGCACCCATAGTTTGATTTGATCATTTGTAATTTGATTTGATGGTGGCGATGCATATGTCGTACACGTTATCCAGTTTGTTGCATACGTTACGGTACCCTATAACGTTTGTATCGGTACCTGTATCTGTTCTGATCTCGGCATGAAATATCCTAACCCCTCGTTACTTGAGCCTTATTTATTTTAAAGATTAATGCTTTACTTAAAATGTCAAAATATTTATCTTGTTTCTTAATTTATAAAATTGTTCTCCAATCCGTACTGGGAATTTGGCTCATGCCGCATTCTTTTTGTAGTAGGTGATTAGGGGGAATTCGGGTTTTAGTTCTCAAGTAACCCCTTATCTTATTTTTAGAAGGGGTGTTTCATAAACAGTGGGAATATATTATGGAGGGGGGAGGGTTGAATACAATATAACAACTTTGAAACTTTGTTTGTATTTTTTATTTTTGTTGAAGAAAAGTTAAAGAAAAGTAAAGTAAGAAAAGTAGACAAAAGAAACACTCTTAAATTTTCAGGCGAATGTTAACGAATACACATAAGAGACTTTTTGTATTTCTTGAAAACTCTGTGAAGAAAGTTCACAGTTGCTTACAAAGTATGGTAATCTTCTAGAATGCTTTAAGTCATCTGTCCATGCTGCAGTTTCCAAGATGACTAGGATTGTTAATTGACCTAGTTCCCAAGCCCATGTGATTTCTCTGTAGAGATGCTCTCGTGAGTATTTGTCTTGTTGCTACTGTCAAGTCACTGTCAATTGATAACTGAGAAAATACTTAGAAGTCGATTGCTTCTTGCATTTGCCGAGTCATCATTTAAACGTAGCCATCTAGTCAATCTTCAAGCTAGCCGTTGTAACTCCTTATTGATCTGTCTTATAACTGATAGATAACAGTTGATTCTCCACTTCACTTGTAAAGTTTTGTACTCTCGAATATTTACAATTCAGTAACCTATCCTTTACATCTTTTGTGTCTTCAAGAACTATCCATCGATTACAGACTTATTGGATATCTGAGTTACAATACAGAATAACAGTCGATTGATAATGCGTCAACTGATAAACCACATGGCTTGTTATAGAATAAATTCCTAACCTAGTGAAATACTATCCAATATTGACTATTGACATGAATGTGGATAAATATAACATCTAAGCTAGTTTCTGATCAACGGATATTTCAAGGATGTTATCCATCGACCAGTTACAAATACATAAATAAAAATTCTTGTCTAAGCTATTTGTTATCACCAATTCTAAACATGTGCTTTCTAACACTTTTTTATTCTTTTGGAGTTTTAAAATTTGGAGTTGGATAAACCCGAACCCAATCCGAAATCCGATGGATTGGGTTTGGATTTTGATTTAAAATTTTATTTGAATTTGGATTGGATTTGATAAAAAGATTTAGATTTGGATTTGAATATCTCATAAACCCAACCCAATTCAACCTGTTGTCATCCATAATTTCTACCTTAGTTATAACTTATAAATTAAGAATAAAATTTATCTTTGATGTTAATCCCGTTACATCATATTTCCGGTTGCCTCAACAATATCCCAAATTTCTTAATATTTATTTATTAATAATTAACTTAATTCTCATATTAATTATTTTCTCTCTCTGAAATGACGAATAATCTCCAATTAAATATATAAAATATCTCCCAAACGATATTCTTCAAACCCGGAAAGTATTCTAAGCGAATCTAAAAAGATAAAATATATTAATTTCCAATATATCTCTGAATAATCATAGGGATTAAAAATGGTTCCTGACTAGAACCGTGTTGGCTTAATCCCTATAAATACAGAGTACGCAGGCATCCTGGAATACGATGCGACATATCTAAGTCGAGACACCTCTCAAGTCCAACCCAAACATCCAAAAAACAAAAATCACCCATTATCAGAATATCGTTATTTTAGCTATTTCTGAAATTTATTATCACCAAATTCCCCTGTTAACAAATCCCATATGTCTAATTATTTTTTTCAAAATGATGGTATGTTCTTCAAAATTTTAGATCTACATGGGAACTATTTAGGTGACTTACTTTTGATTCATGAACATATTTGACATTTTTAAAAATGTTTTTCATATTTTGTGAGAGATGATCAATATTGATACTTACATTTATGAATAATAAAAAAGAACAATTATAATACATCCTTGTTTACAAAATAATTATTTTGAAAATTCAATTCTAGCACATGCCAACATCAATCATATTCATAAAAAGGTTTAAATTCGATATTGAAGAATAATCTTTTCATTATTTAAACCACACAATGTAAACCTTTAATTTAGAAAATTTGTTTAAAAACTTTTCACTAAATTTATACAAGACAACATAAAAAACAATCACTAATTATTATCTTTTTGGCAAAAAGTAAAGTTTGTTCGGAGAAAGTATCACCTTTTATCTAGAAAAGTTGTTTAAAAACTTTTCACTAAAGTTGTACTAGATAAGCATAGAAAAGAATCACTAATTATTATCTTTTTGGCAAAAAGTAAAGTTTGTTGTGAGAAAGTGTCAGGATATTATCAAATTTAAAACATATCATAATAAGAAAAATGAAAAAGTATATTCTTTGCATAAAAGGTATAAAAGGTATGTTCTTTGTATAGAAAATAACGCATACACGGTAGTATAAAAGGTATGTTCTTTTTCAATTTTTTTTTTTTTTTTGTCTCTCTTCAATTTTTCTTTCTTGCTTCCCTATTTTCGATGACCTTTGTGACTCCATTTGAAGTGTCACTGACAAGAGGTAGCCAAACCAATTCAATTCCACCAAAATTCACACATTAACAAAGATATCCACACACTCAATATTTTACCAATCTCAAGTATATATCACAATGCTCTACTAGTCAATCAAGACAAGAACAAATTAATAGGCTCAAGATTTAGATAGTGATATACGAAGAAAAAGGATATAGGCTTAAGGGGGCTCACTAAGGATTATTTTTCAGGGTACTGTTTGGGATAATACAGTTAATCCTAGTGCCTTTATCATTATAACACAATACACGATATCAATATACGCACGACCTGGTTTAAAGCAAGTTCTAGAGCAACATGCACAATGACGAATAACTCACCAGAAACAAATAGATTGATAAAAAGATGTATCAATCATGAATTAAGGCTCAAGATCTCACGGGTGATAGCATGCTAAACTCATCAAAATTGACAATGACGTACATTCAAGTTTTGAGATTTCACAAGCACATACAAGACATCATCATGTATAAGGTATTTTACGCCAAGGACACATACATGCCACTCGCAAAATATGTCTACACAGTGTGTACTTATCCTTATTAACATGCTATATTGCAAGGCAATCAATTTTTTTTTAATTTTCCAATTTTTTTTGTGTTTTTCTATTTTTTATCTATCCTAAAAAAAATCTAACAAATTAAAAAGAAAAAAAAATCCTAATTTTTTTTAATTTTGGCAACCCCTCCCCACACTTAAGTGGTTCATTATCCCCAATGAATAATATCTATACATATACATTAAACTAACAAGATTCTTAAAAAAAATATAAAAAATAATATATATATATATATATATATATATATATATATATATATATATATATATATATATATATATATACAAAGAAAGGTTCAAATTACTCCCCTAATGTCACCGCATGAAGTGCTCTTTGAAAAATTTTAAGCTTGCTCCTCCCTCCTATTATTATGCTGAAATTGCAAGTCCAATTGTTTGTTTATCAAATAAACAGAGCGACTATCAATACATTGAGTGTGTTGGTGCAGTGGTAGATGACCTTGTAGTGCATGCTGAAGGTCAGGGGTTCGAACCCCCCTAGAAGCGTTTTTTATATGCACAACATGAAATCTCCACAACAGGTTCCCACAGCATCAGGGAATTTAAGCTCCAGTTTGAGAGGGAACCACAACTATGTTTACACGCAAGCAGAAAAGTTAAACCGCGGTCTCGAGAATACCACAGTGTAAAACACAATCATGGGTGGAGACTAACTTTTTCAGTTAATAATTTTACACCACAGTGTAAAACTCCACATTGCATCCCCTAGTGGCCATTTAATAATCTTTCTCGGAATCACGTCCTTGACAACAAGATTCAGCCTCCAATGCTCATCAAAAGTGCTTTTGTCACTGCCCACACTCCATATTTTCATATCCAAAGAATAAATATTATCTCGAATATATGAAATTATCCATCCACTGCCTGACTTGTGCTTTTTCAAAACCTCCAAAAATAATTCTTTATCAGGAGCTAAATTTGCTGAGATTATGATGGATGAAGTAAGAGATATCAACCTTCTCTGCTGCTCAAAACAACCCATTGCAGTGTCCAAAGGGCATACAATATCACGAAAATTTAAAATAACCCTTCCAGTAGCTATCATGTTCTTCTACAGAACCTCAAATAAATTTTCCTTCTTATCCGGAGGTAATTTTGCTGAGATGATGATAAAACATGTTGGAGATGAGCTCGAATAAACTTCTTGAGAATGAGAGGACACCAACTTCAGTTCCAAATCAGGTGGTTCTTTAATAGATGCTTTTGGAGGTTTTACTTCTGCAGCTAGCACTTCCAATTCCTCCAAACAATGCACTATTTTTGCATCTTGTGAATTAACATCCATCAAACTTAGATTCTCCTCTTCTTTATTTTCATGTCCAAAATCTAGAATCATGGGCTGCTCCGAAGGATCTTCATAAGAATTTTGATCTAGTTTATCAGAAACTAGAACATCCATTACAGATATTTTTGAAGACTCCTCTACATATTCTTCTTGATTAGATGTTGTTTGAGAGACCTCTACCTCTTTTTCCCTTTCTGCAAACACACCTTCAGAATGCTCTATCTGAACTTCTTCACAATTTTCAGTATCACATGGCAGAAAACCTGGCATTGGCGTTTGATTTCTCATCTCATCAACTAGATCCCCAACTTGATTCCCTAAGTTCATCAACGAATTTGTCTGACTTTGGACAACATCTAGATTTTCAATAGCTTTCTTCAACAAAGCTTTTACATAACCGTATTGATCTTCTTCTTCAGGTTCTTGTTGTTGAGGTTGCTGAAAATATGGATAGTTAGAGTTCATTGATGAAGTTCCAAGATAAGCTGCTTCATTGCCCCAAAAATAATTCGGAGGTTGACTCCATGATTGATTGCAAGAATTGGGATATGGGTTACTCCAATTTTGATTACCAGCAAAGCAAATAGAGTCTGGATTGGAAGGACAGTAGTCATAGATATGAGCACCGCAACAATAAACACACGAAACTCTATCAGCATGGCTTCGTGGTGGACTTGATGGTTGCCACATAGGCTGATTCATGCCCATGCTCAAATTCTTCACCATCTCTGACACAAAAGACAATCTAGCCTGTAAGGAAAGAAATTCATGATCACGTGCATCACACTCTTCCTCATACACCATATCCATCGCTTGTGGAAAATACATAACTCTATGTTATTAAACCTGACAAACAACTAGAAGTATCCACGTAAGCACACAAAAACAAACCAAACTGCAAGATGATTAAATTCGCAATAAATACTATAACAGTCCCCGGCAGCGGCACCAAAAACTTGTTGCGTAAAATATAGATGTGCAAGTGTACACAATCACAAACAAGTAATATAGTAGTGAATACCAGATTTCGTTCCTCAAGGACTGTATATTTGTATTATTTGCAAACTAATATTAGGCAATTCGGTTATCGAGCACAAAAGTTGATTGAGATTTTATAACTAAACTAATTATAACAATTAAAGTAACCAACTAAATTATACTAGAAAAGAGAGTCTAACGAGATTCAGATATGAGAAGATAAATCAGGATAATTACTTCCCCCTAACACGTGAAAATCGGTAAAAGAGTCGCATAACACTATACCAATTCCACAGTTCACTAGCTAGAATTCCATGGTCATAGATTTCTCTCGAAATCACTATGGTATAATTCCTACCAAATAAACTAACATATGTCTATGCCAATTTACTCAGAATACAATTATGCACAAATTCACAAAGCTATGCATGGTCATAATATATGTCTATACCGTAACAATATTATAATCAGAAGATATAAGCATGCACCATTCAAGTTGTATGTCAATTAATTATAACTCTCTCGATATTATAATTAACTCGTTAACCCACTAAAGTTGATTAGACAATAGCAAGTATTAGCATGAAAAGCACTTGAATGAATAAACCGTAGAACTGCATACAGTACTCTTTAACAAAACACCAATAATCCCATGCTAGGGTTCCATAAAAATCCCAACTTTATACAATTAGTACATAACATAGATCTCAAAACAATCCCAAGATAACCAACACATATTCATAAGAAGAGATATAAAAAGATAAGAGAAAAAAAAGCCAATTGAATGTCTTCAATGGCTGAATCCTTCTCCGTTGATGGCTTCTCCTCCTCCCTTATGCGGCTTCTTCTCTCTTTCGTTTTCTCTCTCTCTAGGTCTGATCTGTATCTAATAATATCTCTAATTAAAGTATTTTTAATTATTTAATACAAATACAAGGAGATTTCCCAAACATAATTGAATTCCAATAATAGAAATTCGTAGCTGACTGTTGGGCTCTGTTTCTGGACTGTCTCGGATTTATTTTAATATCAAGGACACTTCTGAATTAAAGCCCTTCTCATAAGCTTTCTGTGGGCTGTTGAATCGTCTGAATCGGACTCATAGAACTCCAGTTATGGCCCAAACGGTGTAGACTGCGCAAGTGGGTCATAAAATCCGAATTTTAATCAAATAAATTTCCAACTCTTGCCTAGAGCTGGCAATTTGATACACGACACGTGAACACGGTACGAACACGACACGAATAATTAGTGTTTGGGTGCAAAAATTTGGTACACGAACACGAAAGTACACGAACACGAAAGTACACGAACATAATTAGTGTCGGGTTTGGGTTTTCACAATAGGTACACGACACGAAACGAAAGTACACGAATTAATGAAGTAAATAAATAATTTAAAAAATATATATATTATTTATAGTATTGCATATTTAGAAAATATATAAGGAATTACATATGAACAATAAATAAAAGTTTCACGACTAATTAGCAGTAAGTTATACATTTATATATAAGAAGTATACATTTATATATATAAGTTATATTTACAAATTTTTTTAAAATTGTATGTATTACATATTTAATACACATTTCATAAAAATTAACATAATTAAAATAGTTTTATAATAAATAAATTTTAATTAAATTATATTTATATTTTTGTTTAATGTACACGAATACGACACGTAAAGTACACGGCACGTTTTGAATTGGATATGTGTTTCAAATTTAGTACACGAATCCAAAACGGGTCGGATATGGGTTTTACATTAAGTATACGAAAACACGAAAGTACACGACACGAAAGTAAATGACACGGTCCAATTGCCAGGTCTACTCTTGCCATTTAAGCTTCAAGCCTTCCTTTATTAAAACTCTTTGATACCTACAATAAAACAATATAATTTATTAAATAAAAATCCAAATCAATACAAAATAACTTAAAATATAGGGACAAATTTAGGATAAAGCTCACGCTTATCAATGACTTATAATCATACTCAAATACTTTTCGTAAATCATTTAGAAATCCTTGGTATCGATATAATGAACCAAGATTCAAAACATATCTTTTAAAATAGATATCAAATATTGGAATCAAGGCTTAAAGCCTATCCATTGATTCAAAATACTATACAGTTCAACATACTGTATATCTTAAATACCTTCTCGACATATATATACACACATATCTATTTAGATATCTTATACGGTTCAAAATACTGTAAAATATCAGTAATGAACACCTTTTCAACTCTGTTGTGTTGTGGTATATAAAAGAAGCAAGAATGAGCACTATAGCTCGACAATAAGATATAGCATCATAATCATATATGTAAGCTGATATCATAATTGAAAACCTTTGAAACTCCGTTCATATACAGAACGATATGTTTAAATATTCTTTTCATCAAAACAGACCATACAGTACAACTACTGTATGAGGAACATCATTACTCATCACTGCCACATTATCAGTAACTCAGCACCTAGGCTTTCGTTACAATGTGCAGCACAACTCTAATTGGAGGGAAGGGACCTTTTTCCGGGGCACGCCACAATGCATGATGATCAGTCGTTGTATCGTACTCACACTTTTCTACTAGTAGATGGACGACATCTTAACACGATTATCACCCTAGCCGCATACGGGCTTTGAATCTGCTGGACTGTCCTACAGTCTCTTACGCGAGATAAGTGCTGGACTGCCTAGCAGCCTCTTACGCTATAATCAGAGGTACTGTCCAACAGCCTCTGTAATATCCGTGAATTTTATTATTTGATTAAATGATATATTTAATCTAAAATATTTATTTTGGAATATTGGAATATTATTATATGATATTTAGTGTGTGATTATGTGCTAAATGGTGAGTCAGAAGCCCCTTTCAAAAATTTCGTCATTTGGAATTTTCTTCAAATTTGAGCCGTTTTGATAATTCAAGGCCCCGTTGAAATTTCGTACATTCATTTTTAATTCTTCGTCTTTCGTATTCGAATCGTTATCGAAAGGGTTATGGGATTCTATTTAACCCTACCTATTTGATTCTGCAAATCAATTTCAATTTTTGATCCGAAAAAGGAAAAATCGTTCCGAACCCTAATTGCTTAAGGGGACGGATTTATCGTTCTATATCAATATTGAAGTTGTTATAGCCCTAGTATTCTTGAGCATTAGTTATATAATGATATATATCAATTTGGATAATCATCAACCTTTTTAACCCCTTATTTTTCGTAAAACGTGTTTTTGACCTAATTAGGGGTTTTAAACGATCTAACGAATCAATATCGATCCAAAAATGTTATTTGGGGTATTATTTTTCCAGAAATATAAAAAGACAAATCAGACTTCATAACTCATAGCAAATCTTCAGCAATTACTCAAAAATCCGAAATTCCCAAAAATTATTTTTGTGTTCTTGATCTTCAATCAATTCGTTCTAAGTGTTATTGAAGTCCAAATTTGAAGTTCTTATACTCAAATCAAAGCTCCAAAAATCTAGTTTCAGAATCTTCCAACCTCATCATCATCTGGTAAGTATTCGATTTTATATTGATTTTACAAGTTTTGAATTATAACTAGGGTTCTTGATTCGATTTGGGGATTTTCATTCTGTTGATTCTCCGTTCAATTGGTTGCTTCTAACATGTTCCTAGGGTTCTAATTAGCAAGAATCCATGCTTTAATTTCATGTTTATGTTCAATTTAGTCGGGTTTTGATTTCGGGTTTTGACCCGATTTCTTCTTTCGATTCGTACGTTCTTGATATTGATCTGACATTGTTTTTGATAAAGGGCTTTTATTGTATGAGTTATAAGCTTCATTTTGGTATATTAATCTTTGAGTTTCATGTACGGAATAGGTAGATCGGGTTTCCGGCCGAGGTCGTTGCCGGAGAATTCTTTGAACGGATTCTGGGCACGATTCCGGCTAGGGACAGATGTTTTGATGTGTGGGTTTTGTTTGGCTTGAAAAGGCGAACAAAAGCCCTCTGGTTTGATTTGTGTTTGGACGGAATTGAAGAATTCCGGCGGCCGGAGACCGGCCGGATTCTGGAAAACCCAGAATCCGGTGGGTTGTTCTTGGCGACCCGGAATTGTTCTTCCCGACCCGTTTACCCGATTTTTCGACCCGGTTTCAATCTTCAAAACCCTAATTCATTTTCAGAAAACTGTTTTTGAATTTTATTTTAAATTTAATTCGAAAATAGTTTAAAAACTTTAAAAATTCATATTTTTATTTTAAAAATATATTTTAATATCAGAAAAATTCTGATAAATTATATTTATTATTTTAAATCCGAAAATTGATTAAACTTAATTATTTTAATTATTTTTAATTAATAATTAATTTATTAATTAATTGGTTAATTCTTTTAATCAATTAATTCTTAAAAATTAATTATTAATTAGATTTAATTAATTAAAAATTCAGTTTAAATATTTTCAAGCCTATTTAATTATTTAAAAATAGCTTGAGTATTTAAAGAGTGTCAATTAAATTTTATTAATTGATTTATTTTCATTTAAATGTTTATATTGGATTTAAAAATCCGATTTTTGATTTAAAAATTAGTAATGACTTATTAAAATTCGAATAAGTTTCGTATGATGTTTTAAAAATGTTTATAAGTGCTATATGGTTCATATTAATTGTGTGTTGTGTTTTATAGTCTGTATATGCCCGTACTAGGGCAAATATCTGAGTTTTAAATATCATAAACTATACCGGACGTCCGATACGTAACCAGTTACTTGTTTAAATGTGATTATTGGTTGAATAAGTGTCGAGAGTAGAACGAAAATAGTTAGACTTATTGTGATGAGTTGTTTAATTATAGAATCGAGTTCCCGGAGCAAGGGAAAGGGGAAAGTAGAGTGAGCAGAGTCGATCCGACAGCAGCTTAGACCAGGCAAGTATCTGTGCCCTTACTTGTGATAAAATTTATTATTGTCTTGATTACTTGAATACCGTTATCCCCAGAACAATTCAAATTATCAATCTTTTAACCGCATTTGGACAACTGATTCCATTTCCTTAGAGATTCTTGATTCTTTGATTTGATCTGCATCGGAAACCCTTATTTCCAATTCACTTGATTATTGTTTACCACCTATTGTTGTTATTTATCATCCTTTGATTATCATTGACAACCATTGATTATTTGACTTCCATCTTGACTACCGATTACGGTCATTGATTAACGATTACCAATATTGATTTCCTTATTGAATGAGTACACTGTACCATTGAAATTACTCCATGATTCTTTCTCGATCTTCGTTGATACTGAACAGTTGAAGCTCTTTTGCAATTACTATACATTCAGTTTATCTTATTGAGCATGTTATTGTTTATACCCTATTATAGATTTGGCATGTGTTTTTAAAAATGGACCAGTAATTGGTCGGGCCATATTTATGGTCGGAATAACTTAAGGCCCAGATTGGCCTGGGATCCAGTAGAGGACTATGACATGAGCTAGTCCGGGGTTGATGCGTGGCTGGCCAGCAGCACAACCTTTGATTTGAATAAAATGTATAAGCCAAATTCTAATTCTTTACTTCAATCATTATTGATACAAAGCATGTGTTAGCTAAATATTGTTGATTCTGATATCATAAATTCAGATCCTTACAACTGTGATAGAAATGATTCGTTGATGTTTGCTGAGCAATTTTTGGCTCACTCTTGCTTGTTGTTTTCTAACCCTATTCCAGTGAAGCGAGAGTATGAGTTGGCATAGCGTGACCGATAGTTCACCAGCAGCCAGGAGAGCCCCTCGAGTCATTGTTATTGGTAGGGTAGTTGTTGTTTTGCTTTTCTAGATTAATGTCTAGATTTGAACTTTAGTTGTGATGTAATAACTCTGATAAAACTGGTATTGTAATAATAAAAGATTGTAGTAGCTTGTGTTCATTGCCATAATCTGGATGCGGTCTTGGTCAAGGGGTAATTGTGTCTTTATATATATTATGCATGTGTTAAATAGTGTTCCGTTGGTCGGATGACTCCTCAAATCTGTACCCCGGGTTTGGAGGGCGTCACAGCCTCACTACTAGAAAACAGTCAATAGACATCAGCTAAAAACTGATGTCTGAGAATTTTCGAACCGATGTCTTTGTCGGTGTAGAGAAAAGTCATCACCTTTGACATCAGTTTTTAGCCGATGTCTAAGAGCGTGTAAAACATCAGTTTTTAGCCGATGTGTAAGAGCATCTAAAACATCGGTGTTATGTAAATAACTGATGTTATAAATATTCTTAGACTTCAGTCATGAACCGATGTAAAAGAAAATGAGCTTTTAGATATTGTTTTATATAAACTGATGTCTAAGTTTACAAATTTACCTGCTCTAATCATTCAGATATGCACCAAAATATACTAAAAACAAAGACAAGCTGAAGTGATCACATATAAATAACCAAAACTTTGATTATTAATATTACCAAACCAGAGGAAACAACAATTTTTCAAAAAAAAAAGTCATTACAGTTATAAAACTCATTTCCCAGGTAATATACGCACAACACAGGACATTATACAAATTTGTACAACATTCAGTATGTCAGATACATAAACTGTGCGACGAATACTATCTTCTCTTTAAGCCTTAAAAGCTTTCCCACTCATCCGCTTCCTACCCTGATTCAAGTTACTTCTTCTCTGTCAAAATAAAAACAAAATTTCAGAAAAAAGATATCACATTCACATAGTAAAAATATAGCTCATGGAGGCAAATAATTTTTGACAAAATATTGCAACACTCGACATCCAATTAAGAGACCAGAAACTAACATCAGGAAAAGTATATATGTTCTTATATACCAAGAGAAGCTTCATCATGTTACACATACTCCAGCAAGAATTTTTTACTAACGCCATTCACTAGTGGTGTTCCCAAACATACATGATACCAATATAGTCCAAACAAGTTGATATTATAACTAAACTTTATAAATTAAAATTTATTGGACAGAAGTTGAAGATTAATTGTGTGTTTTATGGAGATGCAACAAGTAATATCTGTCTCCACAAATATTCTAGAATCACGTCGACAAAACCATTACCTGCTGTAATCTCTGTCTTTCCCCAATGGGTTAGTGCGAATGATTCTTTTCTCCATCTCTCTTGCAAGATATTCTTTCTGAAGTGTATAAAATGTCACAAAAAAGTAAAAAGTAATTAGTAAGGATAATGTGTAAATGTACATATCGTAGAGAATCAGAGACCTCAGCTAATTATGACATGTTCATACACTGACAAGCTACAAGCATATAACAAAGACAAGCATTTGTGCAAAGAAGCATAATATATGTATACTTTTAAGTTGAAAACCAACTAATATTAAAACTGCATACTACTGTTTTGAAATACACACGAGAGTATTGAAACTCCACCCAACTACTTTAAATTGAAAAAAACAAAAACTGCTTATTTGTCTACATTTGAATCCGAGTTTAGGGTATAGTAACCAATAGATCATACAAGAACTCAGCATGTCTGACTAGACATGTTATAGAAGCAATTCAATAAGACAGCTTGATGCTGCTAAGCATAGATAGCTGACTTATCTAAAAAAGAGATGAAAATGGTCAAAGATGAAGGGCTAATCCTATAGCGAATAGACCAAAGGGATCTTAATCTAGTGGTATTACCCTCACCGCCTATAGGGAGATTGAGGCTAGTGGGTGTGTGAGTGTTCAATTAGTACGGGAATTGTTTCCAACTTTGTATCTGGTCATCTACTAAGAAAGAAAGAATGAGAGCATTATTTTTCTAAAAGGAAAGAAGTGAATTACGACAAGTATCAAACCTTTCAGCAAGCATTGTCGAACCCTCTTCAAAAAGCTCCTCTACAATACCAACAACTGAGAGTTTCCTTGACAGTTTGCTGGCAGAATCATGGGACCATTTTCTGAACAACAGAGCTCTAAATCTATTCTGCTTTTTTGGAGGCGGAGAAGGTGGTGCTGAATTATCAGGAGGAATTACGCCTACAACAATACAGGTTGTGTCATCCTTCAGCCCCCTTGTCCTCGATGCTTCCTAATTACCATCCAGTAAATTGCAAAGTGAAAGTTCAGTTTTGGCTTAATAAGTCCATGAATGTTATATGAAGAATACGTGAGTATTTTGCTTATGCAGGTACGTAATATGTAACAAAAAATGAGCTTATTACCTTAACTACTTGTCTAGCAGCAAGTTCAACAGGCAATCCACGACAAGACTTGCTGTTACACGTTCTCTTCAGAAACAGCGCCTCCTTGGGTATCTAAAATGCAACGGGAATCTCCAACGGATGCAACAGTAACTGTCCATCGATCTATTATAACAAATGTAACTGTGGTTCCAGAAGTTAATCCTGAGAGACAAAAAGTAACAGTATGATTAGCTATTTAATGAATAATAAAATCACCAGTATATCAAGATTTATAGGAGAGGAAATATTAGAAATTGCAAAACTCATGCCTCGACTCTGGAATTCCTTGGCAGTTTTTACAAATCCTGCAGCTAATTCTCTAGGTAACCTCTTCAATTTTGTTTACCCAATCAATCCTCTCTGCCTCTGTTTCAGCCTGCTCAAATAAGAAAATGTGCTGTTATACCTTTATTGAAACAAAACTGCATTAGCAAGCATACTTCTGGAAGAAAATATTACCAATAAAATATAGAATATAATCAAATGATTATATTCACAGGTCTTTAACATAGAAGCTTGAAATCAAATGATTGATTTAAAGTACTAATTCAAACATCTCAAACATCAACTAAAATCCTAAACATGACAAAATAACCCAAACCCATCAATAAACACAAAACATATAATCAAACATACATATATCAAAGTGGCTAAAATAGATGAAGAGCTCACCAATTCACGGAACTTCAGAATATAAAACATCTCCAGATATCTTCTTGTTTCACGTCTCTCAAGTTTAGAAACATATTTCCAGAAACTGAAAATTAGGGTTTCGAGTTCAAAAACCCCCAAATTTGCACCGAATTAAACTAATTAGAGTTTATATACACATGCTTGTTTACTCACTTATCGATTCGATCTTGTAGTAGTTAACAAACAGATTAACCTTCGATTGAGCTTTACTATATTGGTCGATTTGACCAATATAACTTGAGGCATGATTTCGATTTGAATGATTAAGCTTACGAATTGAAAGAGAGGGTGAAAAAGAGAGAGGGTTGAAAAATAGATAGGGTTCGAGAGAGATAGATGGGTGAGGTCGAGTGAGGAGGGGTGAGTGAGAGAGAGAGATGGGTGAGAGAGAGAGAGAAGTTTTTGTTTTAATTTTATTATGTTTTTACTTTTGTCTGATTTAGGGGAGAGGAGTACAGCAGCTGAAAAAAATGGGGGGAAGAAAAATTGGCCAAGGGGGGAAATTGTAGGGGGGAATCATTTGGTATAAGGGGGGGAAGTATTAGCAGGCAATTAAATATTTTTAAAGACAACGTTTATACATCGGTTCAGATGTAATTTGATGTTGTAACAATACATAGACATCAGGTATTTTGAAACTGATGTTAATTAATATCTTTTACATCGGTGGTCCCAACAACTGATGTTATATGGGCGATGTCTATTGACCTTTTTCTAGTAGTGCCTCCTTCGCGTTTCCTTCTGGTCCCGGATGAAAATCAATGAAACGGGAATCAAAATTTAATCCTATTTCCCCCAAGTACAATTACTTGTCAAAACTTTGCAACAATTCAGATTCCTTACTCCAGAGTATTTGAAGGGAGTAAGCCACAGTGTGGGTTGACATCAGTCAACGAAACTACGAATGATTACCACGTATTTTGAAATAACGACCCGGGAGTTTGGTAAAATACCTTTAGTTCTGATAAATCAGAACTCGAAAACATACTCACTTTTAATGAAAGAGGCAAGTGAAATCATATGTTCACTTCCTGAGATGGATTCCCAATTTTTGATAAGTTCAAATCAAAATCATCATTCGAGATAAATAATTAAAGTAGTTGGGAACCCCTATTATACTAGAACCTTAAATAATAATATAACAAGGATCTATGATTTTTAAATCATTTTTGGGAATATTTAATAAATATTCAAATAATAAATATTGAATTATGATTCAATATAATTCCACTTAAGTGAATATTTAAGTTAATATTCACTTAATTAAATAAATATCCAAATAATAAATATTGACTTATTATTCAATAATATTCCACTGAAGTGAATATTCAAAATAATATTCACTTAATTAATAACTATTCAAAATATAAACATTGAATTATTACTCAATAAAATTCCACGTAAGTGAATATTCAAAATAATATTCACTGAATCAAATAAATATTCAAATAATATTTTTAATAATATTATTTAATACCTCACATTAAATATCCAATAATATATATATATATTGGAATATTTAATCAACATATATAAAATATAGCTGTCGCTGGACCCTCCAGTTTCTGACAGTATAATCAGTCAAAATAATAATTTTAACTCCCGGTCTAAGTTTTAAAACTATCATACCAGTAATCTATACTTAGAGTCTTTATAAACTTCTGTTTATATCTAATATAATCATAGCATATAAACCATACATCTTACGAAAGCTTTTAACCAAAAGCGTACATCAATACGTAGTCCTTTTAACGAATAAAACAATATATGTCACAACAGCCTCTTATATCAGATGTAGGGTTGGAAAACTAGCATGCATCTATCATATGCATATATTTCATCTCAACAATTTTAATACCATCACATCTATATACGACGTGAGGTTTGAAAGCATGCATAATATCATATGCATATATTACATCTCAACGTTTTTAATACCATCACATCTATATATGACGTGAGGTTTGAAAACATGCATAATTACATATCACATGCATTATAAGAATATTGTAATTTAAAATACAACATGGAATGAGAAAACTTGCCTCGGGTCCTTGGTTGTTAGGGGTTCAAGAACTTGCCGGGAAATCTATAAACAAAGAAATACCCGATCAGTCCCCTGGCTTAATCATTTAAAGTACATTTAACTTAAGCACTAACGTTCTATTAACGAACATCAAATGTCCCGCTCTTGGTCACTTATAACCTCATGACATTCCTTAAACTCTTAAGTCAAAAGTTTGGGTGGAAATCTATTCTCAAAACCCAAGTACTTTACCATTACTAAACTTATCGTTTTAACCATCCCCTTAAGGGTATTTCACTCGCGCAACTTTTGTTCCCGCATTTTTATAAAATCACAAACTTATCTTTTTAACACGAAACCTTCTAGGTTTCTTTGATAACAATCCATGCTAGTATCCTTTTTAATATCTCGACCCAATTCCATTTTTAAAGGGCTTTATCACAATCTCAAAGTTCATGCAATGAACTACTTAGTTATCCGAAACCGCTTTCACTAAAACGGATATTTCTCCTAAACCGTAAATCGAAACGATACGATTCTTTCGCTAAAACAAACTACAAGACAAGAAATACACTATCATGGTCAGTGGTCACACTTGACAGTAGATTAAGAGCCTCGAATACCACTGTCAAGGCAGTTAATAAACATTTCGTCATTACGACGGCTATACATCGAACGTTTCCATTTCACAACCAATCCAAACATCCAACCAAGACAATCCATACATCCATATATCATTTAACACTTTAGGACAGTTCATACTAACTCAAGAACTCATCCCTCAATCAACCACAACTCATTCAACCAACCAAAATCATTAAAACATGCATGGATCTCTCATACGACATGTTTAACGAACTATACTACAAACTTAAGCATAAAACCCAATTAATATCAAGAGGGCAGATGTGTTATACCTTCCTTGCTGCCTTAGAGACACTAACAATGGCTTAACTATCCTTTCTTGAGCTTTACACATCCTTAACTAGCTTAATCTTCAAAACAAAATCAAGAACACAAGTTAGTATTTTCGAAATCACTATTCATGCCTCAACTTTGATCCAATATTTGACCATGCTACACTTCTTGTATGGCCATGAAATTTCGAACGTACCTTGGGTATATGTGGTGGGAGATATGGTACAAATTTGGCGATTTTAGGACGAGTAGATTTTGAGTTATGAATTTTTCTTTGTCCCTTGCTCATGCTGGGCAGAATTTGGAAGAAATGGGGAAGATGAATATTTGCTTTCTTTTCTTTTGCTTAATAAAATCTGATTACATGCTTCTCAGTTGTGTGGTTCTAATGGTGTTTTGTCATCCCATGCCACATGTCATCCATTGGGTGGTTTTGGGCAAAAATGGTGACAAGGTGGTGATTCATCACCTTGTCATCACCTATGTCATGCTTTTGTCATCTCTTGTGTCATGCTTAGGTCATTTCTTGTATCATCAATTCTCTTATATGATGCACTTGATGATCTTATATGATACTTCCCCTTCGGTTAGGGTTTAATCCATAATTCGTTACGCTTCTATTTCGCGATAGGTTCCAGTGATTTTAAAAACGTTTCTCTGTACCAATGTTAGGAGATACTTCCTTAATCTTTCCATTTCCTTGGTTTAATATATGATCCTAGATTTCTCACCTTGGCTTAAGATATGATCATGGATTTCTCATTCTACATACTTTCTCAAAACGATCAAATCAATACATCCTTGATTGTCCGATGAATAGTGATCAAAATTTAAAGTTGGAATCTCCCGATTCTGATCGCGTTTACATTCACTTATTCTCCTTATACATCACTAATATAACTTTGAAACATTCATTCCATGTCTTCTATATAGTGTGGTCTGAAATATTTTTCATCAGCAAATTCACTATTCATCAACATTTACTATTCATCAAATTTTTTTAACTAAGTCCAAAATTTGGGGTTATTACAGTCTCCCCTACTTAAAAGGATTCCGTCCCGGAATCTAAGAAAATAGTCGAGATTACTTTTCCAATATAGAAATCTCCAGTTTCCAGGTTGACTCTTCAACCCTCTGGTTCATTACAACACCTACTCATTCCGGTCTGTGATATCTACCGGGCGCTTTATATAAGCCAATTCTGGTTGTATTCTTATACACCCATTTTCTATCAACATCCGATTATTCTTGCAATCGGCGGTACAATGCTTACCGTAACTTCGGTTCTCTGAAATGTTTCTTTCGGTCGGTCCGTCGGTCTGCGGATCCTACGTAGTGCTCGCACTCAATCTCGTTGCCAAACATGTTTGGAAAACTCCTCCCGAATCGGGAGTTCAATCATTGGTTCTTATCTGACACGATGGTGACTGGAACTCCACGTCACCCAACTATCTCTTTCGTAACTCTTCGATTAAAGATCCCTCGCTAAAAACAAAATATGAGTAGACTCATTTAATCCATCAATTATAACTCAATTGACGTCATAGTCCGACTTGATTCTTGTTGATCCTATCACAAAATCCATTACAGTAACTTACATTCCTAATCAGGAATCTCCACAGGCTGTCTCTCTAGGACATATCTTCATTCCTTGATTTGTCCTGGCTCAATCAGGGCCTTTAAATAATCCTTGTTGTATTCTCAACTTCAACTTCATCCTTTCAGTTCCTCTTATTAGTCCTTCTGAAAAATTAGCATCCTTTCATTTCTTGAACATTTGGAATCCCAACTTGGTAAAAATACCTTATGATTCCTTTATCATTCTTTCTCAGTCTTTACTGCTTTCTCCAACATTGACTTTATACCTTTACTCGTCATTTGCTCTTGACATAACCTGATTTTCTGTAGCAATTCCGGTTGCATTTCAACCTCAAATAGTCTCTCAGTACCATTTCCGGTTATTTTAACCTCAATTTTCATTTTCTCAATTTCTTGGATTAACTTTATCCGACGATGTTATCACCTTAAGTCTCTCAGACTAAGGGCATCGACCACCACATTGGCCTTCCCCGGGTGGCAATGAATCCCACTGTCATAATCCTTGATTAGCTTTAGCTATCTTTTCAATTCTCGTGGTAAGTTCTTTCTGGGAGAGTGTACCTAATGCTCTTATGATTTGTATAAGTCTCGCACTTCTTTCTATACAATTAGTGCCTCCAAAATTTTAAAGCGAGAACTATCTCTGCCAATTCTAAGTCATGTGTAGGGTATCTAAATTCATATTCCTTTAATTGTCTGGATGTTATTTACTTCTTTATGCGATGCGTCGCTATATATCACAAAATCTCCCTTCCCGTCTGGCAGTACCAGCACCGGACGGTGACTAGTCTCTTCTTTAATTCCCGGAAACTTTTCTCACATTTCTCGGTCCATTCAACTTTTCAGTCTTTCGAGTATGTCTGGTCAGTGGGGCTGCTATCATAGCAAAATCTTGTACCCATCTTCGGTAATATCCGGCTAAATCCACAAAATTACCCACCTCGGTTGGTGTGGTTGGTCTTTCCCAGTTCGAGACAGCTTCTATCTTAGCAGGGTCAACCAGCACTCCTTCACTGTTGACCACATGTTCTAAAACTGTACTCCCCTTAGCCAAAACTCACACTTTGAGAACTTGGCATATAACTTTTCCCTTCTCAGTGTCTCTAACACTATCCTCAAATGTTCTGCATGTTCTTCCTCGGTCTTTGAGGTAAACCAAAATATTGTCGATGTCACTATGACACACTTATCCAAATACTTCTTGAAAACTCGATTCATCAAGTCCATGGAAGCTGCAAGGGCATTCGTCAGCCCAAATGACATTACTAAAACTCGTAGTGTCCATACCTGGTGCGAAACGTAGTCTTGGGTACGTCCTCAGGTTTAATATTCAACTGGTGGTATCCCGTTCTCAATCAATCTTCGTGAATTTAACTGCATCATGCAGCCGATGGATCCAATCACCGATCCTTGGCAGGGGTATTCATTCTTAATAGTTAGCCTATTTAGCTCTCGATACGCTATGCACAGCCTCATGCTGCCGTCCTTTTTCTTCACCAATAACACGGGTGCATCCCACGGTGACGCACTTGGTCTTATCATTCCTTTCCCTAACAATTCCTACAATTGAGCGACTAATTTCTTCATCTCGACTGGAGCTAGTCGGTACGGGGCCTTCGAAACTGGCGCCGTTCTTGGAGCTAATTCTATAGCCAATTCTATTTCTCTGGCGGGTAGTAACCCCAGGAGATCTTCTGGAAATACATCCTTCAATTCGTTGTCAACAGGGATATTCTGTACACTAGGTACTTCCCGTATCGTATCCATCACAGTCGCTAAACAAGTTTCACGTCCTTGGAGGTCAATCGTTCCCTCGTTCGACAATCTGAATTCTTACTTTCTTTCTTTCTCAATCTATTCACATTTCATACTCTATTTTCTTTATGCCCATTTCTTTCTCGTCCACTTTGCTTCCATTTCTATCACAGTCATTTCATTAACCAAAGTAACATAATCAGTCATTTCGAAAACTCCGTTATTCTGAATTCGCATCATGCGAAACAAATCTTGGCAATTTCCGTAAACTTCGATTCATAACTTATCGGGCTCATTTGTTTTAGCTCTAAGCTTCAACACTCTCTTTTTCCAAATACTAAGGAAAATACTTGCATGGTACCAAGAATACTTCAAGCAACAGAATGCTTTATATATATATATATAAACTTTGTAAAAATTCTCGCTGAGGGGGCGACCTGGTTAGGTCTCAATCAAATTATCGTTTGAAAATTTTCTCATCATACTTCACTGCATACAAAATGCATCGTGAATTCACTTATATAAATTTGACCGAAAGTTGAACGTAGTGATACAATAACTAGTACACTTCAAGAATCATTAACAATTAGCCGAACAAAACTGGCTAGTTCAACTGGTTTGGGACGCAGCATCTAGCTAGGATAATTAGCTAGATTTTCATCATATCATTAAAATTTCAATTAGTTAGAACAATTAACTAGTCACTCATCATGGCACATGCAATTAGCCATTTTCAATCTACTAGTACAAAATCTCAACCTCGTAGCCAAAGAAAGAAAGAAAACAAAATTTTGACTATTCAGATAATGAATTGAAAAGAAGAGTAAATAAGTTTGGGACGAACACGGTAATTATAACCCTTGAATAGAATATAAGGTCTGAATAGATGGTTCTTGGTATCGGAACAATCGATAACCTCCCACCAAACATTTCTCATCAGTGAAACGGTCCACCCAAAGGTGTCTCCGTACATAACTTTGTCAAATTCTCCGATAGAATTGAATTCGGACTACCAATATCAAATTGATATCCTTTCCACGATTTCAACGTCTGATGTGCAAATCTCTTCTTAATGGAAGAAAAGAATTCACGAGTAGTCTCTGAAATATACATCATCTATGTTTTAAACACATAGCTATATATTTATGAACTCGACTAAGGAGTCCGAATATGAAGAAATAAAATGAATACTTAACAATTGTTGGTTGCATCCCAAGTTGAAGTAGGAAATTAGAAGGGTTACCATACATGAACTATTCAAGGTAACACAGGAAGGAACAGTTTTAGATTGAGTAGTGTACCAGCAAGTAGATACCAAAAAGTCAATGGTCATCATAATTTCTAACATCACCCGTACGAGGATGATCTTATCTTTCTGCCTTTATGGCTTAGGGTACTGACCAACGGTACCTCAAAATCGTACAAGTTTGTAAACAGGTCGGGAGTTCGAAACATATTGGCCATTCCCCGATAATCGTTCAGAGATTGGGCCTCCTACGGTCGCATCAACACATCCTCAAAAGATGAAGGTCGATTAACGTATATGTAATTTCTTAACACTAGTCGTATCGAACAAATCCAACCCCAGGCCACCATAGGTCTCGTCCCTCGTAGGTCCTGAGATTGTCGCATTGGTCGTCGCAACCATACGTGTCTTTATCAGAATCACGCTATCCATTCTTCATGTCTTTGAATTCTGAGTCGAGCCATCATGGCCTATCGTACGAAATATACTCGCGATGTGATTTAGTACGTTCGTCTCACGATAACGTTCTGGTACCACATGTACGCAAAAGTCTTCCTCTTAGGTAACAAAATACCCATCGACGGAAAAGACACCAACTCTGGGCTTAGACTCCATAGCCAAGATAATGCCTTAACCAGTCCACGCAATTTGGTAATCCGGATCGCGTAAAGAAATGTTAACGTCTTGATCCTCACATGTGCTGCCTTCTCGTGGGCAAACTACGATGAACTACCAACACTTAGGTTCTTACTAAGTCAAGTTATCCATTGGTATTGGCCATTCCGACCTTACCCCAATTGCAACTGAGACTCTGCTTTGCGTCTTATCTTAATGTCTTTGATAATCCGTGTACAATTCTAAACGTCCTTCTCATCATTATGATGATCTTCCAACTAAACTCTTTAATCTTAACATCCTCAATGGCACTACTTCCGGTAGTCCACTTAGCGAACTCTATATGAGTCCTCGCACCATTCTCTTACTTCTATATAACTCTTAACACTCTCATATCAAAATTTATAACTTAACTCTCTGATACCATTTCTGTAACACCCCCAGATCCGGGGTCAGGAATCTGGGTTGTCACGCTCCATCAATTATACAATACCTGTATTACTTACAACATTCTAATAATACAACTCCAAAGACCCCAATCACTTACGCACACACACACACACAAGTTATAGCCTTGGAAATGAGCAACAAAAGTAACGTTTGTTATTACAACTCAAATGTACTATCCAGGATCTCATCTATTATTTACAACCTCGACCTGAAGTTACAATAATAGACCTCACCGTTCTATACAAGGTTTAATAATACAAACCTACTCGAAAACAATTCTTACTAATACAGTCTGCAACTATTTTGCTCACACCGGCAGTATCTATCCTGCTGAACTAACTCAAGGGTGGTCTCTCCATTCCCTTGCTCTCGTAACACGAGGTGAATCGGCAACGTTTTCTTCATGCTAAAAGTTTTAATAAAGCAAGAATGAGCTAATAGCGCTCAGCAAGAAATCTATCCCAGTTTAAATCTTTAACCCTTTAAGGTAAATAATCCATATAGGATCCATGTTTAAAACTACTAGGGTTTGACCCCAAAATAGTATACCGTTCAAAATACCGTATGACTTATAATCATACTCAAATACTTTTCGTAAATCATTTAGAAATCCTTGGTATCGATATAATGAACCAAGATTCAAAACATATCTTTTAAAATAGATATCAAATATTGGAATCAAGGCTAAAAGCCTATCCATTGATTCAAAATATTATACAGTTCAACATACTGTATATCTTAAATACCTTCTCGACATATATATACACACATATCTATTTAGATATCTTATACAGTTCAAAATACTGTAAAATATCAGTAATGAACACCTTTTCGACTCTGTTGTGTTGTGGTATATAAAAGAAGCAAGAATGAGCACTATAGCTCGACAATAAGATATAACATCATAATCATATATGTAAGCTGATATCATAATTGAAAACCTTTGAAACTCCGTTCATATACAGAACGATATGTTTAAATATTCTTTTCGTCAAAACAGACCATACGGTACAACTACTGTATGAGGAACATCATTACTCATTACTGCCACATTATCAGTAACTCAGCACCTAGGCTTTCGTTACAATGTGCAGCACAACTCCAATTGGAGGGAAGGGACCTTTTTCCGGGGCACGCCACAATACACGATGATCATTCGTTGTATCGACTCACACTTTTCTACTAGTAGATGGACGACATCTTAACACGATTATCACCCTAGCCGCATACGGGCTTTGTATCTGCTGGACTGTCCTACAGCCTCTTACGCGAGATAAGTGCTGGACTGCCTAGCAGCCTTTTACGCTATAATCAGAGGTACTGTCCAATAGCCTCCTTCGCGTTTCTTTCTGGTCCCGGATGAAAATCAATGAAACGGGAATCGGAATTTAATCCTATTTCCTCCAAGTACAATTACTTGTCAAAACTTTGAAACAGTTCAGATTCCTTACTCTAGAGTATTTGAAGGGAGTAAGTCACAGTGTGGATCGACATCAGTCAACGAAACTACGAATGATTACCACGTATTTTGAAATTACGACCCGGGAGTTTTGTAAAATACCTTTAGTTCTGATAAATCAGAACTCGAAAACATACTCACTTTTAATGAAAGAGGCAAGTGAAATCATATGTTCACTTCCTGAGATGGATTCCCAATTTTTGATAAGTTCAAATCAAAATCATCATTCAAGATAAATAATTAAAGTAGTTGGGAACCCCAATTATACTCTCATAAATCCTTTTGAGATCAGAATTTTTTTGCGTAAATACTAGAACCTTAAATAATAATATAACAAGGTTCTATGATTTTTAAATCATTTTTGGGAATATTTAATAAATATTCAAATAATAAATATTGAATTATTATTCAATATAATTCCACTTAAGTGAATATTTAAGTTAATATTCACTTAATTAAATAAATATCCAAATAATAAATATTGACTTATTATTCAATAATATTCCACTGAAGTGAATATTCAAAATAATATTCACTTAATTAATAACTATTCAAAATATAAACATTGAATTATTACTCAATAAAATTCCACTTAAGTGAATATTCAAAATAATATTCACTTAATCAAATAAATATTCAAATAATATTTTTAATAATATTATTTAATACCTCACATTACATATCCAATAATATATATATATATATATATATATATATATATATATATATATATATATATTGGAATATTTAATCAACATATATAAAATATAGCTGTCGCTGGACCCTCCAGTTTCTGACAGTATAATCAGTCAAAATAATAATTTTAACTCCCGGTCTAAGTTTTAAAACTATCATACCAGTACTCTATACTTAGAGTCTTTATAAACCTCGGTTTATATCTAATATAATCATAGCATATAAACCATACATCTTACGAAAGCTTTTAACCAAAAGCGTACATCAATACGTAGTCCTTTTAACGAATAAAACAGTATATGTCACAACGGCCTCTTATATCAGATGTAGGGTTGGAAAACTAGCATGCATCTATCATATGCATATATTTCATCTCAACAATTTTAATACCATCACATCTATATACGACGTGAGGTTTGAAAGCATGCATAATATCATATGCATATATTACATCTCAACGTTTTTAATACCATCACATCTATATATGACGTGAGGTTTGAAAGCATGCATAATTACATATCACATGCATTATCAGAATATTGTAATTTAAAATACAGCATGGAATGAGAAAAATTGCCTCGGGTCCTTGGTTGTTAGGGGTTCAAGAACTTGCCGGGAAATCTATAAACAAAGAAATACCCGATCAGTCCCCTGGCTTAATCATTTAAAGTGCATTTAACTTAAGCACTAACGTTCTATTAATGAACATCAAATGTCCCGCTCTTGGTCACTTATAACCTCATGACATTCCTTAAACTCTTAAGTCAAAAGTTTGGGTGGAAATATATTCTCAAAACCCAAGTACTTTACCATTACTAAACTTATCGTTTTAACCATCCCCTTAAGAGTATTTCACTCGCGCAACTTTTTTTCCCGCATTTTTATAAAATCACAAACTTATCTTTTTAACACGAAACCTTCTAGGTTTCTTTGATAACAATCCATGCTAGTATCCTTTTTAATATCTCGACCCAATTCTATTTTTAAAGGGCTTTATCACAATCTCAAAGTTCATACAATGCACTACTTAGTTATCTGAAACCGCTTTCACTAAAACGGATGTTTCTCCTAAACCGTAAATAACATTTCATGTACATCCTGCTCATGTTCCAACTCTGGTTCAATGTCATTCTGTGGTTCTCAAACTTCATCGAGATCTATCATACTCCCACTATTTTTCTTAGAAAGCAGTTCTCTTTCAAGGAACACAACAGTTCGAGCAACAAACACTTTGCTCTCGGTATGATTATAGAAATAATACCCTTTAGTTTCTTTTGGGTATCCCACAAAATTACATTTGTCTGATTTTGGTCCTAGCTTGTTAGTGACTAAACGTTTCACAACCGCTTCGCATCCCCATACTTTCAAAAATGAGATGCTATGACGTTTCTCAGTCCATATCTCATATGGTGTAGTTTGAACCGATTTAGTAGGAACGCAGTTAAGTGTGTGTGCAGCCGTTTCCAAAGCATAACCCCAGAAACTAATTGGGAGATCCACTAGACTCATCATCGATCGCACCATGTCCAACAAGGTACGATTTCTCCTTTCGGATACACCATTCCATTGTGGTGTTGCAGGAGGTGTGAGTTGTGATACAATACCACACTCCTTTAAGAAGCTCTTAAATTCTAAGCTTAGGTACTCAACTCCACGATCAGATCATAGAGTTTTAATACTTCCGCCTATTTGCTTTTCCACTTCTGCCTTGTACTATTTGAATTTTTCAAATGATTCGGATTTGTTCTTCAAAAGATACACATATCCGTATCTACTAAAATCATCAGTAAAGGTTATGAAGTAGTAAAAACCACCTCTTGGCATCGTACGCATTGGACCACATACATCACTATCTATAAGTTCTAATCGTTCGGTGGTCCTTTTACCAATTTTGGTAAAAGGAGCTTTAGTCATTTTTCCAATGAGACAAGGTTCGCATTCATCGTATGATTCAAAATCAAACTTATCCAAATATCCATCCTTATGTAACTTGGAAATGTGTTTCTCAGTTATATGGCCTAAACGACAATGCCAAAGGTATGTTTGATTTGAGTCATTAGCCTTAATACGTTTATTATTTACATTATAGACGGGAATATCAAGATCAAGAACATATAAACCATTAAATAAACGTGAAACCCCATAGGTAATATTATTCAAGCCAAAGGAACAACTATTGTTCTGAATTGTAAAGGAAAAACCTTTCTTGTCCAAACAAGAAACAGAAATAATGTTTCTGTAAATCACAGGCACATAAAAACAATTCTCAAGTTCTAAAATAAGCCCAGTGGGCAACGATAAATAATAAGTCCCTACAACCAAAGCAGCAACCTTTGCTCCATTGCCAACACATAGGTCGACTTCTCCTTTTGCCAAAGTCCTACTCCTTCGCAGTTCCTGCACATTTATACAAATATGAGAACCACATCCAGTATCTAACACCCATGATGTAGAAGTAGACAAATTGACTTTTATAACATAAATACCTGAATCAGAAATCTTCACATGCTTCATTTTCTTCATATTCAGATCCTCCAAATAAGCTTGACAGTTTCGCTTCCAATGACCCGGCTTCTTTCAAAAGTGATAATCACCCTTTGCAGCACCACCTTTTGAAACACCTCTTGTAGGCTTTAAAGCCTTTTTGGAAGCAGGCTTTGGATTAGCAGATTTAGATCCAATCTTCTTCTTGCCTTTCCACTTCCCCTTTCCTTTGGCATTTCCTTTGTTCACCATCATTATGGGAGCAGGGTTAGCCTTTGACATATTAGTTTCAATAGTTCTCAATAATGCCAACAGTTCAGTAGGTGTTTTGTCTATCTCATTCATAGTATAGTTTATGACAAATTGAGTATAGTTGATGTTCAAATACTGCAAGATCAAATCTGTTTGGTGTTCCGGTAAAACCGGGTAATCCAAATTCTCAAGGGTTTCCAAATACCCTATCATCTTTAGAACTTGCGGTCCAACCGGGTCACAATCTCCATGTTTACATGCATACAACGCTTTGCTTACATCAAACCTCTCTTGACGAGCTTGACCCTCAAACATCCTTTTGAGGTGCTCAATCATGTCATAAGCGTCCATACGCTCATGTTGTTTCTGAAGCTCAGGACTCATAGTCGCTAGCATCAAATAACAAACATCCATAGAGTCATCAAAATGCTTTAGGTGTCTAGGGAGGGGTGAAAGGTGGGAGAGAGAAGAGAGAGGCGCGTGAGGTCGACTCTCATTTTAATAATAAAAAAATGATCAGTTTTACAAGTATAATATATTGCAGTTAAAACTTAACCGGTTATCGCATATTGGTAGAGTTTGATGGTGAAAACCAACCAACAAAATCGTTCACTTAAACATTTTTTAGAAATATGGGTCCACGTAATATATATGTCCAGTCATGTGCATGACATTGTGGTGTAAAACTAACTATAGAAGTGTCGGTTAAAGGTCTATTGACCTTATGTTGACCATTAAAAATCGACCATATCAAACGACGGTTATTTGCAATAAACTTATTCACGCATGGTCTTTTAATGTTTTTGTTAAAAATCGAGCATACTGTCGTCGACCATAGAACCAATAGAGAGATGTTTTCGATTTGAAGGTACATATAAAGGACTAATGTTCACACTGGGTGTGAAATACGAACATAATGAAATAAATGTAAATTAGTCGGTTAATTATACCGTGCGAACTTTGGTAAGATGATCTTGTGCTAATGCTTAAGAATGGTATGGACAACAGTTTATTATTGGATAACCTCCGTACACAAGGAAGTTAGAACATTATAGAATTTCTTTTGTGACGTTCTCCTTGTCCTATACTTTTATCTACATCTCAAACATATCCAATGAGCAGCAACAATAGTACCTTCAGCATGCTCATTGACCTCAACCATTGGAACAAATGGTCCTTTTTGTCAAGATATCCATATATAGAGAATTTGCTGCTTTGATGAACAACATCATCTTCCTTTTCCACCATCCATAATTTTATTTATCAAACTTGAGGATTTTGATATCACGGCTATTCTGAGCACTCATCTTTGATCTTTATCTAGTTTAAAATCAACAGTCTGATCTGATACCACTTGTTGGAAATGAGTGCTAGACTAATGTAATACAGAGGGGGGGGGGTGTATGTATTACAATCGATTTTATTTTTAGGTTGTAGCAGTGTAACTTTGTGTGAAGTGTATGCGGAATTTAAACAACAAAAAATTACATTTCAATCTGAACGATATATTCAAATCAAATGTTGCTATAATATGTGAATACTAAATTATTCTCAGCTTCTATTTCTTAGAGAGATATACAAAGTTATGCTTGAAAAATGTTAACACCTAATGAAGTAGACTGTGCATTTATACAATTTATGCACAACTTACTTTTACAATAAGACAAAAGTATATTGTACTATTATGTTTTTATAACAAACACAGATACACTTCTTTAGTTGTCCTTCCATTGAATTTCTCTTCAAGCTTCATTGTAGGTTTTCCATGTGTACACTGTAACGGGAGGGCCACTACAGGTGCACATGTTTTGTTGATCCTTTGTCTCCATAATCTTTGTGAAGTTTGTCTGTAGTACCGCTGGAATTTTGTCTAAGTCCCCCATTTGATATCTCTAAAATAATTGATTCAATATCTTGACTTCTAGAATCAGTGTAGACTTGACTTCTCAAATCTTCACTCTTCACTTCTTGAATCAATTATTTCATGACTTCTCGAATCAATGTATTTGACTTTTTTAATTGAGACATCTCGAATTAGTTATTTGACTTTTCTAATTCTTGACATCTCGAATCAGTGTTACTAGAATTCTCAAACTAATACACTTGACTTCTCGAATCCTTGATATAGCACTTCTCAAATTGGTGACTTCTCTAAAATACCATTCCACACTTCTCGAATATTGACAAAAGACTTCTCGAATTATGACTTAGTAAATTTCTATTTCATTTTTGCAACTTCTTTATTCTTCAATCTGTCTGTTAAATCGACTTGAGGCATGATCAAGAAATCTTCTTTCAAGATATATTTGTAGACTTATGTTGTGAAGTTACATGAAATAGTTTCTATAAAACTTAGTACAAATGAAGAATCTTTGAGAAAGGGATCCCCAGGGTCAAGTAATACAAAGTATTACAATACTATAGGCTTGTTATTAGGTAAATACAGAAATGTCTCGGTAACTAACTATGGCCAATACCGTAAAACAATTGCTGAACAACAGAATGATAGCAATAAGAAACGTCAAAAACTTTCTTTTCACACATACGCAAAGAGAAAATTGTCACTAAAAAGGAGTGAAAGACATAGATTATAATTAAAAATTAATTATTGTGAAATCTTTCATAAAATAATGTGATACATAGACAAGGAAATATGATAAATTTTTATGGTAATGAGTTTGGTTATGGAAAACAAAGTCAATTAAGAAATTAACAAAGCCAGCTTGGACCACAAAGCTAGAGTTAAAGCAAGTAACCTATTAGGTTACTACGTTAAGGGGATTTTAATTTATTTTTTAACATCTTATTTAACATTTTAATTACTGCTATATTTTGATATCTTTCTACACAGTGATTAATAATGTTATGTATTTGTTTTTTTCTTCGTAATGTTGTTACCCATTACTTATCTGACTAGAATTTTGAAAGAGGGCTCTACATCCTCGTGTTTACATATATTTATTTCCTTGTGGTGAATAATATGGTAGTTGTTGATGAGTGAATTTAATAATAACTTTTAAAGATTTACTGTGAGATATCTAGGCTAACGATGAACTAATCTATAAGAAAATGAGGTTTTGTGAAGGTTGAACTAAGCTCGGGAGTGTTTACAAGAATCGTGGCAGGTCTTGCAAGGCTTGTGTCCCAAAATCTCAAGAATCTCGCACGTTTCTTTTGCGAGGCTTGTGCCCGTGTTATCAAGTTGCCTACGTACCCGTTTATATAAGGATCAAATTCACGTAATTTTTTTTCTATTTAGGCGACAATATGGCAAGTTCCTAATATGTGGGGAACTTCTTTTCTACAAAGCCAACCATGAATAGGTGACCTAAACCAAGTAGAACTCTGATATCTAGTCCAGCTAGAAATTACTCTACTATTTCTTAATCTATTAAACGTATCCAAGGAAGAAATACATTTCAACAAGGAGTTGACGTTCATAACTTGATTCTAAAGAATAGGAGACTTAATCATACTATAATTATGTTTTTGTAAGCTTTCTGAGCAGAGAAACCTATCTCTCACTCTCTCAAAAACCTATCTTTACGAACAACATGTTATGAGACCTCAACGTGTTCTTTAGTCCTGTTCAGATATCCATTTTACATTTCACATGTTATTGGGGTTAAATGACATTTAGGTCACTGTACTGACTGCTAATTTTCAATTGGGTCATCCAACTCAAAAAGGTTTCAATTAGGTCACAAATCAGATAAAAGTTTTCAATCAAGTCACTGGACGTTAACGTCGCATTGACAATTAACGGAGTTCTGTCTAATAGTGCCAACTCAGTGCCATATCATCTGCCACGTCAGTAAACTAACCCGCCCAATCTAAAACCCCACCCAATTATACCCATCCCCTTTTATTTCTTTTACCCGACTAAAACAAAACAAATCACATCTCCACCCCTAAATCAAACTCTTAAGTGAAAACACACCCAAATCAAACCCAATCGAAATCAAACCCAATCGAAATCGAGATGGTACGAACTCGATCAGGCATTGAGGTTCGTATACATGAGCAACAGAATGAAGAAGATGAAATCGAAATTGAAGATGATAATGTTGTCGAAGATGATGACATGGAGACGGTTGATGAAGATCAGACCACTAGTGAAGAATCAATGTAATGTTCTCTGATTTTGTTCTAGTTTTTTCTTTTAATTAGGGTTAAGTGTTCTACCATTTTACTTTTGATTTAATTAGGGTTCTTAATTTGTGTACATTTTACAGGGATAGAGTGTATAATGTGTTCCTGTACTATGGAGGTTATTTTGTTCATGTTCCATTTGAGTCATATACAAGCAGCGTGAGAAAGGTATACAAGCATATCGATTCGGAGAACCTTAGTATTAATGATTTGAAGTTGTGTTTTGGACCTGCTGTTGGTGAATTTGATTCTCTGTATTGAAGAGTTGCTACTCCTTGAAGTAGACATTGAAGAACCCTAATTGAATGGTGTGATTCTGCAATAGAAGAGAGAAAGTGGATGAACCCTAATTGAATGGGTGTGATAATACCCGGTTATAAACTGATTTAAGATCAGTTGGGTCGGGTCAGCCACCTATACATGCCAACTCAGTCTGCCAACTCACCATCCCGTCAATTATTTAACGACGTTAACGTCCAGTGACCTGATTGAAAACTTTTATCTGATTTGTGACCTAATTGAAACCTTTTTGAGTTGGATGACCCAATTGAAAATTAGCAGTCAGTACAGTGACCTAAATGCCATTTAACCTCATGTTATTGTATCCAATTGATCATAATAAATCTCAATCATATATCATATGAATTGTTTGGATTGGATGCTTAAGCCCAATAGACCTAATTTTAGCCCATGAAGATTTGAGGTACAACAATAAAGATATACTGATCTATTGGTTTAGGATACATTAACTATAGTTACTAATAAGGTGGATGTAGTTAATATAGTTACTAATAAGGTGGAAGTATGAAAGTTAAAGAAATTAAAGAAATATATAAAAGATGTAAGCAATCTTTTCCCTAATAATTTTACTTGTGCAAGATAATTAAATGTTAATAAATTGTAACATAATATTTGTAAATTAAACAAGTTTATAATAAATTAATAATAACAAATTAACCTCTGCATGACATATATAATGAGCTAGTAATTTACAATAAACATAAGCACAATATTATTTTCTTACTACAATATTTTATATGTATTTTCACACTATCTTAACAAATAAAAAGTTAACTAGGTACGTAATACTAATTACAATGATAATAAAACAACCACAAGCAAGCCAATTAGCAAGAAAACAACCAAAAATAATTTAGTGGGCACTACAAAAAACAGGATACTAAGAGATGTAACTACCTTGTATATATATTAAACTAAATGCATAATTAATCACAAAATCCATATCTGTAAAATATATCTAGAAATATCTCTAAGATTGACTCATTAATTTGAGTTGTTTAAAAACAATGTGGGGGAAAGAAAATCTAATATGACATTTAATTCACTGTGTATCTAATTGCAATCCATTTAGCTGCAATTAATTTACAGATTGCTCCTTGGAGCTATAAATTCAGGGGCTACCTCGTTTGTAGAATCAAGTTATATACTTGTTGCTCTTCAGTTGATTTCTCTTGATACGCAACACAAGAAGGTTAAATTATTTCGGTAATCTGCATAATAAAAAATGTACCGTGTATTGGTTGTAGATGATGATAAGACCTGTTTGATGGTAGCCACAGCCACCCTTAAGAAATTGAATTACCAAGGTAATTTAAGTTTGTTTATTAAATTTTGTAAACTATATATTTTAGTGTAAGATTAAGATGTTTTTTTATTCATGGGATACTCTCATCTAAAATGTTTGTTTCAAATGTGCAGGTTATTGATTGTTTCTGACTCTGAAAATATAAGTTTAAATCTAATGTTTTTTAAAAATATGGATGAATGTATATCCGTATCAATCTAGCTTTCACCATTTTTTTTTGTTATGAATCACTTTTCATTCTCAGTACTACAAAAGAAAATATTTGGACATTAATACATAAAAATAGCAATTCCAATTTTAGTTGAGGAATAGATTTTTTATTGTGTATGAAATACCTATTAACAAGGGGGCTATATTTTTATCTATGTTTATGAATACATGTAGATAGAAGTAAATCTCAACAACAATGGCTATATTATTGTATCTTGATAAATATTTTTAATAAAATTACAAATGTGTCTGACATTTTGTTCAAATATATTGTATCAATGTTAGTAGTACAAATTATAAATTTATTTGTTGCTGAATGAAAAAAGTTTTTTACATAAAACTGTAATTGTTTTATACAATGTATAATGAGTCTATTTACATGATTTCAGTGATGGCGGTGACTTGTGTTTTACAAGCACTAAGCATACTAGCTCATGAAAAAAGTGACGATGGTGAGAAAACAGCTTATGATATCGTTTTAGCGGACGTGCATATGCCAGTCATGGATGGTTTCGAACTCGTACGGCACATTCACAGAGATTTTAACATACCTGTAGTATGTAGGTTCTTATACATATGTTCACCTTGAAATTAATAATATTATATAATTATGTTGTAGTTTTCTTATAAATCGCAAACTTGTGATGAGCAGTGATATCAGCAGACCACAACACAGAGACTATGTGCAAGGGTCTTGAGACAGGGGCATCAGCTTACTATCTAAAGCCTATAAAGGTCGATGATGTAAGAAACATGTGGCAATATAGTGAGCTGTGGAAGAACAGGGAAAGACATGCCTGCAGAAGAACCACTCAAGAAAGTTTACCAAAAAGTGTTTACTCTTCTTCTTCTGCAGATACGACTGAGGATAACCAAAGGGGTAATTTATTCATAGTTAATTATTAATATACATATTTTTTATATATTATGGTAGTTCTAATGATGATGTGTTGACGTTGATACAGAGGGGAAAACCAAGAAGGCTGATTGGACTCCAAACCTCCACACTCGATTTGTGGAAGCTATGCTCATCCTTGGTTCAGGTAAGTTATACATTTTATGCATATTAACACAAAAATATACTCCTCTCTTGAAAAATAATAATTCTTTGATTTTTAGTACACAGATTCAAGTGCTTTGACCACATGAATTATTTGGTTTTAAAAACATTGAGATAGTATCATAATTTACAAAGTTAATTTTTTTTAAATATAATCATTTCAGTTAGGAGATCAAAGCACTTAAAACTCTGAGCCAAAAAATCAAGCTACTATTAAAAATGAAATAGAGAAACTAACATATAATCAAAAACACTTTATATTTATATATGTCTAATGAATGACAAAATATTTTACAGGGGCTGTTCCCAAAAATATTGTGGAAGTGATGAATGTGCCCTCACTAACCCGTGTACAAGTGGGCAGTCATTTGCAGGTTATCGAAAAATATTGCTTATTTTTTATATTCTTATTAGAATTTTAAAGTTGATAAATTCAAATTATTAGTTAGCAACGTCATTCTTAGTTTAATAGTTCACAAGTGCAAATAATATTAATATTAGGATTATTAATATTATTATGTGTCAAATGCAGAAGTTTAACACATTTCTGGATTCCATTTTGGATGGTAAGACAAGTCTTGAACGATCCTCAAAAAGATGGATCGATTATAATTATCACTCCGATGTTGTGGGCGGAAATCCCAATAGGATTTTAGTTAAAAAACGTTTTGAAGAAAGAACAACAGGCATCTGTGCAGCTCCCGTTCCAGCTTCTTTGCCCTTGCCACCATTTATTGAAGCTGGTGAGTTGATTAATTAATTAATTATTTATTTTTATAACCAGAATTAAAATGTAAAACATATCATCTTACTTGCCATTCCGCAGAGGCTTCTTCGAGGGGGAGTAGAAATACTGCAATCACTACGTGTAGCAACTTTGCAGCCAGTTCAGTGAATGTGGCTGAATCAACACTGGGGCATGGCAGTGTTACTTTTCAAAGTGCTGCAAATGTGGTAGCTACATCTACACTGCAGATTGGGGCTTCTTCTGTCCAAAGTGTTGTGAATGTTGGTTCCTCTGCACCTGGACTTGGTTGCGCCACTGCTGGTAACGTGAACATGGAGAATGTCATGGGAAGTAGCAGTTCTTCGTTTGTTGGCAATGAGTTTGGTAATGGCTTCACTGTGCCAGGAAATGAACAGGCATGTATCATGATCCATATTACATTTTATTTAGAAATTTCTTTTTGAGAGTTGGTTAATGTAAATGTCTCATATGTGTAGTCGCCCCAGCTTAATGGTGGAGTAGGAGTGACCAACACAAGCTCGTTAATTCACAACAATGCTGGAGCGATTAACATCTCAGCAGCAGCAGATAACGAGGTATGTGTGCTTACACACTTTACTCAATTAATTTAAATCCTGACTCATTTGAAATCACCGGGATAATTAATCGAATTATTTTTGACTTTTTATATAGAGAGGATATTGGGGTGACTTGTGGTGGATTTGAGAGACACTGATCGTGAGCTCTTGACAGATGAGGAGGCCAACAATTGACCTTGGCCAAGGACAAAAATCAAATCATGGATGTCTTATTTCTGCTGCTTTTGAACAAGTTTTATTTACTTTTTAGGTGGTTTGTTCTACCCATAAAAAGAACTTTTGTACTTTTTATCAGTTCTGCTATGAGCATTTTCTGTTTCTTAAGACTTTTAATAAGTTAGATATCATATCTTCCTTCTTTTTTTATAATAGATCGGATGATCTTTTTTTGAGAGGGTACTGATCAAATCTATTAATATCCTGTTTTAGATTTTGCTATTTCATAAGAACTATTTTACAAGAACTGTATAAATTAGTTAAGTATATTCAGAACACTGCTCTCTCACTCAAAATTGAAACAAATATTTATACAATAATTTAAAGGGCTTGACGGCCCCAGAGGATGAACTTACTTAGGTAAGTTAGACGAGGTTAAGATATTTCTAATACTCCCTCCGTCCCATTTTTATTGTCCACCATAAAAAACCTATCTTTTATTCAATCATATGAAATAAACCGATAGTTACCAAAAAGTTGTATTACTTTTCATAAAAATTAACATAATTAACACATAATTTACCATATAAACTAAAAGTGGACAAGAATTTTGGGACGAATAAAAAAGAAAATTTTGGACAATAAAACTGGGACAGAGGGAGTACAACTTTAAGACTATATTCTTAAGTGAGTTATCTAAATTCATGGTTAGTCCTAGTTCTTTCTAATTTAAATCTATGTGAATTTGTAACATAATGTAATTTAAATGAAATAATTAATTAGCAAAAACACATAATAAATAATTTTGTAATTTAATTAGCACCGTCTAAATCTACACCGGGGATCATACATCTTTGTTAAATTGATTTTACCATTTTTCATAAATGATTATGAATCCTAAATACAGTGTCATTTTTCATATAAAAAGTTATATGTATTTGTAGCTAGGCTACGATACGGTGTTCTTCATGTTTGCTTTACATATAATGCAATAATGCATAATGCATACCTGAATTTTTCTAGTTTTTGGGTAATTATATTAACTCCTTATCAATACTAGATGCAACATTAAAAGTTTGGTTGGTCGGTATGGTACGTTGTGATTTTACTTAATTGCCCTTAATTTTGGTTGGTCGGTATGGTACGTTGTGATTTTACTTAATTGCCTTTAACTGTATTTCGTGTTTTTACTTAATTAACCTTACTTATTTATAAGAATATATTATTAAATAATAATATTACCTATTTATAACCAATTATCTTTTTTTCCCTAAAATACATTATTTTTTCTAACAAATTTCCCTACTTTTTCAAACATGGCAATTACTTTTTTTTAACTAAAACATGTTATTTTTTCTATTTTTCCTTACTAAAATCCCTCATTTTCCAAAAATATCACGGACAAAGCTTTAGTTATTTATTTTTAAACCTATAATATTATAATTATTTTTTTAAAGGTTACCTATTTTAACATGTCTACTTATTTTTCTTAACAAATGTAATCACTAAGAATATTAAAATATAAATAATCAAATATTTATTTATAACCAATTACTCTAAAACACATTATAAATTTTTTCTAACAAAGTCCCTTCTTTTCTAAATATATCTCGGGAAATTGTCTTTCTCAATTTGCTTTTTCTATTTTTCTCACTAAAATTCATTTTTTCCCAAAATATCACAGGAAACCCTTTACTTATTTATTTTAAAACGAATTTAAATACTTTTAAGTATTAAATTTTAAAAACTCATTTTCCGAAAATATCACGGGCATTTACATTTTTAAACTAAATATATATTACATTTTTTATTTTTTCTTACTAAAACCCCTAATTTTCCAAAAATATAACGGGCAAACCCTTACTTATTTATTTTAAAATATGTTTTAATATTTTTAATTAATTAAAAGTATTTAGCTATTTTAACATGCCTACTTATTTTTTTAAACAAATACAATTAATAAAATATTAAAAATATAATAATAAAATAACAATTAACAATCCGTGCATCGCACGGGTTTTAAGCTAGTATATAATAAGCGTAAGGGAGATTTTATCCAAAACTTTGGTTGGTCACTGTACTACCAAAAGTATACGATCAGTTGGATTATTAAACTATAAATATTCAAATCAATGAGGACCGTCAGATATAATATTAAAAATTGTATTTGATTATTAATAGGATAGTATTTAAATACTAAAAGATGTATTTTGATAATTTAAACCAATTATAAATAGGTTTTATATATTGAATAGAAATCTTTATGTAAAAATTCGTAATTATCTTTTCTCTTCAGTTTATGGATAGTTCCAGTTAGATAATAATTATTAAACCATCATTAAATTAAAAATAATTTTGTAAGCTTCGCGTGGACTGTAAAATCGTTAAAATCTGATGTTTAAAACTCAAGATAGAGCCCAAACAGTAAAGTTATTATCTAAATTTTAATAAATAAATTTTTATTATTGTAGCACCAATTTAATTTTTTTCCCTAATTCTTTTAAATTTATAAATTCTATGTTTATTTCAATAAAATATTAAAACCAATTTAAGAAAAAATTAAAATCGATCGTCCGTGTAAGATTACGACGAAATTAATAATTATAGTTAGATCTTAAATAGATCGATGAGAATTGTTAGATCTAATATTAAAAAGTGTATCTGATTAATAATAGAATTATATTTAAATACTAAAAAGTGTATTTTGATAATTTAAAATTTTTCTATGTAAAAATTCTTAAATATATTTTCTCTTGAATTTATGTATAGTTCCAGTTAGATAATAATTATTAAACCAAATATCAAGATACCAATTCATATCGATTACAATGATACACGTGGACCCTACATGGAGAACTCCTGTACATGAATAAATTTAAACACTTTTTTTTCTGAAGGAACATAACAATTTGATTAATCCAAATTATAATTATATTATTTTACATATAAATATCAAAATATTATTAAAATATTGAGGGTTTCATATTCATAAACGATAATTTTGAATATAATACTTATATTAAAATGTGTATTTGATTAAAGGTAGGATTATATTTAAATACTAAGAAGTGTGCTTTGATAATTTAAACCAATTATGAATTGATTTTCTATATTGAATTGAATTATTTATGTAAAACTTCTTAACCATCTTTTCTTTTCAGTTTATTTTATGAGTAGGTCAACTGGTCAAGTTAGATAATAATTATTAAACCATCATTAAATTAAAGATAATTTCGTTAGTTTCACATGGGTTATAAAATCGTCAAAATTCAATTTCTAAAACTCAGGATATAACCCAAATAGTAAAGTTTGTATCTAAATTTTAATAAATATTTTTTTATTATTGTAGCACCAATTTATTTATTTTTCAACTAATTCTTTTAAATATAGAGAAATTTTATGTTTCTTTCAAAAAAGTATCAAAATTAATTAAGAACAAATTCAAATCGATAAAGAATATATAATAATTTGAGAATAAAATTTTATATAATCATAACATAATTTTTATTCTGTTTAATAATTTTTAAGTAATAATTTATTTTAAAATTTTATATACACTGTAAATAAAACCGAAACATTAAAAGTAAAAGCAGTTAGTAAGATACTTATATCATTATATACTTGATATCCTTATTATATTAAATCCTTATATATAATAATCATAATAGGGATCTTATCCAAAATTTTGATCGTAGATAACCAAATTAATAAGGACCATTAGATCTTAACTAGATAAATGAAAATCGATAGATCAAATATTTAAAAAGTGTATTTTATTAATAATAGGATTATATTTAAATTCTAAAAGGTGTATTTTGATAATTTAAACCAAATATACCAAATATAAATAAGTTTTCTATATTGAATAGAATTCTCCATGTAAAACAATCGTGACTTTCTTTTCTCTTTCATGGATAATTCCAGTTAGATAAAAATTGTTAAACCATCTTTTAATTAAAATATAATTTAGTTATCTTCATGTGGGGTATAAAATCGTCAAAATCTGATTTTTAAAACACAAGATAAAGCCCAAATTAGTAAAGTGGATATTTAAATTCTAATAATAATTATTATGTCATCATTATTTTAATACCAATTTAATTATTTTTTTTCTAACTATTTTAAATTTAGAAATCTATGTTCAAAAAATAAAATCAATCTAAGAAAAATTCAAATCAACAAAGAATATAATAATACGAGGATAAAATTTTATAAAATTGTGCATATTTTTAATTCTATTTTATTAAGTTTTAGATCATAACTAATCAAATATTATTTATTATTAAATAATAAATTATACGTAAATGGTGATTTTGTTTTATAAGAACTCATAGATAGCTAATTTCATTGGTAGCAGGACTATATTCATATTAAAAAAAATCGTATTTTGAAATTTTAGACTCAGCTACAAAGGCCAAACTTTTTTAACATATATACATAGTAAATTATTAAATTTGAAACTTTAAAAGTTTCTTAATCAATTAGTATAGTACTTTTCTGAAAAATCATACTTTACAAAAAATATTATCAAATAACCTATGTCTGCAAGAAAAAAAATGAAAAAATTCTTTATTTTAAAAAAAAACCTATAAATTTTAATATGTTGTTGGTAGATTCAAATCTTAGATCATTCTACATGATAATTTTACTGTTATATCTAACGTTTTTCAACAATTTAATTTGAAACATCCAACTATTGGATTGAGTGATCAAACAAAGCTACCAAACTTATAAGGTGTACTACTTTAAAAGAAGAACTATTACAAAAAAAATTATATTTTAATTGATAATTTATTTTCTCAAAAGTTCAAAGTTCCCGCATCTTTAACATATTACAAAAAAGAGTACATTATATTTTAGCAATAAATATTTAAAAAAATTATAAATATTAAGAAAAATTAATGATGTTATCATGGTAGTTTGTTTCTAAATACCGCCAAAACATTCTCAACCGTTAGATCCAATACTTTTAAAAATAGATGATCAAGATTATATCATATAAAAAGAAGTTATTGTCTAAAAATGATATAATTTAAAAGATATTATATTATGATTGGATTTTCTAAAAAGTCAAAATATAAAAATAGTTGTAATTAAATAAGGAAACTCATTTAATACCAAAATAATCAAAATCGTTTAATGTTAAATAGATAGGTGAAAACCGTTAGATTTAACATTAAAAACTGTATTTGGTTAATAAAGGGTATTCTAATAATCTAAACTACATATAAGTAGATTTCCTAAATCGAATAGAATTCTCAACATTAAATTTCGTCACTTTATTCTCTTTTTAGTTTTAGAATAGTTTAGCGTGTAAAATATAATAAATATCAAATTTTTAACTATAATTTTTTTGGCTAAATCTTTTTTAACAATAATTTAATCATGTAAACTAATAACTTTTAAATATTAAAATATTAATAAATAAATATAATTATAAATATTTAAAAAACAATCGTGTGTTGTATAGATAATAAAAATATAATTATAAACAGAATAATTATAAATAAAATTTAAGTAACCGTGCATAGTACAGGCTATAAGCTAGTATCTATTAAAGGACACAACTGTTACATGAGCCGCTAAGAGTCTAACCATTTTTTTTTTTTTTTTGAATAAGGAGTCTAACCATTTTTATATGTAGTATTGAAAATGGTCAAGTATAGAATATTTTACTGGGGATAATATCGATCAATTGGACATCTATAACCTTTATTAATAAACGAAATCCCTTTTTTAACATGGTAGTAAAATTTGGTTAGCACTTTTTTGGTTCACACTTTTTTGGTTTCAACCCTAAATTTTTTTAAATATATAATTATTTAATTTAAAATAGATTATATTATACCCTAAAGTTCTATTTCATGTAGTAGAATTATTATATCCTAAACTCCTATTTCACGAAGTAGAACTTTATGTTGTTTTTAAATTATTTTTGTTTTGTTCAATACTCTACTTTCACCAAACTTCTAACAATTCTATTATTATTATGACTTTTCCGTCTTACAAAAAATAATATTTTTTTTGACTTTTCGTGATAACCTTTATTAATAAGCTAAATCCCCTTTTAACATTTTACCAAATTTGGTTCCCACTTTTTTTGGTTCACACTTTTTTTTTGGTTTCACCCCTATTTATTTTAAATATGTAATTATCTAATTTAAAATATATTATATTATACCATAAAATCCTATTTCACGTAGTAGAACTTTGTTGTTTTTAAATTATTTTTGTTTTATTCAATGCTCTACTTTCACCAATCTTCTAACAATTCTATTATTATTTTGACTTTTTCGTCTTACAAAAAATAATATTTTATTTTTGATTTTTCGTCTTGCACATACAAGCAATTAAAAGTCTGCATGATAAAAGGTTTCCTTTCTCTATGTCACTTCTTTGTCATTGTCATAACACTGATATACATATGTCAATATTATTCGTGATCGCATGGATAGTTAAGCCATAAAATTTAAACATTCTTATCAAGTTTTTTTTGAAAGTATAAATTTACTATACACTTGCTACTTGAATGTTCGACTCATATATTATATATTATTGTAGAATTTTATGTTGTTTTTAAAGTAAAAAATAATAACTATCTAATCTAAATAGATTATATTATTATTGTACTCTAAACTCCTATTTCATGTAAAATTCTAATTTTTTTTAAGAAAAAATTAATTCTATGTTGTTTTGAAATTTAAAAAAAAAATTATATAATTTAAAATAGATTATATTGTTATTGTACCCTAAACTCTTATTTCACATAAACTTCTATGTTATTTTTAATAATAATAATAATCTAATCTAAATCTACAATAAATATATTATTATTGTACGAATATATTATATTGTTATTAAATTACATTTTACCAAAATATATTATATTATTATATTATATTATGTAATATATATCCCATGTTGGAAGAGTTACAATAAGATCACAACATAAACAAACTATAGTACGTGTAATTTGTAGTTTAGGTCATCTGAAATTTGTATTCTTATTGTAGTTCTAATTCTTTTATAACCTTATTGTCTTGGTGAATTGAACTTAAAATATGAAACACCGATGAATATGATTGTACGTCGTTATTACCGATGAAGTGATCATTGTCCATCACCAAAGTACAAAAAAAGTTACTAATCGAATACAAGTTGTGGACAGGTAAATTTACTTTTCAGCATGCTAAGTTTTTGTTAATACAAGTTGTATAGAGGTAAATTCACTTTTCAGCATGCCAAGTTGTTCTCATCTGCATGCGAATCAATTTCATAGAAAAGATTCGAATATTTACATCACCAATCACAAGTGCATAAATTGAACTCAATTATATTTTTCGTGTTATAGTTATTCTTTATTCATGAGTAGCCTTATTATATTTAAATAGTCCCAAATGAATTTAACTATATATATTCTGTAAGATTAGTTAATTCATGAATATGCTTATAATCCATACTTTGTACGATATTAAGCTAATTTCTTAGTCCCCTGTATTTTTTCCTTCTAGCTATGCCTTTACAATTGGAAGACAAAAGATATACATACAAAAAACAGATATCGTCAAACAAGAGATTCTGAAACTATTGAGCAGTGAGATGAACCTAATGATTAAATTCACAAAAAAAATATGTCCCATGTATTACTATCAAAAGTTTCTTTTTTCTTAATTTTTAGAATTATTCGATTCAGATAATGATCTCTTATGTTTTATGTATAAATAAAAATTTGTTTCTAGAAATAAAGAAACTCAAGTGGATGTCAATCTTTTAAATTTTAGCCCACGTTGTATATACAAAATTTTAATTATATATACATAGTTTACACTGTATTTGACCGATTTCTTAGTCCCCTTATAATTATTACTTACACTCACGCCTTCAAAATTGGAATTGGAATTTGTATGTCATCAAACAAGAAATTTTGAATTAGTGAGCAACGAAATAAACGTAATCAGAAACGTCGAAAAAGATATATGGCACATGTATTGGTGATGTAGTTTCTCTTACTTACATATACATATATATATATATATATATATATAATTATTCAAAAATTACAACTATTAATCTCTTACGTTTTCTATATAATAGAAAGTTATTTCTGAAAATAAAGAAATTCATTTGGATGAGAATCTTTTGGATCTAAACACAAGTTGGTGTTTTAGATTTTAAAAATGATTTTGCTTTCTATATTGAAATATAAATAATCTACCATTAACATTTAACTACTTCACAGTTCATTAAGATTCCGTTATGTTGTAAATGAATAATATATAAAGTTTTTATAATTAACTGAATAATAATAATATTTTCATGAGTAAAATATTTGTAAAATTCGGTAACTAATTTCATGAAAAAATAATGTAATTGTAAACAATTTTAAGTCAAAATTTAAAATTAAATAATTGATAATATTAAATAATTGATAATATTAATTAAAAAATACTATAAATAAAATAAATTTCCAAATAAAATCACTCTGCCCGTGCTTGGCACGGGTTATCTTCTGGATACACTTAATGTGATAAGGAGGAGTACAATCCCAACTGGCCGGAAAATGTTTATAAAGAGTTTCTTGTAAGCCTTTTTCCAAATTTTATTTACATCGTCGGTTCAAGATTTTTGTTTCTAATTTAATGATATTGTACGTATCTATTATGATCTTATTTTTGTAGGTATACGAAAAGGTTAAAGGCGCCTTTCCAAAAAGAACTATCATTGGACTACACATAAAGAGCACTGGCAGAAGGAAAATTAATGAATTGAAAATCAGGGTTTAAGACACACCAAAGAGTTTGGGATCCCAAAAGGAAAAAAAAAAAGATTTAACTCCCCTGTAGGTTAGAAATCCTTTAGTACGGTTTGCTAATCTTTTGTAGGAAAATGAAGCATATGTCAGGGTTTGACCGGTCAACGACCGAAAGTTAGCCAATTTGCCTAATGTCAGTGCCAAACCATGTCACGTGTTTCTAAGGTAACCATGACCGAAAGTTAAACGAGTCTATTTAAACGAGTCGGGCGAGCCGGCTCGTATAAAATTACACTTAAACGAGCCTAATCTTCTACCCGAACTCGGCTCGTTTAATTTGACGAGTCGAGTTCGAGCCGACTCGTTTAGTTAAACGAGCCCGGTCTTATGTTCGAGCTCGGCTCGTTAACGAGTTCGAGCCGAGCCGAGCCTTACTAAACGAGCCGAGTCGGGTAGGGCTCGCGAGCCGCCCGACTCGAATTAAAGGCCTACCCAGAAGTGTAGGATGAGACATCTAGGGTTGGGCACATGTTGAACACCTAGAGTACACTATTATATAAGGAGGTCATGCGTATTCGGCTAATCTTGATTTTACACATATTTTGATACTCTTATGACAATAAATCCGGGTTTTAATTTTGTTAGAAAATGGAAAGTTTGGGGCATATTTTAAATATGTTCTTGATGGAATTTCCGAAAACTAACAATTGGAGGTTGTTCCTTGTTATGAGGACTTAAACTTTCATGTTTGGATCTAAGACATATGTCGGTTATGTGGGTTGTTTAAGTTGGAATAACTTGTATCCCACATAGAATTGGTAATGAGAGGTTGGTGGGTTTATATAGAACCATGTGCAAGAGTAGTGTACAACTACTAAGGCATGTGGGTGTGCATGGTGTTATTGTGTGCCTCACACGCGCACACACGCGCTCGCCGCCGCCCGCCTCGCCTCGCCACGTCATGACTCGGATCGGGTCGATGGGTGAATGTCTTGGCGTCTCGCGTACGCGAGGTGACCAGTGTGAGAAATTTTATTACATGTTTATTTAATATTATTTATTGATTTAAATTTAACAGTATCAATATTTGATTTGTAACAGCTCAACGAACTGGGACAGGATTTATTGACAGTTGACTACTGATCCTGATTTGTAACAGCTCAACGAACTGGGTCAGGATTTATTTACAGTTGACTACTGATCCTGATGGCTTGGAATAGTTGACCACTGATCATGATGGCTTGGACCCGTTGACTACTGGTCCTGATGGGATTAAATCCTGATGGAAGCTGTAACTGATATTAAATCCTGATGACAACTGTAAATGAAATTAAATCAGAATATTTAATATTAAATGTCATATCTTCCGTTACAATTTTATTTGGTCTGTTACGTTTTATTTTGTATGTTATATACAAAACTAAACGTTGGAGAAAAGAGGAGATTGTACTAAGATACACAAAACCCTAGCATCATATTCTTCTCTGCTCTCTCTCAACACATACAAAATATACATAGGTTTTTGGGCGAACTGAGATTTAGGTCGCTGTTGATCATTGCCATTACTGTGAGTGGATTGATCTGAGCTATTTTATCCTGGAAGTGATATTGTTGTAACCCAACACAGCGTAAGTGGGGCAATAATCTCTTCAAGAACAGTCAAGACTTCTCTAAGGTTTGGCGACTCAGATGTTCTTTATCTATCAGTACTTGTTAAAAGCTACAGAGAGATAAGTAATTCTTTCTTATCTTGTTATTTACAGTCTCTGATTATTTTCTTGTTTCTACCTTCATGTTTGTTTTGTTCCTTGGTATATTTGCATGTTCTTGTTAATTCAAAAATATATATAACTACCCTATTGTTGCTGTGTAATTAGTGAATTATACCCAATAATCTTGAAGAGATTATTCGTGTTATATATTGTTAATTAGCAAGATGGTTAACGAAACTGAAACTCCTATTGGTGCTACTGTTTCTGGTTCTGGTGTTATTGTACCTACCATTGATTGGACCATGTATCGTTTCCCACAGTCTATCGATTTGTCAGGAATGCCTGATAAATTTGGTGGGGGTGTTGGTTTTTCTCGTTGGTAGAAAAAGATGAAACTATGGCTTACGGTAAAGGATCTATGGCCGGTGGTGCAGTATGAGAAACCAGTTATTGATCAGGAAAAGGCTGAAACTGTTAAGGCTTATGCTATGTGGGAGGAAAAGGATGGGGTGGCTAGGGCTGCTATACTGGAAGCTTTAGCGAACACTCTATTTGATGTTTATTCATCTGACTCCTTCACTGATAAGCTCTTATGGGAGAAGCTGGACCAGACACATAATACTGACTCGCTAGGGTTGGAAAAGTATTCTGTAGCTAGGTTCCTTGATTTCAAACTGGTGGATACAAAATCCATGACTGAGCAGGCACACGAGTTTGAGATGTTGTTGCATGCTTTGAAGGAGTCTGGAATGGTCCTTCTTGAGAAGTTTCGGGTTATGGCTGTGATTGAAAAGCTCCCTAAGTCTTGGGAAGAGTTTGCTCTCTCCCTGAAAAGACAGAAAGGAGAGATCACATGGACAAACCTTATGTTGGACATCTCTGTGCAGGAACAACACAAGTCCAAACAGGGACATGTGATGCCTGCTGAACATGGGAGTTCAAAGGTGAATGTAGTGATTGTTGGACAGAAAGAAAGACTGTCACTAAGAAGGATAACACTAAGCCTAAAAATGACAAGAACAAGGCTAAGAAACCAAAGGCAAACAAACCATGTTGGTCTTGTGGACAGGTTGGTCATTAGAGCAAGGACTGTCTTGGAACCACTGATGGGCCTAAGGTTATAATGGTTGTTGGTGAGGTTGTTGCCTCTAGAACCAATAACGGGTATGTTACCTACAACCCTGTACTTCTTTCCACTTATATGTCTCATGAATGGTTGATTGATACTGGAGCTAATGTACATATTTGTACTGATATTACTCTATTTGTATCTTATCAACAGACCCATGGCTTGACAGTGACGATGGGGAATGTTAGTGCTGCTCAAGTTTTTGGAATAGGAAACGTGGACCTGAAGTTTGCTTCTGGGCATGTTCTATCCCTAACTAGAGTGCATCATGTTCCTGATATTCGTAGAAATATAATAAGTGGAAGTTGTTTAGTTAAGAACGATTTTGAACTTTCTTTGAAATGTAATAAAATAGTTATTACACATACTGGTGTATTTTTTGGCAAAGGTTACTTGTCTGATGGTTTGTTTTTGATAATGTTGAGCCTATTTTGGGCAGTTTTATTAATGATAGTGATGCACCTTCTGTTAATTGTGTTGAATCATCTGATTTGTGGCATTCTAGACTTGGTCATTTAAATTTTGGTGCTCTAAAGAATATGATGAATTTAGAGTTGATTCCAAAACATGGCATTGATAAGAAATCTAAATGTCAAGTATGTGTGACTGCTAAACAAACTAGGAAACCCTTTCATAATGTTGTTAGAGATTCAGGAGTATTAGATTTAGTACACACAGACATATGTGAATTTGGTGGCATGTTGACTAAGGATAATAAACGATATTTTATTACCTTTATAGATGATTGTAGTAGATACTGTTATGTTTATTTACTTAGGCATAAAGACGAAGCACTAGAAAAATTCATTATGTTCAAAACTGAAGCTGAAACACAAATTGGTAAAGTACTTAAACGTTTGAGATATGATAGAGGTGGTGAGTATACTAGTACCTTGTTCAATGAATTTTGCGGAAGCAATGGTATAGTTCATGAGGTGACTCCACCATACACACCTGAGTCTAATGGGGTGGCTGAACGAAAGAACAGAACTTTTAAAGATATGATTAACAACATGCTTCTTAATTCTGGGTTGCCTAAGTACATGTGGGGAGAGGCTTTGAATACGGCTTGCCATATTCTGAATAGAGTCCCTCTGAAGCATATGGACAAGACACCTTATGAGTTATGGAAAAGTAGAAGGACAAGTTAAAAGTATCTCGTGTGTGGGGCTGCCTTGCTAAGGTGCTTGTCCCTGAACACAAGAGAAAGAAACTAGGTCTGAAAACTTTTTATTGCATCTTTCTGGGCTATATTGAAACCACTACGGCTATGAGATTTTTAGTGTTAAAATCTGACATAGACGGTATAGTGGCTAACACTATAGTTGAGTTTCGTGATGCAACATTCTTTGAGGATGTGTTTCCTATGAAGACTGACATACCTCAAGATATTTCTAATGATGATCCCACTCACACATCGAGTTCTATTCCTGATCATGTGGAAAGGATGACAAATGTGGGGGAAGATCATGCTAGTAGTTCTACTCCTGAAGAAGTAGATGAACCTAGAAGGAGTAAGCGTGCAAAGGTAGTCAAGGACTTTGGAAGTGATTTTGTCACTTACGATGTTGAGGATGAACCTTTAACTTTCCGACAGGCCATAGATTCTTCGGAGTCAAGGCACTGGAAAGGTGCTGTAAAGAGTGAGATTGACTCTATTGTTTCTAACGGAACATGGGAGTTGGTTGATCTACCTCCTAGGTGTAGTACTATAGGATGTAAGTGGATCTTCAAAAAGAAGATGAACCCGGATGGCTCAATAGATAAGTATAAGGCTAGGCTGGTAGCTAAGGGTTTTAGGCAAAATGAAGGCATTGATTACTTTGACACATACTCTCTTGTTGCAAGAATGACTACAATCCGAATGCTTATAGCATTGGCTTCCGTACATGGTCTTATCATCCATCAAATGGATGTAAAGACAGTTTTTCTTCATGGTGATCTTGAAGAAGAGATTTATATGGATCAGCCTGAGGGATTTGTTGCTTCTGGTAACGAGAGGAAAGTATGTAAGTTGATCAAGTCTATATATGGCTTAAAACAAGCTCCTAGAGACTGACATAAAAAGTTTGATGATACTGTTTTAGAATCAGAGTTTGTAGTTAATGAAAGTAACAAGTGTGTCTACTATATGGTTAAATGAAATGAATGTATTATCGTGTGCCTATATGTGGATGATATATTATTGTTTGGAACCGATATTGAGATTATTAACGAGACAAAAAGTTTCTTGAAAAGGCACTTTGAAATGAAGGATATGGTCAAGTATGGTTATTCAAATTGTAGAATCGCTAGCACACCGTACGATCCTAAAGTTGCCCTTGTCAAGAATAGTTCAGGAATTCTTGTGTCTCAGTTAAGGTATTCTCAGATTATTGGGAGTTTGTAATATCTTGCTAACGTGACTAGACCAGACATTTCTTATTCTGTGTCTAAGTTAGCTAGATATACAAGTTGTCCGAACAAGACTCATTGGGAGGCACTGGATAGAGTTCTTAGATATCTTAAGGGAACTATTTCCCTTGGTTTGCATTATCGAAGATTCCCTGGAGAACTCGGGAATACAGTGATGCAAGTTGGATAGCTAAGAAATCCGGTACCAATGGAGTGACTGGATATTTGTTTACCCTAGCAGGTGGAGCAATATCCTGGAAGTCTACTAGACAGACTTTGATAACTCGGTCTACTTTTGAGGCTGTGTTGTGTGCACTAGATGCCACGAGGACGGAGGCTGAATGGTTGCATGGACTTATGTCAGTGTTACCTGTAGTAAGCAGACCGCTTCCAGCCAGTGATGTTCATTGTGATAGTCGTACAACTATCGACAAGATCAGCAGTGAAAAGTATAATGCTAAAACAAAGAGACACATCCAAGTTAGACTTTTGTCTATAAGGGGTCTAGTGTCTGAAAGGATTATTATTATAGAGTTCATTGGAACTCAGGATAATATAGATGATCCTTTGACTAAAGGACTTGAGCATGCAGTAGTCCTTAAGTCAAGGTTGGGGATGGGACTGATAGCCCATTATGATTCATCTACACCGGGAACCCAATACACCTGAGAGGAGATCCCTTGAAGTTTATTCAATGTGGTAATAACAAGTTGTGAGGGTGAGTTGGTAGTACCTTTACTATATACCTTGATACTCACATATCTGAGTTTATCCACCTAGAAGGTACTAATACTGCCAGTATAGCAAGAGTTATTTGAACTCTAAATGGGGTCAAGTCATTTGACGAGATGATAGCAGTACATCTCTGGAGATGCCCAGCTAAGCGAATGTAATTGTGTAATCGCAATTAGAGGAAAGGGTTATTCCTTGAAGCATTCGACGAACATGATCGAGACAGGAACATTAACGTCTCAAAGACATAAATCATCACCATAGCCTTTGATTTGTCATCGTCTATGGAGTGTGGTTACACCAAACGGATAAAGATTCAAGGTGAAACATTCCATCTAGATCCGGTAGCCATCGAAGTAGAGGACATAGGAGGGTTCAAACCCGGAAGGGTACCAACTCTGAAAAACAAGTCATGATAAGGACCGATATACATTTTTGTATGGATTTATGGGGGATTGTTAGAAAATGGAAAGTTTGAGTCATATTTTAAATATGTTCTTGATGAAATTTCCGGAAACTAACAATTGGAGGTTGTTCCTTGTTATAAGGACTTAAACTTTCATTTTTGGATTTAAGACATTTTCTTAGTGGAATCCATAAATAAATTGAGTAGAAATAGGTTGCTTGAAATGGGTTATGTGGGTTGTTTAAGTTGAAATAACTTGTATCCCACAGAGAAATGGTAATGAGAGGTTGGTGGGTTTATAAAGAACCATGTGCAAGAGTAGTGTACAACTACTAAGGCATGTGGGTGTGTATGGTGTTATTGTGTGCCTCACGCGCGCGCTGCCGCCGCTGCCCGCCTTGCCTCGCCACGTCACGACTCGGGTCGGGTCGGGTCGATGGGCGAATGTCTCGGCATCTCGCGTACGCGAGGCAACCTGGGAGAGGAATTTTATTACCTGTTTATTTAATATTATTTATTGATTTAAATTTAACAGTATCAGTATTTGATTTGTAACAGTTCAACGAACTGGGTCAGAGTAAATCTTGACAGTTGACTATTTATCCTGATAGCTTGGAACAGTTGACTACTGATCCTGATGGCTTGGACCAGTTGACTACTGATCCTGATGGGATTAAATCCTGATGGAAGCTGTAACTGATATTAAATCTTGATGACAACTGTAAATGAAATTAAATCAGAATATTTAGTATTAAATGTCATATCTTCCGTTACAATTTTATTTGGTCTGTTATGTTTTATTTTGTATATTATATACAAAACTAAACGTTGGAGAAAGGAGGAGATTGTACTAAGATACACAAAACCCTAGCATCATATTTGTACTTGCAAATTCATTAATAAAGCCTTCAAAATGATATCTTACATCTATGTGTTTAGTCCTCTCATGATGGACTTGATCCTTAGCTAAATAGATTGCACTGAGACTGTCACAATACACTGTAGCCTGATCATGATGTAGACCCAAATCACTGACCAATCCTTTCAACCAGATTACGTCTTTTGTTGCTTCTGTCAATGCCATGTACTCTGCTTCTGTAGCAGACAAAGTCTCCATAGGTTGCAGAGTAGCTTTCCAATTGATAATTGAATCACCCAGAGTGAAAGCATAACTAGTCAAAGATCTTCTACTGTCAACATCTCCAGCATAATCAGAGTCTGAAAACCCTGTCACCAAACACTTTGTATCACCTCCATAAATGAGACCAATGTCATACGTACCTTTTAAGTACCGAAAAACCTTCTTCACAGCTTGTCAATGCTTCTTGCATGGTTCACCCATAAACCTACTAACAACACTGACAAACTGTGCAAGATCAGGTCTAGTGAAGACCATTGTTAGGTCCCGAAGTATCGTAGAAGGGGGGGGGGTGAATACGATACTCACAAATAATTCAATTTCGTTCGCGGATAATTCATTCAGTTCTATAACGAAATCAAACACACCAAACCAAACCAAGAGTCGGGGAATATATCTTTTTATAAATATAAACCTCGAAGGGTGCTACAATTTCTAATCCATAGATTAGCTTCAATGAGTTCTAGGTTATTCACAATCAATACAATGAAAGAATTCTGAGCACTATAAATTTCTATGATCTTCTCCGGCTCAAACTTCTCTCTCAGTAGTTGCTACTATGAACTAACCTCGACTAAGGAAGACACTACCTCTCTCTGTGTAATTATAGACTTAGTTTTTAGAAAACTATCGAACCTTAATTGTTAAAACAATCTTGGCCGTCCAATTCTCATCAACCTGACAAACAAACACTTTTCCACCTGCTCCTCAAATTAGAAAACCATCGAAATGGTTAAAAGAACTTTTCATTCGATGGTTTTTTTATTACAAACTATCGAATGTAATTCAATTCCATCAAATCAAAAACTTTAGAATCAACTTTACATTCGATGGTTTTTTTTATATAAATAAAAAAACTATCGAATGAAAAGTTAATTCATTAGTTTTCTTATGACTTCCTTGACTTACATTCGATGGTTTTCTTTATTGAAAAACCATCGAACTCTTTTCTTGTCTTTGACTTACAAGAAAAGATGCTGAGCTCCAGGGTGTTTAAGTTTCAGACTGTATCAATTTCTTCTGAGACGATAAAATAACTTGATCTTTTTAGTGCTGTCACCTAGTGCAACTGGTCTGGTTCACAGATGAATAACACTTGATCAATTCTTCTTTTATGTCTTCAATTCAATGCTGCTGATAAGTCCTTTGTCGTTCGGGTTGCTTCATCACTGGAATCCCGTGGCACTTAACCCTAAATCATTCACATACTTCTGTCGTCTTGAAAGTCTTGTTTCTTTTGCTGTCACTGAGGCTTGAACATTTTCATGAACTTCTTTCCGTGACCTGTTTACGGACTTCAAGAATACATAACGTATTTTGATTTTTTGAGTTTACCTTTTCTTCTTTGATTCTGGATTCCTGTGCTTCTGTTAATATTATTGTCTGTCTTGTCCTTTGTTGAGTTGTAGTTATCTCTTTTACATCTTATGTTACATTATGCTTTACAATCTCCCCCTATTTGATTGGATAGAGTTCGACAAGCAAATACTTCGAGGATAACTCAACTAACTAAGGAAACATGAAACTACTTAAAGTAAGACATCGTAATAATAATAACTGCATTCTGGATCAGATATATATACATTTCCAGATTTCATAACTCAAAAAACAATAAAACTTTTCACTTTGAAGTTGCTCCTCTTGTTTGAGCTGAAAGTTCTCTTGTTTTTTGCTTCAGTTCTTCAGTCCATTCCAATCTCACCTTCTTCACTCATTGGATCAGAGTTAACAGCTTGATAATCAATCACTGATAGATAGTGCAGTGGTTCTCCAGGTTTAAGGATTGCTCCTAGGATGTGTCTTCCAATAAATCCAACCTCTTGACCCACTCCAGCCCACAGCCATGCAATGTTAACATCTTTCTTGTTTAGCTTTGGCATGTTTGGTAGTCTGGGAAGTACTTCCAATCCTTTCTCCACTCTCTTCCTATAGTAGGGAACATTCTCCATAAGATATTTTCTTAGAGTGTCGGCTGCTTTTGTCCTTCTCCGTTGATGTGAATCCAGTGGATCTAAGAAACTTCTCAACTGATATTAGATATTCGTTTGGGTAATCTCTCAGTTTGTCCTCCGTCAGATAGCAGATTCTGAACAAGTCATTCGTCATGAATCTAACCATAGGAGGGTTTTCAGTAATCTCTGGACTGACCTTCATCAAGATTTCCTTAACATGCTCACGGAGCAGTTCATTTAGCTTTGTAGTTCTTTGGATCTTGATGAGAATGTGTCTTTCTCTCTTAGTGATAGAGAATTTGCTTCTTCTTCCATATCATCATCCAAGATAGGATGTTCTATTTGGCTCCGGATGATATGGCTCATGCTCCTCCTGAATCGGTTGCTCTTGCATGACTTCAAATCCCTCTTCACTTTCTTCTAGTACTATGTCCTCAATCCAGTACTGTCTAACTGGAATAGCTTCATTGGTTTCCCAAACTCCCCATCCAGTTGTTTGCCAACCTTCATTAGTCACTTCATTTGTTTCCCCTTCTCCAACTTTCTCCCCCTTAGTTGAGGAATCCTCGATGAAGTTATCCTCATTATAAAAGGTAGTAGAAGGATCAGGTTGTTGTTTTGAAGTTTCGGGTTGTTGGTTCCTCAACATATTCCAAATAGATTGTACCCCGTCACATTGATTCTCTTTGACATCAGTCCTCAATTCGACCAGTTCTTCCATAGCTTCCCTCTTCAAGGAGTCCACTGCCTGTTTGGTACCTGTTATAGTGCCAGATGAACTGCCAATGACCCTGAATGTTCTTCTGGAATCAGCTGCAGCCAAGTCAACCTTCTCTTGAATTGTCTTTAAAGAAGCATTGCCTTGACTAGAGGAGATCCCTTGGTCAAAGGAAGGTCGCAGTAAAACCTTGAATAATGGATTTCCTTCTTTATCACAAACTGTCATCTCCTTGAGGGTGGATTGAACATGTACCTCTATTTCTGTCGGTAACAGCAAATCATGAATATTAGGTAGGGTTAGGGTGTCACTCCTCACATTTGGCTCTGGGTGTACACTCAACGTTTCTGTCGGTGTTTGAATCATTTTTCCTTTCCCACTCAGGCCAGGTGTAAGTGTTTTTGTTTCACTCAAATCCTTAGTGCTGATTGTACCTGCAGAAGAAATCACTGTAGCCGTCCTTAAGGAGGTCACCGGTGGTGCAATGGGGCTTCGCAAGTCCCCGTCCTTGGATAAACCAAGTTGCTGATCATCCTTAGATGATATATCCTTTGTAGGATCTAGAGTTTGAATCTCTAGGGGGTTAGAAACAGGCTCTTTTAACAGCAGAGATCCCGAATCTTCCCCGTGAGTCTGTAAAGACTTTACCGCAGTTGACTTGTCAATAGTAATTGATTCATCGTCACCGAGTTGCCGATCTGCACCTACGTCAGACCCTTTACCCGCAGGATCCAGATATGTTCCATCTGGGGAGGTAGACAGTGACCCTTTAGATTGTGCATTTAGGTCAAAGCCTTCTCTCGACGTCTGTGAAGACCCTTGGTTCTTAGAACCTTCAACCAGTGAACCTGACCGTAATATGGTCGGAACACCAGTTACTTCCGTCAATTCTTCCTTACTTGATTGAGCTATTGGTTCAGATATTGCTTTCGTTAGCTTAGCCCAATCAGCATCAGAAAAATCAATAAAGGGCGCTTTGGATGATTGAAATGAAGTTTCAACAGTTGCCTCATTTTCTATTCTTCTCCTTTTAGAGTAAGGCAGAGCTGTTGTTGAATGGCGTATCTCCTTATGTGGTGCTGCTTTGGCACTATCTCCCTCTACACTCATGGATGTCTGAATATTGGGTATAGGAGGGTAAGGAGGTTCGTTTGTGGTTTCATTTGGCTCTTCCAAAGGCTCTTCGACCGTGGTTAGAGATTGTGGGTTGCAATCTCATGGTCTGGATGGCCACTGAGGGCTCTGGATCAACATCCATTGTTGTGGTTCAGGAGCCAATTCAGGTTGAGGAATGTTACCTTCATTTACCTGTTCCCCTGGGGGTAGAAGTGGTAGGGGCACCGTTCTTAGATATTCAAGTTTGAACAGTGGGTACCCCTGGAAGATATTCTTTCTTATCAGAGCGGTTATTGCATTGCTCTTCATCTTCATGCACTCCATGGTCTCCTCTTCAGCGAATGTCTCACGCTCATCATCTGTTGTCAAGGTGCATTGTCGTGGATTGTTCCACAGAGTTGTTGGAGATAAAGTTATTTCCTGAAATAATAACAAGAAATCAATCTTCCTTCACGAAGTTGACAGCTTCTAGAGATGCTCCTCCTGTCATTCAGAGATGCTTCTCCTGTCTTTCTTACAACCTGCGTATTTTATATCTAAATAGCTAAATATGTTAACAAGTATCTTTAGGGTACCATATACTGAGATTTGGTATTCCCTTAAGATATCTCAAAATCATGTTGATAACTATAAGACTAGATTTTTGAAATCCACTTGGAACCTTGCACATTGGCAACTTGAGAATACAATATGTGTTGTCAATTTGCAGCTAATAACTTAATGAGACGCATACCTCTCTAGCTTGTCATTTCTGTCTTTTACCTGATTTGTCCTGATCAAGCTTTAGTGGCTGCTGTTGGTAGGGAGTCTTGGCATGTCTAGAATCTTCTCAATTATGCACATTCAAAAGATTATTGACTTACTTTTATTGCCATCACTCTTTTGGCTTACTTGTGCTCTTAAAAGAATTATTCTTCTGGCTTGCTCAAAGTAATTCCAAAAAGAATTGCAACTTTCCCAACATACTCATCTTGTACATTCTCTGCAATGACTTGGCAAATTTCTTGCACAAGTTTTCGTTAGTAGACCAACATATAATATAATCATGATATCACTGCACATATATGACATTATGTTTGTGCCTTATGACAACTCTAATAAATTCATATTCTGTAAAAGTTCAGTTAGAGTGTCATACCATGTCTTTGACGATTGCTTGAGTATTGATACCGGTTCATACCAATCTGTAGTGATCTTGTGAAGAGAAGTTATACAACGTCCAATTGATCTGCAACAGCAAATGCCAGGATCTGTTGTACATTGACTTCTTCTACTATCTCACCAATCAGGAGAGCACTTGATCACATTCACCATACAGATATATCCTGATATCCTCAAGTCTCGTCACTGGTGCTTCTTGTTAGATACTGCTTCCTAATAGTAACCTAGCATCCAGTTTGGCCTTGTCCCTCATAACAATGCCAATTTCATCCAGTATTCTGGATACCCATCTTGTTCCAATAACAGATTTTCCCTTAGGCCTGGGTACCAGCTTCCAAACTTTCTGCCTTTCAGATTGATTGAGTTCATTTTGCTTTGCAATCACCCAATATGGATCCATCAGAGCTTCTTTACCTTTCTTTGTTTCTTCTTCAGAAAGAAAACCAAGAAAATAATCATTCATACTCTATAGCTCCAGTCTTTACTCCACCACTAGGATCACTAAGAACTAGACATCAGGAATGATATTGAATCTAAACCCTTTGTCTTGACAGATACGTTCTTGAAGTGTCCTCTAGATATTCATTGTGGTGTTGATCTGACTAATTGATCCTTCTTTTGCTCCCCCTAAGCTGTTGCTGGGATTTCCTGAGAATCCTCATCCTCGCTGAGTGGTTCTGTTGAAGTACTGAGCTGTGTAGTTAAACTACCATTACCACTGCTTGGATTTGAATCATCATTACCATTAATTTCACACATAACAGCTGAGAGCTTGGAGTTGTTGAACATCATATTCAGACTTTCAATCACCTCTTGTTGATTAATCAAATTTACCTCGTAGGCTTTAGATTCCACTGATTAGCCGAGGAAAATATCCTTAAGAGCCTTAGCTGCCAATCTTGCCAAGATGCTTACTTGTAAAACATTTTCCTCCAAACCCCTGAAAGAAATTCAGAGTTTGCTTCTATTGGCCAATACAGGGTCTTCCTGTATTTGTTACTGATCATGGAAATGTGATTAATCTCATCTGTGATGTCATGTCCTTCAGATTGAACGAACAACACCAGTTTGTATTAAGAGTAGTCATCAACCATCACTGAAGTATATCTTTACTTTGTTGTAGATAAGACATTAACTAGTCCGTAGAGTTCCATACGTATCATCTGAAGCGGCTCAGTAATGCTTATCACATTATAGCTTTTCTGTGATGTTTCTTTGACTTCCCTTAATGACATGCCTCATATATTTCATCTAGCTTGAATCCCAGATGAGGCAGTCCTCTCACCAATACCATCTTTAGAAAAGAGTTCCTTGTATTGTCATGCAAGGGTTAGAGCTTCTCAACCTTCCTGCTTGAGATAAAACACTGCTCCTTCATTGAATAAAAAGATTTGTGCTTCGAATCTTCAGCAAGAGAGTTGCTTCTAATTGTTATCCTTGACTCCAATTATTAGTTGTTATCAATGATACCAATTATTGTAAACATGATGACATTCCATTTCAAACGTAGCCATGTCCCGTGATGAAAACCTTTGCTGTCATCTCCAAAGATTATTAACGGAACAGCTTTCTCAATCACATTTGATGGCAAGATCTTTCTTCGATCATATTCTTCAGTAGTAAAGACCAAGAAAGCATATAAATCGATTAACCTGATTTGCCTGCACTCACAAATGGATTGACAGTTCTTGGTACCCAACTTATTTGCTTGGGTCCAGATGGATTAGAGATTTTGCTTTTAAAAGTGGTAACAACAGCTTCAACCTATACATGCTTATTCTTATCTCTGACTGACCTTGCAGTCGTTGCTCTAATGTAATTCTTAAACATGCTTTTTCTATGATTAATGCAAGTTCTAAGATATGCATTCATAATATTTAAATAAGCAAACATGTTAATAAGAATAAATGGCATACATTGAGCATTTTGACATTGTAGATAAGAGATATGCAAATTAGGCATGTTCTGCATTTTAGAAAATTCAGTACTTTCTACTTTAACCACTATACACAAGTGTAACAGGTAGCAAGTAGATTTACAGATATTCAGTAATTTTCTAAGCACACATGGAGTAAAAGAATTAACAATTAAATCACTAATTCTATCTAATCCATTCTGTTGTTGTATGGCATCTAACTTTCTCTATTACCTAAGTCAGTTTTAGATACAGCTTGGTGTTCTACAAATTCTACTGACTCTAAAGGTAATTCCTCCATCCTTCAAACTGATTATCCCTTAACAAACAATTCAGAATAAATGAGCAAATCTTGTTCTACTAGGGATACTGAAACTTAGCTTTACTAAGATCTTATGTGCCAGAAACTTAACCCCTAAAACTAAGAGTTGTTTCTTAAGAAAGCTTCTATCTCACATGCAAATCTTATTCTACAAATATTCATACACACATATCTAAGATCTTCTATGTACATGCTTTGAATATTGAGAATTAAATACTGCATTGGTTCAAGGAAAAGATACCTGAGATATGTGAGGTGAATCATCTTCAGAGATTGCTATGAAAGCAAGATATCCATGATCTTCTCGTCATCTGATCCATCCCAACTCTTTCCTTAAGCAACATAAGTTTTGTGCTGATGCTTCTTCAACAAAGCATTCCACTTCTGTTTCAGCTATTAACTGAGTCCCTATTCTTCTTTGTTTATTAGGCTTCTTCATTGTGTAGCACACCCTGATAGTTTCTCGTTACATAGTTCTTATCATAGTTGAAACTATCACTCTTGTTTTTGTTACCATCTCAGTCTGTAACTACCTCTTTGAACTAAATCCTGAAGAATCTTTGCTTCGTAATAAATAAGTCTGATCCATGGATGTGGCTTTTGTACTCCTTCTGAATCTGATGTGACTAAACTTCCTTGACAAGTGAAACACTGATCTTTAGTCTAGTCTCTCGAGGTTTTCTACCTGAGCTTCTTCTGATTCAGCTACTAGTAATTCTTCTATTCTGTTCTGAGGTTCCAACAATAATGCTCGTTACTGAGATGTTGGTTTGTCCGTTCAATTCTCTAACACCCTTTATTCCTCCCTTCATAATCTCTTTTGATTCCAGATAAATTTAGCCTTGGTACAGCTCATTGACTAGTTGTATAATATGGAATCAATAGATTTGATTAAATCTCCTTAGAAAAAAAATTATATCCGTAGAAACTTCTTCCTGAAATCAGCTTCATGGTCATCTTTTTCTTCGAAAGATAAAAATCAGTTTAACACCCGGAGGAATCTTCTTCTACAAGCCCTTGAGCACCCTCAATTTAATACTTAAGAAAAATTTAAATATTCAGAATTTTTAATTTTCCTTAAAAATAAATTAATCAAAAATAAATATTTACAAAACATTTAATTTTCAAGAATTTTGAATTTTCTTAAAAATTAAATCATGTAAATTAATATTTAAGAAAAATTAGAATTTAAGAAATTTTTTTAAAAAAAATTCGAAATAAATAAATAACTCAGAAATATATTAATTCGGGGTGCTTTTGTAAAGCTGGCCAATTCAAGCACTTCGATTGTTTTTAAAACAAAAACTATCGAAGAAACTATCATCCATTTCGATAGTTTCTGAAAACTAAACAAATGGTTAATGGCTGACCATTTTTGAAAAAAAAGAGCATTACCACTTCGATAGTAAAAAAAACTATCGAAGTCACCATACTACTCAGACTCAAAATTGGCCACCTAAATTGACTACAATTCACAAATTCTAAGGGGTCTCTTTAGCACACTACAAATTGCTCTGTGCCGCACCTCTAAAATAAAATCATAACATAAATTAAATTTACTTAAGTTTAAAATATAAATTTATTTAACTTGAATTTATAAAATAAATTTATTTAAATTAAGTTAATCAAATAAACTTATTCAAGTTTAAATAATGAACTCATTTAAATTAAATTTATAAGATAAATTCATTTTAACTTAAATTTATAAAATAAACTTATTAAAATATAAATTCATAAAATAAATTTATTTAGAAGTTGGCCTCCTCAGAATTCTTGTCTGACTGGTTTGAAATACCCGGATCTAATCTGTATGTCGATTAACAGGCTCTGATACCAATTGTTAGGTCCCGAAGTATCGTAGAAGGGGGGTTGAATACGATACTCACAAATAATTCAATTTCGTTCGCGGATAATTCATTCAGTTCTATAACGAAATCAAACACACCAAACCAAACCAAGAGTCGGGGAATATATCTTTTTATAAATATAAACCTCGAAGGGTGCTACAATTTCTAATCCGTAGATTAGCTTCAATGAGTTCTAGGTTATTCACAATCAATACAATGAAAGAATTCTGAGCACTATAAATTTCTATGATCTTCTCCGGCTCAAACTTCTCTCTCAGTAGTTGCTACTATGAACTAACCTCGACTAAGGAAGACACTACCTCTCTCTGTGTAATTATAGACTTAGTTTTTAGAAAACTATCGAACCTTAATTGTTAAAACAATCTTGGCCGTCCAATTCTCCTCAACCTGACAAACAAACACTTTTCCACCTGCTCCTCAAATTAGAAAACCATCGAAATGGTTAAAAGAACTTTTCATTCGATGGTTTTTTTATTACAAACTATCGAATGTAATTCAATTCCATCAAATCAAAAACTTTAGAATCAACTTTACATTCGATGGTTTTTTTATATAAATAAAAAAACTATCGAATGAAAAGTTAATTCATTAGTTTTCTTATGACTTCCTTGACTTACATTCGATGGTTTTCTTTATTGAAAAACCATCGAACTCTTTTCTTGTCTTTGACTTACAAGAAAAGATGCTGAGCTCCAGGGTGTTTAAGTTTCAGACTGTATCAATTTCTTCTGAGACGATAAAACAACTTGATCTTTTTAGTGTCGTCACCTAGTGCAACTGGTCTGGTTCACAGATGAATAACACTTGATCAATTCTTCTTTTATGTCTTCAATTCAATGCTGCTGATAAGTCCTTTGTCGTTCTGGTTGCTTCATCACTGGAATCCCGTGGCACTTAACCCTAAATCATTCACATACTTCTGTCGTCTTGAAAGTCTTGTTTCTTTTGCTGTCACTGAGGCTTGAACATTTTCATGAACTTCTTTCCGTGACCTGTTTACGGACTTCAAGAATACATAACGTATTTTGATTTTTTGAGTTTACCATTTCTTCTTTGATTCTGGATTCATGTGCTTCTGTTAATATTATTGTATGTCTTGTCCTTTGTTGAGTTGTAGTTATCTCTTTTACATCTTATGTTACATTATGCTTTACAACCATTGCATACATCAAGTTTCCTACTGCACTAGCATAGGGAACTCGAGAAATGTACTCCTTTTCCTCAGCAGACTTAGGTGCAAAAGCAACAGAGAGATGTGCATTTGCAGTACTAGGAGTGTCTATGGGCTTTGCTGTAGACATGTCAAATCTTGAAAAAATCTTCTAAATGTATCCCTTCTGTGATAAGAAGAGTTTTCTTTTGCTTCTATCCCTAAATATCTCTATTCCCAGAATTTTTCGAGCCGCACCCAAATCTTTCATTTCAAACTCAGTACTAAGGAGACCCTTCAACTTCTGAACATCAGACTTGTTCTCTGCAGCTATCATCATATCATCTACATACAGGACCAGATAAATCAAAGAACCATTTGCTGCCTTACTATAATAAACACGACAATCATACGGACTCCTGGTGTAGCGAATACCTATCATATAGCTGTCGAATTTCTTGTACCATTGCCTTGGAGACTGCTTTAGTCCATACAAGGACTTCAATAACTTGAAAACATAGTCTTCCTTACAAGGAACCTGAAAACCATCTGGCTGAGTCATGTATATCTCCTCTTCCAGCTCTCCATGCAAAAATGTTGTCTTCACATCTAGTTGTTCAAGCTCCAGATTCTGATGTGCAACTATTGCTAGTAGCACCCTGATAGAAGTATGTCTGACCACTAACAAAAAAATCTCATTGTAGTCTACTCCCTCTTTATGAGTGAACCCTCTAGCTACTAATCGAGCTTTATACTTGATACCCTCAGCAGATGTTTCTCCTTCTTTCTTCTTATAGACCCATTTATAAGTGACGATCTTTCTGTCTCGAGGCCGCTTGACTAATTCCCAAGTCTGATTCTTATGAAGTGACAACATTTCATCTCCCATTGCAGCAAACCATTTGGTAGACTCAGTACAGGTAACTCCTTCTTTGTAGGTGGATGGCTCATCAGAGTTAGGATCCACCTCTTCAGCAACCTGTAGTGCATAGGCCACCATATCTTCAAAACTATATCTCTTTGGAGGCACCCCATAATTAGCTCTCCTTGATCGATCAAGAGCCAAAATGTGTTGATTCACTACTATTAATGATTAAACTGATGATTATGATTCTGACTATGGTTGTTGAACTTCATGTTGTGGTTCACTCTCATCTTGAGTGACTTGTTGATCCACCTGTTTTTCAATACTATCACTTTCTGACACAATAGTAGGGTTAAACATAGAATTTTCATCAAAAACTACATTTCTACTTAGTATAACCTTGTTTTCAGATGGAGACCAGATTCTATAACCTTTAACCCCATCCGCATAGCCTAAAAATACTCCTTTTTTAGCTCGTGGCTCTAATTTACCCTAATTTACATGATAATTAACAGTACAACCAAAAACTCTTAAATCAGAGTAATCAGTAGGCTTACCAGACCATTTCTCAATATGAGTTTTGAGATGGATTCCTGTGTGAGGTCCACGATTTATCAGATAACATGCTATACTAACTACTTCTGCCCAGAATCTTCTAGTTAGTCCAACATTAGAGAGCATGCACCTAGCTCTCTCTAGAAGTGTCTAATTCATACGTTCTGCTACACCATTCTGTTGTAGTGTATCCTTGACTATATGATGCCTAGAAATCCCTTCATTCTTGCAGAACTCATCAAACTCAGACGAGCAAAATTACAGACCATTATTAGTTCGCAGCCTATTAATCTTCTTCCCTGTTTGATTCTCCAATAATGCCTTCCACTGCTTGAAAATCTTAAAGACTTCACTTTTATGCTTCATGATGAACAACCAAGTCATTCTTGAGAAATCATCAATCATTGACACAAAATATCTGTAACCCCCTAAAGACTCCACCCGGGAAGGACCCCAATAATCAGAATGGATGTAATCAACTGTGCCTTTTGTTCTATGTGTTGCTTTAGGAAACTTGTTGCGATGTAACTTTCCAAAAACACAATTTCACAAAACTCAAGACCTGTGACCTTATGACCACAAAGAAGATAAGCTTTTGACAGAATTTCATCCATCTTGCAGTCATGTGACCAAGCCTCATGTGCTACAACCTGGTCATGTTTTCCTTATCAATCTCCGAGGACGCGACAACAACAGAACCTGATAACGTAGAACCTTGAAGAAGATACAAGGTACCACATTTAACACCTTTGAAAACCATATCAGAACCCTTGCAGACATGTAGAACTCCACCTTCACCTTGAAAACTGAAACCCTTTTTGTCTAACATACTCAGAGATATCAGATTCTTCGTCATAAGTGGAACATGCCTAACATCATTTAATGTGCAGAATTTACCATCATGTGTCCGAATTTTAATCGAGCCTATTCCAACCGTCTCACAAACAAAACTATTAGCCATAGAAATTTTGCCACCGTCTACTTGCTCGTAGGTTGTAAACCACTCCCTGCACGGACATACATGGTAAGACGCTCCAGAGTCAAGGATCCACACATCAGAGTTATGCGTGTGCTCATCAGCAACTAGAGCAATATCTTCTTCAGAATTGGTACCAGCTACAGCAGTAGTACCTGTCAATTTATCCTGTTGTTCTTTTTCTTGGGACAGTCAGATTTCCAGTGTCCCTTCTCTTTACAGTAATTACAGATATCATTAGATTTCGGACCCTTATGAGCTGTTTTCTTGAATTTATTCTTCCTCAGCTTTCCATGTCCATTACTCCCGCTGGCTAATAACCCAACAGCCTGATTATATGCACCTGTACCATCCGTCTTATGGCGCAGCTCTCTAGAATGAAGATCAGATCTAACCTCCTCTAGAGAAATAGTATCTTTACCAACAATAAACGATTGCACAAAATTCTCATACGATAATGGTAAAGAAACTAACAGAATTAAAGCAGCATCCTCATCTTTAACTTAACATCAATATTATGCAATTCTAATAAGATTGTGTTTAACTGATCTAAGTGATCTCGAAGAGGCATACCTTCCTGCATTCGTAGACTAAACAGACGTTGCTTCAGAAGCAACTTCAGAAGTAACATCTGCAAGGCATAACAAAATTGTTGAGTGTGCCTTTTCTTCTAGACTGGTCATTTCAGCGCTTTCAGGATCCGTCGATTTCTTTTTCAATGGCGCCCAGAGCCCCTATTGCTTTAACAAGTCATGCATCTTGATTTTCCATAGACTGAAACTATTACTCCTAGTAAATTTGTCGACCTTCACGTTAATTCCATAGACTGAAATTTGCACTTATTTTTCATGCCTCTAATAGAACTCTACCCAAGCGACCTCTCTTTGGTCAAATATCTCTTATAAACAAGTAGGAGTTACCAATTTTACAACCAATATGTTAACTCATCACTCATGATTTAAAGTAGTAGGTGCCTAATGAGTAAATCATGATTTCTATCTACCTCTTTACAAATATGCAATTTTACACTTACCATCTATTCAAACCAAAATCATCAAACTATAGAGTCATCTCATATCTTATATGCATGTATGATACCCATTATATGTCTATTACAGAAGGGCGGTTGAATGTAATTGTATGAAATAATCGAACGGACAAAGATAAAGACAATCAATATCAGCTTTTATTAAACTTTATAAAAACTGATACAAACTCTCTCAAGAAACTATGAGTTCTTAAGAGCTGCTAGGTTTACAAAGATACTCGTGTTGAAGATATTACTTTCGTAAAACCTATCCTGTGTTTATATATACACACAGCTACACATTCTGTTACACAAGATAATCTTCATTTAATTAAATTGATCTTCTTGTCTCTTATCTTCTGTAACAGCTTCTATAAGATATATCTTGATCATATCAATCCTTTCCTGAAATCACGAAATGGTATCAATTACTAACAACCGACTTATCCTGCCACTGATGATGACATCATCAAACGTCATCTCCTGATGCTCTAAGTACTGATGATATCCGATCCTGATGCACTCATTAAATCTTCTTTTCCCAACAATCTCCCCCAATTTATACTTTCTGAAATAAAGCATAAATTCTCTGGATTTAATGATGCCAAAACTTCAGTCAAATACTCGTAGGATTAACATAAGGATTTCGTTTAAGATATCCTTCATAATCAGACACTCTAATAAACCCCATGTTCTTCTGAAGAAACTGCTTCATCAACTCATCTTCTTTCTCTAATAACAAATCAATCATTCTTCTTCTCAGCTTCCTCAGTTTTTTATCATCTTTGTTTGCCTGATAAATTGCTGCTCTCAGATCCTCAATAGAACTTCTCAACATTCTGTCATCTAGATAAATAAGTTTAACTCTCTCACTATCAGGACAGAAAGACAAATACTCTTTACCCAGAGTCTTTTCAATGAAAGCACTTCCTTTCTTCATTTCCACTTCTTGTCCATCCATATCAATGTATTTAGGAGCATATGCAATATCTTTCTGATTTAAACTCATCAAATGCAAATTGATACTGGATTGAATCTTCCTTCTCCACTTTAAACACACATTATCATTAGGAACAAACATATACTGCACGTACCTCAATTCTTCCAAGTTCTTCATTGATACATCCAGTTCTGTTAGTACAAACGTTGATCCATCCTTAAGAAAATACACCATCTTTTCTTTAGGCAGATTTCCATCATGAATGTCATACACCATTTGAACAGATATAAGTTTGTCAAGATGCCTTTGAGTAACTTTATCACTCAGATTTTCTGTTAGACATGCTTGATCAAATGATGCTGCCTGAGGAATTATTTCTGCGGCAGGATGACCAATTCCTCCATATGTTCCTGTTTGTCTGCATTCATTCTTCTTCTTCGCAACTTCTTCATAAGATTTCTTGAACTTCCCAGATCCACCAGTGCAAGAAATTTTAGGGAGACTTTTGATATGTCCACTTGATTTAAATATCTCATTGAGCTGAAAATGAGATTTATCTTCCCTGATATCATAACCTTGACTTTTGTATCCTCTAACATTCTTGAATCCATATGAATTTCTTGAACTCCTTACAACATCATCCTTCTTTCTCAGATATTCCTCCAAAACCATTCCTGACTTTGTGAAGCTTTGTTGTTGCAAAGACTTGAAATAGTCTTTTTCTGCTTGTTTAGCTGCTTCCATATTTAATGATGTTCTTACAAGAAATATATGTCTGTCATTCCTTGAATCTTCTCTTCTTCTCCTTCTTTGAACTAATGGAAGATCATCACCCTCTTCTTCTTCTTGAAGTGATATTTCATTATTTTGTTCAGTAATCATCACTTGAGGTGGTCCTTCAAGAACTTCCTTTCCTTTTCCCTTAACAGAAACAGCAGATAATCCAGATGACTTATCTGCACCAGTATTTGATCCTTCTTTGATCACAATACCTTTTTGAGAATTTGAAGATGGTTTGACAGTACTTCCTCTTGCTCTGCCATGACCTCTACCTCTAGTCCTGTTTCCCTTCCTTTCACTCCTGACAGTTCCTTTCTGTGAATTCAGCATTTCATATTCTATCCTCTGGGCTTCCACCATCTCTTCTACATCTTCATCAGGATACATTTCTTGAAGAATTTTTCTAGCTTGCTGTTCATTGAATGCTTCAAGTCGGGGATCTTTATAGTGCACAGTGTATTCTGTTCCATCAATATTTACAGTTTGATGAAACTTCTTTGCCTGTTCAGCTGTTGTCACTATAATATCATGAGATTGCTTTTGAGAACTAGATCCAGAGACTTGTGTCCTTGCAGCAGCATCAGAAGATATTTGTTTCTGACTAGAACCTCCATCAGGAGCATCATCCTTTCTTAGAATACCCAACTCCGGAGAGCATTTGGTTGACACTACTTTCTCCCCCTTTTTGGCATCAGTACCAACATCAGGAACCAAAGCAGAGAGAAGTAAATCCAACTTAGCATCCATAGATTCAGCCTTTTTCTCCAGAGTCGTAATGCGATGTTCGAGAGAGACATGATCTCGATGAACACAGGAAAAGTCTCTTGAAATGCGAGCAACAGATTGATGATTTTCAGCCACAACATCAGCAATACTCTATGCAGTCGTAGTCCTGACATCTTGAATCTCTTCAAAAATAGCCTTAAGCATCAGAGAAGTACCTTTAAGATTAGCTTGAAGATCCGAGCTTTGAATTTCTTTAAAGGCAGTAGCTAAATGAACATAAGCCCCAGAAATACCAACAAAAGATGAAGGATCAGTCCAAGAGTGATCCCACTGAGCTCGTCTGTGACTAGTCAGAATGTCCGTGGACTCATCATCAGGACCAGATTTCTCAGAGCTGGAATGAGAACTGTGGGTCTGATCCTGAGACGCTGCAGGAGTAGTCGATGTACCTGCATCAAAATCAGTAACCCCTAGATCTCTCTGTTCTTTTTCAGTGATCTCATCACTGCTCACCATCACACTATCTGAGCTTTTGAGAGCCAGATTTTCCTTACACAAATGCATAGCATTGTCACTCATTTCTACCTCTCCTTTTGCCAGTTCAGGAGACTGCCACTCAAGACTTCTGTTTTTCTCTAGATCTTTTCTCTCATTCTCACGAAAGAGGCTCAGAGCACTCAGAAACGAAGAAATAAGAGATGGCAGAGAAGAGTGGAGTGCAGTCATACTGACAGGGGTTCCCTCAGACAAGGGTTTGTCAGTAGTCATCCTAACACCAGGAGAGTAAACAACCATAGCAGAGTCAGGATTAGTGACAGTACCTGAGTCTTCAGTGTCCAAAGGACGAGAGGATAATGGTTGAACCATGAGAACCGGACTGTCAGTATGCTGGCATGCTTCCATACTTTGAATGAAAGGTTCTTGTGGAGCCTGGACAACCTGGACTGCTTCAGTAAAGTGTACTGAAGGTTCTTGTGTATCATGTCCGTCATATTGGTCTCTAAAAACAGAAGATGAAATACCCCTTATAGAATTGTCCTGATCAGTTTCAGGCAGGAACTGCTCCTTGTCGTCATCCACCCTTTGAGCAGATGGTTCTTGTGGGACTTGATCTATGTGGACTGCTGATTCACTTTGAGAACCAGGTTCTTGTGTATCCAGATCAACAGTTGAAGCGTCTGATGATTTTGGATATTTAGGATCAATAAAGCCTGGAGGTTGTTCAACATACACTTCTTCCTCCAATTCTCCATTTAAGAAGGCACTCTTAACATCCATCTGAAAGACCTTGAATTTCATGTGAGCAGCATATGCTAGAAATATTCTGATGGCCTCCAATCTGGCAACCGGAGCAAATGTTTCATCATAATCAATGCCTTCTTGCTGAGAATACCCTTTTGCGACAAGTCTGGCCTTGTTTCTTGTAATTACCCCATCAGAGTCAGTTTTGTTTCTAAACACCCATTTAGTGCCCACAATAGATCTGTTTTTGGGTCGTGGAACAAGTTTCCAGACTTCATTTCTTTCGAACTCATTTAGTTCTTCTTGCATCGCAGTTATCCAGTCAGCATCTTTCAAGGCATCTTCAATTTTCTTTGGTTCTTCCTGTGAGAGAAAATTGTGAAATAGACACTCATTCTGAGTTGCATTTCTCGTTTGAACACCGACATCAGGATCTCCAATAATGAGATCAGGAGGATGCGCTTGTGTCCACTTTCTTGCTGATGGTAACATGGTTCTTGAACTTGATGCTCCCCCTGCATCCATGTCTTCCTCAAAAGAACTACCTTGAGTTGTATGCGAAGCTCCCCCTGCATTAGTGTCTGGAAAAGATCCATTTGAATCAGAATTACTCTGATGGCTGTCACTTGATGTACTGTCAGTACTGGCATCAGTGCTGTTATCAGTACTTCCATCAGTATCTGGAGAAGAGTTGTTTTCAAGAGGTTCATTATTTGTAATATTATCAGTAGGCTCCCCCTCAATGGCATCACTACTGATTTCAGCTTCTAGTTCATCTCCAAAGATCAATTCCTCATGAGTATCTTCATTAATCCCAGTGATTTTCCTGTCATCAAATGATACATTTACTGAGACATTCGCAATCTTAGTTCTCAGATTGTATACCTTGAAAGCTTTTGTTGTGTCAGGATATCCAATAAAAATTCCTTCATCTGCTTTTGCTTCAAATTTTCCAAGCTTTTCTGGGTGAGGTCGTAAAATGAAGCATTTGCACCCAAACACATGCAAGTGTTTCAGGCTTGGTTTCTTCCCTTTAATCATCTGATATGGAGTCTTGCCATGTCCTGTGATCAGAGTACAGTTCTGAGTATAGCATGCAGTGTTAATAGCCTCTGCCCAAAAGTAAGTTGGGAGCTTTGCTTCTGCCAGCAATGTTCTTCCTGCTTCAATTAGAGTTCTGTTTTTCCTTTCGACTACTCCGTTTTGTTGAGGAGTACCAGGAGCAGAGAATTGCTGTACAATTCCTTTTGATTTGCAGAAATCTTCCATTTTTGAATTTTTAAACTCAGTTCCATTATCACTGCGAAGAATTTTGACTATGTTACTTGATTCATTTTCCAGCAACTTGACATGTTCTATCAGAATCTCTGGTGTTTCACTTTTTTTATGTAGAAAGTATACCCATGTAAACCTTGTATACTCATCAACAATCACTAGAGTGTATCTTTTCTTGTTGATAGACATCACATTCACTTGACCAAATAGATCCAGATGCAGCAGGTGATAAGCCGTGTCTATTGAGTGTTCTGAAATACTTTTGAAGCTGATTCTCTTTTGCTTTGACTTTTGACAGGCGTCACAGAGTCCATCAGAAGAGTACATTGCTTTTGGTAGACCTCTCACCAAATCTTTTCTTACTAACTCATTGATGTTGTTGAAATTCAAATGAGAGAGCTTCTTGTGCCAGTTCCAACTTTCATCTACTGATGCTTTTGACAATAGACACGTCATTTTCCCATTAGTAGCAGATTGTAAGTTGGCTTCATAGATGTTACCATGTCTATAACCCGTAAGAATTACTTTTCCATCTTTCTTACTAGTTATTTCACAGTGAGATTCATAAAAATTGACATTGTAGCCTTTATCTGTAATTTGACTGATGCTTAAGAGATTATGCTTCAGTCCTTCTACGAGAGCTACGTTTTGAATAATGACATTTCCAATCACAATATTGTCATATCCTAAGGTGTGTCCTATGTTGCCATCTCCATAGGAAACCTTTGGGCCAGCTTTCTTCTCAAACTCTGACAGCAGGGACTTATTTCCTGTCATATGTCCTGAATATCCACTATCCAGAACCAAAACATTTTTTCTGTTGCCCTGCAATCAATATTTCAATCAGTCAGAATTTTTAAGAACCCACACTTGTTGGGTCCTGTTTTTCAATTTCTTGTTAAGATTTGCAGCGGATTTTTTTCTTAAATCATGTTCAATTGAATTAACTCCACTTGAACTTGATTTAACAGAGTCTTTCTTAACATACACATTCTTAGTTAACAAATACAATTTATCACAAAAATTTGTACCTTTATTAAATTTAGGCAAAGGAACATAATTGTCATGGTACAAATTGTGATAACTAGTACATGTGTAAACTGAATGCCATTTGCTACCACAGTGAGAACATGGATTCTGTGGTTTGTAATTAACATTTCTACTCCTAACATCAGAAATAGAAATTTCAACTCTCCTCTTTTTATTCTTCCTGCAATCAATGGCAAGATGATTAGTATTCCCACAGGTATGACATGTCTTTCTTGGAGCATTGGGAACATATTTATAATTGTTCGACTTGTCTATACCTAATTTTCCATTCCTATGCCTTTTAGGAATCTTCTCATTTTTCTTACCAGTCACTGCATTGATTTTTTTCTTTAATTTACCAGAGGAGAGATATCCTAAGTTCTTTTCTTTTGTGATTCTTTTCTGAACAGTCTCAGTGCATATTTTAACATCAATCTTACCAGAGGTTTTAGTATTGACACTTGAACAAGGAGCAACAGAAGATTCAATTTCTGTATTTGAATTAATTTCTGTATCAGAAACAATTTCTTTTTCAGAAGTTAATTCAGTATTGGAAGTTGAACCTTTCTCAAAGATAGAATTGACTTTCATATCACTCGCAGGAACAAATTTTATGTGAGTGGACAGACTTATATCCAAGACACTTTTTCCAGTTTCTATCATTTATAAGTAAATGAGTCTGTTTACCAGAATGAGTCCACACTCTTATTTGTTCTCGTTCTTTCCTTAACTCTTTTTCTAGAGATTCTATCTTTAACATCTGTTCTATTTCTATCCCTTTGAGTTTCTCACACAAGTTTTGAGTATTTTTTAAAATGATCAACTCAGTCTCTAAATACTCATTTCTTTCCTTTAAATCAGCTGACTCCTTTAAAATTCTGATGTTCTCCTTAGATTGATTATTATAGCTAATATGCAGATTCCTAAGGAAAGACTTTAATTCACATATGTTATCAGTATCAAAAGCATAAGCAGTTTTAGGTACCTTATCAGATGCTTCTTCAATTTCAGCCATCAATGCATAGTTTGTTTCTTCTTCTTCTTCTTCAGAATCAGAAGAATCCATCCATCCTTTGTTTGTCATAACAAGCGCCTTTCCTGTTGATTTTCCAACTTTGGGTTTCTTGCATTCAGTTGCATAGTGACCCATCTTGTCGCAATTGAAGCATTTAATCTTAGAGAGATCAACTTTCTTCTGTTTACCTTTCCTGTCAGAATATTGATCTCCTTTTGACTTTCTTCCATCCTTCCTAAATTTGCCCTGCTTCATTCTTCTGAAACCTTTCACCATCATGGCCATCATCTGCACTAGTTCTTTGTCAGAGTCATCATCTGATTCCTCATCCGTACTTTCATCAGTATCAACATCAGTGTCTGACTTTATTACTACATGAGCTTTAGCCTTCATTTTTCCTTGGTGCACACGTCTTTCCTTTGATTCCACTTATAAAGCCACAGATTTAGGCTTTGATCTTGTACCTTCCTTTTGCTTGATCTCCAGATCATATGTCTTCAACATTCCATAGATTTCATCAAGAGTCATCAAGTTCATCCTATAAGTGTGCCTTATAAGATTCTGTTGAGTTATCCATTCCATGGGTAAGGATCTTAAGAACTTGACGTTTGAGTCTTCAACGTCATATACCTTTCCCACCAATGACAATTCATTTAGCAAGGTAAGAAATCTATCATAAATTTCTGTAATGTCCTCATCATGCTTTGCCTCGAACTGCTCATATTCTTGAATGAGAATGCCCCTTCTATTTTTCTTGATTTCTTCAGTTCCTTGGCATTGAACTTCCAAGGCATCCCATATTTCTTTAGCAGTCTTACATGCAATAACTCTGTTAGATAAAACAGTATCTAAACCATTATGTAAGATATTTCTAACCTTTGCATCTTTGATTATTTGAGCTTTATCCTCAGGAGTCCATTCACTCTTTTTCTTTGGTGCCAGTCCTGCAGGAGTTGTCTCGGTTGCTGCGACTGGTTCAGTTGGGATAAATGGTCCATTGCTTATCCTGTCTATGTAATCAGGATCTGAAGCTTCAAGATACATAAGCATTTTCACCTTCCATGTTGAAAACTCTGTTTTCTTCAACATCGGAATTTTCATGGTTTCATATCTGTTCCCCGACATTTCGATCGTTTCTGATTTGATAAACTATCAGTCTGCTCTGATACCAATTGATACCCAGTATATGTCTATTACAGAAGGGGGGTTGAATGTAATTATATGAAATAATCGAACAGACAAAGATAAAGACAATCAATATCAGCTTTTATTAAACTTTATAAAAACTGATACAAACTCTCTCAAGAAACTATGAGTTCTTAAGAGCTGCTAGGTTTACAAAGATACTCGTGTTGAAGATATTACTTTCGTAAAACCTATCCTGTGTTTATATATACACACAGCTACACATTCTGTTACACAAGATAATCTTCATTTAATTAAATTGATCTTCTTGTCTCTTATCTTCTGTAACAGCTTCTATAAGATATATCTTGATCATATCAATCCTTTCCTGAAATCACGGAATGGTATCAATTACTAACAACCGACTTATCCTGCCACTGATGATGACATCATCAGGCGTCATCTCCTGATGCTCTAAGTACTGATGATATCCGATCCTGATGCACTCATTAAATCTTCATTTCCCAACAATGTACGATGTACCTGTATATCTAATTCTCTCAACATACTAACATATTGGAAGAAACTATTATGCATCTTCTTGTACTTTTTGATGTTTCTTGTGCACTTACACGAAGTGTCGGGTACATCATGATTTGAAGTTTCATGTTGTGATTCTTGGAGTGAAAAGATAGAGTCAATATATCAAGGAACAAATAATATCTTTAAATCTTTGCAAGATTTTCTAAAGTTCATTAAATGAGTTGAGTAGGTTGTGATGTAACCAAAAATATTCCTTTACCAAAAGTATTCCTTTTAGCCCCTGAAGTTACCAAAAGTATTCCGTCTAGCCCTTGAAGTACCCGTAGAGGTTCAATTAACCCTTATACAGGTACCTTTACTAAATGTCGAATGTCTGTTTTACAAATCCGATTTATACCGGTTTGAAATTATTTTTAATCAGTACCGGTATAAGGGTTAATTGGACTTTAATGGATACCTCAGGGGCTAAAAGGTACGATTTCAAAGTTTTAGGGCTGATGGGTATAAATCCTCAAACTTTTAAGGGCTAAAATGTCAAAAAGCCTTTATAATAAGGTACCACATAAATTTTAATTTGCTTTATGAGATGTTATTTATGTAGTTCTAATTTTTTGATTTATGTTGATAAGTGAAGTACTAATGTTTATGTTTTGGTGCATAGATGAAGTCCACCAAGAATACAATCTGAGTCTCAAGGCACGAAATGACTGATATATAGAAGCACAAACATTTCTATTTTTTAATTACTTAGATGTATTAGCATACATTTTTGAAATATTATTTAGGTGAAATATTGTAATGTGACACTACAACAAGCATGGGCATTTACGACGGAATTTTTGCATTGAAATCGTCGTAAAAATGCCATCAATTATGACGAATTTGTTTCGTCGCTTTTGCTCAAGTAGAAAGTTCAGATTTCGTCACAGATTGAGATTTCGTCGTAAGTTTAAGATGCGGGTCCCGCGATCTGTAATAAAATATTGACGTAACTTACGACGGAATGTTTCGTTGTTTGATATGTTCTTACGACAGAAAGTACGTTGTAACTTAGAATTGGGACCCGCCAATAAGAAAATCCTCACCTAACTTGCGATGGTATTATACGTCGTATGTTTAATGTTTACGACGGATATTCCGTCATAAGATAGTGAACGGGACCCACCAGTTTGCAAAAACCAAATTTAAAAATTGAATTTTAAAAAATGGTAAAATGCTACATCATGACAGAATATGAATTATGAACATTCGTCGTAAGTTAATTATTTCAAAAAATAGTATTTGCTGGTTTTTAAATTCCCAGCCATCTTCGGCTTCCAAAATGAAATCCTAAACCTGCGCAATCATGTGTAGCGCAAGCCAACACTCCAATCTTAATATGCAATAAACCATATTACTCAACATAACAAAATATAGAATGCTACATAATCAAAATACTCCATAATTTACACAAATTAAGTCACAAATCCATAGTTCACACCAAATGTTAAACCATGCATCGTACAAAAACTTAGATCATCATACAACCAAAAGTTAAATTCAGTTTGCAAACACAACTACGATTATCTTACATCCATATCAAATAAACAAACATTAAAAATCAGCCACTAATAACAGGACCGCCGCGAGAGACAACATCATAAGACAGAGCACTCATATCACATCCTCATCGGAGTCACTACTCTCACCATTGCCCCCACCATCATCAAAATCATCATTTTCAGCGGTTGGAGCCTTCCCCTACAATATAAACATAGAAATTATCTATAAATATCGGAAAGACAAATCTAAACAATATGATGAGTATCATTTTTTTTTCCAATAAATGTGGCAGCAAAAATGTAACTGCCACTATGGCCGGTTCTCTGGATATCAACTTTAAAAATTTCAGGAAGTGTATAGGAGGAAGGGTATGAAGCAATCCCATGTTTACAAATAACAAATTAGCGCAGTGCCCGCATCTTACTGTCACGATTGTAGTCATACTGCTACAAGGAACACTTACCTGCCAAACACCCCCATCATTTCAATTCTCAAATGTGTATGACACTGAATTTTAATATTGTTCCCTGGTCAATACAATCATATTTCTAAGTTCATTACTTCAAACCTTGCTAGATGCTCATCACTACAAAAAATCTTCTATTGACTACTTGGTAGCTAGCTCGAAACTTTAAGGTATAAGTTTAAAGTGGTATACTCCATGTGAACCTTGTTGGGTTTGACCGGTTGTTCAACCCAATATGGTAATATGAGTTTGGGTGATTAAGACTGTTTTGGTAATAATTGTATGGGTAGACAATTATTATATATGGTAATAATTGTATTGATAGACAATTATTATATATTGTATGTCTTAGTCATTAAATTAGGGAATTAGGTACCAAGAATAAAAAGTCTTGTAAAACAAGTATGGTAAGTCTTGTAAAACAAGTATGGCAAGTCTTGGTGGCTAAGTTTTGGGTGGCTATATAAACATAATCATATTATGTTTGATGTATACTTGAGCATTGTTTGGCTTGAGTATCGTGTGAGTGATACACCGTTGGTGAGATTGATTGTATTATTGATAACTGTTTTGATTAATAATACAAGTTGGGACGTGGTTGTTTCCGCGTCATATATATTGTTTGTGTGCTTTGCTTTGTTTGTTTGTTTGAATCTCGTATTGGTGTGTAGCCCCTAAACCTAACAAGTGGTATCAAGAGCCAAGGTTCGTGATTCGAGATGGATAAGTTTGGGGGAAAGCTCGAGATTGAATTGTTTGATGGAAGAAACAATTTTGCCTTATGGCAGAGCACGGTGAAAGATCTGTTAATTCAGCGAGGGTTATATGCAACTCTCGAAGAGAAAAAGCCTACTGATGTTGAGGCCGCAAAGTGGGAAGACATGAAGTTACGTGCGGCATCGACGATCCGGTTGGCCCTTGCACCGGAAATCAAGTATGATGTTCTTGAGGAGAATAACCCTAAAAATTTATGGGAGAAGTTGACGAAGACATATCACTCAAAGTCGTTAGCAAATAAGTTGTTCCTTAAGAAAGATTTGTTCGGGCTCAAGATGGAAGAAGAGGGAGATCTGAGAGATCATCTGAATCGTTTTAATGGCCTGATCAACCAGCTGAATAATTTGGATGAAAAATTGAAGGATGAGGACAAAGCTGTTCTTCTACTTGTGTCTCTACCAAAGAAGTATAGTACTGTGATTACTTCTCTGTTGGTTGGGAAAACGAAATTAGCTTTGGATGAGACCATTGTCGTTCTTCTAGAGGCCGAAAGATTGATGAAGCAAGGATCGAGTGACGCATCGAATGGAAGTGCACTCGTGGTGGATGCGCGTGACAAGAAAAAGAAGTATGGTAAGAAACATAACCCAAATATCAAGTGTTTTTATTGTGAAGAATTGGGGCATATACAATCTATGTGTCCAAAGGCAAAAGAAGACTTGAAGGAGTTGAAGAAAACTCGAGGAGGGGGTAATGTTTCGCTCGTGGCAACTGATGATGATGCTCTTTTGGTTCAAGAAGATAAGGGATCGAAAGAAGAATGGGTGCTTGACTCGGGATGTTCTCATCACATATGTGCTAGGAGGGAGTGGTTCTCGTCCTACAAGAAGTGTGAGGGAAAGATGGTAGTTTTACCAAACGGTAAAAGGGTAAAGGTTGCTGGAATTGGTGAGGTAATGATGAAACTTCACAATGGTCATGTTCGGAAGTTAACTCAAGTAAGGTACGTGCCGGAGTTAAATCGAAATCTAATTTCATTGGGTAAATTAGTTGATTTGGGATATACTGTTATGATGAAGAGCGGGATGTTGGAGGTCACTAAAAGGGATTTAGAGATACTCAAAGGTTGGAAGGACAAGAGAAATCTTTTCGTGCTAGAAGGAGAGGTTCTTGTTCGAGGGGAGGCATGGCGGAGGGACGTCGATGTCGTTGATGGATATCGTTCAACCTGATATGGGTATTGGGTTGAAGGGGAGGATTGTTGGGTTTGACCGGTTGTTCAACCCAATATGGTAATATGAGTTTGGGTGATTAAGACTGTTTTGGTAATAATTGTATGGGTAGACAATTATTATATATGGTAATAATTGTATTGATAGACAATTATTATATATTGTATGTCTTAGTCATTAAATTAGGGAATTAGGTACCAAGAATAAAAAGTCTTGTAAAACAAGTATGGTAAGTCTTGTAAAACAAGTATGGCAAGTCTTGGTGGCTAAGTTTTGGGTGGCTATATAAACATAATCATATTATGTTTGATGTATACTTGAGCATTGTTTGGCTTGAGTATCGTGTGAGTGATACACCGTTGGTGAGATTGATTGTATTATTGATAACTGTTTTGATTAATAATACAAGTTGGGACGTGGTTGTTTCCGCGTCATATATATTGTTTGTGTGCTTTGCTTTGTTTGTTTGTTTGAATCTCGTATTGGTGTGTAGCCCCTAAACCTAACAAACCTTAGGATTTATTAAGAAGTGGTAGGATTTATTAAGAAGTGGTAGGATTTGTTAAGTCACTGATTCTTCTAAACACTAAACACCAAGGTGTTAGATGGACAATTCATGAGAATCTTATATTATATTTTAACAAAACTTTAAATGTTATTTACATAATTGGAGGATCAAGAACAATTTTTATCCATGTTTCAGATGAATTCGAACATACTTACGAACAGAAGTTGAAAAAATTATTGTATTCCGAAAAAACATTGTTATCTTCATAAATTCAAGTCTTAATTTTCAATAGTTGCACATATGATAGCCACTTGTTCCATATATCATGATTAGTAATTATAAAACGCCTTAGCCTCATGTATAAAGCTCTGCTAATCTCATGTTTTTCCTTTTTATGAATTAAACAGTCACACTCTTCTCATTTAAACAGTATTGAAAAGGACATGACTACTACGAGAACATCGGTTTACGTATCTAGCTAATTATAACATGGAAATACACATACATACATGTATAAAGCTGATCTTACACATGTTCAAGTAGATCCAGTAGTACTGTTATATATGTATGTCTTTTTCTTAATCTGATTTAAAGGAAAACATGCACGGTATATACATACATACGGTGTATGCGGTGATGGAGAATCTAATTCTAAATTTATAAATCATGTGAACCTCAAAAGGCTCCAATTATAGCATCAATTTTTCAATAATTTTTTTAATTCATTTAGTACTGAAAAAAAGTACTAATAAGAGGTTTTACCTTAGGTGCTCCTTGTCCATATGTCTTATATATATTTTTTAGCACAACGACCACGACCTGGATAATGGCATGTTGTGTCTCTCTAGTAATAGGATTGTAACAGCCCCAAATCCGGGGTCAGGGATTTAGGGTAGTCACGATCCATTTACTCCTTGCCTTATCTGTATTACTCACACCGTACATAATTCACCTGCTCATGACCCCACAATATATGTCTCACACACACACACAGGTTAGAGTCTCAGAAACGACACAATACAACAACTGCGGAATAAATAATCTTTATTACAATACCCAAATGTCTTTGAATCTGTCACTGATACAATTTCTAAGTAAGGTTACATCACCAACTTAGCCTTCTGATGCTCACAATCCTCTCATACCATTCATATCTATACATAAGTTGAATACCAAAAGCTGTAGCCTGATTCGATTGGTTCGTACTATTCTCGGGATCACTGCTAGAAACTGTTTGTGGAAACGCCTTGCGGGGTATGTGCCGTCCCATTGGCATCCTGCTTCGCTGCTATATAATATATATAAAACAATAGCAAGAGTGAGCGATAGCTCAGCAAGGTAATGAAAGTATGGCCTAATTCTGCCTTTAACTCAACCCAGAATAAAGCGGGTATAAGACAATAATTTGTCAAAATATCTCGATACTGAAATTATTTCCTTATCGGAAGATATTCCAAAAATAGTACCTTTATTGTAATTCAAATATCATTTCATAATATTTCCGCAACTCTTTTGCTATATTATGAACAAAGTTCTTGTATACAAGATGAGGTTTCAAAATAAACCAAATATAACTTTTCCAAAAATTATCTGCTATATAAGCAGAATATCAACATATAACTTAAAAGATGAAGTTATAAGGAAAATTCAATATAAGCAACTCCCTTACCATAACTCATGTTATGTAGGGTATCCACAGAGTCATATGATATGCTTTAAGCGGATAAGAAACTAGTATAATATAAACGATGAAGTTACGAGGAAAATTAATATAATATTTCCGTAACCCAAACTCCACTTATGCATATATATCTTTAATCAGGTTTTATCAGAGTCATAACTCAAAAGTAAAAGATGGAGTTGCACAAATTTATTGTCACTTCATTTCCAAACACTTTTCAACCCCCTGCCAACATGGTTGGTTCTTCACCCCAATACATGTTGCAGGAAATATCCAAATTGGATGATGAACTAATACTGGAGTTGCTACCGCGTCCGCTGTGCCTAACCTTACTATGATCAGTAGCAGGTCGCACCGCTCAAATAGTTTTCTACATGTAGATGGAAGTATCACGACGGCCTGACATTGTCTACCGCCTTACTATGACCTCCCGGCCCATTTGGGGCAATATAAAAGTTGGATGGGCCCACGCAACTTGACCACTTACACCACTCCTAGTTCAGATGAAATCCATGACTCTGAAACGTAAAGATCGTCCTCCTTTCCCCAAGTGTAACACTTGTTGATACGACTCCACTAAGTAGTTATATCTAGGTTGGAAAGGAAGGTTCTCCAATATTTCCCAAGCTATGCTTGTTAATGGATATCGACTTGTTCCATGAATTTACCCCTCGATCATTGAGGTGGTAACACAACATTAGACTGGCAGCAATTAAATTGCTCCAAGAAAATATATGTCCCTTGACAGTTTTTGAATTGAGAGTTTAAAAAGAGTAGTAGTCACTTAAATCAGGTTTCCCGTATTTTTGATAGTTGAGCGAGCATTTGAATCTTCTTAAAAGACGGATTTAAATGGAAAACATTGTTTTGGGAACCTCTTTTGATTTTAAAAATAATCAATGACATTGATTAAGTAAGTAAAGCTTAGATGAATATTCGGAATAATATTCCTTAAGTAAATACTGATTAAATGAATATTCGAAAATAATATTCATTAAGTAAATATAGATTAAATGAATATTCAAAGGTAATATTCATTAAATAAATAACTCTTAAATGAATATTCTAAAATAATATTCATTAAATAAATAAACCTCAAATGAATATTAGGAAATAATATTCATTAAATAAATAAGCCTCAAATGAATATTCAAAAGCAATATTCATTAAATAAATAATTAATCCTCAAATGAATATTCAAAACTAATATTCATTAAATAAATAAATAATCCTCGAATGAATATTCAAAACTAATATTCATTAAATAAATAAATAATCCTCGAATGAATATTCGACATTAATATTCATTAAATAATCCCCAGATGAATATTCACAATAATATTCTTAAAGTCAATAGTCCTCAAATGAATATACATAAATAATGTTCATTAAATACATAATTAACCCTCGAACAAGTAAGCCTCAAATGACTATACATAAATAATATTCATTAATTAATAAATCTCAAATAACAGTCACCCGATGTCTTTATCGGAAAAATAATCTTTAGCATATACAGAAATACAATCACTTCTGATCCTTAATGAAAATCACACGCCCTTATCCTAGGGCATATATAAGAATACTGGCTTATAACTGATATCCCATATTTAACATATAAGCCAATTACCAAATCATTTTCAAATAATAACCTTCGAATGAGGTAATATTCAAATAACATTCCTCAAATCATTTTCAGGTAACTAATACTTTCTAGAAATATAATTAATGTTTAATAATAATATTCCTCAAGATGAATAGTACTCTGCCGCTGGAATCCCTCCGGGTCTCCACGACTATCTATATAACACAAATATCGACTCCCGGTCTAGAGTCGAAACAATAAACCTGCTCTTATCTATAGAGCTACAAGGTACACCGGTTTATAACTACTTTATCTCAAAGCTCATATATAAACCAAAATCAAACTCTATTTTATACAATATATAACATGTATCGCAAAACTGTATAACTCCACACATGGCAAAAGCAGTAATATATAATCAATACTTCAAAGTATAGATTTAGAAAACTTGCCTGATGCTCGAGAAGTGATAGGGGTTCGCGACGATGCCGGACAATCTAGACAAAGTCAAAGAAAACGCACGATTAATCCCCTGGATAATCCACTTGTACTAAATGCTTAAACACGTAAGCGAAACACAACCAAGGCATTACTAGCTCGTTATAGGCTCATACTAAGTCCATGTTATTCGTCCAATACTTATATCACAAGTTTGGTTCGAAATCCATTCACCAATCCAAGTTATACTTAACCATTTACAACATCGGTTTCTAAGTCATGCTCTTAGGGATTTTCACTTGCGCGACCTCGGCTAAAACATTTGTATAAAATCGAAAAATAATCTGTTTAATACGAATCTTTTTCGTGAGCCTTCCTAACTGTCTCTAGTATTATTCCTCAAAATTTCACATTTTAATACGGCTCTGAAGTGGTCCAAATATAGCCTCAAAGTTGCTGGACAGAGATGAGTCATTCTTCCGAACGGCGTTTACTAAAACTCACTTTTCTCCTAAACCGTAAATCGTATAGACATGATCTTTATACCAAAACAAACCTTAAAACAAGACCTACATGTTCATGGTCAGTTCTGTTCAAAAATATTACCAGTCCAGTTCGTAATTCTTGCTCAAAACAGCCCTAAATCAAATGGGCATTACGACGGCTATAATCATAACGTTTTCCTTTTCCAAAACACAACCAAATCAATACCAATTAATCCCAAACTCACCATCCACCTTATACACCCTCCACTCAGTCAAATCCTCCATGAATAATCAAAACAAATTCATAACCCATCCTCCAAACTCAACCAACAATTCATATAATTACTTAATCATGATCTTAACTTTACATAAACATCAAAACCACTTCAAACTCATATAAACAAAAAAGGACAGGGGTTTTTTATACCTTCCTTGGTGCTTCATATACACTAACAATGGTTTATAATCCTTCCTTGAGCTTTGAACAAACCTTATCAAGCTTAATCCTTAAGAAACAAAATCAAGAATCATGAAAAGTTACTATTCATCATCACTTTGTAAAATCCATATAAAATCGAAAAACAAGAGTTTGGTTCTAAGATTTTTACCAGACCTTGTACTCTTCATAAGCTTTCTTTTGCGCTATAGATCGCCACATTTAAATCTTCCTAGCTAGAGTTTTGAGTCCCATCTTTCCGCTGGACACAAACTGCACAGTTTGGGTTCTCCAACTTGGGGAAGGGATTTGACTAGGCTACACTCCTTTGTTGTCCATGAAATTTTGAAAGAATGTTACCCATGGAGTGGAGAAGCTATGGTTACAATTTGGTGATTTAAGGATGGATAGAAATGGAGTTATGGATTTTTCTTTCCTCCTTGCACAAGCTGAGCCGAAAATGGGGGGAAGAGTTCTTCCTCTCCTTTTTCTTTTTGTTTTGATAATTAGATAAGGATGCTGATTTTTATGTCAAAAGTGGTGAGTCATCACCCTTGGTTGCTTCTCCTTCCGACACATGTCACACATGCACTGGCCCAGATAAAGTAGTTTTACTGGTTCGCTTTACTGGTTCGTTTCCTTTCACATGGATGATCCAAATGTTGCATTCCTCGAATTAATCTTGTTACATGTTACTTCCATGTCTATATTTAATCCGGTAGATGTTGCCTTGTTCCTCTTGAAACGATTCGAAATATTTTCCAAAAAGAGCGAATAAAACTTTACGCGATTCTCGCAGTGAATAGTAACTATTCACTATTCATTCCAACAATCGAATCCTTAAATCGACTTTAATAAAATAATAAAATTCCAAAATATTAAATCCTCAAATCCTCAATTTTAATATCTCATTTCTTGAATATAATAATATATAATTCGTTGCCCGGTCGAATATTACACCAAAATAAAATTTGGAATTTCTGAATTCCGATCGTCTTTGCATTCACTTATTTACTCCGTAGATCACTAATATGACTTCGGAATATCCATACTACGTCTCGTACATAGGTGGCATGAAAAACTTTGTTACTCCTCAAAATCACTATTCATTCACCAAATTCACTATTCACTGATGCACTTAATCATAATAAGAAAAGTTTTAATTTTTCCAAAAATTCGGGTTATTACAGTCTCCCCTCCTTAAAAGGATTCCGTCCCGGAATCAACTTAGGAGTAACTGGGGTACGTTTCTTCTATTGCACTTTCTAACTCCCAGGTGGATTCTTCCACCTCTTGATTTTCCACAAACCTTTCACTAGCTTGTCAACCTCGTCACTTAGCACTTGCTCTTTTCTATCCGTGATTTCCACAGGTTGTGCTTTATAAGTCAGACCAGGTTGTATACCTACCTGCTCATACTCTACATATGCCGGGCATCTATAGTATACTGACGTAGCATTGACACATGAACCCCGTTATGACCATTCTACAAGTTTGGGGGGCAAGGCTGGCTCGTAGGCCACCTTCCTGACGCGTTTTAAAATCTCAGATGGCCCAATGAATCTCGGGCTCACTTCCCTTTCTTTCCAAATCTCATTAATTCTTTCCATGGATATCTTTTAGCATCACGGATCTCTAACCTCATATTCCCCATCTTGTTTGTACAGAAAATACACCAACATAAACTTGCTTGTCATCCATCAACATGCCATTTAGCTTATCAATAGCAGTACTATCTCTATACTCGCGGGCTTAGTCCGCATGCTTCCTCTGTCTGTCTTGGTTGTCACTAGCCACTTGTTGGTGAAATCTTTTGTCTTTCTAGTTTGTTGGACTAACTTGGGTTTTGTGTAAAATCTCATCCTTTAATTCCCGATCATTCGGAATCCATTTCTGTCCCATTTTAATTAAGGGTATCAGCCACCACATTGGCCTTCCCCGGATGGTAGTGTATCTCACAGTCATAATTCTAGGTCAATTCTAGCCATTTCTCCATCTCACGTTATCTACTATCGCGGAGAATTCAAAGCCAATTCGTTACATTCCATAAAATTTGTGGGTGCATTAGTCAACCCAAAATAACCTCGCTGAAAACTCGAAGTGTCTATTACAAGTACGAATCGCAGTCTTGGGTATATCCTCGGATTTAACTTCCAACTGGTGATAGCCAGTTCTTAAATAAATTTGGAAATACACAGCGTTCTTTCGTTGATCAAACAATCATTTACAAGGGTACCTATTCTCCATGTCGAACTCATACAACTCTCGAGGTTCGATATATAATCTTGTGCTAACATCCTTCTCTCTCACAACAACACCGGGCTCTCCACGGTGGTACAATGGGTCTTATCATATTCTTGCCCAACCATTCTTGTAACTGAGTCACTAACTCTTTCATTCCCACTATACTCGGAATACTCGGTATTCATTCTCATGTCATCCAAATCGATATCTGGTAGCTCCTTAAAACCTTATACAATCTCCCAAAACCATTGTAGTTCCCTTAATACTTGGTATCTCTTTTCTTGGCGGCAACCATAAGAGCTAATTAAGCCTCGCATTTCTGGCGTAATAGTTTCTTAGTTTAAACTATATTCAAGGATCTCTGAATCTGTCTCCATCCTTTATTTATTACTCTCTCTCTCTTACAATCAGTCTGGACTCCATTGGGTGTCAACCAACCCATCCTTATAATAATATCAACTTCTCCCAAGTCACAATACCAGCTCCCTCTGACTCCATCGCCAGTACTTATCTTGCTAACCCAGAGCTAGTGTCCATTCGTAAACAACTCCTCCAAAATCTTAATTCCATTATAGGGCATCTATCTAACACTGTTGTTACTGGAGTACACGACACATCGCTATTCCTTTCACACATGTCGATTGACACGCTTTCCATTATCATAACATCCTTGGGAGAATAACCCAATTTCGTTGATACGTCACTAACATTCTATTCGTCTTAGGGATTCGCTCCTGTTATAGGCGATTTCGTTGCGAATCTAATTCCTATCAGCGAATTTTTGACTTATTTGACCTGGTTCGCCTCCCCTTAGAATTCAATGAGGATAACAAAAATCATGGGGCCTTGAAAAGACAGCTCCCATATCAAGGAAAACGTCACACACTGGTGATCATAAGGTTATGAGTTTTAAGGTAACCTTATTGGAGGTAAGAGAATTTACCAAGAGATCAACATGATCATAAGAACTCAACGTTGTGTGCCTCGATTGAGACATTACTAAAGGTAATTAGCCTTCTTGTATTTCACAACTTACAAGTGATGGCGTCCCATCCGACTTCTATCACATAGACAGATAGTCCTTGTAGCCCCTATAAGTATAGGGTTGTTCGTCTCAGTGGAAGTTGAAAAGTACGAAAGCAATTCGAGATCAATTTAATGATTATCGTCTTTCGACAATATTTCTCAAAGGAACACCTCAGATTAAAATTGAACAGATTCCAAAGGTGCGGTTTCTAAAGAAAATACAAGGAAAAGAATAACCAAAAAGATATTGGTACTTTAACAAACAAGTGGTGAGGTATCACCATAGGGTCATTCATTATTCGAAGAAAAGTGAAAGCTTAAATAACATCATTTGACAGGGCTTCGAAAACCTGAAAGCAGGCATTGTGACAGCCTCTGGCACAAGTGAAACTGAATATGGTTTAGCACAAGTGTTATAAAATAACTTCGAAGAGGGAATATACCCTTTATCAGAATTCTTTCTTGGAAAGAGGTCAAGATAGATCATAGATTGGGGAAATATCCCACATAATTTGCAAATGGGGAGGGTACTACCAAGGTCTCTACGGATGCCTTTTTATGTCGGCTCCTCTGATGGATAATCGTTCAATTCCAAAGCTTTTCTTTTCCACGCACCCTAAGGTGTTCGATACTTACGTCATTGCCGACTTATAATAGTCGCTAAGAATTCAACCATCAACATTTGCAATCGTAGGGAGTTCTATTCGACTAGACGCAACATCTCAAGTAAGCGTTCTGTTCTATAAGAAGACTTCGATACCGTTGTTGCCCATAGCAATGACAATTCCACATGTCGACTGGGCAGTACTACGGAAGCTCGTTAGAAACTACAAGCTTAAACCCGGTCTCTATTTCAATCATCATTATATCCAATATTCCTTTTTCCCATATCAATCCCGTGTGCTACATAAGCTTAACACTTTTGGCACAATAGCCTTTTCATTTAAGTCAATCCCGGAACTTCTCAGTTTGTCTTGGTCCTTAAATATATTTCGCCTTTACCGTCCAATCTCAACTTCATCATTTTATCTCCATAATCAATTATAGCAATCAGGGTCTGTCCACCAACCCATATAACGGCTATCTTACCCAATCCACAGGGTTCGCTCTAGTTTCCACTCTCTTTGGTGACATCCTCTGGTAATCAGAAAGACAAGGTTTGCCAAAATTTGCTGAATTTCTTTCCAAAATCAGGGAAACTCGATCAATCTATTTACCTACTAGTAATGCTCGAATATGATTTCCGACCTTTAGGTTCTATCCTCATAATTCCTTCCTGGTTTCCTGAGGGTGGTAAATCTTGTTCTCGATTCTGCCTTAGCGTGCTTGTCTTATAATAACATTTGTATGGTACATATACCCAAAATTCTCCTTGAGATAATAAAATCCCTCAATGATGTAATAGACACTATTTCCAATGGAATCGCTGGTCGTGGGGGATTGAAACCTCATAGCCAAAGAAATACCTTTCACTATTCTAGGCAACTAAGTACCCTTAATCGTTCGTGAAAATCTGAACATCTTGGTTCTTACGTATGTTGCCTCCTTATGGGCAACTATAACTGACTACGAGTAACAGGTTTCGTTCGAGTCGAATCAATCCACTGATACTGGCTATACTGCCTCTACCTCTTCTGCTTTGGAGATTCCACTCCATCTTCTTTGTCATA